>CM065421.1:32046620-33246620 GCA_033060865.1 Dorcus hopei | reverse complement strand
CGTTAATTATGAATAAAATACTTCTACATTTCAGCTCTTTCATCCAATTGAATACCTGTAGATTGTGAATGCTTTGATTTAGAGCTATGTTTACTTTTAAGAGATCTATCGAAATGTGAAATAAAAATTTGTACATTCCATTTGAAACAGTAGAAGTTTGGTAGATAAGTCACTTATGGAACATGCTGTATATGTGAAAATAATTTACTGATATACAGTCTGTGGTATTTAACCGGGTTTCTTCATTAACGCCGTTCCTATTGAAAACATGTTTTATACTAAAGTTTCATCCCTTCAAGCTCCGCATAATTTAAGATTATTTTCAAATATATATTCAAAGTCATAGAAACTCAAATTCAAGTCTTAGGGAAAACTGTATAAAACGTAGTCAACCATATGATCAAGTTAATTGTGTGGTTAACCAGTATCACTGGAGGAAACTTAACAATACACAATAAAAATACCAATTAAAATTATTTTATTTGTTACTATTTACTTATCACAAGCCTTAACAATTAATCATGTCTTTAACAGAATTTTATACAACCTGGACTTAAAAAAAACTTAGCAAATTGATATTTTACTTAAAACACATAAACTGTTTCAGTAAATACTCAGTCCTGATTTTAATTAAAATGTTAAAATGTAGAAATTATGAAATAATATTAAATATCTCCTGAATCGTCAGTAATTGGTATAGGGAAGTGTATAGCTAATTGAAAGATATTTTTATGGAACATCTAACGACGATATAAAAATAACACCGTTCCATTTAAAAAACAAAAGTTATTGCCCTTCAATTGTTGTCGAAATGGAAATAGTTTTACTGGATCCCTGTTTAGTGAAAAGTAAATTTTGTTACTGCGATAGATACCTTCCACTTAGCTTGTAACAGCACCACAATATCTGCTTTCTAACTATCTTCGTTAATGAGATATTAATTGTAAAAGTTATATCCGTATTTTTCAAAAACCATAAACAAAGCCTAATACCCTAAAAACCATATGACTTAGGTATAGGGAACCCTTATCAAACTTACCCTAAAATAACCTGACAAGCTAAAATTCGTTATAAAATATAGGGTGTTCCATTTAAAATAACGAAGTAGTACATCGTACAGCCAAACTGGGACATCCTGTATATTCGAAAATAATTTTAAATTATGCGGAGCTTGAAAGGATGATACTTTTGTATAAAACATTTTTCCATATTTTCAATAGGAACGGCGTTAATGAAGAAACCCGGTTAAGTGCCCACATCCTGTAGAACTCATTATAGTCGATAACTTTTATACAAGATACTTTCCTTTATAATCAATAGTTAAGGAGCTATTGAAGAAATCCATACCAATGTTGCACGTTGGAATTTTTTTAAAGTTGCATCATCCCAGTAAAATTACTAATTAAAGATGGTGTATTTTTGAAGTGATAAAACAGGTTTTTTTTTGCTTTAACTAAGGACAAGCCTTGAAATCGACTTGTTATCCTTATTATCGAACGAAGGAATTTTTCAAGTCACCTTAATTCAGTGGAAAAATTGTATAACAGTAAATTAGAATATCGTTGGCTTAATCAGAAAAACCTGTAAGTCCACTTTTGGGCGAAACTGACATTTTTACATCTGAATTTTTACATCTGTAGGAAAAAAATTCAACTAACACGTGGAAGAAAACCCAGTAAGTCGAAAATATTAATAAAAGCGCAATTTACGATTTCATTTTCCGCACAAGTCCCAAGTTGTTCCAGACAAATGCGTAACACGTCTCTCCTGTAAAATTTTGCTTTTTGGAGTTATGGGATTTTCTGATTAAGCTGACGATATGTAGTTTATGTATTTTTGATAGTTCGATTTAATGAATAACCTAAGGATATGTAGAGGGAATATTAAATGTTAATACCACAACACTACGATGAAAGTCGGAAGTTTACGCTGAATGCGGATCTTATTGCGTAACATAGTTATTACATGCTATTTATTATTTTTGTGCGGAACTGATTCTGTTCCACGAGGGAAAGGTGGAAATTAGCTGTTAGTTACATTAATTAGTTGAATTCTATATCTCTTACAACAGATAATAAAGACGCTTTATTATTATTATTATTATTTTCATTTGTGTTTACATGCAATTATCAAGTTTCATACATTAACAGTCAACGTATCGTAAATCATCCCAATAAATAACTTATGATTTAAAATGTTATAGTTGTTCAAAAATCATTCGAAGCGTTTAAAATTATGTTTACATAGAATTACATAAAATTTCCATTGCTATTAAAAATATTAATAAAATTCTTTATTATACAGGAATGAAATGTGGCACAGGAAGTACACAACCCTGATCACTGGCCCACGAAAATGCCATAGTGTCCTCTCTGTTTTACCTTTGAAACAGCAGATTCAAAGAAAACTTTGAGCGGAGTTGATTCGGCTCTTTTGGATGCGCACTTTTTTCGGTTTTGTATTTTCTGGACTATTCTATCCTGAGCTCTGGCGCTTTGTGAGCAGCTCATGTTGAAAACATCATATTTAATCGCCAATTACGATCATTGACAAGAAGCCTGGGTGGTTATTCTCGAACTGGAGAGAAGCGATCGCTCCCGAAAATGACGTCAAAATGACGTAGACTCTCGTATAAAACTATACAAATCTTTCGGGAATTGCGTCATTTTGACGCCATTTTCGGGAACGATCGCTTCTCCCAGGTTCGAGAATAACCACCCTGGATTTATATCAGCTGTTTGTTTTTCATGTCTTTGCAGTACTCTACTCTGCAATCTGTTTGCAGCAAAAGGCCATGGAATTTGGACGGCATGTCGTAGCTTTACTCTAAAACAGCATTGACGTACTTTTGACTTAAGCTAAGACATGCTGTCCAGATCTCATGGCAAGAGTTGATAAAAAAAATTAAAAATCACTCGGTGTTTAATAAGGTAGTTCCGAAAGCAAGTTTATAATGAGCATACATATACAGTTGCACACAGAAAATTTCGGACACCACCGCCATTGCACCAACATACCAGTGAGAAGTAGTTTTTATGAACAAGTAACCTTATTTTTGACTTCAGTTATATTTACATCTGTCATTTTGACAGCGAGGGCAATAACAAAAATCGCAGAATATAAATGTATGCGATTCGGTGGCAGACATATTTTTTGTCAGTCGGAATATTCATTTGTATAGTTAAATAGTGCTTCCTTGGACGACAATTGTAATTCTAAATGCGTTGAAATATGATACATCCGACACCGTATCATGATCGATGCCTGAAAGAAATTTCAAAATTTAATTTCCAAACTTCAATAAAAATGACAGTAAAGGCTGGTTTACAACAAGCAATGTTTTTCACTCTTACGTCAGTGGAATGACAGTGGAGTTCGCAGCTGAGCATGTATTATACAGGCTGTCTTAAAAGTAACGCCCGTGCTTTTGGAATTCAATTCAGAAATAAATCGAAATGAAACAATGATAAAAGTTCTGAAGTTAATGAAGTTATTCATTGAAAATATTATTTGAAATGATGAACTCTTATATGGGCACATATAATAATATGTGAAATGGCCAGTAAATATTTGGACCGGAGTCTTAAATAATAAAGCATAAGAAATTTTTTAATTAATCGTTTTTTCTATAGAGTATATTATGATAGGTGGTCTCATAACAGATCATCTGATCTAACTTCTTCAAAAGTCAAAGGATTATCCATGATATTAATGGCTAAATTAATTTAAGTTTGGAAATGTGATGACACCTCTTCGAATATATCTTGCACAAATTAGATATGGGTATTACTATTATAATTCATTTTGTTACTAAAATTAAAGAAAAAATAATATTTTAGTTCTTTTTATTTTAACGGACGTTATCATACTTTCACTACGATTTGCTTCAGTTTCCTGTATTGAATCCTAAAAATACAGATATTACTTTTGAGGCACAGTGTATATCTTTTAATACGGGACTAATAATAACAATGAATTTGACAAATATTAATAGTAACAAACAGTTCGCATAAATTACTAATTTTGTTCCTACCTATATCCGAAAAGAATAAGATAAATTTCCAGATGTCTAAATGATACACAAATGTGTGGCAATGTTTCTTACTTTCCTATCGATGATGTAAATACATAACTGCTTTAAAAACCATCGTAGGTTTCTTTTTTATTAAACTGGAATTGGCACCACTCTTTAATATTACGTTATTATTGCCAGTATCTGCATGTTTTTCATAATTTTATATATATATATTTTTTTTAATTATTATATCTACAGAGTGTCCCAGGGTCAATACTTCGTGGCGGTCTAGAGTGGGTTATTATAAGACAAAAAGCGATCTTTTATTAATGGTTTCTGAGATAAGAGCTATTTGATATTAAAAACTTACTTTTATTTTAAAGTATTAACATTAAATTTGTCAAAAACAGCGCTACATTGAGCGCCAAATTTAAATTATTCCGGAACGACCTAACGGTAAAATTGTTTAATACTTAATCAATATTTATGTCAGAATCCATTAATAAAAAATTATCTGTTTGTGTAAACTTTTGACTTATAATAACCCACTCTAGACCCCCACAAAGTATTGACCTTCCCTCTCGGGACAGCCTGTATACTAGGGTGGGTCGAAAAACCAAACATTGAGATAATCTTACCTAATAGCAAAATTATGTTGTCTTATGACACCTAGGAAATATTTTTGAATTTAATTAATATTTAGAGGGTGCGCCTTACGTTTGAATTTTTGAAATTATACGAGAAAGGCCATATAGTATGCCATGAAAAGTTCATATTTGCAGTAATAATAATAACAGAGTTATGATCAAAACTGTGTACTAAAAGGGCAAGAGAAGGTGGATAAAATTAAAACTCAAATCTCGCAGCAACGCCTAAATTCGATAGCAAGAAAGATTTCAATATTGAATGATTTTCATTAATTTTTCTGTTGTATTATTTTTTTAATTATTAATAAATGATTATTTGATTCTAAAAACCCTATTTTCCTTGAGACGTTTATGTTATATGACTACCAGAATATATTCAAGTTATTCGTATTTCCAAGGCAAAGCGCAACCTGAAGATGAGGTGCTATTTACTTTAAATTTTAGTAGTACACTGTTTTCATGTAAAGGCAATATAATTTTGCTATTAAAAATAAACAGCGCAATATTCGTTTTTTTCCATACAAAAATGACCCACCCTACTGTATACGTCATTTTTTAATTATATGCCCGTCGATCGATTTCTAATTTTAAGAACTTTTATATACCTACTTCCTTTTAGCTTTCGTGAAACAGCTTCGCCGTTCGCATCGGAGTTCATGTTGTATTCATAACTTAAATGACATGACGTCTAATTTTAAAATTCATTGAAAACAAGTTTTTTTTTACAAATTAATTTATTATCTCGTAAACAAAAAATTGAAAGTCACTCTTGTTTGAACATTGAACCTTCCACATACATATAAATGTATACAGAATGGTGATAAAGTCCCGCACCGAGCTCATAATTTGTTCATTTAATGTTCTTTTGCAAAATCCTGAAACAGGTCAATTTTTAATTTTAAAAAGACACATTTTAGTGCAAAAATTTTTTGTCGATCGGAATTTGTTTTTCCGCTGTGACATCATCATTAATTTTTTTAAATGGCAACCCTAACTTTTTCATGCAGATTTTGATCGTCGTTCTTGTCAGTTAAATGGTGGTAAATAGTACTTTTTCGTTTGGAATTTTTTTGAAAAAATTATGTTATGCTGCAATGAAAATCTGAACAGTTGGTCCCTGGGGAAGAGCTACAATATTTTCGTTAATTTTTACTTGTTTTTGTTTTCAATTTCAAGATTATCATTAAAATAAAATAAAATAAAATAATATTTTTGAGTTGCAATGTCTATTTTTTCGAAAAGATTGTTGTGGAAAGTACTAACTTTTTTACATCACCGTTTTGCTGACAAGAAGGACTATCAAAGTTTGCATGAAAAAGTTAGGATTACCATTAAAAAAAAATTATGACGTCACAGCGAAAAAACAAATGCCGATCAAGAAAAGATTTTTGCACTATAAGGTTCCTTTTTAAAATTAAAAATTCGTCTGTTTCAGGATTTTGCAAAAAAAACATTAAATAAACATGAGCTTGGTGTGGGACTTTATCACCGTCGTGTATATTTTATTAAAATTAAAATCTACACCAATATAAAAATATAAATTAGTTTATTCTGATATGAAATAGAATACTATTAAAGTACATATCGCACCAAGAAGGAAAACAAAACAATATGCAAAAAAACTCCAAGGAATGTCCCTCCGCTTCTTTAATAATAAGGCCAACAAGGCCTTTTTTATATTAGAATATGGCGGATATCTCAAGGCTTCCATTTTATCCAAAATTACACTGTGTGGCCTTTTGAGGACGCTCTTCTTGTGCACGAACGAATCAAAAGTTCTTTTCCCGTTTCGGCAACCCATTCCACTTGAACCTACACCTCCGAAGGGCAAGCAGTTGAAAGTGGTGTGCAACAGAGTGTCGTTCACGGTAACACCTCCGCAAGAAGTTGAATTTATAAGCCGATCAACAACAGGCTCGTTGTCTGAGAAAATATAAAAGGCCAGGGGTTTCCCTCGTGCATTAATGTAAGTAATAGCTTCGCGTATATTTTTGATATTCACTATGGGCAAAATGGGACCACAAATTTGCTCCTCCATTATTCGGCTATTCATTTTGACGTCGACTAAAATTGTTGGTTCCACGTAGCGTTCGTTAAGATCAAATTTTCCACCAAGCGCAATTCTATGCGATTTTAGAAATTGCATAATTACATCAAAATTTTCATCGCAGGTTATTCGACATAAGTCTGAAAATTTTGGATTCTCTACATAAAAATCGTCCAGGACTTTGGCAGCTGCTTTGATGAATTTCTCTTGGACTTCTCTTGTACAAAGTAGGTATTCAGGGGAGACGATTGTTTGACCGGCATTTAAACATTTCCCCCATAGAATTCGCTTCACGGCTATGTCCATGTTCACGGAATCGTCTAGATAAACGGGATTCTTAGATTGCAGGATTAATTGAGTTGGTGTAATAAATTTGGCCGTTGCGTTATAGAGAATTTTTCCCTCGCACACATCGCCCATGAACGATACATAATCAAATTTCTCTTTTAAAAGTGTCTGTAAACCAAAATCATCGCTTACGTAGACTTGATAACACTCCCGATCTAGATACTTCGGTATCGTTTCAGATAGAAATTTTGAAGTTGCTGGAGCTGATTTTGATGGTCTCAGGATGACGCTGTTTCCTGCGGCGATTGCGGCAGGCAATGGTTGTAGTATGCTGTGGATCGGATTACTCCAGTGTCCTACGATTAGAATAACACCATACGGATCGTTGTAAATAAGCGCCTCATCAAACCAAAAAATCAATTTCGTTCCCCGTTTTTCAGGCTTCAACCAGTCCTTAAAGTTCCGAATGACATCTTCCAAATCCTTTCTGATGACATTGATTTCACACGCGTAACTTTCCAGTGGAGGCTTTCCCAAATCCTTGGCGAGGACCTCTACCATCGCTTCATCATTTTCTTCGTACATTCGCCTGAGGAGCTTTAACTGGCGCTCGCGAAAATTCACCGACCTGGTTCGTCCTGAATTAAACGCACTTCTCGCTACCCACATGTGTTCTTTTGCACTTCCGCTTTTTGTATGCGTAGGTGTCGCACGTGGTAGACAAATTTGCGCCGCTTCGTGCATTTCCTCGGAGCTAAAAATGCACACTGTAAATTCGAACGTATCGCATGCAAATGTCAATGTGAATTTAAATTGATAGTGGATTACCTTGCTCGTTCCGGTTGTGAATCGTCAACACGATAAAAAGTTAAACAACGCTCCTTCACGAGATGTTCGGCGCGATTTCGTCTCGGAACTGGTAAATAAGTAAACGGAGTTTTACTTTCTCTGCCTGCTAACTTCCTTGTTTTATGTAAACGTTTCACCGGTGAAAATAATACGCGCAAAGCAACGCAAATATTTATGAAGGTGAAATGTAGTTTGAAAAACAAATGATAACTACTTTTAATTGCTGTAGTTATATCGTAATAAACAGTACGATTTATAACTTGCTTGCGTGACATGCTCTTGAAAATAATAATAATAATCTTTATTCCAACAGACCCTTAAGTGTCTATCATGGACTTAAGTACAGGATGTCCCATTTTCGATGGTATCTTCGTTAATAATGGAAATAGAAAAAAAACCGAGCACGCAATATTGGGTCAACTTTTTATGCTAATTTGAATGGCCAACTTAAAAATTTGCTGTTCCTTGCCATTTTCGCGGTACAGTTGAAAAACGAAAAATTCATCAAATTTTCAAACGCGCATATTTTTTTATTTTTAAAGATATCGAAAAATGATAAAGGCATTTCTTATTCGACTTTTAACGTAGATCATGATTCAAGCAGAAAAAATACCTTTTTTAATGATGTCAAAGCCAACTACGACTTCCATTAAAAAAACAAACATTAGTTGTGGTTATATCTCGGTTATTATGAACTTTTGATGCGATTTGATTAAAGAATCATTGTTGCCCTAATAACATTCGTAACTTTTAAAACATCGGCATAGACAAACGTTCTACAGTTAATATTACGCACTACATCAGTGTAGAATATGATGAAAAGTAGGGGTCCCAAGTTGGAACCTTGAGTGACGCCACTGTAAGCACAGAATGTATTAGATTTAAAGCCACCATATTCTACAAATAGTTTCCTATCAACTAAGATTGATTTCAACAATGACAATATTTTTCCACAAAGTCCGAAAGATTTTAATTTATTCAATAGAATACAAAAATCAACTCGATCTAAAGCTTTGGACAAATCAGTATATATAACGTCTATTTGTAGACGATTATCCAAAGCTTCTGAGATGAATTGCGTAAACTCATATAAATTGGTCAATGTCGACCGACCCTTAATAAACCCATGTTGCTCAGGTACAATTTTATTAATAATAATAACATGAGAATAAATGACTTTTGATACAATACATTCAAATATTTTGGCGAAATTACATAATAACGAGATGGGCCTATAATTATTTATGTGAGTTTTATCACCAGACTTAAATACAGGATAACACGACTCATTTTCCACATAGTGGGGTACATAGATGTTTGTAACATTAAATTAAATAAATGACTTGCGGCCGGTATTACCAACGTTTTAAGGAGACCTTAAATTTAATTCGTGTTTAGAATGTGATTGATTGATTGAATGTGATTATGTAAACCAAGCAGAAATGTCACAATCTAAACACGACTTAAATTTAAGGTCTCCTTAAAACGTTGGTAAAACCGGTCAATAATGGATTTAATAGACAATTAATACAATCCCAAACAGAAAACGCGGGTACATTGTTAGGGCCACATACGTTATTAGAAGCTTTTTCGCAGCTTTAATTATGTCGTAATCGTTAATTGCAAACATATTGAGAACTAGATTATTATCACATATCATCACATATATTTCTACAACATATTTTGGCGCAAAACTCACACGAATTATTTCTGTTGGCATGGTTGATATAGCATGAGTTACACTGAGAAAAATGTATATTAAAAACCGTGTTGTAAAAAAAGTATCATTAATAATAAAATAAATTGTTTTAAAAGTAGCAAAATTGTTTAAGTAAAGCAAGTAAATTTTTCTCTTAAAAGAATTGACAATGCGATTATATTACATTAAGCATATGATTTTGTAACATTTATGAGTTCGGCCTTCAGATATGATGTTTACAACATAAAATTTGTAGGTCAAAAAGCGATCGAAAGATGTCACTACTTAAATTGTTCATTACTTTCACATCGCAATGCCATATAACCTAGGAGAAATCGGTTTGGTTTGCAGTGGAGTTCATAGACAACACAACATAACATAATATATTTATGTTTTCTATGGTGGAGTTCTGGAGCTACGGTTCTGTTGATGAAGGCCCAATGAGGACTTAAACAGCTGTACAGAGTCATACTCGAGGAATCCGCTGTAATTAAAACCGATTAGCACAATTTTTTTTACAAAATTTGTATTTTAATATACGTTTTTTCTTAAATCGAGTACTTATTTTTTTTGGTGCAGCTGCAAAGGTTGGTGATCGTGTGAATCCCGTAGCTTCTTATCTGTGCGTATTTATGGTTAAAATATAAATATATTAAACGATATTATATTTTATATTTTAGCCATTTTAGAATATCTTTTTATAAATTTAAATATATAACAGTTAATACAAATATGTTTTTAAGTTAATAAAATGATTTTGCTGTCACATATAGTAATATAAATTTTTGTAAAAATTACTATATTTATATTTACTTTTACAACGTAATTCTCTCCGTGTATCACTTATCATAGACATGGGTTTGATCACAGTTGAAAACACTTGAGAAGTGGTCGGCAAACGCATTTGCAATCTCTTGTTGGTTGTTTACCAAATTGTCTTGAAACATCATTGCGCCTGAAAACTGGTCATATTCTTTTGTTGATTAACAAACATCCAGAATTTCTTGGGATCACTTTGCAAAGAGTTCTCAACAGCATTAATAAAGTGTCTGTATTCTTGGCGAGTCTCACGTCTTGTTTCACGACGTAGTTGTTTCACAAAGTCTAAATAATATGCACTGTTGGTTTTTCTGTAGCGATTCCAAAGCCTATTTTTTTCTTTGATTTTTGTAATGATTGAATATGTAAACCACTAGGGTATTGGTTAGGTTTTGAAGCAGGACAGTGTTTTGGAACGTAGCTATTCAAAAGTCCAAAAAGAATATTATATTGACACTTTTATTTGATACTTTTAATAGGAAATGCCTATTTCTAGAGGATTTAGATAAAAACTGACCTCGGTGCCTAGAGCTCGATTTTTATTAGAGAATTAATGGTGAAGACCGCATTTTGATATCTTGTACCGTTTCGGAGCTACAAGGTATTTTTCAAAATTCTGCAATTTCTAAAAACTATCGTAGCTCTTTTGTTTATGAAATTTTCTGATTTCTGTAAAAACTTTCTTAAGGCACTTTTTGGCGTAGAATTCATTGCACTTAATTACAATGTGCTAAAACTCATAGTTTTCGAGATATAAGTAAAATTTCCGAATTTTTATATGGAACACCCTGTACATTTTTGCATTTTTGAAAACGGCAAAAAATTACCTTTACAAAAATATGACATACTTGATATATTAATCAAAGTATTTGCGAGATATAAGATTTTCAAAATTTTTGCAATATTTCAGTATTTCAGGCTATGACTTATTATTGAAACAATTGACATTCTTTTGCATTGTCACAGTAAACTATTGTCAATGTTCAACGTATTTTTCAATGTGATTGTGAGATTTCTTAAATTACTTTCCTAAAAATCAATACAAAATGTACGAAAATTATGAGAAGTACGATATGTTAAAATGCTTTATAGAAGTAGGTGAAAATATAAACGCAGCTTGCAATCTCTGCCAGAAACGATACTCTGAAATAAGGCAACTCTTTAGAGACATTTTCTTCTTCATTTTCGCCTAGAAATGATGGTAACCCTTTAGAGACATTTTCTTCCGCCTAAAAAATAAATAATTTAGTAATTTTTGGATCATTTTAAAGCGAAAGAAAATGTCTCTAAAGGGTTGCCATCATTTTTGGACGCAAGAAAATGTCTCTAAAGAGTTGCCTTATTTCAGGGTATCGCATCGTCCCTAATAGAGATTGCAAGTTGCCTCTATATTTTCACCTACTTCTATAAAGCATTTTAACGTACCGCACTTCTTATAATTTTCGTACATTTTGCATTTAATTTTTAGGAAAATAATTTAAGAAATCTCACAATTGCTTTAAAGAAAACGTTGAACGTTGACAGTAGCCTACTGTAACAATGTAAAAGAAAGTCAACTGTTTCAATAATAAGTCATAGGCCCAGTTTCATTAAACATAGTTAACCACTCGACCAAGTTAATCGTGTGATTAAGCAATATCATTGGAGGAAATTTAAACTTTCCTCCAATGATATTGCTTAATCACACAATTAACTTGATCGAGTGGTTAATTACGTTTTATGAAACTGGGCCATAGCCTTCTGAAATATTGCAAAAATTTTGAAAAGTTTATATCTCGCAAATGCTTTGATTAATACATTAAGTATATTATATTTTTGTAAATGTAATTTTATGCTAACTTTATAAAAACGCAACAATATATAGGGTATTCCATATAAAAATTCGGAAGTTTTGCTTATATCTCGAAAACTATACTTTTCAGAAAATTGTAATTAAGAGCAGTGAATTCTACGCCAAAAAGTGCCTTAAGAAAGTTTTTACAAAAATCAGAAACTTTCATAAACAAAAGAGCTACGATAGGTTTTAGAAATAGCAGAATTTTGAAAAACACCTTGTAGCTCCGAAACGGTACAAGATATCAAAATGCGGTCTTGACCATTAATTTAATAATAAAAATCGAGCTTCAGACACCCAGGTCAGTTTATCTAAATCTTCTACAAATAGGTGTTTCCCATTAAAAGTGTCAAATTTGGCCCACCCTGTACAGTCAGAATTAAAAGTAATGTCTCCTTAATAAAATATAAAATAATATGAGGAGGCATAAGTTAATTACCATCACAAAATAAGGATCTGTAACTTTAGGTAATAAATAAATAATAGATAAATGCGTGGTCTTATACTTATCCATTCTGATGATCGTAACAAGCAGGCGTACAAGAAGCAAGAATTCGATGCGTGAGTCTGAAACTGCTTGGCCAACAGGAAGTAAGCACTTCGATTATTATAAAAATGCTTTTCTTGTGTAATAATTTTTAGTCAATAACTTTGTAACACACGGCTGTCGGTTGGCTCAAATAAAAATTTGTTAGTGTTCTTAAAAAAAATTGTTTTGGAAACACTTAACTGGCGCAGTCAGTAGGATAGTTAGAAATAAAAAGTTTTCGAAAACATTTGTTTCGACAATTTGTTAACTATCCGAACGTATGCGGTTGATCTAAAATCGAGAAATTCGCGTTTAACGTAATTAATATTAAGTGAAAGTGCACGAAGAGGAGAGCATGAAATTCTGTATACTTCTGCTGTGAGGAAGACTCATTCCTTTTTATTATTCATTTTTATTATAATTTTTCTCATTGTTTTTCGATTGCCAAACAATTCTATTTTATCTTATTTTATTTTATTTTTGTGTGTACGGTATAACAATACCATGGCCTTCTAAATGAAAAGCGAGTTCTATCTGGCCTGGGCAAAAGTGCAGTTTAGGCGTGCTTCGCCAAGCACTGCTTATAGGGCGCTTTCTTAACCTAAAATCTTGACAGTTCTGTCACGTGTGAATGGTGGATGAGTTCGTGTAAGAACAATTAATGTTATTGTTGTAAAAATTTGAGTGTACTGGATAATAATTGGAATAATTCATAATTCATAACTTTTTCTATAGTAAAATATCAAAGTTGAAATTTTTATTGTAGTTTCCTCTTATACAGGTGGACACTCTGTAGAAAAATTAGAGGTCTATCCCATGTTCCACCAGGGACATCATGCTTCAAACTTTGAAAAAATCGCAAATTTTCAATTTTTAAAAAGTCATAAAAATTAAAGGACACATTTATCAGTGTTATGACCAAAGGACGGACATTTTTATGGCTGTTCACGGTTACTCGCCTCTTCAAAAAGTGATTAATATGCTATAATAAACATGAAGTTATAATCCGTAAATTATAATTTCTTATTTTGAAAGGATTACTATATTTATTTAGAATTTAAACCGTAGTGATGCTAACACCAAATCTTACGCTCGGGACCAGCTGCCGCGTGGGGCGTGCCGCTCATGAATTCCATCTTTCCGTCCGTCATCTGGTTATGACTCTAACTACATATAGTGAATACAGTAGTATATGTAATTGTAATTAAAAAATCAACTGTGATATACTACCCCTTCATCATAAACATAGACTCCAAAAAGTGGCATTTGTTAAATTCTGTTGCCAAACTTTAAGGAACATTTTCACCTATAAGGAAACAAATAAGGCTGCTTATGCTGGACACAAAATTAAAGAGAAGGAAATGCTGAATAAAATGGTCTTTGTTGCAGTGTTCTAGCATAATCCAGTCCTAAGAAAAATAAGTTTACGTTAACGTCTGCAAACTCCCTAATTGGTGCGTGTTGCAAAACAAAAATGGCCGCCACAAACAAACGGGTTGAGATAAAAATTTAATAACATCAGTTTTGTACTCCTAGTACATATGGCAATAATGTATAAAAAAATTAAAAATATTTAAAATGGTCAAGCAACCTTCATTGGATCACTTCATATGGAATGACCCAATATGAAAATCACGGAACGAAGTAGAACCGACAATTATTTCAATATTATTTCTTTGTTAACGGTGAATGAGAAAAAGGGACGGAGTTATGATTCATAAGTCTGATAATGCAACACCAGACAATCAGCCTTATGATGTATCGCTCCATGTTAAAATAACATGAGAGAACAACACATAATTCTAACATGCGTTATAACATAAAATGTAGAATCTCGTATGATGTATCAAACATAAAGCTTGGTCTGTTAAAGGCTCTGTTATATTAACCTGCGTTTCATCTGTTAAAATAGAAAAAAGGTTTGGTACAGACTAATGGTTCAGCCACACTAACGGCAAATGTGCTGCCTAACGTCATTTTTAACGTCTAATTTGCCATTAATCAGTCGCTACACATACAATTATTGTCAAGTTAGACGTGAAAAATCACGTTAGGCAGCACATTAGACGCAGCGTGGCTCCGACAACGATAGCGTAACGACGGATTATTGGCATATATGGCACTAATTTTGTAACGGCATTGAGAATGGCATTGCGCGCTAGACGATAGCTCGGCTGGCGGTTTTTGATACACATCAAACAGATTGCCGGCGAACGTATCGCATAGTTGTTGCCATAGATAAAGAAAGATATATGTGAGGAAGACAGAACATATATTTTTTGCACGAAAACAGCGACATCTTGTGTTTTTAGTCACGTACTATCTTAGTTTTGATTGCAGGTTTCTTTCATTATTTCAAGTACTAATTTAAAATATAATTTTTGAATGTTAGGAAACGGAAAATGCTAAAATATTTTAATAGAACTACTGTGATATTTGACATTTAATATAAAGTTGCCAATATTCAAGTACAATACCACTGCTGCAGCCGCTTCGGAGCGAAATGTGGGACAAATAATGACCTTAACCACCAATGTAAAACTTAGCGCATTAATTTTTCTCGCGTTAATTGTCGCGTTCTTGTCCATTAGAATGCCGTTAGACGTTAACGCAGATGTGCCCGAAGCATAATAACATAACATATAACATGACAAGAAGATACATATTTCCGATGTGTTAACATAACATGAAAAAGTCCATAACATGCATGTTAAGATAACATGGAGCGATACATCATAGGGCTGAATGACGCAGAGCTCTTCTCTTATGAAAACAACAATACTAAATTTCAGAGTTCTTAACCGGCCTGGGCAATATTTCATTTAATTTCATAAACTGCGTGAGCCTGACATTAATTGAAAATGACGCTGTGAAATAACTTTTCGGATATAATTCGCTTCCGATTTTTTAGGTAAGTGGCGCCAGCGGAGAAACACTGGAACTAATAAATTGCGCAGGCCGGATAAAGACACGCCGTTTGGTAAAATCTAGTAGGTCGTCCTAAAAACCATTTAGATGAACAAGCGTCTAAATAAAAACCTGGTCAAGTAAGTTGTGATCGAGAATTTTTGCATCGCATTTACATAGCAGAATGACTAAATGTAGCCTACTTGACCAGGTTTTTATTTAGACATTTGTTATAATACA
This sequence comes from Dorcus hopei, assembly GCA_033060865.1. Lineage (NCBI taxonomy): Eukaryota > Metazoa > Arthropoda > Insecta > Coleoptera > Lucanidae > Dorcus > Dorcus hopei. Next base: position 33,230,746 of record CM065421.1, on the reverse strand, counting down.
GTTTGTTAAATGGATCTTTTTACGTACGTCATTGACAAATGGCACTATTAAAACCAATCTTTGTATGTAACCATTGTACCTAGGTGCATCACTCATTAGAATTGAAAAAGGAACGTCTTTAGACGAATGTTTGTAAAGTAAAACTTACGATTTATTACTTGGCTAGAGAGTACTGATGTGTTTCGTACGGAAAAAATCAATGACGTGCGTAAAAAGATCCATTTAACAAACTTGTAGTTTCGAAATTTAAGGGAGAACTAATTGTTTTGCCGATATTTCTTTCGGCTTGTGAATATTTATTAAATACTTTCTGCAACCGAGAAAATCCAGAGGACCCGGTTAATGAATATTTGCTTCGCGTTATTATTTCAAAATTAGAGGGAGGGAGCAAGCAAGATCTTGGGAAGACTTAAAGCAACTACTTCAGCAATATTGCGACGACCAGAGATAAAAATTGCTTGACCCGAGATTTACAGGATATCCGACCGATAAAAGGAGAGTCGCCCTACAAGTTTGGAATGAGGTGTCAAGATGTACTACGAGGTTTACTCCTGTCTAAATTAAAATTGATCGAACCGAACCATCGAATAAGGGAAATCGAAGAGAAAATTTACGATGATTTGGCATTACGAACCTATTTAAGAGGACTTCCAGAGAATTTATGGAATCTAGTCCGACATCAGCGACCGAAATCGCTGGAAGCGGCTATGGGGTGCGTTATACACGGTGAGTCGGGAGGAATGAACCAAACTGCAAGAGTATATTCTACCCGTCAATATAAGAGAAAAAAATCCAAAAGTTGTAATCCGATTTTCATTTTTTTCGAGTTGTAACGTTTTAACAAAATACCTTACCTTTCTCTCAATTGAAATATTCAGATCAAAAGATTCGCAGTACACAAATGCAGTTTTTTACGAAATTTGAACATTTCAGAGTAGTGCAATTTTTCAAGTGTGTATGTATTTAGATAATGCAAAACAACTAAATCAAAATATCTAAGGAACATTTTAATATTTGAAAGCAAACTTAAATTGATCTGAATACTTCAACTGAGAAAAAAATATTATGTAAGGTATTTTGTTAAAACGTTCCAACTCGAAAACAAATGAAAATCGAATTACAACTTTTGGGCTTTTTCTCTTATATGTATTGACGGGTAGAATATACTCCTGCAGTTTGGTTCATTCCTCCCGACTCACCTTGTAGAAGGAGAAAATTTCAATTATACGTTACACCGCAACACGACTCTCAATGATCATCGAAATCATCAATCTATTACAAGAATTGTTCCGTCTTTACCGAAACCGCAGACGATTTTTCAAATTTTTCATAACCACCTGCAACTTTTAGACCACCTGTGCAGCAACAAAATCCTAAACCTGTAAACGGTTTTCCACTTCGATTTGCAAATCCTGTTCCATTTCGACCGACTCAAGCTCGTCCTAATTTTCTTACCAAAATAACACTAAAAGAGGGATTTTAGGCAAAATCATATGCGGGTCAGATTCAAGAGAATTACTTAAAATGAATTTTGATATCATTCAAACTTTGATGCCTAAAATAAATAGGTATTTACCTAAAATTCCCATCCCTCCATATTAATTAAAATAGGAGTGAGTAAGTATTTACTCAAACATTTTACTTGTTTTGAGTAAAATGTCAATTTTCTAAGTACATTAAGCTCTGTTACAACCGGCTGTCCCAGAACTCGCGTACAGGCCGTTAACCACGTGCTCTGCTGTCTCTGTTGAAAGGAATTTCTTTATAAATTTTTTTTGTTTAACCCTATAGTTTTTAAACTACAGTAATTTTAAATTATCCAATTATAGTAGAAAGATTGTAGGTAAAGTTAACCTGAGCTCATGACAATAAATTTAATATTAAAAGAAGAAATAATTTCAATATTTATTTGGTCCATCATATCATCACATTAATGTCACAGTGACAAGTTAGAACATTTTAAAAATTTTAGCTGCATTACAAAAATGTTTACTGCTGAAGAGTACACTGAAATGAAAGTGAAATAATGTATGAAGAGGGTGGAAGAAGCGCTAAAGCAGCAGAAAGGCTGTATCGGGAACGTTTTCCAAATCGCCAGCATCCTAGCTCAAACGTCATTTTGAGATTAATTAATAGGTCACGAACTACACCTTTTCCAATTGTATTTCAGAAAATTTCAGTTGTATTTCAGATTAGTAAATTGTATTTAAGAAATCGTCAATTGTAGTTCAGATTAGTAAATTATATTTCAGAAAGTAGCAATTGTAGTTCAGATTAGTAAATTGTATTTAAGAAAACGTCATATGAAATTTAGAAAATATCAGTTGTAAATCTGAAAGCATTATTTGTAAATCAGGAATAATTTGTAATTAAGTTTTTTTGTAAATTTATAAATGCCTGCATGTTAATAGCGAAGAACTGCATTTCTTAGCATGGACGTCATGCAAATTCCACAATTATTAAATTCATTCTTCACTTTATTTCAATGCAATTCTAACAGTAACTATTCCACAAAAATCTGTTAATGGTTCTTAAGGTATAGCAAGACTTATTTACTATGGTATATAAATATAATAATATTATTTTCTGAAATACAATTCACCTTTTCTGAAATTGATTTCACTTTTCTGAACTACAATTAACACATTCTGAAATACATTTTACGTTTCTGAAATACAATTGACTCTTTCTAAAATTGATTTTTTGCATCTGAAAAACATTTGACACTGTCTGAAATTAATCTGTTACTTTCTGAACTACACTTGGAAAAGGTGTAGTGGTTCTGTGGTGCCCGTCAGAAAAGGTGTTGGCGGTGTCGACCGGACGGTACGTCCTCCTATTAATAAAGAAAATGTACTTCAAGCTTTTTATGAGGATGGAACGAGAAGCATTAGAGATGTGGCCAGTACCATGCATGTTTCGAAAAGTACTGGGCAAAGAGTTTTACATGATAATAGGATGCACGCTTGTCATTACACCAAAGTACAGCATCTACAGCCTGATGACTATGCACCTCGAGTCGAGTTTTGTACCTGGTTACTTAAACAAAATGAAGAAAACCCAAATTTTATTAGAAATGTTCTATTTACTGATGAGTCGTTTTTTTGTCGTCAAGGGACTTTCAATAGTCACAACATCTATGTGTTGGCTACTGAAAATCCACACGCAGTGTTTATTCATGGTTTTCAACATCGTTTCAGTATAAATTTCTGGGCTGGTATTCTCGGTGATTCTCTAGTAAGCATACCATTTACGTTTTTCCATTGTCAGGTCAAACCATTTTGCAGATTTGACCCTTTGAACTTCCCCGAAGATTAAATGGTGCAAATTACAGGCAGTTTTTACAAGAAAATTTACCTAATCTGATAGAAAATGTAACTTTAGCAAATTACGTAAACCAATGGTTTCAACACGATGGTGCACCGGCATATTTTGCGAGAAATGTTAGAGATATTTTGAACCAGCAATATCCAAATTGCTGGATAGGTCGTGGGGGGCCAATAAATTGGCCGGCCAGATCTCCCGACCTTACACCATTAGATTTTTTTCTATGGGGGCACATAACACAGAGTTATGAATGCTGTAGCAATGGTGCCTCCAGCTATGTTGCAAAATCCAATAAACAACTTACTAAGATGGGCAAGGTTGTGTATTGAAGTTGGTGGTGGTTCTTTTGGACATTTACTTTAATAAATCGTTATTTGTTTAAAGTGTTTATCGTTTTTTATGGTTCAATGTCAAAATAACAGTACTATAATTAAAAGGTGACCAAACATTTTATCGAAACTTTATAATTATTTTTAATCAACAATACCCACTGTCATATCCTAGGAAATATACATTGAGTTAATTTTCCTTCACGGAAGTGTATGTGATTGGTTAAATTAAAATCTTTGTAATTTAAAAACTAAAAGAATTTAATTATATATTTTTTTGCGGAATCCATTTTAGAATAAATGTTAAAATCTGGTGTTAACAGCTTGTACGCGAGTTCTGGAACACCCTGTATAAAATGCATACATTTTCGACACCTATTGTAAAATTAGAATCTTAGAATTATTTTGTTGTTCCTACTGTTTTCAAAGGTTTCGTATTTAAAATAACGAAGTTACACATCCTACAGCCAAATTGGGACAGCCTGTATATTTGAAAATAATTTTAAATGATGCGGAGCTTAAAAGGATGATACTTTTGTGTAAAAATGTTTTTCGTATATTCAATAGGAACGGCGTTAATGAAGAAACCCTGTTAAATGCCACAGGGTGACTGTTAATTATACCGACAAAATGAAACCACGATAAGAAGCGATGTCCGAGAGTATGGGAAAAATGTTAAGAAAATTCTTTCTACTTTAGTTTTCGAGAAATAATTAATCAAAAATTAGCCTCAAAACGACGATGCGCCCTGGTTAAAAAGTAGAGGAACAGACGAACGAAATAAGTAGGTACTCTCATAAAAGTCTTTTATAGTTTTATGATACGACGCGCGGCCTGGCCTTAGTGGAATTTCACAACTCCGTTTTTTGGTCAACGCCCGTCGTGAAATACGAACTCGAAAATATTTACTTATCAAATTACCTGAAATACATTATTCCACGGAAAGGATAACAAGGGCCACACTTCGAACATTCGAACACCTGCTTTGATAGGTAAATAAATCAGTAAAGGCCGTTACTTTCATCACTGATTGACTTAACCTTTGGTTTGTTTCAATGCCTATTACTGTAAAGACAATTGTTTCCATAGGAGTAAACCAAAGATTAAAGTTGAAATGAAAGTGATGAAAGTACCGGCCTTAAAACGAAAAACAATTTAAATCTCGGTTAAGAATTCCTAGTATTTTTATTTCATGTTAATTTAAATTGTATTGTAAATAAAATTTGTTTACACAAGAAACATGTACTTCATAAACAATTTTGAAACTAGAATTTACAACATTTTAATTAGTAAATACCTTCGTAACTTGTTAATTATTATAACTTCGTTTTGTGTATGACGAATTATTATTAACACAAACCTATTAAATTATTTATTTTATTATCCTGCTTTGACGAGATAGCAGTAAGCATACTAACTAAACTAAATTGAGATGTGTGTCAAGATCATTTTCAATTGGTAATTCCTATAATTTCGTTTTGTGTATGTGACGAATTATTAACACAAATCTCTGCATCCAGTCTGTACGCATCTTAACACGTTTATTACGCAAGGTCAAGTTTTTACAAGCTTCACAGTGAGCGAATATCATAAAACGTTTACGACACGTTTACACTGTGAATTTGGCGTTTTAATCTAAACCTACCTACTTTTTTGGGTAAGTTTATATTTATCTAATATTTATAATTAATTACAAACTGTTTCGCAGAATTTTTTCTACATTTTTTCGTAATCTGATCGCGATTTGATCAAAAATTGTACACATAACACCGACGTTTATAACAGCTTTTTTGTTTATGTGCAATACCGATCGGCGCGAATGTAATCAGCTAGCCCGATTGTCAGATTGGTTAAATACTAATTATACCAATAAATGAATCGGAATTATTTACACAATTATTTGCCATTTTTTATCCTTATTTCATAAGCAATTCCAATTATAATTACGTCACGTAAAAGAAACTTCGGTTTCTCAGCTGTTAAACGTTTAATAAAACCAATTGAGATGTGTGTCAAGGTCGCATTGTGTGTATGCAAGAAGTCAATAAAATAATAATCATAAAATTTATAATCCTATTGTACTGCCGTTTTTATAGAAGTGGCGGCCGTATTTCGTACGTAGTGCTAAAGCTTGATTTTGGGGTAATTTTTTAATTAATTATAAACTGTTCACAAGAATTTGTTAAACATTTTTTCCGTAATCTAGTGACATCGATTCTCTTATGCGTTTTTTGTCGATATAATTGTCATTCGCCCTGTATGCTAACTTTTAAACTTCAAATACTCGAAAAGGGTTCGGTTTATCGAAATGTAACAAGAGAACCTATTTTTCGCCAAATAATCTAAAGAATGTTTTTAATGAAATGTGTAAAAAATATAAAAATGGCGATAAAATACTGAGTCATCCCGTCAAACTGCCTTTTTAAAAAGGATTTGGCAAATAAGTTGTGAATGCGCAGTTAGATGCCTTATAGTTGAGTTTAAAATAGGTATTAGTTTTATAACTTAAAGGAGGACATCAATATTTTTCACCCCTCTTTCAGGGCTTATAACTCTTAATACAATATCAATACCTTATCTATAAATGTACAGTGACTTTCATAAAGTTCGTAACAAATGGGAAAAAAATTTATTATTGACTTTTGCCAAAAAATTTTACTACAGTTAATTTGTGCATCAATCAAAATAAAAATCAACATAATTCCATCCAATCAGTCATTTAAAATATGGCTGAAAATTTGGAAAATAGAAATTCGTAAAAATGAAAAATTGCGATAATTCAAAAATTATTAATCTTTTTCTTTTAGAATCGATGCACTCATACACGATAAAATTAAGTGTAATCAACAACCTACAGCGTCTAAATCATTGAATTTAAACCTAATCTAGAACGGCAACGCAATACTTAAAACTGGCAGCCAGAAATTGGAGGTTCACGAGATTAACTGATGCACGTTGACGCTAAATAATCTGGTTGTAGGATAATTTGCAAAGGTGTGGAGCCCCTATATTAGTATACCTACACCTACACCTTTGCAACTTATTCTAGTTTCGGCTAAACGCCATCATCAGGGGTAATTCCACTACAATAACGTTCGATTAGCAGTAAAACATTAAAAAGAGGAATTAACAAAACTTACCAAAAAATCTAGACAAATCAGCAACATAAAACAAGTTAAAATTGATTAAAAACTGAGAAACTCACAGCAACATGTTAAAATTAAATTAAAACTATTTAAACAAATATCAAGTGTTAATCACGGAGGTCTGGGATCGACTGAAGCATATAAAATAGAGATGGAATTATCGTTAAGATTTTTAAAAATTTCTAAATGTTCTAAAAGGTTTAATCTTAGACCATGCTCACAAAAATGTAGGGGTGTAAAACCTTTTTCAGTAGAAAATTTATGTTTTGGATTTGTAAATGTATATGGAAAATCGAATTTTGATTTTTTAGATGTTCAGATACTCTAACTTTGAATTGTCTACCACATTACATAATATAGAACTTGATTCAGTTATGGAAAACATTTATTATAATTCAAAAATCTTTTCTAAAAATAGATTTAAAGTACTCGCCAATAAATTTAAAAAATTAACCCTTCAGAAAAATACATTAAACGAGTTTGTAAACGAAGAGTCTGGGATCCACGAGAACGCAAACAATTTTTTGTGTGATAATAATGCCGTTGTTAATAATGCCGATGTTTTCGACAAGGTTTTAGACAATTTGAATAACTCTCCTACTCCAAAAAGTAGTACTATAAATTTTCACTGCCGCATTATCAATGATACTAATATTATCTTCACAGAAGCTGAATTAAACTTGTTAAAAAAAGGACTCAAATTTTCAACCGTTGTACACAGCACAAAACAGATTATGGAACTATCGTTAGTTGACATTGAATTATTCTTAAAATCGGTTAAATTTGAAGATAGGGATTTAATTAGAGGAGAAATCTCCAAAACATTTAAAGAATTTAAATCTAAAGCTCATTACGAAAAAAACAATAATTTTAAATCCGTTATCACTTCTATTAAATCCAAAATAAAAAATAATGATTTACTATTATTAATGATGAAATTTACTATTAAGTAAGACCGACAAAGGCAACATTTTAGTTATTCAAAACCGGACAGACTATGTAAATAAAGTAGAAAAATTTTTAACCGACAATAATGAAACTTTCACTTTACTTACTACAAACCCTTTAGAAAATTATAAAAAAGAGTTAAAAATGGTCATTAAAATTGAATCAAAAATATTACAAAAAAACCTAACCATACCAATGAATTGTAACACTCCTAGATTGTATGGTCTAACTAAAATTCATAAATTAGGACATCCCATTAGACCCGTAGTAGCTTTTATAAATTCCCCTTGTTATTTCATTACTCAAGTTTTGAATAACTTATTAAAAACAAGCTTAAATTTCAAACCCAAATACTGAAGAACTCCTTACAATTAACTTCAAATATTAAAAATTTTATTTTACCAGATAAGTCTTTGTTTGCTTCCTTTGATGTCACTAATTTATTCACTAATGTACCAGTTCCCTTAACATTATCTCTTGTTAAGAATCTTTTAATTAACTCTAACTTGACAGATAGTATTATTGAAAGTGTTTATAATTTACTTATAATTTGTCTTAATCAAAACTTTTTCAGTTTCAATAATAAATTCTACAGACAAGATAAAGGTCTGGGAATGGGTAACCCTTTATCACCATTTCTATCAGAAGTTTTTATGAATCATATAGAATCTTTAATTTTTAATTCCAACAATCCTCTCACAGAAAATATTTTTTATTGGTATCGATATGTCGATGACATACTTTATATGCTGGACTGGTAACGTTGATTCACTACTTAATTTTCACAATTTCATCAATATTTCCTTTACATTAGAAATGGAAAAAACAACACTCTTAATTTTTTAGACCTAACAATCTCAAAAACAGATAACAAACATCACTTTAATATTTACAGAAAGCCGACACAAACTTCTCACGTGATACCCTTTGATTCTAATTACCCATTCCAGCAGAAAGTTTCGGCTTTCAACTGTTGTATTCATAGAGCTTGTACGATTCCCCTTTCTTCGGAAGCTTTTAATTCAGAAATTAGTACATTGAAACATTTGGCTATTAAAAATGGTTACAGCCCCAATTTAATTTCCAAATTATTATTCAAAAAACAGCAAAAACTTCTTAACTCTTCAGCTTATGCGTTACCTTGTGTTTCTCCTCAAGTTAAATTCATCAAATTGAATTTCTTTGGTCCTTTGTCTTATAAACTAGGATCCTCAATCAAGAAATATTCTAAGAATAAACGAATAGCTTTCAAATCTCCAGTGAACTTACATAATTTGTTTGTACGCAACAAAGACGTAATCCCAATTTTGAATAGATCCGGTGTATACAGGTTACAATGCGACGATTGTAACGCCTCTTATGTTGGCCAATGTGGTAGACAATTCAAAGTTAGAGTATCTGAACATCTAAAAAATCAAAATTCGATTTTCCATAAACATTTAGAAATCCATAAACATAAATTTTCTACTGAAAAAGGTTTTACACCACTACATTTTTGTGAGCATGGTCTAAGATTAAACCTTTTAGAACATTTAGAAATTTTTAAAAATCTTAACGACAATTCCTACAGATCGCTGAATCTAAATTCTACCCAAGATTTTCCATCTCTATTTTATATGTTTCAGTCGATCCCAGACCTCCGTGATTAACACTTGATATTTGTTTAAATAGTTTTAATTTAATTTTAACATGTTGCTGTGAGTTTCTCAGTTTTTAATCAATTTTAACTTGTTTTATGTTGCTGATTCGTCTAGATTTTTTGGTAAGTTTTGTTAATTCCTCTTTTTAATGTTTTATTGCTAATCGAACGTTATTGTAGTGGAATTACCCCTGAGATGGCGTTTAGCCGAAACCAGTAGGGTTGTGACGATATATATTGTGTAGAATAAAAATTTGGACAGTATTTGATTCACATTTAATTAACTGTGTAATTTTTGGCAAAAACCGATAATAAAAATTTTTCCCATTTGTTACGAACTTTATGAAAGGCGCTGTATACAGGCTGTTTCAAATTCGACCCTCACCATTGGCATCTCGCTTATTTGAAGAGATAGACGGTAGGTTTAAATTTGGCAAAGTTGCTAAATTTTATGAGCATTAATAATCCGCAGAGAAATAATTTCTATGTTCTCTTATTCGAAATAATTGAAAAAAATGAAAAATTGTCATTTTCTTATGTTTCCTCTATCTTCTTTATTTGAAGAGATATCAAAAAAATAAAAGTACTTTCTTAAGACACTTTTGAATTCTCTACATACTGATGAATACCATTTTACTGTAACACGTTTCGTCAAATTGGTATCATCATCAAGTTCATTTTTTCTTATGGACGCCATAATGAAATTTGGTCCCAAAAGAATCTACTCTTACAGTACGGTACAGTATAGTACATGTTATCAAATTATTTAAAATAATGTCAGAATTAAGAATGTTTGATGTAATATAGGAATTGTTGTAGCTAACAGAAGGTAATTTTGTGGTTAACACAAGATAACTTTGGAGTTAAATTAAAAGCAGTTTCTTTGATGTAGGCACTAGTTTAATAAATATTACCGGCACAGCAATAAGATAAGAGAAACAGAATATGTGTGTTACGTGTGTTTTATTCCTATAACAAAAAAGCAAAAACAGCAAGTGAACTGTAGGTACTCTCGAACCTACTCGGAGAACAAACAGCTTAGAACAATACTTTTACAATTAGACAAAAATATTGAAGAGCAGGAATTATTTACTAGAATACGTACCTACTCTTTACAGTAACCAAAATGTAGAACTAAATTGAAGAAATAATAACGACATAAATAAATAGAGGCTCTCAAAATAAGATATTTACATTAAATGTTCAAACCAATTTCCACTTTATTTTGTACATAATTGCATTAGTTTGCTTAAACTTATTGCAGTTCTTCGAATGTTCAAAATAAAATTCACTTGCTGTTTTCGTGTGTGGCACGAATACAAGGCAAGTAACATCACGTTTTTCTGCAATTCTAAATATTATGCTATTGTTATTATGTTAATATTTAGCAACAAGTATGTATTAATATGACAGATTATACTGTTTTTGATTTGAATCCAAACCCAGGCTTTCATTAATTGCCAATTTTCTTGTTTCAAAAAAATAAATTTTAATTTTGACCTTATTTTAAAGAATTTTGATAACATGTGCTATATTGGCGTAATCAGCAGGAAGAGTAGATTATTTTGCGACCAAATTTCAATATGGCGCCCATAAGAAAAAATGAACTTGATGATGATAACAATTTGACGAAACGTATTATAGCAAAATGGTATTCATCAGTGTGTAGAGAATTCAAAAGTGTCTTAAGAAAGTACTTTTATTTTTTTGATACCTCTTCAAATAAAGAAGATAGAGGAAAAATAAGAAAATGACAATTTTTGATTTTTTACAATTATTTCGAATAAGAGTTAACATAGAAGTTATTTCTCTGCGGATTATTAATGCTCATAAAATTTTGCAACTTTGCCAAATTTAAACCTACCGTCTATCTCTTCAAATAAGCGAGATCCTAATGGTGAGGGTCGAATTTGAAACAGCCTGTATACCGTAGCAGGATGAACTTTGAATTAAAGCAAGAGATCAAGGAAGACATAGTTAAGAAGATAAAAGAACAAAGGCTGAAATGGTTGGGCTATATATGAAGGTCAGGAACAGATAATAATCACAATAATAATTAATAAAACACTACAATAAAGAACTAATTGTAAGATGAATTAGAGCAAATACCAATGAACATAACTTCAAAAAATGTTTTTATAACGTAAATTAATAAAATTACAGTAATTTAATTTTTCATTTGCATAGCAAATATTTATCTTAAAAAAATTAACAAATTTGACAAGAAAAACTCCAATTCGAAACATTTAAGTTTTGCAAATTAAAATTAATGTGACTAGGTGATAATGTGTGTAATAAATAATTAAATATATGGATTTATTTAGAACGGAAAATTTTTAATCGTACTTTGTATTCAAAGCTGTTTAGCAAGTAATGCTTTTAAAGGTAAAATTTCCTGTGAATTAGGTTAACGAGTGTGGACAAGAGGCAGCAAAAAACTGAAGTGAAAAAAGGAAAATAAACATATCCATTTATTTTAATTATTTTTTTTATTTATGTTATTTTCCCATTTACCTTCGAAATTTTGCATAATATAGATTTCTGGCTACATCGTATTACCAATTATGACTCATCGAATATTTCAGATTAATATAGCATCATTTTATTTTTAAACAATGGCTTCAAATAAAATGTCTGAAACTTACCTTCAACCTTCTGGCCTCGATGACGGTAATTGTGAGCCTGTTGAGATTCTCGTTGTAAACCAGAGACACCAGAAGTTCCCCTAAGTCCGAAGTAATTTCTTGAACTTCCTGAAATAATTAATCCACTTAGTAACAAAATAATTTAATACCTACTTCCATTGAAATAAGCCGAACGAAAAACTGAGATATACAAGAAAGCTTATTATTAGTAGTTAAACAATTTCAGATTAATATAAATTGAAGCGCGGTATTCCCAAAGGGTGTAAGTGCCAAATTTTACTAAATTCGTATTTTTCTATAAAAGGGATCTATATGCCTTGCTGCACACATTAGAAAAGTTTCTAAGTGTCTATCTGATGTGGAAATATTTTATATAATTATACACAGATGACTCTCTCTCATGCGCGCCTTCAAGAATGAGGATCATTTTCCTTAATTTTCTAGGAATTACGTTTTTGGCACTTAAACCCTTTGATAATACCATGCTTCAATTGTGGGAACCCACATTTTTAAGAACCTACAATTAATGATATGGAAATAAAACATGAAATATTGGAAACGAAACGATTATTGATTAGTAATCTGTTTTCTAATCCTCTTTTCGTTTAGTTGTTGTTACCCTAAGTGACCCCTAATGTTCAAGTCAAAGATGTTTACACGTTCCTTAAAAAATCTTTCACGAAACTTTGTGTGCCTTGAACTCTCTAGGGATTTGTAGTCGTTATTTTGCCCGTACATTTCTGATAGAATGGACTTTCTAAGTTCCAAACGTCTCCAGAGTAAAGGCAACTTCACAATCGTTGAGTACCTCACTGTTTGAAACAGTAAAGCAGATATAATCCTCAAGTAATTCAGCTCCAATATAGCACAATCTCCAATCAAGTTTAAACTCGCATTCGAATATTACCCAGAAGTTTCAATTTGTGAAACAGATTTACCCCTTAAGTAGAAAGTTCAATAAACTCTGATTAATAATATAATCATTGCTAGGATATCCACGTGCATGTAAATGTGAAGCAGACCAATCAATACCCTCGACTCGGATTATTATCAAAGATGTAATTATTGGAATTATTATTTCAGGAAATAGAACGACCCCTTTCTCTTTGAAACAAATTTCTGTGTTGCTAATGTTAGATATTCATTTTTAAGCAAAAATATAATGCGTTTAGAATTGAAGAATTATAAACGTTTGCCTGTAATGCATCGAATTTTGTTTACGGTCGCAATGGTATGCTAGATCCTCTTGAGATTATATAAACAATAAACAGTTTCGGGCAGGAAAGATTTGCTTTGGGAATCGAGACAGTCAAGTTTATGATACGTAATCGATAGGCGCATTAATAAGAGTTTGCGGTATTAATTAATATGATAGAAAGGTGCGGAAAGTGATTAATTAATACATGCACTTAAAGTTGGCCAACTTGCAACTTGTAACTTGCGCTTGCAACGCGCAACTCGCGTTAATTGTAGAGTACGCGTGTATTATATTCGTGGCGTGCGTATACAGGGTGTGTTCGGAAAGTATTGTGCGCTACGCTGGGAAGCAGGAAGGCGTTACCTAGAGATAAGTTATTAATTGTAGCTAATACATGATATGTAGAGAATTAGCTTAAAGTATTTCCTACATGGTGTATGAATGAAGCGATTTCCCCGGGTGAAGCTCGGTTGTCGTGGCAGGTGCTGCATCACCTGACCGTTGGCCAATAGGTCGTTTGGGGTGACCACGGTGACGTAGGGATTGTGACGTCACTTGCATGATTAGTGGTTACTTCGTAAGTAAGGGAAATTGTACTAACAAGGTGAAAAGCGATACCGAGAGTGAACGACATACTGTTCACGGTCCCATGGTGACCCCTTAGGGACCCGATGCAGCGGATTGGGAGCCCTAAGGTTATTAAATTGTCACCACCCCTACGTGCCGGGTGTGAAGGGGCGTCCATGGTAAGGACGTCGCGTCGTGTAAGTCTCTTTGGCGGAAGAGTGGATTGGTAGTAGAGAATCCACGGGTCGGAGATGACAAAGACGTAGGGTAGAGTATGTTTGCATGTCATTGAGGCTAGCTGTGCTGCATGTGGCCTGTGTTTCTGGATATAATATTTCAGAGCAATAGTTTATGAAAGAGCAACAGATATGATAATAAAGGCCCAAAGTTGGACATCATCAGGAGCGATGATAGAGGCACTAGGTTGAGTTGCGAATTGACCAAGGGGTTGAGCAGATGCAGACCGTTGGGGCCAGGGGATTGAGGTCCCCGGTGAGTAAATAACTGTTGTCTCTTGCAAATGATTGTAAACACATGTTATTGTTGCATGAACGCACCATGTCAATGGGAGGTGATGGTAGCGAACGGTACCCGGTAGCCAAAGGAAATGGTGAGCGTTTTGATTACTTATATTTATGTATACGCGTTACCACATTTTAATAATAAATAAAAAAAAATATGTTGGTAATTTCGGCCGACCTTACATTAAATGTAAAGAAGACATCTTATATGCATACACCTATGTAAAATTCGATAAAAATTAACTTTGAAAATACTTTACGATAAAAGCCAGCTAGTTGCAGTATTATAGGCTTCAGTTAATACACCGGTGTGTTATGTGCGTTGAGTGTAAAGTGGCGCGTTCTTCTTACCTTCTAATTTTATTTTATGTATTCTGCTTTCCTATAACAAAAAATAGAAAATCTTCGAATGACGGATAGTTTGAATGTCAAATTTTGAACGGAGCTATCGTATTGTAGGCAATGTAAAATTTGTATGTGAAAGTAATTCGCTCGAGCAGTCGAAATTTGAATGCACACTGAACAATGAACAATGAACAATGTGCCTAAGCAATTTGAGAATGTGATAAAGTAAATTATAAAAATGGTAGAGATATGTCGATTTGAAAGAGATATAAATAAACTTTACTCAATTACAAATTACTCCTTCCGCAGAAAGGAAATTGATTTAAAAAGCATCGTTTGCGGGTTTAAAATCTCCAGAGAAAACAGTTGATTAGTACTTTCTCTGGCAGTATAACTTAGCGCATTATTTACTACGAGATTTCAAAAATTACCCGACCTATAAAAGTCATAATTTGGGGAGTCAATTATGAATTATTTTTATAGTCATATAAGCTGGTTGAGAATGTTATATTTATAGTCAGAATAAATACTGCATGCGTTTACATTTAAGGAATGTTTATGTTTGGAATTTATAAGTTTTATAAGATTTGTTCCATCAGCAGTTTCAGGCAAAAGCGAAACCGTCGAATGCATGCACTGAGTAGGTACCTTAATAACGTTCTTTTAATTTTGGGTTGGGTTGGGTTGGGAATGCATGCACTGAGTAGGTACCTTAATAACGTTCTTTTAATTTTGGGTATGTTTTCGTATTTTTAATTCAGTTTCTACAGCTTTTAAGTCCAAGTACTACGTTCTCCGGCAATGAAGAATAATAATTAAATAAATCAGGGTAGGTACATAATTCGCTTTAGCGAACGTAAAGAGTTCGGTGTCCCTCAAAACTTCGGTGATGGCAGCGTAATCAATAAATAAATTTCATAAATTCTTTCTCATTTTAAAAAGCGGTAGATACATTAAATGGTGACAGCGTATTTATTTTATTTTTGATAAATTTCTTTATTTTTTCATTCTTCAGTATGCTGATTTAAATTTCTTAGTAAATTCCGCGGCCACATTAAGCAGGGTTAGTTATAGAAAAACTTCACCCCCAACGACCCAACCTACAACAACCATGATATTTAAAACTAAAGAAGGCGTGGGTGCTTTGAAACTTTTCTTAGAGTATTTTTTTTTAAATACAGAACCGTGAGTCATTATTACCACTTGATTTTTGCCGTCATTTAAAGAAACTTGCCCAAAATGGATTATGACAAAGAATTATTACAAAGTTAGGAATTTACGACTTAAATAATTATTTTCTAGATTAAAAAAGTAAAAAGGTGAGCTTATCTTAAATATTGTTACCAACTAAGAGGTGCATACCGTTGTGTTGGTGAGCGGCTGTCAAGTTGGTTGTCTATCTTAATGAAATTTAAAAATGCTTCCTGCAGTACTAACCATACCAACTCAGCATAACCGTGTTGTTGAAAAATATTATAAACAAATTATAGCGTAAAATGAATAAGAGAAAAAAATCACTGTACAAATCAACACAGAATAGAATGAGAACGTAGGGATCCTATATAAAAAAAAATATTTTTAGAAGAGATTTTAAGGGAAGAATAAAATATTTCAACAATTTGTCCAAGGCTTCATATTGATTATGCCTTTACTAAGCTGGCAAGGCCTGATAAATTCTGAAGGAGTTCTTACTCATTATTTGATCCCATTTTAATTTATTTTTTGTTATATTCTTGGTTTTTGTGAAAATTTAGATACAGATTAATTTCAACTCTTGAATGACCTTTAAGTATTAAGTAAAACATTTATACAATATTTATATATTTCCATTTTTCCTCATTTAATCCGAATTTAATACAAGTTTTTTTAATGGTCCAGTTTATTTGATTAGCAGTATACAATGTGTCGCTAAATTCTCCTGGGCTCAAAATAAGATGATTAAGCCCAAGTTATCTATATCCAAAATTGTTTCGTTAAGTCAGTATTTTGCGTCAAAGTTGTTGAAAAAAAAGTTAATTATTCTTATAACAAAAGAACGCTTGAACCAATTTGTATGATATTTGGCATGAGTATCTACGAGAAGATAAGTCACATTTTCAGATGGTTTGAGTAATTTGGAGTAGACAGCTAGTGTGAAAAACAGGGTTACCACAACACAGATTTCGCAATAACTTTTTCGAAGTTATGAAGATAATTTTAGCTAATAAGTTTTTAGAAAGAAGCGTTCATTTTGTGTCTTTGTAATTGTTGATACTTCTTACGGTTTAGTCACAAAATAGAAAAATCTAAGTGGCTGCAGCACCTCTTATGGAAAAAAGTAGCCCATACACGAAGAACAAATACCTTTTATATTGATAACTATTTTATTTTTAGAAAGAGTCATTCATTAGTGAACGTTTTTGCGTCTTTGCAAAGTTTGACACTTGTTATGGTTTAGTAAAAAAATAGAAAAATCCAAATGGCTACTTTTTCTAATTTTTGACTAAAATTGTAACATGTATCAAAAATTGCAAAGGTGACAAAAAGTTCACTAATGAATGCCTCTATCTGAAAAAAAAAAAATATTTATGCAAGTAGCAGGTGTTTGTTTTTCTATACAGCCTATTATATACTGTACCTGTTTTCAATAAGATAGGCTGCAACCTCTTAAATTTTTCTATTTTGTGACTAAATCGTAAGAAATATCAAAAATTTACAAAGATTAAAAAATGTTTCCTAATGAATGGTTCATTTTAAAAATTGACTGGTTAATGTTACCTTCCTAATCTCAAGAGAGTTATTGCAATATCTGTTCGATTGCAACCCTGTTTCTCACATTAGCGACCCAATGTAAATTATTCAAACCATCAGAAAATGGGACTTACTTTACTATTGATCATCGTACCAAATATCATCCAAATTAATTCAAGCATTTTTTTGTAATAAGAAAAATTAACTTTTTTTTCAACAACTTTGAAGCAGAATACCGACTTAACGTAGCACTTTTGGATATAGATAAGATATTGAGCCCAGGAATCTGTGGTTAAGCCATGTCAACGGAATTTAGCAACACGCTGTATAATGCATGCGAAAACAGAATAATAAAAAGAAAAATGAAGAGCAGTAGATGTGATATTAAAACAAAATACTCCTAATACATACTAAAAGCAAGTGGAAGGAATAGATTTTAAAGGCCATGAAATAACTCAACATCAGTAGCGGAAGACAAAAGGCAAGAAATAAGGAGAAGAAATAATAAGAAAACGTTTAATACATAGAATTAGTTTCCTTTTCATAAGTAGGTATTAATATTCAATTCGACTTATACATACAGTTCTTCTGCTCGATCTTTGCAGTTGCGTCACACTTTCCCAATTCGAGAAACGAAATCAACATATTCTTTTATCCTTATCTAATAGGTATGTTAAACAATGATAGAATTTATAAATTTGTCATTTTGAGTCGATAATTTTCTGACGTAACTGCAAAGAACGAGCGGAATTTTCCTTGTTCAACATTCTGATTAACTTTGTCTTTGGAAAACTGATTTTCTTTCGCAGAAAGCACACATGCAAACAAATATCAATCAAAAAAGACATATTCTAGTTAGTTTTTAGGTTGAGAATCGCGTCAATGTGGATAACGTCAAGGGAAGCCTTCAAATCAAATTAACAGAAACATTTTTTTTTGTGATTTGAAGATTTACTTTTTCTTAAAATGATCTAAACGAAATCGAAACGTTTCCTATAAATAAAATAAAACATATCTACCTAAAAGTGTAAGAAACCGATATTCTGTACAGAAGTTCCTTTTTTTTTAAATAGAATGCAATTATAAACAAAATATGACGAAAAGAGCTCGATCACTCGATCGATGACCGCGAAAACACCTGGTATCGAGGGGTCAACCACCGGTGGGAATCACTGGACATTTTAATGGCAATAACTTGGTGGTCCTAGCAATATTTATAGTAATGTAAGCATTGTAGCAGTACTGCTAGTAATACAAACAGTACTGGCAGTACTAAATCAATCCGGAGAAATACGTAGATATTTATGTGACAATCTCTGGCAATACCCGATAATATTGGGCAGTTACGAGGTATCAAAGGTAAAATTCAAATTGTTATTGGCTGTTCGACATCCAACTTCACATCATCGGCACGATGCGATAGGCACAGCATAAATACATACAGCAGGTTCACTCTCCTTGGCGGGAAAGTGTCCCGCGCAAACTGAGCCGCCATATTCCGGATGGATAACCTGTCTAACCTGTATTCGACGGAACGCATGGAGTGTTTCTTTGTCTCACTCTTACATGCACTGAAACGCAGTCGCTCCCCTCACACTTCTGCTCATTGCGGGCATCGAACAATAGGGAGTTTTAGCAAAACGTTCCGTTAAACTTTACATACGTTAAACGTCGAAACTCGAAATCTGATTGGCTAAATCTACACGGTTGCTAAGCAGAATAGCCTTTAACGTACGACATTTTTGTCGTAACGTCTTGCTAAAACTCTCTTATGTCGAATGCGTCCTTAAATTGCACGAATACAATCAGTGGTGTCTCGTATAATTAGCAGCAGAATAGGTGCTTTCGATTATGCATGCTGGGATAAACTTAAACTCTAGGCTTTCAAGTAGTGATCGGATAATTCAAATTATCATCCGATTATCAAAATAACCTAAATAATTCAATTATCAAAAATATTTTTATTGCGGCACTGGTGGATCCATCCGCAAAATGGCGCCAAGGTCAAAAAATCTTGCCCCGCTAGATCAAAGGTGCCAACAAAGAGTTTCCATGTTGGTTATGCTGTACTATAGGCGTTTGATTTTAAGATCGCAGCGCTACCGCGGATAAATCTGAACCTCTGTAAGCTATTCGGAATTTTTATAATGCACATGTTTAAGTGCGTGCCAATACAAATACACAAGTTGATTTAATGTAAATGTCACATATAACACAATCATGATACATCATATACTCAGAATCGACGCCAAAACACGAGATATTATGTAGCATACAAGTGTTTGTTTAGTTGACACCAGGTGGCGAACGCTTAGCTGCAAACTCCAATAGGCGTTTTCTTTTTGCGCCTGATTTCAGATAATTTCAGTTCGCTTTTAAGTGATTCAATTTGAAGCACATTCGTTTTACAAAATTCAGTTTAAATGAGATGAGATTTTTTGCATCCTCCTTACCCCGACTGTATTACCTCTCGAGTAGATTCAGTTTGTGAGAAATATACTCTACAGGGTGAGTTATTAAGCGCCCTTTCTTCCATAGCTCATTTATAGAACGATATAGAATTTTTTTCTTTTACAAGGACATTCTACCTATTGAGCACTATATCCTAAAATTATTTTGGTACATACAGAGTGTTACGTAATGTAATGGCAGCATGTAGCAGGATTTTTTTAAATGGAATACCCTGTGTATTTTCTTATAAAAAGACATAACACTCGATCCTCTAAACAGTAGCGCATAAAATATTTATATTTAATTAACCAACTAAGAGTAAATTAATATTTTATTGAAAACAGTCTGATTTTCAACTTCTCTTGAAATACTAACTGTAAACGTATTGTTTGTCGTACGGCAATAAAAATCCGTAGTGTTATAAATTAAAGTGTAAGGAATAACCTAGATATAAATTCTTTTAGTCTTACTTATTTTTTCAAATGTTCAAGCCTGTGTAATTGTCAGAATTTCAAACTGCCGTTATTCAATTTTTTTAAATGCAACCCCCCTATCTCTTTTCACGAATAGATAGTGTTCATGTTTCTCTTCAATTTTGTTATAGGTGTTCTGTATCTAATCCTTACAGTTTTTTTGCTATAATAAACTTTTTACATTTTTACTCTGAAATCAATATTAAAAAGTTATTTAATGTACCGTATTTTAATTTCTTTAAGACAACGTCATAAAACAGATGGATAATATCAAGTTTACAATTGATTACAAACTCTTATTACATTATAATAATCGTATTTTTGTTATAATACAATTCTTTTACTTTGTTTTAATTAAGAATGCTTTAAAATTGATTCGATGTAATTCCTAAGCTTCAGTTGTCTTCATTAACATTTGATTTAATAAAATTTGAATACTTGAACAAAAGAAATTCACCGATTTTCATTTATTTGTTAGATTATTAATTTATTATTTGTATATTTTTTTTTGAAGTACAACAATTTTTACATTAAGGTAATTATTTGCAAGCACTGATGTTTCCTTTTGTTGTAAACTACATCGAATCAATTTTAAGACGTTAATTACAACAAGGAGAAAGAACTGTATTACAATATAAATACGATAATTATAATGTAATAAGAGTTTGTAACCAATTGTAAACTTGATATTATCCATCTGTTTTATGAAATAGAGGACGCTTAAAGAAATTAAAATACGGTACGTTAAATAACTTTTTAATATTGATTTTAGAGTAAAAATGTAAAAAAATTATTATAGCAAAAAAACTGTAAGGATTAGATGCAGAAAACCTATAACAGAATTGAAGAGGAACATGAACACTATCTATTCGTGAAAAGAGATAGGGGAGGTTGCATTTAAAAAAATTGAATAACGGCAATTTGAAAATCTGACAATTACACAGGCTTGAACACTTGAAAAAACAAATGAAACTAAATCAGTTTATATCTGGGTTATTCCCCATACTTTACTTTATAACACTACTTATTTTTATTCCCGTACGACAAACGATACGTTTATATCACAAAATCTTTTAAGCGGACACTAAATCGCGCACTATACACTTAACGTTTCGCAGTCGTTCGACAGCTTCGTCAGAAGTGAAAAATATGTTGTCAAAATAAACAAGGTTGTCAACGGAAACTGAAAAAGTAACTTGATTTTTTTTTTTATCGGACAAGAACCAACTGTAAAGATACGTTTATAGTTAGTATTTTAAGAGAAGGTGAAAATCAGACCGTTTTCAATAAAATATTAATTTACTCTTAATTGGTTAAATAAATATAAATATTTGATGTGCTACTATTTAGAGGATCAAGTGTTACGTCTTTCTATAATAAAATATACAGGGTATTCCATTCCATTCCATTCCAAAAATTCCGCTGCATGCTGCCATTATTTTATGTAACACTCTGTATGTATCAAAATAATTTTAGGTTATAGTGCTCAAAAGGGAGAATGTCCTTGTAAAAGAAAAAAATTCTATCTCGTTCTATAAATGAGCTATGGAAGAAAGGGCGCTTAATAACTCACCCTGTATACTCAGTTTAATTAGGTTATGTAAATGTCAGTTGTAGGGATGGGCAAATCGAAAGGAAAATATCGATGTTTTGTTACATCGATGTTTATTCGAAAAAATATCGATGTACGATACATCAACAATTACTTGTTATAACCGGTAACTGAAACCGACTACTTTTGGAATTTTGGCCACGCAAAGTAATGCTTTTTGACGTCATTGAATACGTCATTGTTGTTACTCGGTAACACAAATCTGTTATTTTTTTTCCCAGGTCGCGAGGAAGGTAATAAACATTGGTATATATAACAGAAAAGTAAGGCTAGTTTGTTTATGTTTAGTGAATGTGATTTGTATTTTTAAAAATGGAATACATTATCGAAATTGATGACGCTAAATTAAAAGCAGCCACTTCGTCGTAACACTGTTTTTAGTCAAAAACATCATGACTTGGATATCATTTTCAAAAAATATTTCCGCCATTACCGTTTGCATTTTTGCCATCATTGCTTAAGTTATAATTAGGCCGCGTGAACTTTGTATAAAACGTCACGAATGTTGCCCCACCAAACAGACGACTCGCGGTGCAGGTTCGTTACGGGCAAATATTGCTGCCTTAGCGGCGGCGTAGCGCTCGGAAACACGACATCACACGCCGCTAGGCTGTGTTTCTCGTTCAGTAGTGGGGCGAATTTGTACATTTTTCGCGCGGCCTAGTTATAATTTTCGAATGGTGGGGGTTAACCTATGAGTCAATACCGCAGTCACAGCATAACCAGCATGGAAACTGTTTGTCGGCACCTTTGATCTGGCGGGGCAAAATTTTTTGACCTTCGCGCCATTTTGGGAATGTATAAACCAGTGCCGCAATAAAAATATTTTTGATAATCGAATTATTTAGGTTATTTTGATAATCGGATGACAGATTATTTTTAATTTGAATTACCCGATCACTTCTTAAAAGCCTAGAGATGTAAGTTTACTCAGTGCACCCCAGCATGCATAATCGAAAGCACCTATTATGCTGTTAATTACACGAGACACCACTGATCGTATTCGTGCAATTGAAGGGCGCATTCGACATAATGCTCGATGCACGCAATGAGCAGAAGTGTGAGGGAGAGCGACTGCATGTCAGTGCATGTAAAAGTGAGAAAAAGAAACACTCCGTGCGTCCAGTCGAATGCGCTCTAACAAATCACATGACAGATTTTCCATCCGGAATATGGCTGCTCAGTTTGCGCGGGAAATTTTCCCGCCAAGGAGAGTGAACCTCCTGTATGTAATTATGTTGTGCCGCAGTTACAGAAGGTCTGTTCCTGCAACGTTCTGAACTAGTTTGAAACTGTCAAATATATTCGCCCATCGAATTAATCACCGCTTTCAAGAACTGCCTTAAATGTGAAACTTTGATCGGTGCTTGCTTCTAACGGTTTCGAACCAGTCAGGGACTGCTGCAGGAACAGACCTAACTGGCAAAAATTCACCTAGTATATGACCAGTTGCACCAACATTTTAAAGAGAACTTAAATTTAAGTGGTGTTTAGACTATTATTTGTAGATTTAACAAAATGTTAGTCACATTCTAACTAATCATTAAGGTGAAGTTTAGATGTCAATCAGAATGTGTTTGACATTATACTGGCCATACAACTTAAATTTAAGAGGACTATGGATCACGTGATCAACTACTAGAAAGCTCTGCTTAAAAAGTTGGTGCAACCGGGTAATATAAAATAACATAAATATACAAAACATAACTTTAATTCTAAAACAAAATAGGTAACATAAAGCATAAGATATAATAATTTAATAATTTAAAGATCTACTAATATGTATTACGAATGAATGAAAAAAAATAAGATATGAAGCGAAATCGAATAAGAATTTGCAGGTCACACTAACTAGAATAATAAAAAATCAACACTACCACCACCTAGCACTTTATAGAATGATGCAGTAAAATCCAAGTCTTTGGGTTTGCATATCACTATTAAACTTTACCACTTTAAAATTACCATTATCGGTAAAATTAATATAATTTTCAACCTTACGTATAAAAAATAAAAGTTTGAAGGTGTTATGAAAAAACATCATCGAAAATTGTAAACATCGATATTTTTACATGGATGCTGATGATTGAACATCGATGTTTTCAAAACATCGATATATTTTGCCCATCCCTAGTCAGTTGTAGACACTGATCATTGATACACACTACACTGATTTTGAGGTTACATTGGTAAATAATCAAGTTCTGTGATTTTTCCAATCACGTCGTTATTCATTAATATAGGGTCGTTAAACAGAAACTAATAAAATAATAATGTAGGGTAAAGGTGTCAACAGTGGATCAGTCGGGTACAGTGAATCAGTGTAGATAAATCAAAAGAGGATAGAATTATAATGTTATCCTTTACACAGAACACAGTAAATGTATCGCAAACATATCGGAATTAGTCTGCTACGGCATACGTTAATGATAACTTGATACCCAAGCGATTGTTTGTTTTTATATACCAAATTATTTTTTCAAAGTAAGTTTTGTCGTTTCATAATCACTATAGTATACCTATTACTAGGGTTGCCATAATTGCCAAACATTGATACGGGACGTTTAAGTGCTAAATAAAAAAAAAGTGGATAGGTAATGGTTTATTTTACTCTTATAAAAAATGAATAAAGTTTAAGCAATCTAATAAAATGAACAAGTAGAATAATAAAAAAGATGCAAAGCTAATCCCTTTTAGCCCAGTGACATTTTAAAGTTGATTTTACTCTCTTAATTATATCATTTTCTTCTTTCACGTAATTATAAAATTCGGCGCAAGTCATTACAAAATTATAATGACAAATCAAAATTGCTTTAATTGTCTCCACTGACAACCTGTTTCTTTCATCGGACCACTCCTGAAGTAAGTATGTAAGTTTAGGTAGAAAACGGGACAAAAACAGGACAAATAGTAATATGGGACTGAGTAGTGAAATACGGCGACAGTCCCGCATATACGGGACGTATGGCAACCCTACCTATTACGAATGTAATTTTGCATTGGTTATAAAGTAACTCGTGTCTAAATAAAAACCTGGTCAAGTAGGCTACATTTAGTCATTCTGCTAAGTAAATGCAATGGATAAATTCTCGATCACAACTCATTTGACCAGGTTTTTATTTAGACACTTTTTACATACGTATATGTAAATACACGGTGGTGATAAAGTCTCGCTACAAGCTCATAATTTGTTTATTTAATGTTTTTTCGCAAAATCCTGAAACAGGTAAATTTTTAATCTTAAAAAGACACCTTTTAGTGTAAAAATCTTTTCTCGATTGGCATTTGTTTTTCTGCTGTGACGTCATCATTAATTTTTTTAAATGGCAACCCTCATTTTTTTATGCAGTTTTTGATAGACCTTCTTGTCATCATAACAGTAATGTAAAAAAGTTAGTACTTTCCACAACAAATTTTTCGAGAAAAATAGACATTACAATTCAAAAATACTATGTTATTTTATTTTATTTTGATGATTATCTTCAAATTGAAAACAAAAACAAGTAAAAATTAAGGAAAATATTGAAGCTGTTCTCCAGGAACCCACTGTTGAGATTTTCATTGCAGCAAAACATAAATTTTTCAAAAAAATTCCAGACGATCGTCTGGACTATGTCTATTTTTTTTCGAAAAAGTTGTTGGTAAGGTACTATTTTTTATATCACCATTTTGCTGACAAGAAGGACTACATAAAAAAGTTAGGGTTGCCATTAAAAAAAATTAATGATGACGTCACAGCGGACAAACAAATGTCGATCGAGAAAAGATTTTTACATTAGAAGGTGTCTTTTTAAAATTAAAAATTTACCTGTTTCAGGATTTTGCGAAGAAACATTAAATAAACAAAATATGAGCTTGAGGAGGGACTTTATCAGCACCCTATGTACATATCTTAAAGCAAAATGAATGATATAATAGGTTATTATGTTGTAGCATTAGTCAGATTAGTCTTTAAAAGTCAAAATGGTAACTGAGTACACAGTAAATCAAGTTGATCCACTGCGCCAAAGAAATTTATTTTTGTTTGTATTCTAATTTTTATATCACAAAATCTTCTATGTCCGCTTAGAAGATTTTGTGATACAAATTTCATCGGACAAGAACCAACTGTAAATCTAATTTTTATTTAGAGTGAAATTAATAAATGTTAATTCTGACATATTAAGGCCCGGTATTATAAACGCACGTTAACTTTAATCCCCTTTTTATTGCCATAACAACAATTGTGTTTAGAATTGTTACCATGGGAAAAAGCCGATAGTTAAGGCTGACTTGCTTTTATAATACTGAGTCTAAAAGTATTTTTTTGGACAAAAAACTTTTTAAAATGTACACTACTGCGAGTTACGAGTGTACAGTGGGCTGAACCCGCTCTGCTGCGCACAGTGGATCATTTCCCTTTTTTGAAAAACACGACAGCAGTGTAAACAAACTCATAAAAAAATGTAAATGAAATAACCAAACGGAAAAATATGAATCACAAATTCAGATACTGAATGCGACGGCATTACCGATGAAACACAGAAAAAGAAAATGGTTGCCGAACACTTAACAATTCTTGCCAAGAACTACATAAAAATTTTGTCCAAAATGAATGAATTAGTAAAGAATGACGCGGAAGAAGCTTTAAAACAGTAGAAGTAGCAGTAAATCCTCAGAATTATAACATAAAAATTAAATGCTCTTTTTGTGAAGTCTTGAAGAAAGTGGATGCATAAGTTGATTATTTCTGTAATAATCTAGGAGAATACGCTATTAATTCATTTTCAGATTTTTTGGAAAAGTAGTGTTTTTACTATAAACTCTCAAATGCAAAAATTTAAATGACCTCTTCCATTTTATTTGCGTTTTCGATACCGGCAATTCCAGCAATACAGCAATACTGATATACTTTGCAAGCAATATTAGCAGTATAACCAATATTACTGGCAGTATTGACAATACTTCGGCATTACTGAAAATACTGTAGCATTACGGACAATATTGGCAATTTAAGTTAAAATACTGCCAATTTTAGCAATCAGTGGTTGACACCTCGTCTGGTATAGTTTTCTCTGAGTTGCAGTATGACTCAGCTTGCAGAATTTGATCGTAATTAATCGGAGTTTTTCAGTCGAATAACTAAATAAAAAGTGGCTGTTATCCTGAGAAAGCATCACACAGTCAGAAGACGTTTGGCCGTAAAACTCATCGGTAGAATTGACATTAAAAAATGTCTTATATGATCGTGATAGCGACCTTTTATTTGTTCCGTTTCTTTTTCTGTTTCCAGTAAACATGGTTTCGTGAGCAAAAATTAATTTAGTTGTCAATTAGTTATCAGTAAGTAACAATTGCTTTACAGAATGTACAGAAAGCCGTTTCTTCTGTTTATAAAATTCTTTTGAATTTGTTTTGTATTGTTTCGTATGATATCATTTTAAATTAATCTTTCGCTTGAACTTTACATTTTTCTAAATTATTATCATTAATAATAATTTGTCTAAATTATTATGTTTATTTTCTTATATTTTACGTAATTGTTACATAATAATACATAATTTTCAATTATGTTTTAGTGTCGTTTTGTTATCTTAATTTGTAATTGTTTTTATTTTTATTTTAAATATATTTATTATGTTTTTTCTTTTCTGTTATTTTCAAGTAAAATTCTTATAAAAGAATGAAAATGCAAAAAGAGAAGAAGAGGAGTGATTTCAACAATCCCGAAAAATATGTATGTAGTGGCGGGCAAGGGCTAAAATTTCATTACATATAAAAAGGGCATTGAAAGCATTTTCTGGTTACTTAAAACTCAAATTAGAAACGTACAAACAAAGGAATTGTTACTTGGGTCTTTTATGATTAACATTTTGGTAAAAAAAGAGTGAGGAGAAGTGGAAATATTTTGTTTATTTCTGTGTAAAATTTGTAAAGTTTGAATTGGTCATATGATTCGGGTGTAAGAATAGAATCTCTCTCTCACACTCGTCGTGGTATCTAAAGGAGAAAAATATTGTGACGAGGCGTTGTAAATTGATAAATTCGGAAGGAAAGGATAGTTTCTTTTATCTTTTAACCACCCGTCCCTCACAAAAGAGATTGCAAAACATGCAAAATATAAAAAAAAGGTTTTAATGACAGACAAAATCTTAAGGAAACAATTTTGATTGAAGAACTTTGTAGAAATAAAAGACAAACAAATCATAAACAAAATAAATTAAGAAAATATTTGTTATTAACTGGGCTTTCTAAGTTTCAAGGGCCAAAAAAAATCTTTTATTAATCAAAAACTCATCAACTATTCATACATATGGGATTTTAAATTATGCAAGTTGCGAGAGAAAAGGTTTAAGCCAAAAAGCGACCAATTTAATATTTTGGTGTGGCTTATAATGTGCCACTGGTGAATTATATTCTTGAACCGGGAAATAACATTTTAGTAGTAAATCATTTCCTCATTCGGAACAGCGCAGCGCCAGCGTAATAATTCTAATTTTCCAGACAAAATTGATTTCCTAAAGCACGGTATCTCGTTGCAGACCTTGCAGACTAAGTCTATTTGCGTTAGTCTTGCTGGATTGCTTTAGTAAAAACAACCATTAATTTAATTATTCCGTATTACTAAGCTTCAGCAATCAGCTCCTAATCATGCTACAAAATTAGCATTTGTCTTCAGCTTCCTCTTCGGAGTTCGCCACTTATTTCAAGAGTACTGTATTTGTGAAATACGATTTGAAAAGAAATTATTATCCAGCGATTTGAATTTAGATTCGCTTTGGAGGAACGTTACACCTACCTTTTCCAAATCGAGTTTGAAAAGTTGCTGTTCGTTTCCATCGCCGATCTCCAAATCTTTCAGCGGAAACGTGACGTGTCCTATCTCTCCTCTTCTTTTTGCACGTCCTCCGTCTATTACGGTGAGTTTTAAAATGTGATCTGACATATCTTTCGCTGAAACCTGAAATATATACAGAAAATGTTTGTTAAGAAAATAAAACTGTTTTTAGAAAATCTGTAAATTTGTTTTTTAAAGTTGATTATACATTGTATAAGTTGATTATAATATAAATTAAATTTTAATATTTTGCAATATTTACTGACATAGATTTAACTAAGTAAGCTTGATCAAACAAAAAGCATAATGTGAAAAAATCTATAATGCTTCTTTGACGGTTTTTTTCATTTATGTAATTATAAATAATATAATTATGTGACGTGTTAAATACGAGAGATTTACAACTACAACATTTGTTAAGAATTAAAATTTATTATGCTATTTATTTTTGAATTTTATTGTTTGAGAGAATTGTGTGTGTGTATTTATATATCCTGTCATTGTCATTTTAGGGTGACGTACTTATCGAGTCTAACAGTACGAATGTTACAAATATTGAAAATTTTATGTTCTTGTTAACTAAAAAAAAAAAATGATAAAATCTACTATGAGTTCATAAAAATACGTTACGAGAAAGAAGTGTTAACACTTCACAGTCATGCATCGCATTAGGACAACAAAAGCAACTAAACCGCCTCCATTTTCCCCATATCATAATAAATTTGTTTTCAGTTTCAGTGCATGCGTACGGGGTTTTTGTTTAGATTTTGAACGACAAACTATTATCCGTTCACGTTCTTTTTGCATTCTAGTAGGCCATGTTTTTTCTCGTTAGGTTACGTGCGTGTATTTTGATAGAACTCAAAATATGACAAATGTAAACTCCTGACACTTTGACATCAGTCAAAGCGTCAGTCCCATCGACTATATTGCTTCTTATACTCTACGTTGGCATGGCATGAAGAAAGTAAAATAATAGCATTAAAACAAATAATTACTTTGTAATACTAAGTCAAAATGCTCAAAATCATCTATGTTTTTTGGCGTCAGTTTTCAAAAATATAACCATCAAATTAAAATGGAACATATTCACTTGAAGGTACCAACAAAAATGTCCCTAACACGGCCTACTCTGAATGCAAAAAGAACTTGAATGAATTATACATATTTTGGAATTAGGGAAAAATATCTTTCTTAAATCGAGAAAATATACTGAGTGTTCCATTTAAAATAACAAAGTTGATACTCATTTGTTAGGTGTCCGATCGCCGCTTGTTTCTTTTTTTAGTAAATTCTGGCAGTAAATCCCTAAAACTTGTGTATTTAATATTATTTGATATTATATGTCTAATAATAAAATGTGTAGGTATAGGTACCGTTCAAAATAAAAGTTTAAATCGCGACATCCTGCGATCACTTTTTGACGAGGCCCCCGAAATAGGGCCGAAACTGCCAAGCTGTCCAGAGGATGCTCGAGTAATCCACTGCAATCAGAACCGACTTGCAACAAAATGTTCAAAATATAAATAAAAAACAAAAACCCTGTACATACACAAGGCATAAAATATTAATAAACCGTGTTCTATTTACAAACATTCACTGCATGGATTTTTATCATTTTTAATTGCCTGTTAAGCTTTAAATCGATAAGAACGGGTAATTATACGTATGTGGAGGTCGTTAAAATTTTAAATGCACGAGACACTTAATGGTCAATGCACACGTTACGACTCATTAAGGAAAACCTGAAGTGTAGAATCTGGGTGAAGGATGCAATGTTAGGAATATATTTGCTCGCATCCCCTTATGCCAACACACGAACATGTGCGTGCATTAATTTAAAATTTAATACAGAAGGTAGATGAGAACGTTGTATGTACACAATGTCCACTAATAAATTTAACTAGAAATTGCTTTACACAAACGTTTGACATTTATCACTTGTGAGTAAACAAAATTAATTGAATTACCTGAAACACCAAAGTTTCATCAAAGTACGGATTGCAGGTTTTCTTCTTCTGTTTGGACTGCAAATACCTTCTCTCATCTGGCATTAAATGAAGCCTGGAATTATGAAACATTTATTACAAGAACAAGTAATAACTATGTTAAATTCTATCATAAAAAAAATCAACAAAAAGTGGTTGTTTTTGCTTATACCTGTGCTCATTCAGAAATTACAAGAGTAAACAAAGCATGGGAGAAAATCACCTGTTAGCAAGGAAAATCAATTTTATCACCTTGATGTTTGCCCTTCACTGGATACGCACGTGTAAGGGAACGTCTTCTCTTTGCTTGTTATGCTTAATAACTGGAAATTGTTTTAAAGAAGCGTAATGTTATGCTTGTATGCTGCAGATCGTATTTATAAAATAACTATAAAATAATCTTATACAGTTTGCACTAAGAATAATTCCTTGATTAGCATCATGTCGCAGAGAGGAAATTGAAACATTATGTTGATCTTTGTCGCCAAACTTCTCAAACTTCATGCGAAATTAAACTCAAATCGAAATATCTCGATTGCAAGTTATTTGTTTAAGGCCCAGTTGTACAATGTTAGTGAACCCATTATTATTTCAACAATCGTTGTTAAGGGTTTAGCTTTGGCTTAAAGTTAAGCTGGAATTGTACAACTAGGCCTGGGTTCATTGGGAAAATCATCTTGAAATTTATAACAAAATATGTTAGAATTTGTTTTAAGCGCAACGACAGAAGGATTTCCAAACGCATATGTTGAGAGTTTTCACCCTAATAATTCAACAAAACATGGGAAAATCCTTTTAAAAACGGATTAAGAAAAGAG
This sequence comes from Dorcus hopei, assembly GCA_033060865.1. Classification (NCBI taxonomy): domain Eukaryota; kingdom Metazoa; phylum Arthropoda; class Insecta; order Coleoptera; family Lucanidae; genus Dorcus; species Dorcus hopei. Next base: position 33,199,192 of record CM065421.1, on the reverse strand, counting down.
TGTTCACATTTAGGATGTATAAGAAATTAAAATCTTTGTACTTTTATGTTGAATATCTTCTTTCCAAATTGTAGACAACAATTATCAAAATAAAATAAAATATATTCAATAATGAAAAAACAAATATCACAGATTCTTTTTTTTTGAGAGTGTATCTTCATAATGTAGTAACAAATCGAAACAAAGATATTATGGAAAATAATTGTTTAAGAGACGTTGCGTTTCTTTCTCATACAGGATGTTCCATAACAACATTTAAATATTTAGAGCATGTAGCACGGTCGAAACCAAGTTAAAAAGTCTTAGGCCCGGTTTTTTCATCTCCAGTTAACTTTATCTGGCGATTAATTTCCGTAGTAACGAGTGTGATCACGATTGTTACTATGGCAATAAACCGTCAGATAATGTTAACTGGAGATGAAAAGACCGGGCCTTAATGTACAAGGTACGCAAATTAATCGTTTTCGAGATAACAGCAACATCATAATAATTTGTTTTATTGGTTTCACTGATTTTTACAATATTCAAAAAGGTGATCAAAATGTCGTTCTTCCATATCCAATAGATCCCACAGGATCTACGTCTTCGTTCAAAGGGAGCTCGCACTTGTGCAAGTAATCCGGGTTTTGCTTGAATCATCTGACAACAGTGGCGCAAAGTTTGAAGATCGTTTATAGGTGTTGCATGAACTACTCGTAAATCTTTTAAATAACCCCAGATAAAAAAGTCTAGAATTAAATCAGGAGATCTTCAAAATTATATAATGAGACCCCCTAGTTCTACGCATCTCCCAGGAAATGCGTGTTCAGATGGTCTCCAATAGCAAGCGTAAAATGAGGTACTTCTTATAGTCATACTATTGGTTTTTTCAGTCAATACACGATTGGTTTCAGTTCTTTTTTTGTGGAAGTTTATTATGGAGCCTTCTGAAGTAAATTTTCTAATATTTTGAATTGTTCTAATACAAGGAATAAGGCCCAGTTGTCCAATTCGAGTTTAACATTAAGCGAAACTTAAACCCATAGCAACGTCCATTACAACCATGTTATTGTGAAGGGCTTAAGCTTTGGTTTAACTTTAAACTCGAATTGTACAACTGGGCCTAAGTCTTTCTGAATATTTTGTCGACAAGTCTCTCAAAATTCTAAAACTACCTACCATTCTGATACCATATTTGCTATGCGTGGTTTAGGCTCAGTTGTACAATTCCAGTATAACTTTAAGCCAAAGCTTAAACCCTTAACAACAATTCTTGAAATAAACGTCGTTAAGGGTTTACCTAAGCTTTAGCTTAAATTTAAACTGACATTATACAACTGGGCCTTAATTGAAAAACCCCAACTTCATAACACACTCAAATTCGATTTTTCTAATGTTATGTCCTCTGACTCTATTGATATCATGGACATGTTGCATTCTTTCGGTTTTCTGCCAGTGATAAAACAGTTTACACGCGTTGGTTCAACTAGTAAGACTACAATTGATAATATATTTGTTAATGATTCTACTCACTGTAAGGAAGCAGGCATTATCTGCCCAGGATTTTCTGATCACTTTGCTGTGCAGGTTACATTTAACTTAAAAGATTCTGAATTAGAGGATAAAAGAAACCAGTTCTTTAGAAACTTCAATTTGGCAAATAAACAAAACTTCAGAGAACTTATTCAAACAGAAACATGGGATACAGTATTTTACTCATCAGATGTGGAAGAAATTTTTCAATGCTTCACTGACCTACTTATGAAAAATTTTGACGCTGCGTTTCCACTAATTAAATTCAAATCGCGAAGTATTAAGAAAAAAAACTGAGTTACAGATGAAATTAAATTCAACGCCAAAAAACTTTCAGATCTATTTATTACATCGCGAAATAGCAACCGCCAGGCTGCTAAGGACGAGTACAAAAGTTTTAAAAAACATTATAAGAAAATTATCTCTCAAACTAAAAAAGCTTTTTATTCTAATATCATATTAAATTCTAAAAATATGTCTAAATCTGCATGGAAGATAATATAATCAATGAAAATAGCAAGTCAGTAAATCATGAAAAAATTATTATCAGACATGAAAATGAAGTTGTATCGAATGACACTAAAGTAGCTCACTTATTTAATGAACATTTCACTAGACATAATACACACTCCAACGTACCTCTGTCACCTAGAACTTTGGCAATAGTGCAATCAATGTACTTAAAACCTGTAGCTGAGAGTGAAGTCATCAATATAATTCAATCGTTTGCAAATAACAGCTGGAGTGGAAAATTTGCCATGTTTGCTCCTAAGATCTATAGCAGATATCATTTGTAAACCACTGGTTCACATAATTAATGAATCCTTCAAACAAGGTATTTTCCCTTCTACTCTAAAAATTGCAAAAATAGTGCCTATATTTAAAAAAAAAAGGCGATAAATGGTGCATCTCTAACTACAGGCCCATTTCCATCCTACCAGCAATATCAAAAATATTTAAAAAATGCATGGCAATTGGGCTACTTAATTATTTAGTTAAATACGAAATATTATCTCCTTCGTAATTTGGATTTTTACCCAAAAAGTCGACCGTGATGGCTCTTCATAGTTTCCTAAATTACATATACGAAAGTCTAGATGTTAATAAATCTACAGTAGGTGTCTTCTTTGATAACAGCAGCGCATTCGATACAGTCAATCATAAGATCCTTTTAAATAAATTACATAGTTATGGAGTGCGAGGTCCAGTTATAGAATGGTTTCGATCATACCTTTCCGATCGAACTCAAGTGGTGCAGGTTAATAATGTTTTATCAACACCACTGGCCAACACCACTGGAGTTCCCTAAGGTTCCATTCTTGGACCCCTCTTGTTCATTATATTTGTTAATGATTTAAATTTGTCAATTCAAAATGCTGTAACTTGCCAGTTTGCTGATGATATATCTCTAGCCATTGCGGAAAATTCTAGAGTCAAGGTGGTTGAGACAGCTACTAATGCTGCCAACAGAATGGCAGAATATTCTTATCAACATTCACTTATTTTAAATTCTAACAAAACACACTTAGTTCACTTTAAAGCCGTCAAAGCACCCCCTTGTAGCTTACTGGTTCGTATGAATAAAAACCCTATTAAACAAGTTAATGTAATAAAATTTCTGGGTCTTCATGTTGATGAGTATCTGAAGTGGGATACGCAAATTGACGAACTCTCTAAAATACTGTGTTCTTTAAATCACCTTATTTTTAAAATCAAATTTTTTCTTGACACAGGCAGTGTAAAGTTATTTTACTTAGAAAATGTTGAATCTCGAATTAGATACGGAATAATGTTTTGGGGAACATCTTCCTACGTGACTCGCCTATTTCGAATTCAAAAGAGGATTTTACGTAATATGTTAAATGAAAACTTTGTCGCACACTGTAAACCTCTTTTCCAAAAACTTTCAATTTTAACTGTTTTTGATATCTTTATTTATGAATGTTCTGTATATGTAAAGAGTAATCCGTCACTATTCATCAAAAACAACATACAACATACAACAACGTTATACAACAAGGTTTTGCGATAATTTGAATTTTCCAAATCATAATCTGGCATTATTTGAAAAAGGACCCCAGTACAGTTGTATAAAGGTGTACAACCACCTTCCCTCTACTTTAAAAAAAGAATAAAAAATATCTACGTTTAAAACAAATCTTAAAAAGTGGTTGAACAGTAAATGTTTTTACTCGCTCGCGGAATACCTTGAAGAGTGTCATCAGTAACTATTTCTAACCACAAAGAACAAAAAAAAACAACTTAAAAAATTAAAGTTAAAGCGATTCTTAATCGCCAATCTTATTGTAAGCTTGACGATAGGTGATACTGTGTGATACTATGTGCTAGCTTGTAGTTATCTTGACGTACCATATATATATGTTTGTATCTTTTGGTTAATAAATATTATTATTATATTAAAAAGTAATTGCTAATTTGACATTAATAACTTGATTACTGTTTCCACAGTTGACTGTTCTTTCCAAAAATTGAAGCTTATATTTGCAGTTGCACAGTTGGTTGCCTATATATTGCAATAAAGCAATGCGTTGACACGTTCTTTTAAAAGTATACATAGGCGGTATGTATACAAAAAAGAAAAAAATCTCTGTATATTCAAAATCGTCTCCCGATACTTTCAGGGTAAATCAAAACATAAGTTCACCTTTATATAATTTTTTCTCCAAAAGTGAATAATGTTAGTACCTTCTGGATTCTTTAAGTTAACAAAGTAATATTTTAAATCAGGTATAGAGCACCTAACTGCGCATTTACAACGTATTTGTCAGATCCTCTCTCATTTTTAAGAGTCGTTTGAGGGGGCAACTTTCAGTATTTTATCCCTATTTTTTTAATTTTTTACATATTTTATCAAAAATACCTATTCTTTAGATTATTTGGCAAAAAAGGTTCTCTCGTTGCATTTCGATAAATCGAACCTGTTTCGTGTAATTGAGGTTTAAAAGTTAGCATATACAGTGACTTTCATAAAGTTCGTAACAAATGGGAAACATTTTTATTATTGTTTTTTGTGAAAAAATTTTAGTACAGTTAGTTCGTACACCAATCAAAATGAAAGACAACATAATGCCATCCAATTACTCGTTTAAAATGTGGCTGAAAACTTGAAAAATAGAAAGTCTCGAAAATGAAAAATTGCGATAATTCAAAAGTTATCAATCTTTTTGTTCTAGAATCGATGTACTCAGATAAAATTAAGTGTAATGAACAACCTACAGTGTCTAAATACAATAATTTGCTAGAATTATGACCAAAAATCCATTTTCTTGGAATTTTATTTTATGTGATCTTAAAATTAAAATGCTGTTTTGAATCCTTCAAAAACAAATATAATCTCGTTCCTTGATCTGTGTATACTAAGATAAATATCACTAATCTGAAAATATTACTTTAGATAGGACGCTTTTTACAAAAAATAAAAATTTCGCTTTAAAAAACACGTTTTTGTTACATTGCGTTTTTAACAAATAAAAATAAATTGTTTTAATAAATTTTTTGCATAATAGAAAGCTAAGATTTAAATATGCTCTTTTTATAGAAAAAATGTTCTTTATAGCATATTAAATGCATACTTCTGGCCTTCTGAAAAGTATTGTACATTTTAAGCGAAAATTTGTAAAATAGTGTTAGCCATGACGTTGAACTTAACGTCAACAAGCGAAAACATCAGTTGGTTCGTTGATATTTCTTGTTCATAGCAAAGTTAATCTTAATACATATTCCGTTAAAGACAAAGTTGACTCAACAAGAAATATCAACGAACCAACTGATGTTTTCGCTTGACGTTAATTTCACGGCTAATATTATTTTACGGATTATCGCTGAAAATTCACAATATTTTTCAAAATACCAGAAGTATGCATTTAATATGCTGTAAATGACATTTTTTGTACAAAAGAGCATACTTACATCTTGCCTTTCTATTACGCAAAAAAGAAACGGAAACAATTTAACTCTTATTTGTTAAAAACGCAATGTAACAAAGACGTGTTTTTAATAGCGAAATTTTTATTTTTTGTAAAAGACGTCCGATTTGAAGTAATACTTTCATATTAGTGGTATTTATCTTAGTTAACGCAGATCAAAGAAAGAGATGATATCTGTTTTTGAAGGATTTAAAAGAGTATTTTAATTTTAAAACCACATAAAATGAAATTCTAAAAAAATGATTTTTGGTCAAAATTTTAGTAAAATATTGTATTTAGACGCTGTAGGTTGTTGATTATACTTAATTTTATCTGAGTGCATCGATTCTAGTAGGAAAAGATTAACAACTTTTGAATTATCGCAATTTTTCATTTTCGCGAATTTCCATTTTGCAAAATTTTAGCCATATTTTAAATGACTGGTTAGATGGAATTATGTTGTTTTTTATGTTGATTGATGCACGAACCAACTGTAGTAAAAATTTTTGGCAAAAGTCAATAATAAAAATGTTTCGCATTTGTTACGAACTTTATGAAAGTCACTGTATGTATTGCCTTTCGTTACTATAAAATAGTGAAAGTCACCCTCTCAAAGTACCCCTTAAAGAGGAGGGAGGATTGACAAGTACGACGTAAATGCCCAGTTAGGTGCCTTATACTAGATTTTAAAATATTAGTTTGATAACTTAAAAGATTCAGAAGACATTACTAAAAAAACACTCTTCTTTCAGGGGTTGTAACTCCCTTATTATTTACTTTTGGAAAAAAATGTTATATAAAAGGTGACTTTATTTTTTTGATGTTCTATTCACCCTGACAATATCGGTAGACAATTTTGAATCATTCTGTATAAAGATAAGAGAAAATCTTTCAAACTCGAAAAAATAGTTCTTAAGCAGGCAAGGTCCTAACATTAAAAAGTCTATTTTGTGCTGTTATTTGTAAATAGCTTCAAAAATGCAATAATGCACGCATTATGTAAAGTAGAAAGTTATTCTAAAATTGCATTTTATTTATATTTTAATACACGAAAGGAATGAAATGATTTTAAATATTTACGAAAATTTTTCTTTTTATCTTGGCAAGGAATTTATCCCTTGAAGTCCTTTATTCCCGGCTCTTAAGAATATTTGTAAAAAATTTAAAATAGAACTTTTGATTGACATAAAATTATTAGGAGGGAAAGTAATAAACGAAAATCATAACTTTCAGAAATAAAGGAAACGAATCTTGTTAGATTCTCTCAAACAAAAAAAAAAAAAACATAAAATTTAATTTGAAAAGACCTAATTTCATCTCTAACAAACCAACGCTTAATTTAACCTTAATTGAATCGCTTGTTACGGTCATCGTAAACTTTCAATAACCATCATACCGGTTTCATTCACGTGAAAACCCGTGCGAGGGAAGGCTAATTTACTACAGGATACTAAAAGAATTTCACCTGGCAATTGCGATGACGATAACGCTCATAAGTTACCTCAAGATAGAACATCTTCGGAATAGAAATGAGATTTTTATAGCGAACATTTTGTCATTTCGCCAGAAAATGAATTGCGGCAATCGGTTCATTATAGGGAGGATGGGGGTAGAAGAAGTACGTAGTCTACCTTACACGTGACATTCATGCTGATGAAAAACATAATATGTTTGTTCTTAGGATCTAACGAAATGAAGATTAATGAATTTGCTATAATAATTGAACAGTGAAGAATATTCAGCTAATATAATCAAAACTAGGCCTTGAATAATAGTTTCGATTTGCATTAATTTAGCAACTTGTACTTCATGCTTAAAGCTTTTTTTAAATATTTTTAAATTCTCTTTACATTAGGAGGAATTTGAAATCGAAAAGTTAGGTCGTATGATAGCAAGTAGGTAAATATTTTTGATATTAAATAAAATCGAATTGAAACTTTACTGTCACTATTTTTTTTTATATGAAACCTGGTAAGGATAACAAAGAAATTTGTCAAATCAAGTACAGAGTTCACACCACAAAACCTCCTACATTAAAGAGGCATATACCTAATTCACTGGATGTCGAAGATAAGGAATGAAAACAGTAACATGAAAGACCAAGAGTTTGCTTAACATATTGAAGAACTCCATAAAAAATTAGGAATAGTAGATGTTACATTCTTTTCTTGAAAAGGAAAAGTTTCGTTACAATTCCTGAATATTCAATGTATAATTAGTGTGGCACCCAATATACTGACAGTTTAGCATAAAGTAGAACCAAACGCAATTACAGTTAAAAACGGCATTATACATCACCTTCATGATTACTTTACAATCTCGAGCATCTAGAATTATTATAGATGATTTACTGTCCTGAGAATGCAAACTATCTGAGTATAAAGGGGGTTACGACTAATCTCGTATACTATAAGAGATACAAAGACGGTTAAAGTAGCGCTAATTTGGGATCTATTAAAATATCTTAAAAAGTCTCGTCCATCTTCTTGAAGAAACCGAAAATTCTCAATTTCGAAAAAAATGAATATTTTATTTATTTACTAACACAGAGCTATAAAATTTGATATTTTTGTATTAAATTCATAGGATCAAAAGAAATAAGTTCGAATTCATAGATACTACTGTCAACTGTTTTTCTTTCTTATGGGCAATTGACAAATTTATTTAAAGCAATTGCAAAGTTGAAAATCTAAGATAATTGAAAAATTAGGAAAAAAATCTATCAATCCTAACCTATGATTTTATTGTGTCAGACCGCTCATCGAAGTTGATATAAAAAAAACCAGATGATTTTCTTAATAAATAATTTATCTTAATAAATAAATAAAATAATGTTTAAGGTTTCAGAAATTAAGAATTTTCAGTTTTTAGGAGAAATTTAGGATAGATAAATGTAGGGTGACTAGATTCTTCGATAGTCAATGCTGGAACGAGAATCATCCAGTTTGGTGAAGGACTTTATCATGGCCAGCAATGAAACCCTTCACTTGTTGTTTTCTCATCAGCGTTTTAAGTAATAACTTCATTCATTATTGTCAGCTAATGATTACTTAAAACAAAACGACATAGGGCCAGTTGTACAAAGTTGGTTTAAACTCAAGCTTAACTGAACCAGGTTCAAAGTAAACAAATTCGCATAAGATCTTTTCTTTTCTCTTCTCTTCTTTTCTTTTCTTTTCTCGTCTTCTCTCTTTCTTTCTCGTCTTTTCTTTTCTTTTCTCTTTCTTTCTCTCACATCACCTCTACCTTTTACTTACTTATTCTCGTCACTTATCTACTCCCCTTTTCATTGTAGGTTAGTTTAATACTTAGTACTAAGTATAGGCAAACTTCTGTTCATAATCTCTATTCAGTCTAGGTTAAGTTGAAAAGCAGACTAGTAATTTTTACGAAGTCTGAACTTCGCCTCGCAATTGTGGTATTTCCGTGTGTCAAACTATAATTGTATTTTTGGTACTCTCTACCACAATAAAGACATTATTATTATTATTATTATTATTATTATTATTATTATTATTATTATTATTATTATTATCTTTAGGACATATGGCAATTAATGCATTCATAAATAAAATTCGATGCGATTTTGTTCACTTTGAACCTGGTTAAGTTGAACGTCAGTTTAAACCTCCTTTGTATAACTGGCCCTAAGTGTAAAATTACATCACCTGTCAGTCAAGTGAAACTGTTAGTGAAAGTTATCGCCTTCGACTCTGATGAAACATGTTAGAGCAATTATTGGATTAATTTGCTTTTGTGTTTGGTAGTTGTGTGGTAAATGCTAGATGACACAGAATAAAATCTTCTACTGCAATGTTAGGTCTAAAAGTGATCACAGGATGTCGTGATCTAACCTTTTCACTTCTACATAAAGTTGAGTCAACGCTGTAGTTTTCCTATTAATTACAATACAATGCGCAAAAATTTTTTTGTGGAAGATTGAAAACAATATACTCTTGCTTGTTATCAAAGATCATATAGAGTTTCTTGCGCGCAATAGTGCAATTAGCTGTGATTTAACTGTCTCTAATGCCCGATTTCTTCATCGCCTTATCCTAAGGTTAAATTTATCTGTTAATTAGAATGTGACACGTAGTATGTGTACAGCGAACTGTATGAAACATTCCAACTGACAGACAAATTAACCTCAGGATAAACACGGTGAAGAAATCGGCCATAAATCTGTTAGATTATTATTTAAAATGTGACAATATAATAACTCTTGCCTGCTAAGGCAAAACAATATACATAAGTGAAAAGTGAGTTTGGAGAAAAATAAGTTTTTGTCTTTTTTCACGGCCGTTTAGTCATTTTTAAAGATATATCAACGAAATTTGGAACATACTCATAAAAAACGGTATTACCATAATTTTGCGACCAAAATAAGTAAATCAAAAGACATATGCATAAATTCAAAAATCATTTTTTTAACATATGCTATTTTGCCTTAGCAGGCAAGAACTTGTTAGAATAGAAATACAATTTTCATACTCGTTATATCAATGTTTAGACAAATGTTCGCCCTAATTACGACGTTTTAATTACTCTTCTCAAAATAAACCCAAAATTAAACGAACTTTAATTTAAAATAACAGAATGTGAAATATGATGGACATAGATATGTAAATACTATACCACTAAAAATAGATGAGCACCATCCTCATCCCCCTTTCTATTTATACGTGTTTCCATTAATCGCTTTGAACATAAATTGCAATTGAAACTTTTTGTGTTTCAACTCGGCAAAACAAAACAGTCGAGCGGCCGTAACACGTCAGCGGTTTAATTTTAATTTAAATTTAAGCTCACCGGACAAATGGATCGCAGCTATATACCGTTCCCACGGTCCTGGATGGGAGATTTTTCGCTTTCAGGAGTGACACCAATAATTTCTCCGTTGATGGTTCATAACGCAAGGAAAACCAGAGCCTTCCGATGTGACCTTCAGGCCACTGGATTTCGTCCAGATCCAAGGTACTCCTGTACAGCGAAGGTTCTATGACGCCAAGACCATAACAACCTGGAACAATAAACCTAATTTAATTTCAGAATTATGTCATTTGAAATTCAGATTTATCAAATCAATTTCATATCATGTTACTTGTAATTCAAATTTATCAATTTAATTTCAGAATTCGTTATTTGTAATTCAGATTAGTCAGTTTTTTTTTTTTCAGAAAACATCAATTGTAATTCAGAAGGTATGAAATGAACTTCAGGCTATATTAATTGTAATTTAGGCCCGAATTAAAACTGACGATTTCTTAATTACAATTGATATAATCTCGAAGTCATTTAATGCTTTCTGAAATTAAACTAATTAATCTGAATTTCAAATAACGAATTCTGAAATTAAATTGATAAATCTGAGTTACAATTGAAACCAACATAACTTAAAAATAAAAGTCCCATTTACAAGATACGGGAATAAAAAGAAAGCAGGTAAAAGTTACTAAACCGTGTAACTTTAGTTACTCATTACAAAAGTAAAAATATTTTAGTATTTAATATGTCTAACTTTTATGATTTTAATGATTCAGGAGACCATAAAATGGAACAATCCTCCTTCCAGGAAAGTTTTCATTAAAAATATTTTTTCGCGTAAACTATAACACAGCCTTACTCCACCATTATGGAATTAACATTAATCATGGTAGAGAGCGTTCGATTTCCATGTTTCATCGTGCTAAAGTAGGAAAACATCTCTTGAAAAGTTAGATATGGGTTTCACTATTATAATTAATTTTGTTATTAAAAAAAATAGTTGTTCCCTTTTTTCTTGAATATCTCGTTAACAAAGGCATATCGAAAATGTTACCATTCTTTCATCATCATTTGTTTCGGCTTCCTGAATCGAATTTCTCAAGTGCAGACGTTATTTTTTAAACACGCTGTATTATTTCCATTGATTACATACTTTACATATCTTTCGGTTTTGCTCTTTCATTTATCATCAGAGAAACATCAAGTTCTTCGAAGCAAATAGCAAACTTCGTTTTTAGAGGTCATGTCCTCGTTATTTTAGGTGTAGTTCATTCACAAACCGACTTTCGCCTAGTTTTTGCGGCAACTTACTAGCAAGTACCTACTAGGCACTTTCTCTGTTTCTGATCTTTCAGAAGTTTTAAAATAGTTTTACGTAACAACTTTTTGCGGCATGACATTTACCACTTCCTGAAATAATTTAAATTGTTTTTAAATAATTGAAAGTAAGCATTCGAAGTTTCAAAGGCTTGCTTTCAATTCTGCCCATTTATAAATCCAATGATCCTTTCAAAATAATTACATAATCAGGCTATTATTTTAATGATAACATAGATTCTACAGTTTCATTTATTTCTTCGCTATTGACGTTTTAAGAATTTATTTAATAGATTTACATTAATAATCTGTACTTTAACTTATACAATAAAGATGACTAGAAATGGAACTTGTGAATTTTAAATTAATAATTCAACGAATACAATAATTAAAATTTGCCGTAAGAGGTATGCGAATTGCTAGCACAGTATCAATTTTAAATCACTGTATACTCAAGCAAATAATACTTACTGAAGGAATTAGATCGTTGATTATGCGGAGTTGGAAGAAGCAAGGATTCCGTTTCCAAGTCGGAGTCGTCCTGATCCGGTTCATTTAAATCTCCAAGGGATGTGCTTCTCAGCGGCGGAAGACTAAAATGGATTTCTTTCGTCCTGCGATAAAACATCTTTATTAAATCCTGCGAATGGCGTGTCAAAAATCTTTAAGCGGCTGCTGGCGTAACACGGAATCCGCGCTAATTTTACGCCTCGACGAATTAATTAAGGAGAATGATTCTCAGATATTAGATTTTTCTTTCTAAAATTTCTTTTCGAAAGCTTACGCTATCGCGTTTTGCTGCATTCATCACAGAAAGTGCCATAAATTAATGTATATAAATGCCAAGAGGCCCTAGTTCTACGCGCTTGGCTTTTATCTTGTTAATTAGTTGTATATTTCTACAAAGGTCTAGCTCTATAAAATAAATTAAATGTTTGTAATTTGTTTTGATTAAAAGTGTGTGTTAATGTACTTACGATCTCGAGAGAATAATAATATGTGTTTGAAGTGTTACAAATTGGTATCACGCAAAGTCTCTTCTCTTTATGGTAAGGGTACTTTTATTCCCTTTTCCCCTCGAATAGAAAGTATCACCATAGTCCGCAATGTCTTAACTTTTGGTACCACGTAATTTTCAACCAATGTGATTTTTATAGAAAGTTCTAAATTTGAATTCTAATTGTATTTACACACATATTTCTAGAATAAACATCTATCGATTTCGTCGTAGAAAAATAACCGCCTTAAAGAAAGAAAACGCAATCTAAACTCAATCTAGTCTCAAAAATAAAACGAGTCGTAATCGATAAAAATTATGTGTTCGTTGCGGGCGAGGTAAGGTTACATACATATACAAAGAAACAGTATGAAATTCCACCTGGAGCACGACATTCTGTCTCTAAAAAGCAATCTAATGTTTAAATTTGCAGTTCCACGTTTATAATATCAAGTATAGAGTTATTTATTTTAGGGCACGTGAAGTTTACTGCACGTGTGGCTGTATCTTATGAACTTTCTGTTTCTCAGGGACACCTGAAATGCAAACACAGATGTTATATTGTCCTATTGAGGCATTGAAATTTGCACTTAGATAGACAAGCCTTACTTAATTCACTAATTTTCATGTAAATTCGATTCTATAAATAGTTGGATTTCAATGGCGGAATTCAAATGAAGAAAGTAATTAAACAGCATAAAAATATGTTCTCAGTAAATTGATTCTGAACACGAGAAGCAAGTGAAAATTTATTTTGCCAGACCAATTGCTTTTAGATAAAAACATGTTATATTTTTGCAAACAAATTACTCTGTAGAATTTCTTTCTGGCTTCGTAAAAATTATTAGAAAACACAGAATAGGTGGCCATACACACAGAGGTTGATCCGCCGGTTTTCAACGCCGCGGTTCTAAAGGGGCATCTTCATGATACGTCCAGGATATCATGCGTTTGGTTAAAGTCTAATAAAAATGTGGGCGTTGCAAGCGTTGCAATAAAAAAACATTACGCCTAGAGTCGAATTTATTTTGCCGTCGGAAACCTCTATTATTAATTCTTCAAATTTGTAACGCAGAGAAAGCTTTTATGGCGATTTCTGTATACGCGTCAGGCATAATAAAATAATTCGCATTTACATGTATAAATGGTATTGTTTTCAAGGTATTTAATAAAGTGTTTACTATGTTTTGTACGACTCTCAGCCATTTATAAGCTTACTTGACACAGCAAAAAAAGTATCTTTCATTTATTTACGGTAAAATAAATAAAACGAGATTCACAAAATATTTTAAATTTGTCGGTAAATTTCGAGCGTTGATAATTTTTTTTCCGTGTATGGCACGCATACGGAAAAAATCAGTAATTCAAAAATACTTAAAAATCTCCATAAATACAGTGCAAGATAAAGTACAATTAAAATTAAATAAAATTCATGAAAAAATGCCGACAGTATAAAACACACAATTCTCCAATTAGCACGCAAAAAAGAACTGTTTATGAGATTTTATGATGTCTCGCCGCCGGTGAACTTGGCCTTTTTGCTCGACTTTGTCGATGAAGCAATAAATAGATTTAAAAAACTTTTGATTCTCACTGCTTTATCAACTCATCGAGTCCAACAGCAGATTTTTTGCGAAGAGAATTTAACCAAATTGTATAGTCGTCCCAGTTTGGTAGCGGTTTTATGGCCTTGCCAAAAAAGCGACAGAAAGGCGACCGCAGTGCCGGTCTCTTTGAAGCTGTTTTTTATAGCAAGATCATAAAACCGATACAGAACATGGACGACTATACTAAGAGCATGCGAAATAATAAAATTCTTAAAAACTCCGCTTACCTTCTGGCGAGTTTATACGAACGCATGACATCCTAGACGCAATGACGTCCTGGACGTATCGTGAAGATGCTCCTTAACATGCGTATTTATCTTTTAGTTAGTGGTAATTGCACGCGCCAGATTTAACCGGTACAGACTTATCTGTCAATTTACACCGCCAGTGAAAACTACTGCCGGTAACTAACAGCAACTAACAGACGATTTGAGTGCACAGTTTTTATTAGAGTTTCAACCGTGACAGTCTGTTAAATATATCTTCAGAAGGTGTTCCTTGCTCAAAAAAATGTCTTACAACATTTTTAGAAATTTACAAAGAACATCTTGCTTTGTGGAAATTTAAAAGCAAGGAATATAGTAACAAAAATATTTTGTTTTGTGAGGGCCCCTCTTTCTAAACTTAATAAAAAGCCATATGTCTTTATATCCATTCTCAAATAATTCTTAAAATCATCCGGATCATTTTCTCTTAGCTCTTTTAATAGAGCCCGCTTTTTTATTGCAGAACATTTTTTACCTTACTGGTTGAACACTTGGAAACAGTTTACTTGCGGTACAGAACTTTCGCCAAGTCGAAATTCCACAGTGCCGGTTCAATCCGCGGATATATCTGCAGGTTCATGCACACTAACACACGGTTTTGCATGGGACAGATCAACTGTGCAGATTGATCTGTGGATTTTTATTTTTGTTAAATGGCTGAGAGTCGTACAAAACATAGTAAACACTGTATTAAATACCTTGAAAACAATACCATTTATACATGTAAGTGCGAATTATTTTATTATGCCTAACGCGTATACAGAAATCGCCATAAAAGCTTTTCCTGCGTTACAAATTTGCAGAATTAATAAAAGAGATTTCCGACGGCAAAATAAATTCGACTCTAAGCGTAATGTTTTTTTATTGCAACGCCCACATTTTTATTCGACCTTAACCAAACGCATGACATCCTGGATGTATCGTGAAGATGCCCCTTTAGAACTGCGGCGTTCAAAACCGACGGATCAACCTCTGTGTGTATGGCCGGCTAATAGAAACAAAAGCACAATTTTTATTCACGCTTTGTATTTAAATTTGAAAGAAAGTGATATAACATATACAAAAAAATGTTTTCATTGTAAAGCTTATACAAATAACGAAATTATTTAAGTAGATTTGTGCTTTCTAAAGTTTATTAGTTCTCCTTTAACAAAGAAAATATTTTGGCGAACCTCTACTTTCAGTATATAATTTTCAGATAGTAATTAAGGAACTATAATAATAAGCAATTGTTGGTCATTAAAATAAACGGTTCTTATTGTCTAGTTAGTGTAATTTCAAATTTAGAATATTATTTTAAATTTTCAACAAGTACGACACAAGCGATTTTTAGGATTTCAATTTACACAAACTGTAAGAAGAAGAAAACACATATCAGGGATGAGTGTTCAAAATTTTTAAAAGAAATAAATAAGAAAATGCCACATATAAAGAGGAAAAATGAAAGACTAAACAGTGGAACAGAAGAAGGAGAAAGAAAAGAAGCATAAGGAGAAGTTGATGACAAGAATAAAAATACAGTACATGATAATGTCATTAAACGAAGAGATACAGGAACACGAACGTCTTTCAATTAAGTAGAAATCACGAATTATAGTGAAACATCTTAAAAAGGAGATAGTAGAGGAGAGTGAAAAAAAAATTTACACTGAAAAAAACATTGAGAATAGGCCATGCCAAATCTTTAGATTAGATAGTAATAGTGCAAATATTTAGGGATGAACGTATATACACAGCAGTTAAAACGTGAAAACTTATAAATGAAATTGAAATAAGCAGGTAGGCATCATAAGATAACTCCTCTAATTAAGATGATGTATCGCGATGATACATATAGAATTTTTCACAAGAGTAGAGCTCTGCGTTATAAATAAAACGCGCCTGTTATTGCATCATCAGATGTAAGAAGCATAACTCCATCCTTTTTTCTCGTACATCGTTAACAAAGAAGTAATACTTAATAATATTTGTCGGTTGTTACTTTGTTGATTGATGACGCAGAACTCCAGTTCCGTGACTTTGATATTACCAAATATTCCGTAAAGGTTGTATGTAATAAAAAAGAAAAAGGACTGAAACAAAGAGCGTTTCTAAATTATGTGATGTGGTTTCACCACAGATTCCTGGGTTAAAAAAAAAAACGATTTAATCCGAGTTACCTATATCCAAAATTGTATTGTCATCACTACTAAAAAAAACTATTAAACCTCGATTTCTGACATTTACTTACTGGTACTAAATAAAAATATTTCCATTTCTATTTCTAGTTCAAAGATATACACACACATATACTCAAGAAGCTAACAGAACATAAAAATAGAATTGCATAAAACTCACTTTGATCTGTATGAAATATGAGGACGATAGCTGTTATGAAACATGCGGATATTTGATGATATTTTTGTTTAATGTTAAATATCGTAAAATATGAAACCGGCTTCTGATCGCGACTGCTATCCTGCTAGAACTGACACACTGTAAAATAAGAAGATAATGATAAGAAAGCTTCAAGCGGTGGCAAAAATAGTGCTAAAGATAAACGTTAGAAAGACAAAAAAAATAGAAACAGTTGGGAAGCCTAATAAACAAAGATAAGAAGCAGACATATAAAACGAACTGTAAATATCTGAAATTTAAACTCTAAATTATTAAATGAAAATAAAAATCTTCTTTAGACGTATCCACAAAGGAATTCAAACTTTGATTGTAACGTAAATATTCACAGGCGATAACAGGCTTTAGCGGAAAGCTCCTATTCAAAACACTGACTTTACTTCTGATAAGTGATCCTGAGAGAATGAGAATACCCACGTAAGGGAACGTAGCCGGCCCAAAACATCTTGCATTCACTTGTGAGTGGAGTTGTGGAGTAAGTAACTTAAGTCGCTTCGGTAACCAAAATTTAACGGTATAAAAAAAGGAATCCAAATAGGGGCGCCAGTTCCCGGGTTGTTTTGAGTGTAGGTTTTAAATGTAAACAATAGGTGTGTTTGTTATCCAGCGCTGGTGTACATTAGTATATACTTTTGCGCAAAATATGTAATAATGGACGGTTGCGTTTCTCCTCCTTATTTTTAAATTCTATTGAAATGTTCACCGAACCATTTTCACGATCAGTCATGTAATTTTTATTAGAACTCTTCTCGAATACGGGTGCCTTGGTTTGGGGTATTCGTTGTGTCCTCGTGAATAGTGAGATTTTGGATGCAAGTTACCTAAGGGAAGCGAGTGCTCTGAGGCAGCTGCCGTGGCCCTTGAATAAAAAGCTATCCATGTTCTGCTACTGTATCTAATTAAAGCTAGTGACTTTTATTCATAGTAGGGTATATTGATACACGCACCGTTCCAGAGAACCCGGAAGAACCTCCCTCCGAATTTCTTAAATAAAATGTTACAGGAGCGCCCAAAATAAATTCCATTGAAACAGGTACATATTAAAAAACGAAAGCAGAACGAGATAGATAAAAAAAATAGAAGGGGAAGTAGGAGAATAAAAAAAACTGTACGGAGATGGTCAAACTAGCAAGAAATAAAAGGGATTATAAATTTTTTCTGGAAGCTCTATTGCTCCGAAAATACTCCACACTAACAGAAATAATATGTATATCAATCCCCCCTTTCTTCAAAGTATGTCTTCAGTAGTAGGCTAGTAGTAGGTGGGAAGAGAAGCTAGGAGAACGTTCTTTTTTGTGAACGATACGATCCCCATTTAAAATTCCTGAAGGGATGCGTAACAATTTATAGGGTATCCAATTCAAAGAGCAAGTATTAGTATTTTCTAAGTGCAGCGATGCTCGCAGAAACAATCGTAAACTTTTAATAATTTCGCACATTTTAATATTATTGACAATTATGTAGAGCGTTTTAAACATATTGGGATTGTCATCAACTTCATTTGTTAAATGACACCATTCTCAGTTTTTCACTATGGATAAGAATTTAACAAAACGAATAAGAGACTTTTGTCAAAAAGAGATCCCAGCGAAAACATATACGTTTATTCAACGTTAATTTCACGTTGTTACGGTGGAAATAACGTTATTCGTTGAAAAATGCAACGTTGTTTTTTGGTTGAATTAGCAACCATAATTATACCACGTTTGTGTAACGTGTTTTTTAACGATCAGTTTAATATGAACGTAATTATAACGTGAAATAAATATGTAATAATTTTGTCTTTTTACGACGTGATTTATACTATGAGTAAATGCGATGTATCTACCGTACGTTGATTACCGTATCTTTTCAACGTTAATTCAACATCTACTATTCTACGTAATAAATGAGAAAAAAATTAACGAAACTAATACGTTAGATAAATCATAATTTACAACTAAATTTTTAACCCACGTTCTATAACGTTATTTTAACGTATGCGTTACAAAACGTGATTTTACAGTGCGATTGTCTATCGTGCTTCACACCTTTGAATTCTAATTTTACTAAAAATCTCTGAAATGTGAGATTCTTCTCCATGCTTGGCAGCTTTGAAATGAAACGAAACAGGTATGAAAAGTACTGCTTATTTGTACATACGAGTCAACCATAACCTCTTTTTAAGTTGACGTAATCTGTCAAATTTTTTTAAGTTAGTTTGAATTTGATGCCCAAAATCTGTGATTAAAAATACTAAAGAACGCAATAGTCAATCAATTATACATACATATTGTCACGAATACTCATTGGGGACAGCTGTATACGGAGTGGAAAGTTTAACTGGAATAAATTCTGTAACTTAGAAAATTACGATTTGTAAAAATTTTGAACAGGTCAATTTTTATTTTTAATGGCGCATATTACAAAGGGACTTTTTTAACTTTTCAATTATTTGGAGGGGTGAAACGACCCCTATGTTTTTTTAATGAAAGGATATGTTGAAAAAATTGTGAATACAGCTACGTTTTATTTTTTTATTTTTCTTTAGCAGTAAAAGGTAAAAAATAAAAAAAATAATTTTTTTTGTATTGTTAAGGGAGAGGTGGCGAGCATTTTGAACATCTGATGCATTAAAATCGTTCTAGTCAAAAATTTATTTTTTATTTTTTCGCCTTTTACTGTTTAAGAAAAATAAAAAAATAAAAACGTAGCTGTATTCCCAATTGAACAAGCTTTAAGAAAAAAAATTACTCAACATACCCTTCAATTAAAAAAAAAATAGTTAGGGTTATTTCATCCCTCCAAATAATTGAAAAGTTAAAGAAATCGATTTATAATATGCGCCATAAAAATAAAAATTGACCTGTTCCAAAAATTTTGCTACAAATGGCAATTTTCTAAGTTACAGAATTTATTCCAGTTAAACTTTCCACTCTGTGTAATTGTTAACGGGGTTTCTTTGCTGAACTACGGATAATGGATTAATTGCGCGGGACAGTCGATTGGGGACCGAGCGGGAAGGTGGCCCAATAGCGAAGGGTGCTCAATAAAGCCTAAAAGTGGTGCGGTGGTTTTTCTGAAGAGGAACTTCCTTTTTAAAGCCGAGAACCGGGACAAAGTAAGCAAGTTTTTGTTATTCGGGTAAACTACCCCCAAGTGCCTTTAGCCCATACCTGGACGGAACCGTCTACCGAGAGCTACGTTTACCCCAACAGCTGAATTTATTGCAAGCGCGAAGAGAGCGTGACAAAATTGTGACAAAAGTGTTTATGAGCGGCATGTAATTTTTTTTGAATTTTCATAAAGAAATAATTTTGTAAATAATAAAGTAAATTGAGAGTATTCTATTAAATGTGTTTTGTCGAATATTTTAAGTTAGTGTAAATATTTTTAGAAATAGGCGATTTAGAATTACATGTTTATTATAAATAAATTATTTAGAATTTTTGAAATGTATATACAAAGAAAATAAACTTAGGATTGTAATAATTAGAAAACTTGATTTAATGATGTTATGATAATATGGATGTTAGAAGGAAACTGTAGGTAGTAAGGAGTTCGGAAATTGAACGAGTGAGGGCGGCGCGTAGATATTGTAAGTTAAAGTCCCCGGTTCGGCTTTATTACTACTGCCTCCATCCGCTTTACGAATCAGTCACGGAAGCGATACGGAACTGGGATCTCCAAATGGCTTAGCGGTCTAGTCTAGCCGACTTGGAAAGTCGTGTCACTCGGCGGCGTGGGTTCGAATTCCACCTTTAGCCATGTATGTTTGTTCAGTCTAATGATTTAGACCCAGCTTTAATTTAATGCCCGTCGTAATTGTCTGATTCAACGTTACACGTGGACATTGCCGCGACATTTTTTTGTTGTTTCAACGTAACCATAACACACGAATTCAACGTTTGTTACATGTTATTCTACAACGTTTTTTATACGTATGTGTGCAATGGGATTTAACGTTGAAATACCGTGGACAAAGACGTTTAAAAGAACTTGATTCGAGCGTTGTTAAAACATATCAATAACACAAGAATTCAACGTTGATTAATTGTTATTCTACAACGTTTTTTACACGTGGACAGAGACGTTTAAAAGAAATTGATTGCCGCGACATTTTTTCAACGTAACAATACCACACGAATTCAACGTTTGGTTACATGTTATTTTACAACGTTTTTTACACGTATGTGTTTTCGCTGGGCAATTTGCTAAAGTGCACATTAATGGAAATAAAAGTTATTTTGAATTTCTTTGGCAGAAAACAGGGTATCTGCAACGATCTATGTCTTGAAATAAAAAATAAAGAGACATTTCTTGTGTCCTCAGTATTTTCACTGATCTTCATAAAAAAAAACAATTGTGATAGAACTATAGCAGGCAAACAAGTTACAATATACATAAATTAGAAAATTAAATAGCCATTCTTAGGAATTAGAAGATTATGTTTTTAATCTGCAATTTAAAAAATAATAACCCACTGTTAGCGGGTTAAAACGTTCGTTTGTATGCAACCTTACTCATAACAGCTAGAAAATATTAAAAAAGAATCACGTCATTCTATTTTGCTGTGCACGCAAGTTTGCTCTGACTGGGCTGGGGGTTTTAGTAAATGCAGAAAGAAGGAAAAACACACATTCATAATTAAATTCAATTCTGTTGTTATGTACACCGCCTAGTTTCATTACAGTGTTATCAAATGTTATCACGAAAGTTGGAAGTTTTCTGTAAGAATATCGACTTCACTTATTATTTAATCATGTACTACAGCATGATTGTTGATTTAAGCAAATTATTATGTGCAAATATGAATAACTAAAATCAACATCGATTTTCTTCGGTCCACAAAAAGTTTTGAAAGTGCGTTATACTTAACTGTACTTTAAACGCAATAAACGTTTTCCTAAGCGAAATCCGAAAACTTTAGTCTTAGGTTGTACAATCAAAAAGTTATATAAATAAATACACTGACGTTGGTAGATTAAGCTTCGTGCAGGCTACGTTAGTCTCATCATTTTAAAAATTTATAACGAGTTTGTAATACCTAATAACGATGTTACGTCTCATTACGGAACTTACAGGAATTGGGGAGCATTTCCTTGCTGCGAAGGGTAGACGAGGATGCTGGCCGCCTGCGGCTTCTCTTCTTCATGTTTGCTTCGTTTCTTCAACGCATAGATTACAATCATAAGGATAAGGACTAAAATGAGTCCTACTGCCGCACTGATTGCAGGGTACAGAAAATCTAAATAGGCAGTGATAAGAAAAATTGGATATTTGATATATAACTGAAACTTAAAGCATGACTTACCCTTATCATTTTCTGGATTTTCAGCAGTTTGAAACACAATCGTTTCGGGTATTGAAGAGGATGTAGGCGAAGTCGAAAGTTCCTGTGGAGAAGCAGACGATTTAATATTTTCTAAAGTCTCTAGCTTATATCTCCGTTGAAGTTCGTTGATCAATTCTCTCTTCAGGTATTTATTGTCCATGTTTAGCATGTTGTACTGATTTCCCTTACATTGTGAGGTCTGAAACAATTTCGTGGGTTTTAGAAAATAAATAATGTGCAAAATTTTTCTTTAAATAGCGATAATATTTTTAAGAATATTTACAGAAAATTATTGATTCTTTATTTAATTTAGATTTGAGCACAGAGTAAGATGTAAGAAGAATGTTAATTTCTACAACAAATTGCCGAGTTTAGATTTAACTCGTTTACTCAATAATACCCTGAGGGCTTGCAAAGCAAATTTACTGCTTTATGCCTTGGTAAAAACCTTCCTAGTACGATGTAAATTGTATAACTAACAAATTACCTCAGATATTAAAAAAAAATTTTAATGAAAGTTAATTAAAGATCATATTACTCTCTTTTTTATACCACAAAGTAATTATAAATTATTTCCAATCAGATGCAAGTAATTAATGGAAAGTGAATAGTACCAAAGCTTCCCAGAATCATTATTTTTCTTTCATTTTTATTTTCTGTTATTATATTATAAAATATCATGTTGTTCCTCAATTGTTGAAATTCGTTGTAATTTTTCTCATTATCAGAGTTACATATATTGTTTTATTTTACGTCACTACATTAGCTGAAAGTTAAACAAATGGAAAGAAAGGAATTATATCAAAATTGTATTTTTTGCAAAGTAATTATGCAGGTATAGTCAGAGTGAGTGGCCTGTTAGAATATATTAGAAACTACGCCTTAGAGGTCGATTGAAAATTTACGCATGGTAATAAATCATAACGAACTATTTAAATATTACAAAATCAATCACGGCATATTTCCGGCTTTACTAACTTTCTTATTTAAAATCAGACATCCCATATATTGTCAAATTTTTGGATTACACGTTCAATTCAATTTTGTATTCACATACATCATGAGTTGTTTTTTGTAAAAATTTTGACGATTACAGTGTACAGAGTAATACCTTTCTAATAAACGATAAGTTGTATACTTTACAAAGAGTTTACAGAGGATCCACAGAAGTTGATAGTTTTCAACAATGAATAACTTGACTTTTTTAAATGCAACCACTGACTTTTGTCTGCGGCATTTGACGTAAAACGTAATCTTCTTTCGATTTTGTATAAACAGTGGTTATGTTTATGATTGTGATTATTATTATTATACATTTCTGTCATAGATCTCAAAGAGGTATAGGTATGGTCAAGATAGGGGGAAAGTACAAAACGTGGTTATACAAACTCCTTAAAGTCGTAAAAACAGTGACTCAATAAGAACATTTTTAGTTCTCTTTTAAACTTAATTGTTGATTCCAAAAATCTTAATGAACCAGGAAACTGATTATACACTTTTAGTGCCCTGTAATAGGCACCACGTTCAAAAAGATCAGTGCTGTGTTTAGGGATATTCAGATTAAAAGAAACTTTAGGATTTGTCTTAGGTTTACTAAGAAAACGCAGTGCAGAGAGTTAGATGTTTACTGCCAACATGTTTCGACCTTAGAAAAGGCCATCTTCGGGGCGACTAGCTAAGTTTGGTAGTTGTTCATAATTTTCAAAGCCATCACAACGCTCGACTAGTTTCTAAGTCAACTTCTGCAATTTTAACGTGTAGTATCGTCCTAATTTACATTATTTTTAACACTTTTAATATGTTTAATATGTCTGTTACTGACGTAAATAATTTTTATTGTGAAAACTATGTGACACAACTACCAAACTTAGCTAGTCGCCCCGAAGATGGCCTTTTCTAAGGTCGAAACATGTCGGCAGTAAACATCTAACTCTCCCCACTGCGTTTTCTTAGTAACCCTAAGACAAATCCTAAAGTTTCTTTTAAAACTTTTGGTTACTAATATCAATCATGGAGCAACTTACCAAAATATTCAGATTATTACAGTATCTAGTATTTGGAATCCAACCAGAGCCATATTTGTCTTTGTTTTTTGGAAATAAGTTTAAGTTAGTTCTAACGAAAACAGCAACATTGTAAATATAGAAACAAGGTAACGGTAAGATTTCAAGAAGTTTGAATAGAGGTTTACAGGAATCAGTGGGCTTTTTGAATAGTATTGTTCTTAGAATTGCTTTTTGCAAGATGAAAGCTTGCCGAGAGTTAGATGACCCACCCCAAAAAATTAAACCATAAGATAGTGTAGAAAGGACGTACGATATATTTTTAATATATCTACAGAGACACAGTTTCTAAGACTCCTTATAACATAGCAGAATCGAGACAATTTTGAGCACACAAATTCAATATGAGTGTTAAACTTTAATGCGGCATCAATGTGTAGACCCAAAAATTTTACACTATCAGTGACTGGAACTGATTTACCAGACAATAAGTATGTTGGACAGCAATTTACGTTGTAAATTGCAAGGCCACAGTTTTATTATGGTTTAACTGAAGATGATTACTCTCACACCATTTAAACATTTGAGAGATAGAGAGTGAGGCAATATTGGAGGACAAGGACTGAGAATCACCAGTCACTACACACGAAGTATCGTCGGCGTATTCACATAATGACACAGATGGAAATTGTTGTTTCAAATCGTTAACATAGATTATAAACAATAATGGGCCTAGAATTGAACCTTGTGGTACGCCTTTACTTATTACTCTAAGGTCAGATAAAATTTCCTCAATTACACCATTCTTCATGTGTCTAGTACACACTTGTTGAGACCTTCCGGAGAGATAGGATCGAAAGAAATCAAGAGCAACTCCATTGATACCAATATCATACAGTTTCGATAATAAAATTTGATGATCTAAAGTATCGAAAGCTTTAGAGAGATCGAAATAAATACCTATGGGAGATCCACCATTATCCAGACAAGAAATTATGTCGTGTAGACATTCAAACATTGCAGACTCAGTAGATCGACTTTAATAAAACCATGTTGACATTTCGATAGAATATTGAAATGTACCACGTATGAATACAGTCTTATCTATGATAGACTGAATGTAGCGATATAAGCCGATAGTTAGTTATGTTCTGTTTAGAACCTTCATTTTTGAAAACTGGTATGACCTTGGCTAGTTTGAGAGAGTGTGGAAAAGTCCCAGTAACAAAAGAATTATTAATAACTTCTGCGAGTTTTATGCATATCAGGTCACTAACATCTGTAAGAATAGTGCCTGGAATTCCATCATATCCTGACGCTCTTTTTGAAGAAAAGTTTGTTAAAATGTTTTTAACCTCTACTCGGTCAATGGGAAAGAGAAAGAAGTTTGACTGGTGGTGTGTGATCTAACATTAGTTTCAACTTTATTTGGTTGAATTAAATTATGATCTGGTATAAAGTATTCATTGAAAAGATTCGCTATGATATAAGCATCAGTAATACATACACCATTAATCATTAATTCGGTGTTCGAAAGTGTCTCAGAAAAAACAGTTGAGTCCTTGATGATGCTCCAAATAATTTTACTTTTGTTAGAGGCCGTAGCGTTAAGAATTTTATTATTATTAAGTGATATTTTAGTATTTTGATATTCTACCTTTTTAGCACTGTACAATTTTGTTAGAGTTTTGTCAGCTGAGATTTTGCACATATAATACAGATCTCTGAGGAAATTGCCTTTCTGAATGACTTCGTCAGTTACCCAGTCAGATTTGTTCCTAGATTTGTTGGAAAAACTTTTACAAATTAATGGGAATGATGAATTGAAGTGTTGAGTAAAAATGCTCATAAAGTTTTCGAAATCAAGGTCACTAGGAGAAGAAATAAATCAATCATCTTGAAGAATATTGCACACAAACGTCAAACGATTAGTCAAGCTGAAGTCTCTTCGAGTAAGACTAACCTCGTTTCCAGATATTTACGCATAATTTATTTCTTATTAAATACTGACTTATAAACACTTGCTTTTCGAATTCCTTGTTCATCCAACAGTTCAAATGCATTTCTGACTCTTCGTTACAGGTCCTTCCTACTATTTACAAGGGTCCGGTATAGTTTATCTTTTATTTTACTCCATAGATAAAAATCAACCGGAGTCGGATCGGGTGGTCTAGGATGCCAAACCCAACGATATTCAACGATCTTCAAACATTTCATCCAGCCTTATAAAAGTGCTTATTAATAAGTGGACAGCATTTTGAACAACAGTTATCAGTTATCAACTTCTGCGGATTCTCTGTAAGCTCTATGTAAAGTACACGATTTATTTTTTATCAGAAAATCCTACTCCATCTTTGTTATCAAACAGTGAAAAATACAATTCTCTATCTTTGCTTGTTTAGTTTTTGAAATACGAATTTATTTTAATCTCTGCAATCGTCAAAATTTTTACAAAAAATTGAATATCGTCAAAACAATGTATTTTAGTTCTGATGTATGTGAATACAAGAGATATAGAATTGGACGGGGAATCCAAAAATGTAACAATATACAGGATGTTCCAATTAAAATAAGAAAATTAGTAACGACTTCCGGTAGAACCGGAAGTATGCTATGACTGATTTTGTAATATTTAAATAGTTCACCATCGCTTATTACCAAGTGCAATTTCCAATATATTCTAATAGGCCAGTCACCGTGAATATCCCAGTATTTTATTATGTAACACATTTGTAATAAGTACAATTCTTTAGATACATTTCAAATCGCGCCATAATCATCGTTCCACTGTAAGTTTACATCTTTCTCAAGATTAACTAATTTATTATTTGATCTTGAGAAAGCTCTTACAGAATCACAAGAGATAAAAAAAATAATTACCATCAAATCTCGCTGTCTTATTTCAGAAAGCTCTACTAGTGAAAATAAAAATTTGATTTTTTCTTCTATTTTTCAAGTCATAAACAACAATTATTATTTTCTTTTTTTATCATAAGACAGGCTATAGATACAATATAAATGTCGATATTTTGCTGTATATTAAGAGCTTCTTCACTGGAAATGCATTGGGAAATTGGTGAGAAGAACATTCTTTAAGATTTCATGAAGTGCTTTTAACTTGTGAGTGTATGCGTGTGTGTACTGAATTGAAATTTTACTAGAAGAATATTGTTATGTCAAACAACTGTGTGAATATATCATAAAATTCATTTCTGGAGTTGTGTGAGCTACAACTGTGTTTCTTTTTACTATTATTTTTTCTCTGTGTGGCTTAACGAAGCACTTTTGGATATAGATACGTTGGGTTAAATCTTCTTATTTCGAGCTTATGAATCTGCAATTAAGCCATGTCCACGAAATTTAGCGATACTCTGTATATCAGACTATTTTAATTTTGGCTTTTTATTTCTTAAATTTGTAAGTATAAAATTTGCATTATATTATTTACGGATTTATTAATAAAAATTAAATTGTTTTTTAGAAATCCGTTTAAATCTATTATGTCAAGATTAAATGTAAGATATGTTTTTCGATAGATGTGTGTGTAAACACATAAGACTTTTAGGTCGGGTTTCTGGAACGTTTCATTACGTTAACGGTCCGATTGAAATAAATATTCTTTATACATAGTTCTAATAGGTGTAGCCATAGTTTACTTTAAACGGACCGTTAACTTAATGAAATGTTTCAGAAACCCGACCTTAGAGTGTTAATAAAATTTGTTTATCGGTCGTTCATATTTCGTTTATTTTGAAAGTCTTATATTCACTTCTTGAATATAATCCATTAGTAGAGTCAATTTTTTGCTGATAAGTTAAATTTTCTAGCAACCCTTTTTACCAGGCATTTCATTTTTGATTAATTAGGTTGGGGTCTGTTTATACGCATGCATTTTTTTAAATTTTAATTCATACAATTATGTTTTTTTTTTTTTTTTTAATGAAGGTCAGTAAACTGTGATATCTTCAAAACGAAAATTTCTACTGTTTTCGAAAATATAATTTTATTATCTATTTCTTATAATTATTATTATTTAAAAAAGCACGTAATTTCTACTCTTCATTGTAGTTTCTGAATGAATAGGCATGTGTTAATTTTGTCCGTTTTAAATACTCTTTGCACAAAATACCAATTATCTTATTGCTTCAGAGAATTTAACAATACCTAACTTGAATTTTACAAAACTTGAATCAATTTTAATGAAACTTATAGAAAAAAAATGCAATCTGAACAATAAGAACACTATAGATTTGTACTTCGCGATTTTAACAAATTTTCAACTTTTACAAGCAAAAATTTTTCGCTCTAAAAAATAAAATAAAAGAAACAAACCGTTTTTTCCGTGATCTCCCAAAATCTCAAATTTGACGAATTTTAACTTCGAAATCCGTTACAAAACAAAATAGGTCTACGATCTCCGAATTTTCAGAATCTTTTGTTTTCAAAAATCTTAGTTTCGAAATCTAAAAAAAAAATATTTTCAAAATTTCATCCCACTGCTGCTACCAGTTGTAAAAGCCGCAAAGGGAAGTCCAACTCTTGGATTTAGAAGTTCAAATAAATTTCAGACTTCATGCCAAACTTCACTCATTAAACAACAATTTCCTTCCCTTTTCTCTCACTCTTTTTACTAAAATTTTGGCAAAACGAAAACAAGTAGGTACTACTGTTAAACTAAATGTCACCAATACTTATGTAATTTGGGTTTTGCCAATCGTCACACTATAAATGAAAATAAATTTAATGTGTTATTACTGTTACAAGAAGATTCTCATAGAAGTATTCGAGAAATGTTTACAAGGACGGAAATTCCTAAATCTTCGGTAAATTGCATTAGGGAGAAATATAAATATTTTCCATACCCTTTCTCTGTACCTAGAACTGAATGAGAATGATTTTCAAAGGCGCACTCTTGCACTGACATTTTAGGCAAAATAAATTTAGACCCAAATTTGTTACTTTGCCTTCTGTTCAATGATGAAGCGACTTTCAAAAGTAACGGTCTTGTAATCGACATAACATGCACAGAAAATCCGCATTGAACGAGGGAAGTTAATTTACAAAATCAATAGTTTGCGGACATATATTAAATAATAATAGGTAGTTGTTAGCCGAGTTGATTGAGTCCGCTGGCAACGGGCTCGACGCTTGGCCGAGCAACTATTCGGTGTGGGTTTCGGATTCTCACCGGGTCCTTTAAACTGGGTTGTCTGCGTTTCCCTAGTTTGCAAGGAGAAATTAATATCTAAGTCGGTCGCAGCCATCAACACCCCTCCCCGACAAGCTCTGAGCTTGGGGTAAACTGGGTGAGAAAAAAAAATAAAAAAAATATATAATTGGTACATACTTTCTTGATGGTCATATAACAGGGGAAAGATTTCTAAAAGAAGGACTCCCGGTTTTGTTAGGGAATTTAAGTTAAATGTAGGAATAAAACGTGATAGTGCATGGTCACCAGATTTAACACTTCTGGACTTCTTCCTAGAGGGATATGACAACGAACAAGTATGTGGAGATGTACCTACAATATGCGAAGACATGAAACTGCGTATTCAGCAAAATATCAAATTTATATCGTTTAATAACACATACCGTTCATTTTTTCTCTATATGCCGATCGATCGATAGATAAATCAAAGAATTCTTATGCAGCTATATCCTTCTTTCGTGAAACAGCTTTGTGGCTTTTGTCAAGTCACGTCATTTCATTGTATATTTTCTTAACTTATATTTTATACGATCGGCATATAGTAAAAAAATGATCTGTAGATACTTACATGTTTTTTTGACACTCTGCGCTGGCAAATTACTCGGGTAATAAGGGTATCCGGATAAAAAAATGATACTCGGGTAGTAATTGCATGGGTAGTACTCGAGATACCCGGGTATCCGATGCCTTCCCTACTTTCTTACTCAGTACCCGGATAAAAATTATACGGGTACTCGATGCATTCCTTACTTTCTTACTTCTGTCCTGGTAATAACGAGTAGAACCAGATAAAAAATGATACCTGAGTAACAATTATACGTACGGGTAGTATGTACTCGAGTACTCTGGTATTATACCTGATGTCTTCCATAGTACTTATGACTAGAATTATCTAGCGAAAAACGAATTTATTTTGCATTTTTATTTTAGCCGCTAAAGTAATAATGAATGAATTGTTAATTTGAAAAAAAGTAAACAGTCTGGATAAACCTCTTGAATGATGTAACAGACAAAATATTCCTAAAACGAATGAAAATATTTTATAGCGAATTTCTGTAAGTTGATTATCGATAAATGATAATAACTTACAAGTTGTCAATCTTAAGGCCCACAAAATGTGGTATTATTGGAAAGCTAGTAGAAAGGGCTATTCACACATGCTATAATATATAGGGTATTCAATTTGAAAAAATTGGCTAATTTTACATTACGTGAACTGAACTGTTGTTGACAGTCGCTCGATTTTTAAAAATATCGAATATTTTAAAGGTACGGATGTGTAGAAATATTTTGATCTAAAATATAACGTCGTATCATCAAAAGAGTGAAAGATTGGCAACCGTTCTAATATGACCCATTTTTTTGCATAAAACTAAAAATAACTGGGTAAATACTCAAAATAAGTAAATGAAATGTTATATTATTTTCATTAGCTCCTCAAGGGCTAACCAAAACTGCTATAAAATATATAGTATTCAATTTAAAAAATTATAAGTTAGGTATGTAACTTTTAAACGAACGAGCCTGTGTAGTTGAAAATAATTTTAAATTATGCTGAATGGAGACCTATATACCTTTTGTTAAGAAAATGTTTTAATAAAATGTATAGAAAAGTGTATTGTCACGCTAATTCAAAGGTTTGGAATACCCTTATGTTCAAAGTTAAAAAAAACTCATTGGTATATAACTAAGCATCAGCTTTTACGGTTCACTGAAAAATTTCGTATTAATTAAACTTTTATGCCAGATTTAATTAAAAGGTAAGGAAATGGCAAAGCCGCGAGCTCGGGCAAGGTCTTAAGCTTAATGATATAAAATGCGACTGAGAATAATTAAGTTAAACAACGCGCTGAATTTTCTATCCTGCGAAGTAGCTTTAAATTAATAGGCGTATGTTCTGCTTGTTGTTTTCAAATCCTTTGATCTCGTTGTGATTATTTTTCCTGTTCCGAGGGTATTAACAGTGCTCACACAAAAGCCAGAGAAAAAAACTTTCATTACGTTGTATTTGGAAGGACACGCTTTTTTGTAATTAGAAGTAAGGGGAATTGTATTCTGTACCAAAAATTAATAAATTAATTTAAAAGGGAATATGGGAACTCAACTATGCAGTCTTTCAGATTTTTGTAATAATTTATTATTAAAAGAATACATTGTCTTTAACTAATTCCACAAAGTTAAAAAATAACACTAATAGGTAAGAATTCAGAAAGTTATAAACTCACTGATATTATAAAATTGCAATTTATGAAATTAAAAAAATATTCAAAGTAGCATTATTTTAGACGTTTGACTTGGGATATTTGTAACTATTTAGAATTGGCGTTGAGGTTAAGTGCCCCTTTACCTCAGATATATCCGGTTCTAAAAAGCACATGAAATACGCTATCGAGATATACAGAGGTTGTACCTACATACATACAGCGCAGCGTGAATAAAAAGTAGGGATGTTCAGAATCGAATCGATTTATAGTTGAATCGATTCTTTGCAAGCGATGCATCGAAAGAATCGAATCGATTCAATTTGGTGTGAATCGATTCAAGAATCGAATCGGAAAGGTGTGGACATACAACCAATTTTTTATCACCGCGCCATCTATATGTTACTGGCAGCCAATAACACAAAATGATAAAATTGTGGGTAGGGAAAGTCCGCGGCATAAAACAGAACATTTCAAATTACAGAAATTTCTTTGACATTGACGAGCAAAAATTTGCGTTGCACACTTGAACAGTAGGTATATATGTAGGCGCCATGCACATCTTTGCATTCAGCTCCGCCTGGCGTGGTGATTTGTGAATTAGTGATATGAAAATATTTCTTGAGACTCATTGCATGGGAATAATATCACTTTTATGACAATTTACGATTGTAATACATAATACTTGAGCTTCCTGATATTGACAATATTCAAGTTCAAATATACAGTAGCGGACAATAAAATCCGGGCAAGATTTTGACATGTCGGGCGTGTTTCGACAAATTTGGTAAATCAGGCTTTTATTGAGGTTATATTTCTGTCAAATTAAAAAAATAAAAATTGAATCAAACGTCAGAATTACTACTGACAAGCATTAAACGCCAAAAATATGAAGTGAGGTTTACATTGTGCAAATGACGTGCCCGGATTTTATTGTCCGCAACTGTACACTAATGATTTTAAACAACTCGTATTTTCATACCACTAATGCAGAATATGGTCACTAGTGGCGCTGGCTTCGCATGTGTATGGTCCCTATACGTATTTTGTATTTGAGTGTGAGTGTAAAATAATGCCTCCTAAAACAAGTGAAGCGTGGAAGCATTTTTATTACTGATAACAGCAAATCTGTTCGTTGTAAACAGTGCAATGGAATTGTATATGTATTGAATCGAATCGATTCTACGTGTTTAAATTGAATCGATTCATCTGAATCGATTCCACACGATCGATTCAGTTGAATCGATTCATTTAACTGTTTTGAGCATCCCTAATAAAAAGTAAGGAATATCGAAGATAGAGCCGTTATTTTTTACAGAAAAAAGTTTTAAATAAAAGTTAAATGGCTAATTGTTTGCCACAAACTGGCGTTCTTTTTTTTGTGTCGTCATTGCCGAGATTGTGACGTCAACGATAATTTTTTTTTAATTGCAAACTGTATTTTTTAATAATTTTAATAATAATTTGTTAATTTTTTATTATAAAAGCGTGAGCGTTTAAAACACCAAACAGTAAGCATATAACATAAAGGTGACTTTTTTGAAGTTTGCGGTTTATTTCTTGCAAGAAATGTTTGTTCCCATCTAGAAAAATTTACAAAAATTGTCATAATTTTTGTTCATTTTTCTAGATGCATGTAGAAACCATTTCTTAGCAAGAAATAAACCTCAAATTTCAAAAGCAGTAGTTTGACAACAGGATAATTTGATTGCGGCGATTTGCAAATATTTTATTTCTAAAGCACAGCGTCTCCTTACTTTCAAAACCTTCTATGTCCAATTTTTCAATAAATTAAGTTTTTTACAACAATAAAGCCTAACATTAGGTTCTATTAAAGCCTATCATTAAGTTTTAATGCTGAACAAGACGCACAATTTATTTCAGACATGTACGATTTTATTACATTATTACATTGCAAAATAACAAGTCTATTCATTCCAAAGTTTTTAAAACCTCATGTTTGTACAAATGCACTTAGGAAGTTTTGAAAGTAAGGTAACGATAGGCACCTTTGAGGTTTTTGCAAAAGGCAAAATATCTCCTTTATTTATTAATTTACGAAAAATGACAAAAGACAATTTTAATTAAGAATTTTATTCTCTATCGATTGGTAAAATGATATACAGGG
Organism: Dorcus hopei; assembly: GCA_033060865.1. Classification (NCBI taxonomy): domain Eukaryota; kingdom Metazoa; phylum Arthropoda; class Insecta; order Coleoptera; family Lucanidae; genus Dorcus; species Dorcus hopei. The sequence continues at coordinate 33,165,554 of CM065421.1, read as the reverse complement.
TATTCCATTAAAAAAGTGATTGTCTCATAAACGCGACGTTCAATTGTTTTATTTTACTGCATCATTCTAATCAATCTGAAAAGTACTACTAAGGTGAAGTGAGGTAAATGTGATAAAGGGGCAATTGTGATAATGCGGTCTATTCTGTAAGCATTTCATATCAATTGTTATGCTTGTTATAATTGATATGTAACAAGCATAGCAATTGATTTCCTAAAAACCTTATTCTCTTCAATTGATTTTTACGGTATATTGAAACGTCATTGGTGAATTGCTGTGGTTACATATCAATTAATTTCTCTTCAATTATTGTTAGATATCAATTGAAATGAGTTGGTGCTTACAGAATACAGGTAAATGTGTCATAATTTGAACGCAAATTCATTACTCCTGCTGCCATATACCTTACAACTCTTTAAGCTTGTATACGAATAAGCACAACACTAGATGGAACGAAATTACCTGCTAGTGTAGCTGCAAGGGGCGAGACAATCGCTGGTCATAGCACAGTCATAATATAAGGTAACGCTCAAGTTGACATGTGTTTAGCAGTATTCTTGATCGAGATATTTTAGTTTTGTAAAAACCAAAATAACTAATAAACTACAATAATTGTTATATATTAGCTCCAATCCATTTCAAGAGAATTATTCATAGGTAAATTGAACTGAAAAGGCGTCAGTCCTGGTATCGATTAGGAACTATATTTAAATCATTGATAATTTTTTAAAAAATGTTGTTTCCATCAAAATTATTAGTTTTAGCCTTTTCTTCGTGAACTATTAAAAAACTATATCACATTTACCCCACTTCACCTTACAGTTTGCTAATTTAACCGAATTTGTAGCTTTTATAATAACAAAGCTAGCAATAGTGCCGACTTAAGTTTGAATAGGCTGTATAAGGAATAAATTTGCAGAAATTTGGCATATTTTATAGAAGTGTTCTCGATTACTTTTGATGTAAATGTACTTTTTGATTTAATAATTTGTGATTAACTCATTTTTTTATTCTAGGAGAAAGTTTATATTATATTTTTTACAGTAATTAAAACTTTCGTTCTATAATTTTAACTAACACTTGCATTATTACCTGCGTGTATATTAGTGCAAAGCGTAACAAAATTTATAATTTAAACTTTCAACATTAATTGACATTTCAGTTGAGTAATTGAGGTATTATTATTCATGAACTCTAATAATAATTTCAGAATCTTTTGAAGGGAAAAATAAACAAATAAATTCAATTAAATATGTAAATATAACATAACTTTTTGATTGTTTCCGATATTAATAATTTCATACTTTATATTCATCAGGTTTGTTACTTTTTTGCTTCAAGTGCTATTCGTGTACTACCTTTTGCAAGGTCATAAAACTAAGTTTTGATTTTATTATTCTCTGTGTATTTACGTTTACATAATAATTTTGCCATATTTGTTTCTCCATCACTATTTCACTTTCCTATGTACTATCGCGGCCTTATAATTTCGCACGATTTAATTTTCCGCTGTAAATGTGGCACATGATTTCTGAAGGAGAAAAGGGTTTTGTAATCGCAAAATTAGAATATGGTTGGTCGATACTTTTATTCTGTTATTTCAGTTCTAATACTTTATTATCTTCAAAATTGAGGAAAGGGCCTGTTCTACAAAACTATAATTTAGAGAAATTCTGGCTACTTGATAAAAATCGTGCGAAATTTTAAGGCCGTGATAGTACAAACACATCTCTGTACACAGACATGTCGTCGTATTGTGGGTGAATAATAGATAGAAACATAAAGTGATCTAAAAAATTTCTTACCTGAATTCCATCTGTAATAATAATAAATGAAAAAAATTTGTTCCTAAATACGTTCTGTCCTAATTGGAATATTTTATTTTATTTTGTTTAATAACAATAGTTGCAATCATCAATATTTTTGTACGTAGAATCCTTTTTGTATTATTATTTTTATTTTTATTCAACAAAACAACAATTAAAAAATATTTTATTAAAACTACTATTTACAACGACAACTAAATACTTAAGTATTTTATTAAATAGGTGCATAGAAATACAATCTCTTGCTAGGATCTTTTATAAAATTGGGTTTCCTCGTCGCTGATTCCGAATTAACCCGGACAGCCTCTTCGAAGAACTGGAGCTCATCCTTAAGACCCTCTCCCGCGCTTTCTCGATTATTTGCCTCTGTCAGGCTATTTATGCGGCTAGGCAATTTCGGGTCGGAATAAAAAGCAAATGGCTTCGGCACAATATCGGTGAGGCGTTTTATTTCCTCGGAATCTTCGATTTCATACGCCGTAGGCGGAACGTAGTTAATGCCCTGGCTGACCCTGATTTCTACCTTCTTGTAGTTGTAATTTCCGCCGTGCTTCTGAGCTTTATCGAACTTCTTGAAAATTTCTACGTCATCGGTCTTTTCGGTTGTATTTTCCGACGGCATGTTGGTAATGTTCGTTTCCTTTAACGTGTCGATTGTAATCGCCCTAGAAGTGACGATTTCTTTCACTTTCGGCATACTTCCATCAGGTTCTACTGCGGAATAGTGTGATTTGTGGTTTCTTGGAATGGAATTTTTATTATATTTTCTTTGTAAGTTACGTCGCCTTCGCGTTGACTCCCGAATTTCATCAGTAGGGCTTGATGTAGTGGATCTAAATCGACTTCTTCCTCGCGAGTGTCTTGCAGATGATCTTACCGTTGCTTCTTCAATTGGAAGTTGAGTGGTCGTTGATCTTCGCCTTCCTCTTGAAGTAGTTTTCCTTGATTGGTCCTGTCCCTCAGGTTTGTCAGTCTTAGGCAGTGGTGCTGTAGGGGGGTTGGTGCTAGTTGGAACCTGAAGAGTGAGTGACTGTGATGACGTGGTTGCTGCATTTCTGTTCCGTTCTTCGTCTCCTTCGGGCTCATCTTCTGAACTATATTGACTATTTGAATTGTGTCTAGTGATTGTAACTCGCTCTATACTTTTGTACTTGGAAGTATCTACATTAGTAGACGGACTATAATTTTTAACTTTGGGCAAATAGTCTGATATATCAAAAATTTCTAACTGTGGACTGGCGAAAGAATTAATTTGGCCACCGGGGGAATTCTGTATATCTTTCAAAACTTCATCCTCTTCTTCAATTTCCGACGCTTCTTCCTTGGCTTCCGCAACATTTTCTTTTTTTGCTTTGGATTTGTTTTCATCTTCAATCGTTTTGTAACTTGCATCACTTCTCACTTTAGATAAAATGCTTAGGAATTCCGGCTCTGTGGTGGAAATTGGCGTTTCAGTTGAAGGTATTAACGTAGTTGTCTTTTCAGTAGGTTTAGGATCAGGTATTTCATGATAATTCGGATTACTCTTCAGTTGGTTTATAAAATCGACGTACGTCGGTCCTTCCGGTGGCTTATCTGGAAATTTGAGTACTCGCTCTTCTTTCTTTTCCTTTTCTTTTTTGGGTTTAGCGGAAGTAACTTCTTCAACAACGTCGACGTATTCATAACTTTCGAGTTCTGCCTCTTCGCTTTCTGGTTTTTTGTCGTAAATAATTCGGCCTTTCTCAACGTCATACCGATACGTTTTTGGTCTGTGCGGCACGTATTCTTCTTCTTCTTGCTGCTCAGGAATCTCTTCTATATTTTTACTTTGTCTTCTTATTTCTGAATATCCTCGTCGGGCGCTTCTTTTGACAATACGCAATCTGTGCGGATAAGCTACTCTCCGTTTTTTGACGTGACTCCGCCGTTGCTTTGACTGTTTAATCGGAGGTGGCCTCATACCAATCACGTTAAAGTTATTAGACGTTGCTTCTGAATCTGACAGAGAAAAGGGCCGAGGAATATGCGTTTCCCTGGGAGGAAGTAAACCATGAACTTTGTATTTACTGGTAGTCTCTTCAATTCGATGATTGCTGGGAATGAAATTTTCTTCATTTATTCCGTCTACTTCTAGAAAAGAAATTTTATTGTTCTTGTCTTTAGCCATCGGAGTCCAAAAAGAAGTATTAGGCTGAACTTCATTTTCCCGAATTAATTCTACCTTGTTTTTAAACGAATCAATTTTTGAAAAACTTTCACCGATTGGATTAACGTAATTTCTCAGATCTTTTGAGATAAAATTGTTGGATTTATACGGTCGAGCGGTTGATGTTAACTGATAACTCTTTAACACATCTTTGACGCCAATTTCAAAAGGAAGATTCGTGGTCGTTTTGACTTTATAATTTCGACTTGGTAGTTTTCGTCTTCGAGATCTACTAGGATTGGAAGTTGTTTCAATGGGAGTTGTTTGTATATCTGAAGATACAGTATCAGCATATTTTGTCGCGGTCTTAATATTGTTGATAACATCAGCAAAAACATTTAATTGCTCGCTGGGTTTAATCTCATCTTTATAATGCACTTCACTAAATGGTTTGTGCGGTGGCTTGTAGCTTCTATTGTAAATTACTGGTGGTACCGACGTCCTGCGATAACTAGATCTGTATGGCTTACGTCTTCTTTTCATAATGTACGGCGAGCTCTCCGGAACATCATCAGAGTCATAGCGATCTGTCAGTTTCTTTGAATCTTCCAAATATTTCAAGTTTGGAGTAGGATCTTCTCTTAAATAACGTCCCAGTATAATATCGGATACCTTCTCTTTACGTGAATCTTCTGTTACAGTTTCTTTGATTCTTTCTATCATAGAATCATCTTCATCTAAATTATCTTCGATGTTTTCAGTAACTTCATAATTAATATAGTCTTGTATCATGTGGCTGATTCCATCAGCTTCACTTTTGCTACTGACTGACGCATTTTCCCGAGATTTGCTTGAATTAGTTTGTTTTGAAGGAGAAACATTTTCAAAGATTGTACGAGGTGTGTCTATTAAATCTTCTTTAAACAATGGATTATCTAATGGATTTTTACCGAAGTACTTGGCCTTGAAGCAATCGATCTTGTCTCCCAATTTTTCTAGTCGGGGAGTTGGAGCTTGGATGTCTTCAGAATTTGAAATATTTTCGGATTTTCTCACTCGATTGGAGATAGGATTCACATCACTTTCAACTTCTTCACACTCGACTTGATCTGCTTGATCGTAGAAGGCCATCACACCCGGTTTTTTATCAGGAACTTTATTTAAATTTTCCGAGTATCTAAGAGGTGAATTCTCTTCAACAGATTTTAGGTTATAATAAGGATATTTTTCAGTGTTGTGGTCGGTGACAGATTTATTTTGATTCGCACTTTCAGTTGCCATCCTTTTTTTACGATTGAGATTTCTTGCATCGTTTTTCGCATTAACACCTTCTAAGAACTTACTTGGTACGAAATGTGTCGCTGGACTTACGGAGTATTCACTATAGGTATTGACGATGTTGGCGTAATTTATTTCGGGTTTATTAGTTGGAAGAAATGGTTCCTGTCCTGTAAGATTTTGCTTCTGCCTTGGTGCAAAAATATATGGACGATTGTAGGCGTTTAAACTTTGATGATTTAAATTTTCATCAGAATTTTTAGAACGCTCAGTTTCCATGTTAGATGGTTTTGCATTCAAATTGTCTTCATATTCCTCATCTTCTGGTTGTTTCCGTGTAGTTGTTTCAAGTCTCGAATTAATTCGTTGGTCTACACTTAACAAATCCATAGGACGAATGCTACTGATTTCATGATCCGAATTACTCACACTTTCACTTTTAGCACTTGGTGTAGAAACTATTTTTCCGAATTCTTTCTGCTTGGGTTGTTTGGTCTTTACCTTTTCCTTTTTCGTATCAACGTAAACTTCAGTACTGTCCGCGTTCTTTTCTTGATTTGCATGATCGTAAGCACTGTCTTCATAACCTTCTTCCGTATAAACTGTGTGAATTTTCGAATCTGTAATGGATTCTTTTAATCTTTCGTCTTCCGGAGATGGAAAAGGAAAATGCTTTTCAGATTCACTGTGTCTAACTTGTGAGTAGCTTTTGTAAGGAACAAATTCTTCGGTTGACGTATCATCATAGTAATCATCTTGATAATCATTGTATGTTGTATGTTTTTCTGGAAAATGCCCTGTGCCTTTCTTGAAATTGTTTTTCTTTTTTTCTAAGTCTACTTTTGCCTTATCAAAAATTTTGTGTTCCATATTGTGTTCTGTACTGTCTTCTAAGTCCTTAAATTTGTGTTTGGTTACATGAGGACGATGTTTTTTCCCACGTTTAGCCCATTGCCTTTCGCCAGGGTAGATCGGTTTGGTCGGAATTTCCTGAGGCACTTCATGTTCGCTTGAAACAGTAGATTCTACGGTATTTTCAAATTTATGCCGGTAGTTATCACGTTCGGGATTAGCATCAACGTAGATGACCGGAACAGAATGGTCCTTAGGTTTTGATTTCTTCTTTGCATTCGATCTCGTTTTTTTGTTTAGTTTATTCTTTGTAGGTCGAATCCACCTATTGTTAATTGTCGGGTTGTATTCTGTAAAGCCTTGATTTTGTCTAATGTAAAGTAAGTTTGGATTGTTTTGAACTGGTTGATTTGGGTATGGCAGATTTTGAATGAATTTTTGCGAATTTGCTGTACTTAAAACTTGAGGGAATCTTACATTTTGATTTGGTTGGAAAAGTGGTTGATGTAGCGTCTGGCTCGAAACTCCGAACATTGGCGAATTTTGAGATATTTGAAAATCATTTTGGAGCTGCTGCGACGGATATAGTTGGAAGTACGGAGGGTGAAAGTTATTGTTCGCATAAATTGACCATAGTGGTGTAGTTATTGAATTTGCTGAAGTTATGCACAGCCAAAACAGAATTAATTTCATTTTAGAAAGTGATTTTAACTGTCTCGCACATTATAATATTCAGAGCACTGTCATTTTTAATAAGTAATAAAACGAGTTTGAATATTTTCCATGTTCACTTTTGTGTCACAGATGGTGAAGTTATATTTAAAGTAGCACACTTTGATATTTGTTTAGGATTAGAAAAATCAACAGTTCGATTTCTCGTTTATTCTTTAACTATCACCAAGTCCAAGTTATTTCATATTTTCAAAATTAAAACGTTCTTATTATAAGTCACTGTCCTGTTCACTTAATTTATTTTCTTGTGTTAGCATGCGTTATTTTTTTTCATCACTTTCATTAAGCGTAAGTCACGTCAACACTTTTCTCTTTGGCACGAGGAACGCGAACGCGTCGAAGCGAGTATAAGATCGAAATGATTTAAGTCCGTCAGGTGGCAAGGCTTATGTAGGTTTACGGTCTACTTGAGGAAACGCAAAAAGTGTATCGGGATTTCTGGTTTTACATTGGAAGCCGGCGGCGGCGCGGCGTGCGGTTTTAATGAATGTGGAACGGTATCCGAAGTGAAAGTGACCGCGACAGCGGCAAAATTGCTTAAAAGTTGTAGATATGGTCGATTTAATTTAACAAGTAATTGTTTCAGATTTACGGTTCGTTTTCGAGCGAATTTATGTAGCTTCGCGAAAGCTTGGCTTTCATCCGGGTATTAATTAGAGGGTGTTCGAATTTTGTTATGCGTGTCGAACGAAAACGAAAATGTAATTTTGTTACATTCATTTTATCTAACGCAGATAAAACAGCTGTCATTTCTTTATATTTCATTAAAAACGTAACGGTGTTGGAGACTTCATTAACCTAACTAGTATAATTACCACTTTTCTGCGTCAATTAGTTTGCAAAGCACACAGGCGCCAGGATAGTAAAGGCGCAGTTTTTGGTTTTTGTTTAATAAACTCATAATTAATATATTTTGTATTTCATTTTTATTCATTGATACGTTTTTATAAAGTGCTTCTTTTATTGGGGAAAGGCGTACAGGAGCGCCAACTAAAATTTTGCACATAGGCGCCGGACACTGCTGGCGTGCTCCTGGGTACTTACATTTATGTACACATCTTATAAATAATTTCTTGGGCAGAAATAGAAGACACATCGCCTATCTAATTTACGTTAACGATCACTAAGAAAAGTACATACATAAAAAGCTAAGAGCGAGTTTAATTACAATGTTAAATTTGCGGTCTCTTGACCTTTTAGACTGCCCTATTTTTATACTACAACACTGAGAAAAATGAAATAGTTAAGTCAACAACTTTTTGTGCGTTGACTTAAATAAAATGTACTTGTTTCAACGGTAATATTCTTAACTGAACATTTTGGAAATTGTTGAAGTAACACTAAGAAAATGTTAAACTATTACGTTTGACTAAACGATGTAACTTAAAATGAAAGTGTTTAATATGTTAAATCAAAAAGTTGAAATTTCAAAATCATCGTAAAGTGCTGTTGCTTTTATATGTCTATTTTGATTTTTTGTTTAACGGAATAAATGTTAAGTCAAGTAAAAACGAGGGTTAATTCCCATATTACTAAGCTATCGAGTTCCAGATGGCGCTTGAAATAAAAGTTGCCTCGACTTCGGTAACTGATTATAATAGTACTTTATGGTGTAGTTCTAAAAAGCCAACAGAACTTGATCACAAAGCAACTTTGGCTTTATTGGAATTACGTCATAAATTCGATAAGGAATTTGCCAATAAATCTAAAGTGAAATTAGATTTGTGGTCGACTATTGCCAATGAATTAAACATTTTAGGATATCATGTTGGAAAAGGATCTATTGGTCGTGACAGATGTAAAACTAAATTTAACAATCTCCAGAATTCTTATAGGAAGGCTAACGATGCCAGAAAACACACAGGTGAAGGAAAAATCAAACTAGCACCTTATTTTGAACAGCTGGATTTAATATTTAGAAATAAACCTGTGTTACTATATGATTCTCTCAAAAAATCGTCTGCAAAAAACCAATCATCTCCCGAAAAAACGTTTGTAAATGAAGCGCCAGAAATCGTTGGTGATCTAGAGTGCTGCATTGTTCCTTTCTTCACATTCAATGTAGAGTTCAGAGTTCTTAGTATTCTACTATCATGAGCTGAAGCAGGAAGATTTTATTACATGTAACCACAGCCTGCAGCTTGATTGAATGGTCTAAATATCGATCAATATAACTTTCTTGCTGGTCTTGAGGTGCTTTAAATGGAATATTACAGCCATCAATGGCACCGATAACACCTAATACAAATTATCGTTACTTACTAAAAATCATTATATGTTGAACTTGTACCTGGGAATCCACAACGTTCTTCAAAATCTCTTTCAACTACGACAGCCTCTTCAATATCGGGCCAAACAATGTATTTTGGCATAAGTTCTATAATTTTATTTAAAATAAGTTCTGTGCTTTTACACACCGTAGACAATGCAACATTGAATTTATCAGATTGACGGCCGGTATTACCAACGTTTTAAGGAGACCTTAAATTTAAGTCATGTTTAGATTGTGACATTTCTGCTTGGTTTGTATAACATCAATCACTTTCTAAACACGAATTAAATTTAAGTTCTCCTTAAAGCGTTGGTAATACCGGCCGATAGAAAGCAAAACTTCTCCTTTGCCGAGCCACCATAGGGTGATTAATAATTGCTCTTCTACAGGTAAAGGAACACCTCCTCCATTATAATCTTTATCAACACAGTCCAGTCGAAGTAAGAGATGTATAAATGTTGTTCTCGTCACTCTGAACAAACTGAAGAATTCGTGATCATTATATCTTGCTAGCCAATATTCATAATAATTGTTAACTCTGATGAGTGGCTGCACTTGGAGCCATTTCAACAAAAGTAACTGTGTGATTGCGTCATCAGTGTCCTCATAAGCATTAAAGAATCGCTGCAGGATGATTTTTTGTTGTTCTATAACGACGTCATTTTCTAAGACAAATAATAATAATACTCTAAAAAATGCTCTATTTGTTTATTGTGGAACACAAAGAAAAAACAAACCTTTTTCGATTCATTTTCCAAACTTAAATGTACAATGGCTTAATGACAGCAAGTGAAAAATGACATTTCAGGTTTTGAATATTTCCATTTTCTTGTGTTATGAATTTCTGACACTTGTACGATTATTTTTTGAATATCTGAACGAATATTATTCGTCAAGAAAAAACGCTTTAAGATAATAGTAACTCGTGTCTAAATAAAAACCTGGTCAAGTAGGCTACATTTAGTAATTCTGCTATGTAAATGCAATGGATAAATTCTCGATCACAACCCACTTGACCAGGTTTTTATTTAGACGCTCGTTAGTTTATGTATCAAGTACGCAAAATAAGGTTTTAGGGGACGAATCGTAATTAAGATGAGATGAGTCCCCTAAAACAATTTTACGTACCTGGTACATACAATATTTTTTGGTACACGCTCGCCAAATCACCAACATTAACGTTAAATTGCTCGAATTTCGAATTAGCAAGTCTAAATTGTCCCTCTCATCAGACATGTCAATGATCGGTAATCATAGCAACGAGTTGAATTTTATACTTAGTTACTTGATTTATTTCATTGAAACTTGCCTAAGAAAAATCCGCTAAAGTGTTGCCATGGCAGCTTTAAGTACTAGGCCGCTAAAAATTTTTAGCGGACTGTAAGTGTTGCTATGACGATTGAGGTTGCTAAAGATAGGTTTTTCGTTCTGAAAAAAAAAAAAAATACCAAAATTGTACCAAAAATTGTTTTTATCGATTTTCTCAAAACTTCATTTTTGGACTTATGTTGTTTTTGAAATCAACGCCTCAATTAGACAATGGTTTTAAAACACTTTGACGCTAACCCAGAGAATTGCAAATTAGCAGCTATTGTATTCTTCAATTTAAAGTAATAAAATTCATCCTTTCTCGTTTTATAAGATCACAAGCGTCCCAAAAAAGGATTATCAAAGAACAATTAAAATTTGTGAATTTCCATTTGCGAAATTCTATTTTTTTTTTTTTGATTTACTACAAAATTTCTAGTAACAGTAATCATTGTTATAATTTCCAGGATATCTTAACAAAATTAAAAATATTTGGCCTATTAAAATTGTAATTTTCTATGAATTAACCCTTAACAACCCAGTATGCGGTTGAAACATAACCGTCCAGTAGTATCCGACAGACACATCTCTTTTACTTCTTAATTTTTCATTGGTTTATAAGTACATAACTTACTAAATACTTTTTGTTATTAGATTTATTGACGTTTAGTTAATAACACATTAATTATTTATTTATGCTGGTAACCACTTAACACAAATAATTTTTTAGTAGAGCGTTCACCACATACATTCAGTTTACACTGGTCACTCCAGGACGTTCTAGGACGGTTCTAGGACTGGCGAAAACCCGAACAAGCCTAACAACACTTTATAGGCCCCACGAAAATTGCAAGTAGTGACACGTCTACACCATGTTTAGACTCAATAAGGTTCCCAAATATTCAACGTGCTACGTTATATTTTTGAAAAAATGGCCAAGGCAAATAATAAAATTTTATTTTTAAAAATTTTATTGCATTATATGAACAATAACACATAAATAATAAAATACATTGGAGTCATGTCGCAAAACAATAATCCCGATTTTGTATACGAGTAAATTTGAAAATATGTCCGTTGGACACTACTGGGTTGTTAAGGGTTAAACGGAAAATGTTTCATAAATCAAAAACTGTTAAAGTTAGGTATAGGGAATGCTAGTACAGTTCGACGCGGCATTTGATTCCACATACGATGGTGTATTAAAATATTGATCGTTCCATTTCAAAAAAAGTATTTTTCTGTGTTTGAATATCTTCAACTGGAGCGGTGCGTTTTAGACCCCTTTAGCTTAATAGATTATGCTTATGGAATTTTTAAGAACCTTAAAGCTTCAACTACAATATCAACTATTACAAATAAAATTGCTTCAATCATAGCTGTGTCCATCTAAAATTACTTGAAGTTATTTTTTTTGAGATTAAAAATGTTATTTTGTCGATTTGATTCACCATAAAAGTAACACAAAGATTGAAGACACAAATAAACGATACACACGGCTCGAGTGTTGATGCCAGTCTGACCGCGAGATGAGCACGACGTACGCACAACGTACCATAATTTTTTGAAAATCAAGTCGCAGAATCCAAATTTTTAAGAAAATTCAAAATATCTTAAAAATGATCCATTTTAGAGATATGGAAATATATTGCAATTTAACATACAGTAGACCCCGGTTATAATGGCCTCAGTTATAACGATCCACCGCTTATAACGAACTACATTTCAAGTCCCGTCATTTTTCTCTATTTAACAATGTAAAAATTCACCGGTTATACCGAACTCGTATATAACGAACCATCGGATATAACAAACCTGAAAAAGCCAAAGTTTGTTGAAATTTTTGTCGGTTATAACGAACTTGCATTACAAAGTAATAAACTGAGCTATAAAGTAACAAGGGTAGAACATTGAATCTTTTTTTTTATTCGGTGGGTTTTCAATGTAGTTTTACATTAAAGCTAAAGAAAGCGAGATATGAGCGAAAACTAACAAAAAGTTGCACTTTCGTTAATTTTTTGATAAACTTTTTTTTTAATCAAAATAATTTGTTCGGGAAGATATATTATTTTTAAATCTAAAAGGTATTAATTAGCTTTGCAAAACTGTTTTGTCGATTTAAATTGACCAAATAGTTTATGAACTATGTGCCGATTTTGAATGAAACAACATTTTCTTTGCGAATAAAATGCAAATGCCCATAAAAAAACTAAGCCTTTCCGGACCTTAATACATAATAATAATAATAATATATAATAATATAGGTTTTTTATCGATGATATCTAGTCTCTTTCTACCATTTTCATTTGAGCACTTCTTTTTGGGACACATTGTGTAATGTTGCATTTTTGTGTCATTATCGCTTATTACGGACTTCGGATATAACGAACCGATTTTGATGGTCCCTTGAGGTTCGCTATAACCGAGGTCTACTGTATTTTTACATGTAGAATTCAAAAACCAACCGGAAGTGATACAATGACCGTTTTATTTTATTTAAAAAGATCTCTACGGAAAACCCTTGCTCCTTAAATTTCAAATATCTACGTGTACTGCAACCTTAAAAATTCTTAACGAACGGTTTATGTGGATAACCCTGTATGCCTATGTATTTAGGAAACTCGTATTGTAAAAGATATTACCGCTCCAGGAAATATTCTTTCTTGTGTGGATAACCCTGTATAATTTAATCTGATACTTTCTTTAATAATAAAAATGTATAATTTAATTTCAAATTTAATCATCTATTGCTTTATCGTCGTCTTTCTGGATATTGTTGAAAGTAAATTTCGCTCGCTATTACTGAATTGTTGTTAGCACAATAAATTTTTAAATTTCATTCTTGGATTCATAACATTCATTTTTATAATTAAAGCAGGTTCTTGTCCGATAAAAATCGTATCACAAATTCTTTGTTTGGCTGTCGAACGACGGCGAAACGTTAAGTGTTAGTGCGCATTTTCAATGTCCGTTTCAAAGAATTTGTGATATTCATTTTTATAACTAAGAATTTTACTAAAATCAGTTTTTGTGATATAAGTATGAGATAAAACTCCGAAGCCTGTATACTGAGAAAAATGAAAAAGTCAATAAATGTTAGAATGCCGATTTTTAAAGTGTTAACTTGAATAAAATTTATTTATTTCAACATAAATATCCTTAACTGAACGTCTTGGAAATTGTTGAAATAACACTGAAATAATGTTAAAGTATTGCATTTGATTGAACGACGTAAATATTTTGCCATAATATGAAAGTGTAAAGATAAAAAATTGAAATTTCAAAATGATACAGTATTGTTGACTTAATGAGTCACAAAAACATGCATTTAACTTTCGAAATTTTGTGTTGTACATTGTTGGTACTGTCACCGTTATAACCATGTATTAAAATGAATTTAACAAGACCTACTTTTTCGGACATCTAAAGAATTAAAAAATGCATTTATTCCGCGAAATATGGTTCTTAGTTCTTATTAGAAGTTGTAACTGTGAGTGCAGATATCTCGAAAACCATAAGCTTTAGACCAATGCATTTTACAAACGTTAGAAATAGAATTTGACGAGCTATTCAAATATGTCAAAATGTACAGGGCGTCTCAATTAAATTTTTAAAGAAAATTTAACTTTTAAGTTTGAATTGTTCCTACGTAAACGCACATGGAAGTTGTTACTACTACTCATAGAGATTATTCTACTAGATATTTAAAATTAGTTACCCACAGTAAAAATTTTTTTTTTGCCGCTAATTATGAATAAAATACTACTACATTTCAGCTCTTTATGGCTCTTTCATCCAATTGAATAGCTATAGATTGCGAATGCTTTGATTTAGAGCTATAGTTGCTCAATAAAAAATGTTTACTTTTAAGAGGTGTTGGGACATTCTAACAATTATCCTAAACGATTTCTACGTAGATGACCTCCTGACCGGAGCAAATACCAATCGACATCTATAAGGACGTCAGTACTATTCTTCAAACAGGCCTCCTTGAATTACGCAACTGCGCAGATGTGCTGCAGGTCATTTCCAAAAACGGAAGTGCCCAGACTGAACAAAAAATAAAACTGTGCGAAGAGTCGAAAACATTAGGCATTCTATGGATACCATCAAGTGATACATTGGAATACAACATCAAGGAAGCAACATCAACGAGCAACAAAACGTATCATCCTGTCTGTCATAGCTCAAATTTATGACCCTCTAGGGTTCATTAGCCCAATTACTATTACTGCTAAAATAATTCTGCAACACTTATGGCAAGCAAAGTTATCCTGGGATGAAACCATTCCAGTTGAACATTATATAAAATGGAATTTATTTATGTTTCAATTACCTTTATTAAATAAACTTAAAATAAGCAGACAAGCTACTTTCAAAATTCCATCTGCAATAATTGAAATTGTGATGCCTCAGAATCGGCTTACGGAGCTTGTATCTATTTGAGAAACGTAACAAATGATGGTTCCATCATTACTAATCTGTTATGCGCAAAATCAAAGGTCGCTCCTATAAAAACATTATCACTGCCACGTTTAGAACTAGCAGGAGCTTTGTTACTAGCAAAATTAGTTCATAAGGTACGAAAATCGCTTAATCTGAATCTCGAATCTTGTTATTACTGGTGCGATTCTACTATCGTGCTAGGTTGGATTGAAATGTTACCTCAAAAATGGAAAACGTTCGTAGTGAACCGTGTAGCTACAATTCAAAATTTGACGAACATCGAAAATTGACGTCACGTTCGTTCATGTCAAAATCCTGCGGACCTGATTTCACGCTAATATTTTAGAAACATCATTATGGTGGGCCGGATCATCGTGGCTGCAACAACCTGTTTCAGAATGGCCTCTTAACGAGCCAACTAAATTAAACGAAGTATTACCGGAAAGTCGAAAAACCATACCTATTTTCAACGAGTACATTCATACATAATATCAGTTCATCAAGAAATGATCGCATTTTCGGTTGTCTTACGGTAGAGGAGTTAAACAAGGCTTTAATATTAATTTTAAAATTAACTCAGTTGCAGTCTTTCCCAAAGGATTATGAAGAATTAAAAAGAAACAGGGCAGTAAACTCAAGTAGCAAACTGCTTTCCTTCCAACCATTTCTAGACGCTGAAGGCATAATCAGAGTTGGAGGAAGAATAACGCAGTCTTCATATTCCTTTTCTAAGAAACATCCTGCAATATTACTGAGCAACCACAAGATCACTGACTTGCTCATCACTCATCAGAAGCACAGTTCGAAAAATTATTCGGCGCTGTGTAACTTGTTTTCGAGCAGCACCTCGCGACACCCTTCAATTAATGGGAAATCTACCAGAAACGCGACTAACACCCTCCCGGCCATTTTCTATCTGCGGAGTTGATTATGCCGGTCCGTTTCTTATTAAAGATAAAAAACTCGTGGAGCAAAATTAATAAAATCCTATATTAGTTTATTTGTATGTTTCGCAAATAAAGCGATTCACTTAGATTTAGTTGGTTTTTATGCGCGTTAAGACGATTCACTGCGAGACGTGGTAAGTGCATACAATAATGTTTTCGGATGAACTAATTTTGTGGATGCAAAAAAAGAAATCAATGACTTGCATAGATTAATTCTCAATGAAGCCAATGTCATAAAGGAGAGTCTAACTCAAGATGGTATGACCTGGCATTTTATACCTCCGCATTCACCTCATTTCGAGGGACCATGGGAGGCTGGGGTGCGCAGTACTAAATTTCATCTAAAATGAAAAATGCCAGTTTAACTTATGAATCATTTTACACAGTTTTAGTGCAGATAGAAGCTTGCCTTAACTCCCGACCTTTATCACCATTGTCGTCAGATCCTAATGATCTAAATCCCCTTACACCAGCACACTTTTTAATTGGCGAAAGTCTAGCGACTATTCCGGATCCAAGCGTGCTTCACATCCCAGAATCTAAGCTAGACATGTACCAAAAGCCCCAACAACTCCAACGACATTTTTGGAGTTGCTGCGCTGGTCCAAGGAATATATCTCCGAATTGCAACAACGCGTTCGTTGGAAGATAACTTTCCAGCAACATCTTAAACCCGGAACGATGGTTCTCGTGAAAGAAGATAATCTGCCTCCACGGTACTGGAAATTGGGACGCATATCAGACGTATATCCTGGAGATGACAATTTAGTGAGAATTGTGACAATTGTGACCGCGAGTGGTACCTACAAGCGACGTGTGTCTAAAATATGTGTGCTTCCTATTGAAAGCTAAGCCTTTCAAGGTGGGCGGCATGTTGGGACATTCTAACAATTTATTTTTATGCGTAGGATATGTTAAATAATAATATTTGTAAATAATGTAATTTTATAATTTTCTTCTTTTTGCGTATGCTGAACGTTACAATTTATAGTTTCATTTCGGGTAACCTCTTGACTGCAGCCGACCGTTTTTCTAAGAAGTTTTAAGAAAGGTTTATTGGGGTACAGATGTTCGGAAAAAGACTCACTCGCACAACACCCTTAAAACCGTTCGGTAGAATTTGCCTGCGTGCATTTTTGTTAAATTAAGTCAATTTAGTGAATTAAAGTGTTAAAAGAATTAAGTGTTTCACTTCTAAACCCTCCGACAAGAGAAGAATTATTCCGCTTTGTCGCGAGTAATTAAGTCCCCAACAAGAGGTCTATCGAAATGTGAAATAAAAATTTGTATATTCCATTTAAAAAAACATAAATTTGGTGGATAACTCACTTATAGAGCATGCTGTGTATGTGAAAATAATTTACTAATATACACCTCATTATAGTCGATAACTTTTTTTTAATAAAATTATTTCCTTTATAATCGCTAGCTAAGGGGCTATTCAAGAAATCCATACCAATGATGCGCGCTCCACGCTGTATATCGTTTCATATGAAACTCATTTAAATAATTTTTCTTTCAATTTTATATTCATTAATGAAGAACAAAATGCAATATTTTATTAAACTGATTACAGAGTGTGCTGAAATTATTGATCTTTAAGAAATGTTTTATGTCAAAAGAAATTGTTATTTTATTACGTATTACGATTTGTTCGACATTCAACACTTCGCAGAATATTTTAGGGAAAAATAATAATTCGGAGTCTTTCTGGTTTACGGACATTATCAAGTGGTGATACTTTAATATTTCAGTGTTAAACATCTTCAGTTATTTTTATTTTCATTTTCATTCTTCATTAACATTTGTTCTTTCTTATTGATATTTTTAATATTTAAAGCTTCTCTTTTAACAAATTCTCATTTTTCCTTACTTGAAATTCACGGACTTTGCTATTATGCTTTCTAGTTGCGTTCCTCGCTATCTTTAACTTCCATCACAAATTTGTATTGTATTTTCTATAGCGATTTTTTGTAAGTTGCAAAATAATTTTCATTCAAATGGTGTATTAATATTTTTAAGAATAATTTAACATTCAGCTTAAAACACTTCTATTGCAAGTGAATTATTCTTTGACAAAGCAATCAAACAAGCTATAAAATGACGTATCTCACTCGCTTTCAAAAAGTGTTTTCACTCAGAAATTTTTCAGAGCAATTTTTTGCTTGTGTTTTGACTATCTAAATACATACAAACTTTTAACAAACAAGCAACGAATATAATCTGTTTTCATTTTCATCGCCAGCGAAAACTTTGCTTATAAAACCGACTGGCAGTTTTGCGTACATACGTTCAAGTGCAACAACTGAAACGGTAAGCAAGTTTTTTTTACATTGCGTTCTCCAAAGGAATTTCTAAACAAAACCTTGAAATAATGGTTGTCGCTTTGATACATTGTACTCTGCGAAACAAGCCACGGATTAACGGTATGTGCGCCTTGGAGATTAGGTGCTGAAAGAACGTAAACTGAAAGCCCTGTTTCAACACATTTCCCTTTCTTGCTATTCGTACCTGTAGATAAAGGAAGTCGCCTGTGAAATTTACTTCCAGCTATTTGGAAAATTTCATTAAACTTTTCTCGCCGTAAACAAAAACATAATCTCGTCGTGTTAAATTGCGCGAACTAAAACGCCAGAGGCACTTAAATTTACACAAAATCACTCTTGTTATTAATATTAAGCCAAGAGAGTTTTTGTATTATCGTTATATTTAACCTCTGATATTTTACTAGTAAATTAATTCTTTTACATAAAAGTTAATTTACTAAAAATAACTGAGCTTTAATAAATTATGTTTTATAAAGAGAAAGTCTCTTTCTGTATATGATAATACATGAGTATACAGCGTGCATCATTGGTATGGATTTCTTCAATAGCTCCTTTATATTGACTGTAAAGGAAAGTATCTTGTATAAAAGTTATCGATTATATTGAGTTCTATATTAGTAAATTATTTTCATATTCACAGCATGTTCCTTAAATGAGTAATCCACCAAATGTGTCAAAATGTACAGGGTGACCCATTTAAATTTTTAAAGGAAATCTAACTTTTAAGTTTCAATTCTTTCTGTGTAAACGCACATGGAAAATGTTATTATTACTTGTAGAGATTATTCTACTAGATATTTATAATTATTTATGCACAGTAAAAATAATTTTTGTGACCACTAATTATGAATAAAACACTTGTACATTTCAGCTCTTTCATACAAGTGAATAGCTGTAGATTGTGCATGTTTTGATTTACAACTAATGTAGAACTCGTTATAGTCAATAACTTTCATACAAGATATTTTCCTTTCTAATCAATAGTTAAGGAGCTATTGAAGAAATCCATGCACGCTGTATTATAACTTAATTTAGTATTCAGTTTTTACGTTTTCATCTACGTGCAATTATCATAAACTAGGAAAAGTATAAGGGAATGTTCGAAGTATTTTGTTCCCGTCTTATTTAAATAGTATATTACATAACGAGAGTTGTAAATAGCAAATTACGCACGGTAGAAAAATTGCGCATGAGCCGCGCAGCGGCGAATTCAAGTAATTCCTCAAGTGCGTAGTTGCTTTACAACTCGAGTTTTGTACTATACTTTATCTACGACCACAAAAATTATCTTATTATTCAAGTTCAAAATAATCAACAATGATACTTGCAATTTCGACGATTATCAATCTAATGTGATGCGGTTACGTAGATCTAACTATAAACGTGCGTAAAGTAGATGCGTTGTGCGTTTTTCTTACTTTACGCACGACGTTTGTAAACACCCGCTTACTTAATTTATGTGTTGCACGTAATTCGTCATTTACAATAGTGGTCGTAGATAAACAGAATTTATTGATTCTGTTGAATGCACGCTGTCGTATAAAAGATTTTCGCTTTGTGACAGAAAACCAATTTTCAGGAAGATTCTTCCGATATATTTCCAAAAAAAAAAAAAACTCTCTAGATTGTTTTACGAACTTCGGATTCCATTCTCAGTTTTATCATCTTGATGGTATTTGCTCACAATGAGAAAGGTAGAGCAGTTTGATTATTAAGAAGAAAAGAAGATTCACGCTGAAGGCGTTCTAAAAACAAAATAACAAAGCAGAAAATGCCAGACTCGAAATATTAAAGAGAAAAATTCTAAGAAGTTGTTTCCAGAGATAAATGTCAACAACTGACAGAAATAGAGAAAAAGAGCAAAAGTCGTACGTACGTAATATCGTATTTAGTAACAAACATGACATTTTTAAAGTCTAAAACAATAATATTTAAACATGAGCCTTACCATTTTCAAATTTTTATAATTTTCAAAAAGTTTTAATCGCAAATAAATTATAATGTTAACAACGTATACATGATAGGAGATTACAAGGTACCACTCTGATTGATTTTTTTTTAAATTTTAGCTCACTTTTCTTTCTTCCAGACAATGTTTTAAAATTAAGTAAATACATATCTTCTGTTAAATTTGTTCTTAATTTTTAAAATATTCAGTCGAATATGAATGTTGGAAATTTTTTTTTCTTGTTCCTTAAATTTATCACACAAATTATTATTATAATTTATGGAACAAATTAATTGAAATATCGACGTTTCGCTTTGCGTTGACAACTTCTTCGGGCTAAGTTAAGAAATTGTTAACGAGCAACGTAACGTCAAATTTAAATTGATTTCAGAAGCTGTCTGATGAATTACATGAGAATTTGTTTCAGAAATAGTTTAGGAAAGAGAAAAATGTTATTAAATACTTAAAGCAGGTTCTTGTTCGATGAAAATTGTATCACAAAATCGACAGCTTCGAACGACGGCGAAACGTTAAGTGTTAGTGCGCATATTTAGTGTCCGTTTAAAAGATTTTGTAATGTTATTAAATACATTACATAAAATTGAAATGAAAATAGATAATTTATTTAAAGAAGGAATTATTTTTCATTAATCATTTTTAATTGAATAAGTATTTAAATTTTCTGAGAACTCCGTGACTGCAATTAAAAAGCTTCATTAATTTTACCTAACAAAATTTTTATGGAATAAATATTTTCTTGGAGTTAATAAGAACAGGGCGCAATCAAAAGGCCTTTGTAATTTTATGACTTTCAATTTCTGCGTTATATACAGGATGTTATCAATTAAGGAGGTGTTATGATATTAATGTGTTGTTACAATAGTTACATAGTTTGCTATAAATATAAAACAAAGTTAGTCAGTACATGTTACATAAAATAAATACGTCACACTTTTAGTATTTCCTTAGTTCTAAAATTAATACATAATAAATTGGCGACAAGGAGAAAACTGAAAACTCAAGAAGAAACAGCAATTACGCAGAAAAATATGGTGGAAGAATTACTGGTACAGCTTACTCAAGTTCTACAGAATTTTCAAGAAAACCTGCATAAATGTCTACAAGTGGAATCATTACAATCCTATGATGAGTACAACGAATCATTTACGACGTACTTACAAAGATTAGAAAATCATTTAGAATTACGAAAATTGGATGACAGCATATCAGAAATAGATACGCAATGTGTTCAACTCTTAATTAGTTGTTTGAGTCCAAAAGTGTATCAAACATTGACGAAACTAACTGCTCCTGACTTACCGAAAACGAAGAAATACAAAGAATTAATTGAAGCTCTACAAAATTATTTATCACCTAAAGCAAGCGAAATTGCGGAACAACACAAATTTAGTTTAAGAATTCAAAAAGAAGATGAATCAATTGCAGATTACAGTACTGAATTAAAAAAACTTACAACTGATTGCCATTTTCATTGTCAAACATGTCAAGCGTCAACTACAAACAGTCATTTAAGAACTCAATTTATTCGAGGAGTACGTGACAATCACATACGTGAACGTTTATTACAACAGAAATCTTCTGCTACATTTGGGGATCTTCTTCAATTGGCCCTTTCAATAGAAACATCCAAGAAAGAAAGTGGACAGATGCAAGCAAGTTCGATAAAAATGATCGCTAAAAAGAGTACATCTACAGTGAACACATCCAGAAGTGTTACAAACCACCACAATTGGAAAATAAAACATTTCATTGGGAAATGCTTCAGATGTGGTAAGAGTAATTACAAAGCAAACACCTGTCAAGCAAAAGCTATCACTTGCAGAAATTGTGGAAAGTTGGTCACCTACAGAGAGTATGTTTACAAACAAAGAAAGATACAAAAAATCTTCAGAAGAAGGTCAATGTCAATCAGGAAGAAAATCTACGACCGCAAGAAATGTCCTTTAACACTATGAGAAAAATTAATTCGCTGGGTTTAGATAAAATCATAATACAATTACAAATTGAAGACAAGAACTGCAAAATGGAATTTGACACTGGAGCTGTAGTGTCAACAATGTCATATAAATTATTCCGGAAACTATGTCCGAACAAGAAGGTTGAACCTGCGAAAGAAACATTATACACATATTCAAAAGATGCATTAAAAATCAAAGGTCAGTGCACTGTCGAAATTAATTACAACGGTCAAATAATATTTGACACTTTATACGTCTTAACTGAAGATTAAAGATGCAATTTTTGGAAGAAATTGGATGAAACGGATACAAATAGACTGGAATTCAATTAAGCGAGTAGATTCAGAAAATTACTATTATGTCCGCAGACTGAATAACAGACACCCTTAATATGTGTATTTATGTATTAGTAATTTACAGACGAGCACGTGAATACCCGCAATACATCTCACGGACATAACATGATATTGTGTGTTGTGCGCATGCGCATATGTTTAGGAAAGGCTGCGTTCCAATACGTAAGACGGCTAAGTCCCAATACATAACAATTACATCGTTCAACTTGAAAATACTCTTGAAATACAACGACGTGTTATCAGAAAATGTTGGAGTCATTCCACATTTCAATAGTATATTACATATCGAGAGTTGTAAATAGCAAATTACGCACGGTGGAAAAGTTGCGCATAAGCCGCGCAGCGGCGAATGCAAGTAATTCCACAAGTGCGTAATTGCTTTACAACTCGAGTTTTGTACTATACTTTATCTACGACCACAAAAATTACCTTCAAAGTAATCAGCAATTACACTTGCAATTTCAACGACTGTCAATCTAATATAAATATATATTGGTTTCACTTAGTTATTTTCGTAAAAATTTACAAATTTTGAACTTATGTTTCTGACTATGAAGATAACACAGATTTACGAAAATATAACAAAATATTCTTAGGACTTTGGACTGTGAAAATATGAAAAAAGTTAAAATATCTTTTAGCATTATACAGGACCAACAGTACTTGCGAAACATTCGGTATTCATTTCTTTAAATGGAATGACCTATTTTTTATTTCAGAAATAGATAAGTACTTAAGCTTAGCTTCCTACTAACATCAAGTTATACACCTTTATTTCTAACATTTGTTTTACTAGAAATATTGTTTCTGCTACCATTGGAATTTTTTGGTTTTTTAAACCGGGGGAAAAAAGTGAAAATATTATTTAGTTGACTAATCCATTGCATGTTTCGCGTACTTCTTGACGAAATTAGGTAGATTTATCGATTACTGAAAAAAAAATCAATTTGCAACTCTCAATAACTTCACAACTAGAGACTCAAGAGGAAAAATGGTATTATAATTTTCTGTATAGTTTTCAAATTTGTAAGAATATATAGGGTGTTCCATTAAAAAAAATCACTCTATATACCAACATTTTCTGGATCAGCCTGTATAGTTGAAAATAATTTTTAAAATGTGCCCCATGACGTCTAATATAACTTTCTTAATCTGTTTTTCTCTTCTTATTATTGATATAGGCTCCACGGAAGAAATACACATCATTGGGACAGCCTGTACATTGAGAAACAATCAGAAATTCTGTAGAGAAAGCGTGAGTTCGGTTAGCCCGGGCGCCCACCGAAGTAACAGTGATTCTGATATGACAATGACATAACAAATATTTGACGACGACATGACTGAAAAGTAACGTGATTAAGCCCGTGTGCTCACTGAACTAACAGTGATTCTGATATGACAATGATATAACAAATATTTTACGACGACTTGACTGAAAAGTACCGTGAACATGAGCATTATGTTGTATTCAAGAAATTGTCGCAAGATCTTGAAAGATTTCATTCCATTTATAGAATGGCCCGAGTGCCATACTGTGCCAACTGATATGACATATGATATAGACGTGATATACGCAACTTAGAAATGACATGTTACTTATTTAAAACCAATGCATTCTGATTATGCACACACGGAAGTGACTTATCACATCTCTTTTCATATCTGCGTCAGTTACAAGTTTTGTCATGTCTACAAAATAGCCCACGCTTCATTTTTGTCAGTGTCATTTTGATGTTTGTTACAATGAAAGACGATCCAGATTTTAATATCTTTTTCGTCGCTTTAATTGAAAAGCATAAATGTTTATATGATTACACAATGTTAGAATATAGCAATCGCAATGCTCAAGACCGGGCTTGGGAAAATATTGCAAAAGAAATTTCAGAATCAGGTACAGTAGCGGACAATAAAATCCGGGCAAAAACTAGACAAGCCGTTCGTATTTAGACAAATTTGGTAAATCAGGCTTTTATTGAGGTTATATTTCTGTCAAAATTTATATTAAACGTCAGAATTACTAGTGACATTTTGTATAATACGTATTAAACGTCAAAAATGTTAGAGTGAGGTTTACATTGTACAAATGGTATGCCCGGATTTTATTGTCCGCTACTGTACGTGCTTCCATTTTATTATCAAAAATAGGTAACAATAATAATAATGACAATAACTACAATAATAGTTAATATCAAATGAAAATGTGAATTAATTAACCGTATATTTATCTTGCCAAGGCAGGGCAGCATAGGATTGCAAAAAATAATGACAAAGTTTATTTCGGTTATCAATAGCCTGATTAGAGGGCCTTGAATGGTCTTGCTGCCCAGTGTTTCTGCCATCGGATGTCCTTCTGATTTCTGTTTCTGGATATTGAACTTGGGTTGGATTTGAGAATGTACCATCATTTTTACGCACAAAATTATGCAAAACACAAAGTGCCTTAATGATAATATTACTCTAAATTTTGAAACCAACATTCCGAAGGCACATTCTACGGATCTTCTTCCCCTGGAAATTCTGTAATTATATATCCGTTTTCCATTTGTTAGTTGTCTTCGTGGAAAAGGACGCATTAAGTTTTCCATAAGGGGAAAAGCTTCGTCTCCGACAAAATAATAGGGAAACGGTGTACATTCTGGATCTCCTGGTAAATTTGTAGGTTCTGGCATATTTAACCTTTTGTTAATTAAAGCTCTACCAAATGCACTTTCCCTGAATACGCGCCCATCACTGTTGCGGCCATATTCTCCAACGTCTATTGTTAAAAACAGTCCATCAGCATCTACTGTAGCTAATAAGACTATGGAGAAGAACTGTTTATAATTGTAGAATGACGATCCTGATTTTGGAGGAGCTTTAACCCTAATGTGCTTTCCATCTACACTACCTATACAATTAGGTAAATTCCAGAGCTCATAGTATCTGTCTGCCACTTCTTTCCATTTTTGTGCACTTGGTGGTGGTAAAAAAATCGGTTGTAAGACGTTCCATATAGCCAAAGAAGTTGATATTACTACATTCCGAATAGAAGTATTACCTCGCAAGAAATAGTATGAAAGAGCTTTAAATGAACACCCCGTTGCGAAATATCTAAAACAAAACCCATTTGTTATTACCTATTTACATTCAAATTGAATTGCAATATACGAGGTGAGTCAAAAATGGCGAATGGCGAATAATTTCTCCAATACGTTATTCTAGACATTTTGGAATGACCCAGTATACCGAATGAGCATTTTCAATCCGGAACATAGTAAGTTAGCATGAGTACCTTTGAAAATAATATTCATGCTAAATCATATTAAAAACAAATAAACATAAATTCAACTATTAATTTAAATTTAAAAATTTATTTTTACATCTTAGGAACAATAGACAAATCAATACTTGAAATTGAATGAATTAATTAAATTTTAAATTAAAATTAATATTTATTTTTTGGTATTTTTAATTAAAATGTCATTATTAAAGTTATGCTAATCGCCTATGTTCCCGTTTGTAAATGCTCACGGGATATTTAAAAATTTATGTATTTCAAATTAAATACCGTTCTAGTGCCCAACTGTAAGGAGAGGTGGAAAAACCTAAGAGCATGCTATTCTAGACATTTAAAGACCACTAAGCTTCCATCTGGTTCAGGCGCTAAGCATAAGAAACCATACTATTTAGCAGAATTTCTAACTTTTCTGGAACCGTTCACAAAATCTCGAAAGCAAAGTGGTAACATTGTGAATATTTGTTCGCCACCACCTTCATTATCACAGCAAGAAATCGATCAAAATGAAGGAGTAGATTCTCTATCACCGCTGCAACTGGAGGAAGCCGAACATTCAAATGCATCAGCTACTCTTGACACAGAGACAATTAGTAGTACACCAATTACTGTAGCAGCTCCGAGGAAGATTAGAAAAGTTGTAAAATCAACTGTATCCATAGAAGATGTGAACAAATCAGCATTGGAATTTTTTGATTCACATAAAAAGAAACCACCAGTGATTGAAAATGAAAGTCCCGATTTACATTTTCTTAAGAGCCTACTATGAATCTTTTAAGTTCTATTTCCTTGAATCTTTTTGACAATATAATAATACGTTAATAAATATTTTTATAATTACCTACCTGAGTGTTATTAGCAAACGTTCTTCGGGGCAAATGGCTTGTCTATAATTTGTGTCTTTTCTTTCAATATCTGGTTTTACCATCGATAATAACATGTCAAAAGATCTTTTACTCATTCGATAAAAAGAATGAAATCGTTCAGGATCTTGCGACAACTCTTTGAATACAACATATGCTCCGTGTTCAGATACACTCCTTTTCCAGTACGGATGAATCCAGTACCTATGTTTTTTAATGATTTTTAAATGGTCATTTATTAAATTTAGCCCAATAAGACCGGCGGTGGAGTACACATCTTCCTCATATGAAGACATTTAGTCGTTTCAGTGCACGGTGAATTGAGCGTTTTATTTCAATGACGTTACTTTTCTGTCATATCGTCGTAAAATATTTGTTATATCATTGTCGTAATATCATAATTACTGTTAGTTCATTGAATGCCAGGCGTAAAAAATTATTTCGACATGCTTTTCAATTAAAGCAAAACATTAAAATCTGGATCTTCCTGCATCGGTTTCGCAACAAACACCAAAATGAAATGACAAAAATGCAACGAGCGCTATTTTGTCGACATGACAAAACTTGTAACTGACGCAGATATGAGAAGAGATGTGATAAGTTACTTCAGTGTGCGCGTAATCATTAAAATGCATTGGTTTTAAATAAGTAACATGTCATTCCTAAGTTGCGTGTAATATCACTTGTTATATCATATGTCATATCAGTTCAGTGGGCGTCCGGGCTTAAGCTGTAAGATTGCCTTAGCAGTAACAATAATATTTTATATATAATTGGATTATCAATTTCAGTTTATTATAAAGTTTAAAAACTTGAAGGATTGAAACTTACAAACAGAGAATGAGTGGCGGAAAAAGTTTAAAATTAACAAGTTCATTAAGTACTTACTCAAGATTTCGGTGAACTAAAGACATTTTTCAAACCTTCTATTTAATAAAGGCAGTCCACCTTGAAAGAAGTGAGATATTTCTCGAACAAATTCCAAATTTGCTTTATATTATCGAGATGAAAATAAGCCGTCGCTCAGGCTCTATCTTTTTCCATGTGATCCTGTCGAAGTCACTTAAAACGAATATTATATCAACTCAATTAAAAGTTAGTAATTCCACTGTAATTGAATTTAAACGAAACGAGAAGATAAAAATCAACTAAAATAAGAAAGATGTAGCTTTTGTAACCAAATTTGAATGTATCGTCAGATCAAATTTCATTTCAATTGCAAACAGTACATTTTAAGTTTTATACGCGTAAAAGAATAAAATGAAGAGACTTGTAATTTTAACGATAAAACTAGAACTGCGCAGACGAAAATAGGAAACACGTGAGAAATTTATTTTCCAGACGTGCCTAAAATGCTATCACGTTTCGATTCGAATTTATTTTATCGAATTTGCATGCAAACGTAGCTACCTACGTCCCTCAAATAAGTATTTTTAGCCCATCTGTACATTAAATTAGATATGAAACGTTCCATTGTAAAACGTCGATGAGCAGGTAATTTAGTGAAACGAAGTTTCTGCAACAATAAAACGCACTTTAATTTGTTTAACCGTGGGCAAACTAATTAGTCTTAATTATAGGGTATAACTTAATCTGCACACGCTAATGGAACTAAAAGCTTTATCGAATTAGAAAATTTCTCCTCGGTAATCGCATTTCCTTATTCAGCACAATATAAATTGTTTGAATGGAAATTGGAAGTACATAGTAAGTTACAATCTGACATTTTTTGTTGCCGTTTTTCTGTAAATTGCAATAAATATACTGTTTGTTTCTTTGAAATGACACGAAAACAACCTTCCCTCTCGAACAGTAGTGCAGTTTGTAAATTCAGACTATCTTACACGGAATATTTCAAAATTATTTTAAAATGAAAAACTATTACTTTTTGGAATCCATTTGCCGCTTTAAGTTAATTTTTAGCTTGTTATGAAAAAATATTAACGAATTATTACAGAAGCTCCTTCAAGGGAGGATTATTTTTTTTTAAATAAAACTTAATACCCGCCATCAATTTCATTCAGATTAGAGCTTTAATCACCTCAATTAATATTCTGAAAAATGCTTAGTAAAATTATTGAATATTTAACAACCCATAAATATTCTATCGCCTTCATTAATATGTATTTTCAATTATTTTTATCCGTTGAAAGCTTCATATTGCTTCAAATATTTTAGGACTCAATTTTGTTTTTAATTTATCGATTAAAATAATGATGATAGTAAAATGTCCAAATTTAAACATTTAGCAGAAGACTTTCTTGAAACTAATTATTACCTCTGTGCAAAATATTACTTTATTTTGCCAACTGTAAAAAAATATAAGGAATACCTAATTATCGAGGTTGTGAAGAAAGTTGCCTTCATTGGGAATTAAAAAAAGAATTCACCATTTATTGCAATTTTTATCGTATCAACAAGGATATTATACCTAGACTTGACAATGAAACATCTTCATTTTACAATACGTATGTATGTTATACAGTTTTGGGTAATTTAACATTTCGCAATGGCAGTAATTCTGGAGATTGTTAAAACGATGTGCCATTCACCGTTCTAATTGCTAAAAATTTTCTACAATTGAAGTAATAACTGCTTCAATTAATAATAACGTAAGTAACGCCATTTCCTTTATTAGACGGTTTATTCAGGCTGATCTATGACGTCGGGGAAAAACTTCATCGGTTGATTCTTATGAGTAATTCAAACAAAAAACTTCTAATAAACATGTGTCCGATAATGATTTTTAACGGAAGCGTAACTCTTCAAAGTTTATAACATGTAACGTCAATCAATCAAAGTAATAGCACTTGGCTTATTTCTTATTTCATTTGTTACCTATGAAAACAAAAATTAGTATCATCTTGAAGCTGTAAACATTATTAAAAAGCATTATCGGACACATAGTTATTAATTTGTTCTTTAACCTTTCTTATTCGTTGTCGTAATAACAGTGTTATACCTACTTTCCTAACCGTCAAATACCACATCAAAACCCATACTTGTAACAAAATCCTTCGACACACCAGTTTGGCCTTAGTTCGAGAAAGTATCCAGTTTATCCGACATCAACTCTCCAATCTCTCGGCTACATCTTCATCTAGAACCTGCCAGTACCCTCACACCAACGGACTGGCAACTAATAGACAGACTTACCTACGAACAAGCCTCCCGCACCCGTCAACACATCACTAATACTCACATCCGTAAATTCCATCAATTAGCTTCCAAACAACTACCCAATCGTCATTATGAATCTCATTCTTTAACACATACTGTGATAAATAAATCTCGTTATTCCTTATCTGAAAACGAAATCTCCGTTCTCTCCAAAGGCCCTAATTTCGCCATCACTCCAAAAACGATACCCACCGATGACATCATAGCTGGAGTTGAATCCGCGCTTATCAAACCTCCTTCTCACATTGCAGACCCTATCCGCCACGAAACTTCCAGAATTTTAAAAGCAGCCAAACCCCGTAAACCAAATTGTTCAAAATCTGAATTTCAAGCCCTCAAAACCCTGAAAAATAACCCAGACATTGTCATATTCTCCGCAGACAAAGGCAATGCCACTGTAGTTTTGGACCGCGCAGAATAGGACCAGAAAATCAACACCTTATTAGACGACCCTGCCTACCAACCCTTGCGACGGAATCCAACCTCATGCATAGAACGTACCGTAACGACCTTAATAAAAGCTTCTTCTATCCCACCAGAAACACAAAAAGTCTTGATCCCCCGTGACTCCAGAATTCCCAGATTTTACGGTCTCCCTAAAATCCACAAACCCGTTACACATTTACGTCCCATAGTTAGCGCAATTAACTCACCAACCTACAAAGTTTCCAAATATCTAGCACAGAGTCTCAAACCGTTTGCAGGTAAAAGTGAAACCTTCATCCTCAACTCTCAGCACTTCGCCCAAAAAATTCACGAGATTTCGCTAGACCCTCAGGACATTCTGGTCAGCTTCAATGTAGAATCTCTTTTCACCAAAGTCCCAATTTCCGACACCATCACAATCATCCAACAACTGTTATTACGAACAAGTCTCAGACACAGCCGTGGGCTCTCCTCTTTCCCCAATAGTAGCCAATATTTTTATGGAAGCATTCGAACAACAAGCCCTTACTTCTTTCCCACTTAAACCCAAGTGTTGGTTCAATATGTAGATGATGTTTTTGCTACTTGACCAGTAAGGAATCCCTAGACAACTTCTTTGAACACCTAAATTCTCAACATCCTGATATCCGCTTCACTTTGGAATATGAAACTAACGGCCACTTACCTTTCCTTGATATCTTAGTAAGCCGCCTCCCTAACGGTAGATTAGGACACTCTGTGTATCGCAAACCAACCCATACTCATCGCTATCTGAATGCACATTCACACCATCATCCTTCTCAAAAACAGTCAGTCATTAACTCACTAGTCAGGCCGTGCCTTTGCCCTATCAGAACCCTCTTCACTTCAAACTGAACTGAACCACGTAACAAAAATCCTACTCAATAATAACT
Organism: Dorcus hopei; assembly: GCA_033060865.1. Lineage (NCBI taxonomy): Eukaryota > Metazoa > Arthropoda > Insecta > Coleoptera > Lucanidae > Dorcus > Dorcus hopei. Next base: position 33,134,498 of record CM065421.1, on the reverse strand, counting down.
ACAAAAAGCACGACATCCAAAGATCCATTTCTCGTCATCTCACCCCAAACCCTCCACGTTCTGAACCTGATACACCTCCAGTCGCTACAGCTTACCTACCTTACTTTCACACCATAACAGATCGAATCGGCAAAATACTCAAACAACAGAACATCAAATCAATTTACTTACCCATGACGAAACTTTCAGACTGCCTACCCTCCACAAAAGATCACATTCCCTTAAAATCCGAAGGTGTGTACCGAATGCATTGTTCCTGTGGACGTGTATACATCGGTGAAACAAAACGGTCGGTTAGCACTCGTGTTTCTGAACATGAACGCTGTACTAGACTACTACAAACAACTGGCTCGGCCCTAGATGAATACAAACTAGAAACTGTCACCAAATCCTATTCTCCGACACAAAACTTCTAGCCCGCTCATCTCATTTTTTCAATCGTAAAATCCGGGAATCCATAGAAATTCTCAAACATCCCAATAACCTGAACCGTGATACTGGCTTTTACCTCCACAATGCCTGGAAACATCTCATTAACGATCCGTCACGCCCCAACAGGCTAATCCCCGGTCACCGTTCCGACCCACTACCCCCACCGATCACTATAAATACCACGACAACAGACATACCCTCTCAGTCTCAACGACTAACGAGAAGCAGCAGCAGCAGCATCCCTGAGGAAGTTCTTCTGCAATGGAGAACGAAACGTCGGCAGTAGAAGAAGTCAACGTGACGCGGTTTCAACCGGAAGCCAATTCAAACATGGACGACGGCCGCGGAAGCCTTCAAGTTAAATTAATGTTTATTAGAGTTTTTTGTTTGAATTACTCATAGGATTCAACCGGTGAAGTTTTTCCTTGACGTCATAGATCAGCCAGGAATATTTTTGGTATAGAATACCAAAAATATTCGTATTTTAATGGTACCAGTTACCCTGCCTAGTTTATTTTATTTAACTAATATTTAATACGTCAAATTGTATAAAATACTTTATTTTATAATTATCGTTATTTCTGGAATGACGACCTTTTATGTATTCAATTAGTATAAGCTTATACAAACAGATAATATTTTTTCACAAATAAAATGTACAAAGACCTCAATGCTTTTCTACTTGCACTGGTTCGGCTAATGAGAGATTACGTTTCTCTTTTCGTCATAAGTAGACTGCGGAAATTTAGGCACTAAAAAATTCAATTTTAGGCGCCTAAAAAAAGCTCATATATATGCAAAATAGGCACAAATCAAGTATAAATAGTCTCCAAAATATTTATAGAATTGATTACAATAAAAAAATCAAGTAAATTATAAACACATTTTATTAATTTGAATTTTTAATATGCGTACATACTATGAAAATCACGGAACTTGAGTGCTGCGTAATCAATCGCCGAAGCAAGAACCGACAATTATTTCAGTATTATTTCTTTGTTAACGGTGAATGAGAAAAAAGGACGGAGTTATGATTCATAAGCCTGTTGATGCAACAGCAGACAATGACGTAACGGTCTTCTCTTGTGAATAATATAGTACGGATAATACTAGTAGAACGTTAAATTTAATTTTCTTATTTATTGGTAATTTGATTCTCAATAAACAACTAAAATCATTTCTAAATTCATCCTTTTATCACTTAATACTAGCTTATAATCAGAAAAGTTATCTGTTTGTGGTGCGGCCACATTTACGTTTAACGTGATTTTCAAAGTCTAATTTGACTAGTTTGGTGTAGTTTTTACTTGTGATATGATAATATGGAAAAGAAAAATTTATAACGAGTAATTTGACATTAAACTTAAGTGCAACCGCAGATTTATGTCAAATTAGATGTTAAAAATCACGTTAGGCGTTACATTAAATGCATGTCTGGCCGCGGAATTAGAATCGTTTACAGAATTGAATAATAAGTATGACGCATGAATTTCATGCGTGGGAAAATGTACAATTCAGGGGTGAAAGAAGAGACATTCGGCTTATATTTTTTTTAATGAAAGCCGACTGATTAAATAAAAATAATAAAAATCAAATGCCCGAGGCGACGGCGACGCGCCCATGCAGTTCGGCTTACATCAAAGAAAATATTTATAGAAAGAAATGTACCAATGTCCGCTAGTTGTTTCGGCATTTTCAACAAAAAAAGCAGCAATTTTCTTCAGGTGGGTATCCAAAGAGTATGTATGTACAAGGTTCTAAAAAATTGTCGCAGTCATAATATTTTTATACTCCAATTACACACATAAAAATTTTTGGGATAAAATGTTCTCCTCCTAATCGGTGTTAAAAAATACGGATAGAGTTTTACTTGAAAAGTTGTAAAGCTTATCTCATTTAGTGATATTAAAATCTTTTCCTGATTAAAATGCGTCTAAAAATAGGTGTTAAAAAATTATATATATATACACTGCGTTCGTAAAGTATGGAATAAATTCATTTTCTACGAAATAAACGATTTTTATGTAAAATCCTGAAACAGGTCGATTTTTAATTAAAAAATGACACTATTTCAGCGGAATTTTGCATCTCCCCCTCCAACCTCCTCCGAGTGACAGTTGCTCCTTTAAAATTTTTAAATAGAATGGCTTTTCATTCTCTATTCAATAGTATAAGAATTTTTTTTTAATTCCTATTTTTTCTAAAAAGAATAATACATTTTAAAATCAACACACAAAATTTTAAATTGGATTATTTGGATAACGTTTTCCCCAATAGATGGATTGGTCGAAGGGGGGCAATTGAGTGGCCGGCTAGATCTCCTGATCTCTCGATTTCTTTTTATGGGGATTCCTAATAAGTAAAGTCTCCAGAACTAAACCAAACAATCTTGAAGAACTAAAAGATAGAATAAAAAATGAAATATGAGGAATCAGTCAGGAAATAATCGACAATGTTTTGCATGAGTTTGAATTTCGTCTTGGTTGTTGTCAAGAGGTAGGAGGAGGACATTCTTAATAGTTTCTTTGACATTGGTGTTATTACTTTTACTTCTACGTTGATTACATACACTAGTATCTACAGTTTCTACTCGTTTTCACAAAGAATTTTTAAAAAATTTAAAAAAATTGGAATTAATCAAATTATCCTGGAAATGAAATGTTTTAGATGAACGTCAGCAACTTTTGTACTGTTGTCATGAATCAAACGGTTCCCAGTTCGAACATTTCATTTAAATTATTTTATTTTAAACTTTTGTGTGTTAATTTTAAAATGTATTATTCTTTTTAGAAAAAATAGAAATCTAAAAAATTCTTATACTACTAAATAGAGAATGAAAAATTCTTCCAAATGGGGTATCACATGACCCCCCATTCCATTTAAAAATTTTAAAGGGGCAACTGTCACTCGGAGGGCGTTGGAGGGGGAGATACAAAATTCCACTAAAATAGTGTCATTTTTGAATTAAAAATCGACCTGTTTCAGGATTTTACATAAAAATCGTTTATTGTAGTGTATAATACATATATAGAAATAACTACCGCAAGGATTAAAATGCTACTTTTGTAGACCACGTTAACACTTTCTAAAGTTAAACGTCGTAACTCCGTTTATTTTAACACCAAAAACAGATGGACGCGAGGAAACACCAGACGCGAGGGAACTCCAGATTTTTATCTGTGTACGGTTAGATTCAGCCGTTAATCATTTTTATTCTAAATTTCTGCAACTTCAAAATTGACCCTGAGAATTTTTAGTAAAAAAGGCACATTATAGGCATTTATATCTGAAATAGGCATTTATGCATGAATAGGCAAAAGTAGGCATTATAAAACTTTACCATTTGAACAGTAACTACGTGAAACGTATTTATAACTAGGTCCTATCAAAGTAGTGTCTAACAAATAGAAAAGGCAAATGCCTAAACTTCCGCAGTCTGGTCATAAGATAAGATTACGTCATTGTAAAGAAACTGAGGTACCTTTTTTCAACTGACAATTTTTATTAGCATTATTAACTTTAATAGTGTAAGAAGAACGTAGGAGGTATATTTTAAACGAAAGTTATTCATTACGAGAAACTGTTAATTTTTTATACACCCTTCAGCATATATTGTTGCCCAAACATTGTACTGAAACGAAGAGCATTCGAATTTTGTTCGTTAACAAAATTACAATTTCGAATGTATCCGTTATTAAATGAAATTAAATTTGATACTTCGCCTGCGGATAAAGTTACTCAACAGACAAAATATATAATTTGAAAACATTTGATCTTTGCATTAAAGCAAATAAATATCGCATATAATGAATAGGGATCGGAAATTTTTATTTTGTTCGATTTATTTCGAACAAGGCGGTAACTTGGGAGTGTTCAGGTTTTTTGTTTATACATATTTTGAACGGTAGCTACACATTTCATTATTAGACACACAAAAAAATGTTAAATACAAAAGTTTTAGGGATTTCCTGAACCGCTAGAATTTATTAAGAAAAGAAACAAGTGACGATTGGACACATAACAAATGAGTATCAACTAATTAAGTATATTTTTTCGAATTAAGAAAGACATTTTTTCCTATTCCAAAAATATGTAGTTCGTTTATCTTTGGTTTCATACTTTTTGCGATATTTAAGTTTAAAATTTACTTTGATTAATAAGAATTTTATTATGTGTGACAAGTGTTAAAGTAATTAGTAGTTTTGTCCAACTTTACAATATTTTTAACAATTTTAATGTATTTAACGTGCAAGTTACTGATGTACAATAATTTTCTTATTGTGAAAATCATGTGACAACCACCTAGGTATGTAAATTTATTTCATTGCCTTTAACGGGCACTAACTAGCCTGATTTATTATTGTAGTCGCCCCGAAGATGGCCTTCCCTAAGGCCGAAACATGTCGGCATTAAACGTCTAGTCCTCCGCACTGCGTTTTCTTAGTAACCTTAAGACAAATCTAAAGTTCTTTCTTAAAACCTTTGGTTACTAATATCAATCATGGAGCAACTTACCAAAAAAAAAAAAACTAATTAAAAGTCATTTTACAAGTCAAAACGCTAACATCTAAGACAAATTAAGATATTATTTGAAATAAATTAATAAAAATATACCAAAACAATAATAATTTCACACTTAAATATCGCGAAAAGTATGAGACCAAATATAGACAAACTACATCTTTTTGGAATTAGGAGAAAAATATCTTTCTTAATTCTAGAAAATAAACTGAGTGTTCCATTTAAAATAACAAAGTTGATACTCATTTGTTAGGTTTCCGACTGTTCTTTTTAAAAGTAAATTCTGGCGGTTCAGCTAAATCCATAAAACTTTTGTATTTAACATTTTTTGATGTGTCTTATAATAAAATGAGTAGGTACCGTTCAAAATGTAAACAAGAAGCCTGTACATTAACTCGTTGCTGTAAATATAAAATTCCGATCTCTAATATTAATTATACCTATGAAATTTTGTTTATCAGAACTTATTTTTTAATTTTCTAGGAAATATTAAGATTATTTTATATTTGAATTTGGTTTTCTGTTCTGGCGAACCATTTTCAAGAGATTGCAGTCTCTTGAAAATGGAAAACCGAAATCGGTGCGAACGCAATAAATAAAAACCTTCATCGGAACACCAAACAAATTACAAATAATATCAATCAACATTAAACAAGGAACACAAACAATCCTCCAGTATTCAGATTTACAATTAAATGAAACCAAATTTATTTTACTAAAATGTGCTAATTTTATAGTGCTGAAAATTGAATTAAACATCAAACAATTCATCCTCGTTTTACGCACTGACTGAAATATATGATAAATAGTGTGACTCCAAAATAATGAACAGTTGCGTTAAAAATAGCAAAAACACATTTGTCCATTGTTGAATTAAATGTCACGCTTGGCATTTCCGCGCCGTGCACAACATATCGTCAGCTGCGAGCGAATGAATGCGTGGATGGGAGTATAATGGACGTTGATGCGACGTGAAACACAATATATTTTTACTTCAGGAAAATAGGACTGGCTTTACGAACTTCCTTAATCAGGGTCACACAATAACACGGTTCTTACTGAAGTTGCTGGCAAGGCAATTTCAATAATTAATAGCGTAGAGGGGGAGGCTAATGTATTCATTGGCGAGTAATTAACATGACTTGGGTTTATTATGAAAGACATAGATAATCGCCATGAATATTAAAACAGTAAAACCCAATTTTATGGAAAAAATTGATTAATCCAATAAGTACTTCATTTTATCTAAATTTTTTTCTAGCACGAGAAAGCTGGAGCTTAGAAAAAAGGAGATCTGCCCAGTAGGGTGGATAAAGGACAACCTAGAATCGCTATTTATCCAAATTGTCTTGTAAGTGCATGATCATAACATTCTAGTACAGTTAATGAAACTTGGTTCTACCACACTAGAAGTAGGGTAAGCTCATGTAATACAAAAAGCCATGGAAAGTAAACGAAAATTATGCTCGGTTTGTTTGCTTAACCTTCTTCCTCTGTCCGCTCTCATAAATTTCAGGCACTTGATGAAATTGACACATCTTGAAAAAGTGCGTTTCAAGAAGATAGAAATCGTAATCATAGCTAAGTAACTCCATATGGGGTTCTAAGATTATTTAGTGGGGCTTACTGTAAGGCTGATGCAAGGAACTGTTTTAAAGAGACGGGCTTGTTTCCCTTTTTTGATGGACCAAAACGTTTATCATCTTCGATGCCGCCATTACCATATTTAAACCCGTGTGACCCAACGTCAACACTAGGCCAAAACTTCTTAGAATATTATTGGTATAAAATTAACACATTCTTCCGCGGTATATCTTTGCGTTTTATATATGAAATGACTCTCATGGGTGTTGTGAATTCTTATACAATAAATAATCCAACGACGTGCGCCAATGCAGCTTAACGACTGTCATAACTCCTTGTGGCTCGTTCACATGTACCTATGTGTATTAGTTACGTTTACACAACGTATACAGTGGCCCATCTGTAAATTATAAATAATCATAAATATTTGAAAATCAAGTTTTACTTTCTTTGTTAGTAATTCCGCGTTCACTTGTGCTCATAAGCTTCCCTCATTCCATTTTTTGTTTTCTTTGTCATTTTTAATTCTACATTTCAATTTCTTGCTCTTTCGCTCTGAAATGCAAATACTAACTGCTTCTACTTTTACGAGGCTCTCTAAAGAGAACTAAGGGGGTCATTCTAATCGGGGTTGCAAGTTACAACTTGGTATGATCTTACTTCCGAGCACTATCGAGACTGCACAACGTTGTATCCTGTTACCACCGAACATTGCCGAGATTGAAGCTTCTTAACAGTTGCTAAGGAGGTACCCCTGTTGCTCGGTTGCAAATACGATTAGAATGACCCCCTTAGAAATGTGTTGGATTCTTAACATTATATTAAGAACAGACGATGAAATATTTCGATTTGTGGCATTATATCAAGAATAAACAACCAAATAGATCTTCGAAGACATCTCGATTATACCTTGTTCCCATTACTTGCTACTGACTTTTTTTCGATAATGTCAGATTTTAATGTACGAACAGTTTTAAACCTAAACACGGTATTCATTTACAGGGTAATAAACCTAAAATTATGTACATACCTAAATATTCTACCTCCGGAACTTGTTTTGCTTTCTGATATTTACTTCCCTAGCAACATTAAACAAAACAACCTGTGTTGCGTAATTAAGTGGAATGCGTTGTATACATTTCAACAGTTGTGGCAAAATTAGGTCAACAGTTTACATAAATTTCTACGACGTCATAGCGAATACAAAATGACCACGCGAACGCAGAAACGCTCCGCGGAATCGGCGGATCAATCTTCACGAGCGCGTATAAATTAAAATCAACCGTGCGGGGAATTTTGCCATTAAAAAACAATTATATTAACATAACGCTTTCTAATGGAAGCGATGTCGAACGTACTTAGTTCAGAAGTTGTTTCCAGTGTCCTTCTTTTCTCAATTTTGCCTTCCTTTGGCTGCGATTTCGGAGCTTGCCGTGTAAGTAAGTTCGTGCTGAAAATCGTTGTGCAAATTTAATGGGTTCGTAAAATTTAGCTAACTACATCTACCTGGTTAAATTACGTTAGCCAACTACCGCTTCTCCATACCTAATTTGCTAGGAGCGTTAAAGTTATTAGGAGCATGTCACCTTATGTTAATTCAACAAACAACAAAGCTGCGTATGCATACCTTAAGTTGAAGAGATAACATCTACAAGAAACTTTTCACTTCAATTATAATAAGATATCCAACTTCCGTGGCTCAATTAACCCACTTTTCATGAAAGAGGGAACTCAAATAAAATATGTTCATTTCCCATTTGTTCTTTTCTGTTCTAATTTCCATTCAAGAAAAATATTTCTTTAATGCTATACAGGATGATTCACCGAACTCGTTCGTTAGAAGTTTAGACACTTTCCCTCGTTATTTTTCTCTGAAAATTTGTAATCTCCCAGAGCCGTTAGTGAACTTTTTAATGAAAATATTTTCAAGCTACTTGAACTTCTAATTGTACGGAAGTCGCTGTCAATTTCATTATTTTAAATGGAATCCGATACCTTTTCTTGCAAATTTAGGATCTACAGGTAATTCTGAATAGAAAATTATAAGATACCCCTACACCTAAATGCAACCGTTTTTGAAATATTTTTAATTTTGTAAATTTTCGTGCTTTAGCACTCTTTCCTTTTTAAATTCATACTTCTTATTTCATAAAAATGTGGAAGAACTAATCTGTGCCATTTCAAAGGGGCACCTTTAAGTAATGCGTAGATGTTTAAAAATTTAAATTCTTAAATCAACCGGATTTCGCACCAATGTTCTGCCCTGCTAAACAAAAAAGGCGTATCTGATTGTTTCGTTTTTTGAATAAGTACACATTTAAAGTATCATTCATTCAGTTCGAGAAAAATTTCAAGAAAACTTAAGACATTTCAAAAATATGAAAGTTGGAGATACGTCTCTTTCGCTTAGCACGGCAGTGTTGTGAATTGTATCTAACTAATTGTAAATGATCGGTATGGTATAAATATCGTACATTTTCTAAACTGTAATATGGCCCAAGGAAATTCTCGGATTATCCATCCCTAGTACTATCGTACATCGTACAACAAATGATTTTATCGTACAAATTCGATAATTATCGTATTTTTCACAACACTGTTTCCGCTAATAATTAGTTTGTGAAATTAATTATTTTGAGGATAATAAACTGTTTCTTACGTTTCTCTACGACATTTTTCAATTCATCATACTCACACACGCGCGGGACTCTGACCCTAGATATTTTTGAATGTGAAGGCTCGCGAGTGCCATCTAGACCCAAAAATTAGCACATTAATACACTCCACGACAAAGAAATTGGTTTACAAGATCCACTGCAGACATCATCAAACGAGAAGGACCGCAATTAGGAAAAATGACTTAAGAAAGAAAGAGAGAGATAAATGAGTAGAAGAATTAATAAAAAAACACAAAATACTCTGAGATTTACACAGAAATAAAAATAAAATTATCACCCAAATTGGGGCCAGAAAACACAGCAATAAATAAATTGACAAACGTAAAAACAAAATACCCTGAGATCACAGCAATATAAAGCCTTGATTGTGAATAAGTTTTGTAGGACACTTGAGGAAACATGACGTGATAAGATCCAGTCATTCATGAATTTAAGGACTAGCGTAAATATTTAGACTAAAGAGTAAATCCAACTAATCAAATTCATTCCGTTCCTTTAACGATGTCATATGTCATATGGATCAAATTCGTCAAAAAATCTTCCCGCGCTTCAACAAAGTTAGGTAGTTAGCAAAGTTCTTGGTGAAAGTGATATTTGCCTTTGATCCAGTTTATATATAGCGCCGAACGAAAGACCGTTAACTAGATTTTATTCTTAACCATTCCTCTGTTCATGATAGAAAACTTTAAAGTATTTTCGCTATACATATTCCGAAGCGGACCTTACAATACCGACATACAGATCATTTTTTAATACTCGTATATGCCGAACGATCGATAAGTTAAAGGACATTTATATAGCTTATATATCTTTTTAACTCGGATCTATATGATCGGCATAATAATAAAAAATGAACTTTAAAAGTTTTATTGATTTTCAACATAAGCAGATATAATTTCAGTGTATGGAAAAGACTTTCTTTATTCTAATATTCCTAATGTAACAATACAAAAGCTTAAAAAACTTAAAAATAGTTTAGAATAATAAATTTTGATAATTGTTGATGTTTGTAGTGATGTTAAATTACATGTAATTTATAAAAATGTAAATTACATCGTAAGATTTCCTGAAAGTTACAAGATTCTTTGTAATTTATGAAATTTGTAGTTTCTCTGCATTAAAACATACTTTATGATATATCTCCTAAGCACCCTGCTATTTGAAATCTTGAAGTTTATAGTGCACACACCGCCAAGTAGCGAATGTTCTAAATTAATTATGTGAAGAATTAGTATTATTTATGTACTTTGATTTGATTTTTTTTTAACTTTCTATTTTATTTGGTTCCAAAATTAACAGGAGGAAAAGGACTTTAGACCAGCACTGTATAGTTGATATTATTGTTACATCAATTGTAAATGAGCTCTACTCACACTTCCTCAAAGCAATGCGTCTATTTACCAATCACCCTGTAAAAATGTCGACGTCTTGCTTTCGCTGTACGTTGACAGCTTCTTCAGGATAAAGAATAAATAAATAAAATTGTCACAGAAAATTAAAACCAGAAATGAAGAAGTATAATATTAGGATGTTCGGAAAAAAATGTCGTTTTCTTTATAATTTAGAATATTTATATATGTACAGGGTGGATCAATTTCGATGTCTCTTATGGGCATCTCTGTAACTATAAGAGATAGAAAAAAACTAGTGGCCAAGTCTCGATCTTTTTTTTAGAGATAAAGTCAATAGTGTAAACAAAAATTGGCTATCTTCTTTTGTTTTCGAGTTATAAGCCAAAATTGAGATTTTCGACTTTTCGTCAATCAGCCATATCTCGTTTATTTTTGCAGATATTAAAAAACTGTTTTAACATTATTAGGACACTTTTTGGAATACAATTCATTGGTGTAGTTGGTTTTTTGATATTTAATTAAATTTTCGAGTTATAGCATAAAGTAAAATTTTTTAAATGGAAATCATAGCAGGCAATGTCATCATTAAATAGAGATTTTTTTTCTGATTTCAAAAATATACTTTGTTGGGTTTATTTCTTACAGTTAATAGAATAAAATGCCTGTTTTATTATTTTTGGTGCATTCTTTTCTTAGTAGGCTAGTTTCAACAAAAGTCGACAATTTTCTTTTGTTTTTATTAAATATTAACAAAGATTTGATGATTGGGTAGCACAAGAGTGAGAGGTATTGCGATGAACATAAGAGATAGAAAGCTAGCGCCGATAGAGCTGGGTTGGATTACAACAACTGCATATTTTAGTGCGGCAGTGTTTAAATTGTGATTTTATTTTAATATAATTTTCTGGGTTTTAAGTTATTTATAGTGATATATCAAGAGTTGTGTTTATCTACTTACATTTCAATATTCTTTAACTTTTTCTGCAATAATTTCTTATTTTTAAGATGTTTTTAATGTATACATATAATTTAGTTCATTATCCCATGAAATGCATATTTGATCGAAAAAAATGCGTTTTAAACTTAAATATTAAATGAAGTTACATAATTTCGAATTTGACCCAAACTACATGGTATCAGTATTGTTGTAACCTTTGTGACTCTTAGAGGATGCTCGTTCTATCTTTCTTTCTCTTTACGCGGCTGCAACTGTCAAAATATTTAAACAAGAGTTGAAATTTAATAAAAACAAACAAAAAAATTTTCGGCCTTTGTTGAAACCAGCCTACAAAGAATAGAATGCACCCAAGAATATTAAAAAAGGCGTGTTATTCTATTAATTGTAAGAAATAAACCCAACAAAGTATATATTTTTGAAAACAGAAAAAAATCTCTATTTAACGGTGGCATTGCCTACTATGATTTCCATTTAAAAAATATAACTTTATGTTATAACTCGAAAATTTTATTAAATACCAAGAAACCAACTACATCACTGAATTGTATTCAAAAGTGCCCTAATAATGTCAAAACAGTTTTTTAATATCTGTAAAAATAAACGAGATATGCGCGATTGACGAAAAGTCGAAAATGTCAATTTTTGCCTATAACTCGAAAACAAAAGAAGATAGCCAATTTTTGTTTAGTCTATTGACTTTATCTCTAAAAAAGAGATCGAGACTTGGCCACTAGTTTTTTTCTATCTCTTATAGTTACAAAGATGCCCGTAAGAGACATCGAAATCGATCCACCCTGTACATAAGTATATAAATTTTTATTAAACTATATAATCACCATTTGCATCAGTGACCTTTTGCCATCTTTCTGCTAGCAGTTGTATTCCACGATGAAATCACCCAACTTTCCTGGAATAAAAAAATTCTAGACATAATACGACATTTTTTTCCGAACGACCTAATATTAATATGAAATTGACAATTAATGTAAATAGATTTAAGGTGAACCTGGGTAAATGGGACCTTGGGGTATATGGGCCATCGGCTTTTAAAAAATCAGAAAAGTGGTTAAATTTATTCCACTGGCCAAAAATGTTGTTTTATAGTGCTGGCAACACTAAACAATTGACTTCAGATTGCTTGATTGACAATTGAAATTAGTAATGGCTACCGTGTGAAAAATGCTTTTGGTCAAGGTACGTTCCAGTTACCATGGGACCTTTTTATACATACCGACATTTAAAATACTAGGGGGGTCCCAGTTACTTCAAAATTCTAGGGTAACTGGGACCCCATGTCCAGGAAAAAAATTGGCTGCTCAAAGTCAATGGGAGTTGATTAACCATGTTTTATGCGTACGCATATAAAGATCATACTTCAAGGAGTAACTTGGCAAACGTAGACAATTCAGAGAAATATCGCTAATTTGTAATTAGATAAGAAACTCTGAATGTTGTAAAACTAGGTCCCATTTACCCAGGTTCACCTTATATTCTATCTAAAATATTCTGTAATCTATGAATACAATATTATATAGCATTTCCAGCGATAGAAAGACAGCCCCCAAATTTCAATGCGCCAATATATTGCATACCTGCATGTATTTCATGGCGTAGGAAAAGAAGGTACGAGTTGATTTCCGAATAATCAACTTAAAAACAGCAATGATTGACCATTTGGACTGTATATGTTAGTAATATTGACTTTTCTAGATTGGCGCGAAATTCAAAGTCTTTCTATCTCTGGAAATACTATACAAACTGACAAAATTTGCGCTTATATGATGTACACATATTAACATAATTTGAAAAAAAAAAGAAAATTGACATGTTTTTACAAATCTCTCTTTTCAAATTAGTGTCGTGATATAGAATATTATTATTATTATTATCAAAATAAAAAGAGTATTTGTAGAAATATGTAAAATAAAAATGTCATCAATTTCTGTTAATAAACGCAAAGAATTTCCCAATTTGATTGATACATTTTTTTTTGTTTCTCGTAAATTTAATATTTCTTACAACCTGTCTAACAAATTATAATTACAAATTTTGTGATAATTCCTGTAGCAATATAACAGAAAATTTACTTGTACCTGAATCTCTATAATTAAATTATTTTGTAATAGAGAGCATAGGTATAGTCGTGCGCAGCTTAAGTGCTACAACTTGACAGTTCTGTGAGCTTTGTATCACAAGGTTTTAAGGGTGAGGTTTGCGTGCAGGTGGTGCATTTTAGGTGCGCATTAGGCTGGGTCGAAAAACCAAACTTTGAGATAATCTTACCTAATAGCAAAATTATGTTATTATGATATTATGACACCTACAAAATATTTTTGAATTTAATTAATATTTAGAGGGTGCGCCTTACGTTTGAATTTTTGAAATTATACGAGAAAGACCATATAGTATGCCATGAAAAGTTCGTATTTGCAATAATAATAATAACAGAGTTATGATCAAAACTGTATAATAAAAGGGCAAGAGAAGGTGGATAAAATTTAAAACTCGAATTTCGCAGCAATGCCTAAATTCGATAGCAAGAAAGATTTCAATACTGAACGATTTTCATTAATTTTTCTGTTGTATTATTTTTTTAATTATTAATAAATGATTATTTTATTCTAAAAACCCTATTTTCCTTGAGACATTTATGTTATATGACTACCGGAATATATTCAAGTTATTCGTATTTCCGAGGCAAAGCGCAACCTGAAGATGAGGTGCTATTTACTTTAAATTTTAGCATTACACTGTTTTCATGTAAAGGCAATATAATTTTGCTATTAAAAATCAAAAGCGCAATATTCGTTTTTTTCTATACAAAAATGACCCACCCTAGTGCGCATGGCTGTACTTATTATAACATTCAGTATCAATAAGAAAAACCAAGAAAGAATAAGAATGAAGGTATATAACCTAAAATTGTTGCTTGAAATTGGCGCAATATTCAAAATTCGAGGTAAAATTACAGAAATTACTGTAACTTTTGTCATTTTACATGTTACATAAATTTCATAAATTATAATGTTATGGTAATTTCTGAGAATTAGTGTAATTTATAAACTGTTATTTTACAATTTACATCACTACATTTATGTATGTATTTCTCAGTTGAGAATCGTGGATGAAGACTGATTTGCAGAATAAAGAAATCTTGAGAGTTTTTATGTTAATTGTTATTGAATTTATTATCACCTTAATCAGACTTTTAATTTCGCTATTACTTCTAGTTTTTTTATTTATTTTTTATTTTGAAGTATATAATTGAAAGCTTGTTCAAAAAACAACTAAAAGAAATTTTCAAAGGAAATATGTTACCGTGACGTTGAAAAAATAAATAAAATTTAATAAATCTTAATCTCTGTTTACACAAAGGTTTTGCATAATACTAAACCACTGAAGTGGATTATAATACCTTAGTGTAACGATTCCTCATTATTTTTTTTGTTTTAAATTATTCATCTTTATTCCATCTTTATTTTTCACAAAATATCTTCAGCATCTATAAGTTTATGCCCGGCTATAATTCAGGGCAGCATATTTTTAAATGCTTCAACAGCTGGCGTTTGCACCAAAAACTTTTCCGATTAGAAGTGCTATTTATAACAGCTGACTGAAACGAATAAAATTTGAGAAACTCTCTCGCCTTTCCCATTCGAATGTATGAAACTTGTATTTATGTTTGCAGAGATGGGCGATGAAATAGCAAAGAAATATGGCCTCGTTTTACGTCAAAAAGTTTTTGAAGGGTTGGAAACTTTTATTAAGCGGAAAGTTATTTGAAAACGTCCGTTAAAAGTGTGTGTGGAAAACGTAAATATTTCGTCAAAGCAACATCATGTCTTGATCAGATTCCGAATAATCAAATGTAGTTGAAATTCAGAAAAATCTTAAAATTGAAGTTTTAAATTAGAAATAAAAAAGTTAATTATGTAAAGGCGTACAAATTTAATATTAAACAAAGACTGTATTAAATTTAGCTGAACCAAAACTAATAAAATACGAATCGATTTAAATCGAATTGTAATTATTTTTGCTGTAGCATTAAAAGAAATATATTTTCCTTTTCAAGTATCAAGAACGAGCCCTAGCATTGAAACAACTTTTTAATAAAACCTGCTGAACTGAAAGTAAAATCATTTGCGTAACGTTTACCGTTTATCGAGCGACTACGTATCATTGCAGATTGGTTTGTGTTTACAATTCAAGTGCAAAAAAAATTATAATTTCCTGAGAAAATTGAAATATCTGCGTCAGACGGGGTTCTCAACCTTTCAAGCGCAATTTTTTACTCCGGATTTCGAATATTAATGTAACGTTATTATTCTTGAATCATATTTCTGGAAATGTCAAAGGATGATCTTGATTTATACTTGCTGCGAGTTTTTACTTTTGGCATCGTAAATATTACATTCCCTGAAATATCGTGGGGGTGAGTCGCGATAATTCACGTAAAAATTTTGCTCTGGAGAAACTGGAAGCGAAGCATTTTACTGCCAGGTTTTCTTGTCCTCTTATATTTATATTAACTAGAAGACCTTAAGACTTTCGTGAAAAAAGGTATATAAAACATGTTTATTTTTCTCAATATTGTTAAGAAAATCGATAAGAAAGAAGCAGGCCTAAGAAATTTCAATGAACATCGTATTGTATGTAAAGGGGAGCAGTAATATCTTTTGCTGAGCCCGATTATTTTATTTTGAACGAACATCAACAAATATCATCATTTGGAATTCTGTTTTAATGGAGGCATAAATATTTAGTTTAATCAGAAACACATTTAAGATAACAAGACACTTTGAAACTCGAATGAATAAAAATGTCATGTAAAAGTGAAACCGTTCTTCTTATTACAAAGGTTCTAAATTTAATGAAACTGACTGAAAATACAGCGTGTCAAGGACTACACTGATAAAAATTATTCTGTAAAATTACTAAGAAAAACGTTGGTTTTTTGTTACCTATGATTTTCCTAGTAAATTTACAGTTGTTAGAAGTGAAGTGTAAAATTCCATTTCATATGTTTTATTCAGTACTTTTACACATTCTTGGTAATCTTCCGTGGTATTCACCAGGGGAACTACGTAAATTTACAGAATGCATTTTATTTTACCTATATTTTCCAGTAATTTCTAGTAATTTTACCACAACACTTATAATCATTAAGAAAATTTACACGCGTTCTCTGTAAATACACATACTTCAATAGTTTAGTGTAAATAATTCAATATTTTCAAATTAAAATTACATGTTATTGTAATTTTGAGTTACAGTTTACTATTAATACGTAAAATTTACAACATTTTACAAGAATTAAGGAAAAATAAATGTAATTTTATGTAAAATTCAAATCGTTAGTCAATCTATATAAAATCACATCAATATTCTATGTAAAAACATGTGTAATTTTACTGCCATTTTTATCAGTGTAGAGTGCAATAAGTTCTCAAGGAGGTAGCTTCAATGTAAACAATTAAAAAATATTATTTAATGTAGTGTCCTAAATATGATCGCTTTTATCCAAAGTAATATTACCCAGTGGGCAGTGGGAATAAACGATTTGTAATATTATTTATTAAATTTTTTCGTGAGTTTCATGAAAATAATGTGGAATTAAAGTTTCAAGAAATGAACATCTGACAACAGTGCTCCAAAGTCCGCGCATGGCCGAAAGTTATTCATGACTTTCTCATAAAAGACGTAAACATTTCGTAACAGTTTGATCGAAAGATGTTGAAATAGTTAATCATTGAAAACAGTTCACGCCTGATACTTATTTTGTGTCTACAGACAATTCAATTCATTTAGGCTCGATTTTACAATCGTCTTATAAACTGAGTATGACACTATTCTTGGAATAACGTGACGTAGATATGTTAAAGAATAGTTATTATTAGACGAATAGAGCTTATTCCACGATTATAAAACATAGGCCTTAATGTTTAATTATGTGCGTTTTTAGGAAACATACACCCCATTTCAATCTATAGGTTTTTAAATTTCATAAAACTCAATCACTGATGTAGTGTTTCCCTTTACTATTAATGTACTAAGAAAAATAATTTCCGGAATTTTTAACATAGTTGTAAAATCAGTATTCGCAGTTGTATTACTGCGTTGAAATTCAATCTTGAAATTAAAATTTAAAAAAAGAATAAAGTTAAAGCCTTGCTGAAACAATTGTTTACTTCAATAAATTATAACAAATTTGTTGTATTGTATTTTTTTAGTGTTTGATTCGGAATAATCAGATTAGCCAATGTTTACAAATAGCACTTGTCTTGTCAATAATATAAGCTTTTTCAAATCAATTAAAAACTTGTACATATTCCTTATAATTAAATACATCGAGTTAAAAGCGTATTTAATTATCTATCTTGGTATTTATCAAAAATAACAATGGTTATGGGCCCAGCAAAGCCAGAAGCGCAAGAAATATTTAAACATTTAAAAAAAAGGTTGCGCTCATAAATGATTTAGCTATCAAAAACCCGGATTTTAAAAAACTACGCAGTAATATAAATACCCAATATAAAAATCTGCTAACTGAAACAAAATATAATTACTTTGAGAGCGTCATTTCTAATGCTGATAATAAGAATAAAGCCATGTGGAAAGTTATTGACACTGTAACGGGAAACAAGAAACAGCGAACAAGTAACATTATCATTAAGGAGAAAGGTAAGATACTATCCGACCAGACTGTGGCTGATAAATTTGGTGAATATTTTGCCTCCGCTGTAAATAATTTAAATACTTTTAATAATGACATTGATTATGAATTTTTGACAACTAATGTACCATTACAAAATTGCTCCTTCTTTTTATCGCCAGTATCTGAACATGAAGTTTCTAATGCTATCAATAAATTGAAAAACTCACACTCCTGTGGGATTGACGAAATCTCTAACATATTAATTAAACATTGCAGAAATTTTATTGCAGAACCCTTAACTTATATTATTAACTTATCCTTTCAAACAGGTGTTTTTCCCAATCGCTTAAAAACTGCGTTGGTCAAACCAATTCATAAAAGGTGACAGACATATTATCAAATTACAGACCGATTAGTATTTTGTCATCTTTTTTCAAAACTCTTGAACATATTATATGAATGATAGATTAATCAGTTTTTTTAAATTAATAATATATTTCTTCCTTTTCAGCATGGTTTTATAAAAATAAAGATATTGATTCTGCCCTATTCCAATTTTTTGATAAAATTTTTTTCAACTTTAGATCACAAAAACTCTGCGCTTGGGATTTTATAGACCTAACAAAAGCATTTGATTGCGTTAACCACAAAATTCTATTAGAAAAATTACATCGGTATGGGAGTTAGAGGAAACACCTTAAATCTTTTTCTTCCTATTTATCACACACCGTACGCAAAAGTAGTAATAAATAACAACTCAAAGTTTGCTGATGTGTGTTCTGGGGTACCACAAGGATCCATCCTTGGGCCAACACTTTTCATTATATTCATTAATGATCTTGGATACTTTCTGCAGAACAACAACTGCAAATTAGTGTGTTACGCGGATGACACTAACATAGTGGTAACGGGTGATAATCTTTTAGATGCTGAAAAAGAGGCTAAGAAAATTTTTGATCAAATAGAAATATGGATGTTGAAAAACAATCTACATATTAACTGTAACAAAACCTCATTAATTTCATTCAGCAACATTAGATCTAATACTATTAATAATTCTGACTCAAGAACTCTGCATAGAATGTTTTTACCACTTTCCACTGAAGCTAAACTACTTGGGCTAACTGTAGATTGTCATTTGCAATGGTTTCCTCACATAGATGCACTTTGTTCTAAATTAAGCAGATCCTGCTTTGCATTACGAACTATATCTGCGCATTGTAATGAAACAACTCTACGAACTTTATATTTTTCAAACTTTCATAGCCACTTAAGATTTGGTATCATACATTGGGGTCTAAGCAGCAAATGGCGTAGAGTATTTATCTTACAAAAATATGCTATGCGCATTTTAGCTAAACTTAAGCGTCGTGACTCGTGTAAAGAAGCCTTTAAAAGCCATCAAATACTAACAGTACCATCCATATATATTTATGAACTCTGTTGTTTTGTATATAAACACCCTGAATTTTTTATACAAAATAGATCTAGTCATACTTATCACACAAGATTTAAACTCAATCTCAGACCTGATTCGCATTCTACTTCTTTATACCAAAAAGGTACTTTTTTTAATGGTTGCAAATTCTTTAATGCTCTACCTTCAAAAATTAAAAATGCACACAACATTAATATATTTAAGAAAGAATTAAAATTATTCCTGCTTCAGATGAACTGCTACTCCGTTGACGACTTTTTTCTCTAAATGTACCTGATTTTGATATTATACATTACATTATACCTATATATATACTGCTGTTTTTGACGTTTATCAATATCAGATTGTACTAGCATGATGTATGTTATGTTATACCCTGGTATTTTGATAATAAATTTATTATTATTATTAATACTAAGTGTACAAAAATAAATTGGAGACGGAAAAGCTGAACGCCAATTTTTAATTATTGGTAAAAGAAAGTTTTCTTTTGAACAAATTAAAGCCAAGCCAAGAAATACTGAAAATATAAAGCATCCCAAAAATGACAGATTCAAGAATTACGATTGAAAAGTTGAATGGCTCTAATTATGCGTCGTGGTCGTATCAAATGAAGATGGTGCTCATGGAATGTGACTTGTGGAGCGTCGTTGAACCTGGAGAAGATGAACCAGCAGAAAACGCAAATGTCAGTGACAAAAAGTTACATGTGTCACGTCAAGGAAAAAACGCATGAAAAACTGTTTCTCGCAATATGTGATGAACAACAGATGCAATATACGGCATTTGACGAAAGCCAAAGATGTTTGGGAAGAACTACAAAAGTTATATGCTCCAAAGGATAGTAAATTTCGTACTGTTCAACTAAGAAGAAAATTATATTCCTATAAAATGAGTAATTGCGAAAGTATGGAGAACTATTTAGGCCAAATTAATAAAACGGTGGCAGATTTATCAAGCATTGGTGATAAAATAGAAGACGGGGACTTAGCCATGGCGATTCTCTGCGGATTACCGGATGATTGGGATTCAATAGTGTCAGCTCTATGTAATCTACCAGAGGCAGAATTCACTAGTGCTACAATTAAAAGACGTTTATTGGCAGAAGATGCAAGACGTCATGAAAATGATGACAGGAAATCAGCCTTATTAGTTAAAGCTAAAAGAATGTCATCAAATAAGAAAGATGGGAAATCGTCAGAAGCAACGCAAAGAAACAAAGGAAGTAAAGAAGTAAAAACGGGAAACACTCGTAAAAGTGATTTTGTTTGCTATCATTGTGAAGGGAAAGGTCACATTGCAAGATTTTGTCCTAAGAAAAACAGAAAAATAATTAATGAAAAAACAAATGCAAAGAATATGAGTGCATTTTGCGGTACAGTGGCTGTAAGTAGTGATAATTGGGTAATTGATTCTGGTGCAACTCACCATATGACCCCAAATAAAGATTATTTTTTGAAGATCGACAAAAACAACGGTATATAAAATATAATCTTACCTTCCACTGGAGAGGGTACGGTGAGAGTTAAAATTACAGGACATTTCGATTCAATTCAGGAATTTGAAATAGAAAATACATTGTTGGTTCCAGAAATTGCTCATGGAATTTTGTCTGTACGAGTTCTAACTGAAAATAAGAAGAAAGTTCTTTTTGACAAGAATGGCTGTTCTATTTATGACGAAAATGGACAGGTAATTAGGGCAAAGAAGAAAAACCAGTTGTACGTGATTGAAGCAAAACCATACAAGGAAGAAAGTTTAAATTTAATGTCTTGTAAAGGTTCTGAAGAGAAATCACTAGACATTTGGCATAGACGAATGATGCACGTTAATAAAAACAAAATTTTGGAAATGTCCCAAGAAGAATCAGTATTAGGTTTGAATGTACAGAAAAGTAGCCCAACTCCATGTGATAGTTGTTTAGCAGGAAAATCGACTCGACAACCATTTCAAAAAATTTCCACAAACAACAGAACTATTAAGACACAAGTACTTGAGCTTGTACATGCTGACTTAATGGGTCCACTTGATATTCCCAGCTGGGGAAGAAACAAGTACGTATTTGGGATTGTGGACGATGCCAGCAGGTACATCTTCGTACGTTTTCTACAGAAGAAAGGAGATGTTCTGAATGAATTTAAAAAATGGAAAACTGAGGTCGAGAAGCAAACTGACAGAAAAGTGAAGAGAATCAGGACAGATAATGGTCTTGAGTTTTGTTCATGGATTGGACACAATTTTGTGAAGCTGAAGGAATTCGTCATGAAACAACCATGATATACACCTCAACAAAACGGGGTGGTGGCGGAAAGACTGAACAGAACTCTGATGGATTTAGTCAGAAACAGAAATTGAAGAGAATAATTTTCCTAAAGGATCCTGGGCTGAATTAACATATACAGCAGCGTACATCAGAAATCGAGTTACAAACAGTCACGACAGAAAGAAAACTCCTTATGAATTATGGACAGGAAGAAACCTAGTGTAAAACATTTGAGAATAATAGGCTGTGAAGTTTTTGTCCATGTGCCAAAGCAAAGAGGCATTCCAAATTGTCCAGAAGAGCTGAAAAGGAATTTTGATTGGATATGCATTATATGGTCGAGGATATCGTGTATGGATGCCAAAACATAACAAGTTGAAGAGTCACGCGATTGTGTGTTCAAAGAATTATATTCTAGTAGACATGCAAATGATAAAGAGCAAACAAAGAATATTATCGAAATTCAAAAGGAATCTATCACTCAAAATAACATATTTGAAGAGGACATTACAGATAATGAGACGGATTTCATTATCGTAAATGAAAATAGTAACGAAAACCGTGGTACAGAAGAGGAATCAGAATTTCAAGAAATATCATGTCAAGAGAAAAATTCATCTAGTGATAAGAAACTAGAAAAACACAAAGAAGATTCTACAAAACAAGTGAAAGAGAGACAACATAAAATGATTCTACGTTCAATGAAGTCAAATTTTATTGATTTACCTCAATCAAATTGTATAAAGGGCATCAGAGAAGAAGATCCATCAACTTATCAACAAGCAATAAATTGTGCAGATTCTCTAAAATGGATGGAAGCAATGACTGAAGAATTTAATTCTTTAATGAAACATGATTCATGGGAATTAGTGGAATTACTTCCTGATGTAATACCAGTTAAATGCAAATGGGTGTACAAGAGGAAAACTGTAGGTGATAAACAAGTATTCAAGGCACGTTTGGTAGCAAAGGGGTTTACACAAAGAAAAGGAATAGATTATGAGGAAATCTACTCTCCTGTTTCAAGTTTTGAAACAACACGCTTGTTGGTTGCGGCCAGTGTAGAAAAAGGATGGCTAATCGACCAATATGACGTAAAAAGTGCGTATCTTCATAGTAGTTTAAAGGAAACCATCTATATGGAACAACCAGAAGGTTTCATTCAAAGTGGTCAAGAGAAATTAGTGTGTAAACTGAAGAAGTCAATATATGGACTTAAACAAAGTGGCAGATGCTGGAATGATCATTTGAATAAATCTTTGATAAACATGAATTTTATTCGAAATGAAGTAGATCCTTGTGTTTATGAGTTAAATACAAAGAATGGTAAAGCAATACTGACAGTATATGTAGACGACATGCTTGTGATATCTGAAAATGAAAAGATGAGACAAAAAGTGAAGAAATTGTTGGAAAATTGTTTCGAAATTAAGTATATAGGAGAAGCCTCGCAAATGCTAGGTGTTAAATTTGAAAGAGAAAAAGATGGAAGCGTAAGTCTTTCTCAGGAGGAGTATATCAATCAGTTACTCAACAGATTTGGACTTCAAAATGCGAAAGGAACAAAGACACCCATGGAAGTTAAGCCAAATTTTCTTGAGGAAGATGACATAGAGAATTCTATGAATCTCCCCTACCGCGAGCTCATTGGTGACTTCTATATCTTCTCAAAGAACACAGCCGGATATTGCTTTTGCAGTGACTAAACTATCTCAATTTTGTTCCAGATTCAACAGAAGTCATTGGGAAGCGGCTAAGAGAATTTTAGATATTTAAAAGAAACAAAGAATTACAAAATTAGATATGAAACGACTGTTGAACCTCTCGTAGCATCTGCTGATGCAGACTGGGCAACTTGCACAACTGATCGCAAAAGTATAACTGGATATGTGATAATGTTAGCAGGTGCGCCTGTACTTTGGAAAAGCGCAAACAAAAATAAATTGCATTGAGCACAATGGAAGCCGAATATATTGCGATGGCAAAGTGTGCAAGAGAAATTGTTTGGATGAGAGAGTTACTAAAATCACTTGATCTAAATGAAATAGCTGGAGAGTCTAGTTTTGATATGGTGTGACAACCACAGCAATCGCACATGCAACGAGTTATATCGATAAATCTAGAACAAAACACATTGGTATAAAACATCATTTTGTTAGAGAGAGAGTGATGGATGGTACAATTAAATTGAAATATGTACCGACAAATCAAAATTCAGCAGATATCTTAACCAAACCTTTAAATCGAAATCTTCATGAGGTTCATTGTAAAAAATTGCTACTAGACAAGATTGAACCAGAGGAAACGTAATAATCCGTAACAAAAGAGATTCTTCCGAGGAGGAGAATGTTGTATTGTATTTTTTTAGTATTTGATTCGGAATAATCAGATTAGCCAATGTTTACAAATAGCACTTGTCTTGTCAATAATATAAGCTTTTTCAAATCAATTAAAAACTTGTACATATTCCTTATAATTAAATACATCGAGTTAAAAGCGTATTTAATTATCTATCTTGGTATTTATCAAAAATAACAAAATTGTCATTATGTGCTAATTATTATTATTTAAAATATTACGGTTACGTGACGTCAACTTCTTTATTGCCTACGTATAAATAACAAGGTGAATGTGCTACCTACCTGAGTGATAAGTAGTAGTTTTACACTGGAGCGAAACTTTACTCCAATGTTGCCAGCCAGCTGCAGTGGGACGAGGGGGCCAATCCAAATACAGGCGCCACTTAATTTTTTTTGTGAAAGGAATCGCGTGAAAAATTAAGAAAACACGGTACGTCCAAAGCATGAAACAATTTTATTAACGCACACAAAAATGAACAACAACAACGCAGGTCGAGCAATTTAAATAAACAGCTAGGCAATAAACTTGATACGGTAATACCTAATTTTTCGGATCCGAAACTACTACAGAGCTAATTGAAATGACAAAAATATTAGTCGTCTATTCTAACTTCGAAGAAACCGAGTGGTGCGCTTAACGCACAATAGCCGGAGAATTCCTCCGAAACGGAGTTTACTTCGCGAGTGTACGCAATCTACGTGCACAAATGCGGCTACATTCAATCCACCGAGAAACGAAATTTAAACAAACAATAAGGAAACATGACCTGCTTAAGTAGCGTCGTTACGTCCGTCTATAGGGCGTTTCCGTGGACATCGGCTTTTCCCCGGATGGATGCGTCGATTTGTAGTCGCAAGTTGGCACGAGACACCTGAGCTTGATCCTAACCAAGACCGGAAACAGGAGATTGGTCATAACCGTGACCAGAAACAGGAGCCTATAAACGAAGGAAGAGAAAGACGAACGTAAGGGCCAAGTCGAGAGAGTAACATCACGCAAAACTTACCTAGTCGGGAGGCTAGGCTGACACAAACCGCAGAGGAAATGCGGCTTTTCCGCTCCCAAATGAGCCAAAGAAATTCCGCACACAGCCGTACAACTAACTTTCACCTCCTCGATGAAGTGAACACGACACTAAATTTTCCGCGAAGGAACCATGCAGCTCACGGGGCGAACAGAGTATTACTGAAAAAAAATGATGCTTCCCTCGACCGGTGGAAAAGAAAAAAAGAACAAAAGAGAGAGAAATATTCGAATGGGCCAATGGCAGATTTTATGTCGTCAGCGGAAATCTATCAAGATAATGGGTAAAGGTTACTGGTATATGCAACAGTTTCCGGCTTCAACTGCATTCCGAAAGCCCGAACTCGTTCATCCGCTAATACACGCGTCGCAAAATAGGACCATTTAAATTGGACAATTAAATATTACGTAAACACAATCTCGACACAAAGCAAGGATGGGGTTAATTTTTATAATATGTACTTATTCGGCTGGTCTGAAGCTTTTAGCGAAAATATATTAAAAAGAGAATTTTGGGTGAATTGCGTAGGCGTGGAATGGCACATTCCTACGCCTAATGGGGAAACAGAACAAAACGGGTTAAAAATAGCTCGGAATGTTGAAATATACCTTATACAGGGTGTTCTCGCACACGATCGAAAGTAAACTGTAACAAATGGCAATACATATAACGGCGTTGCTGCCAAATTTAGAAAATATTTTTCTTCACAACTCGAAAACGGCTACACCTAGGACAACAAATTTACAAGTATAACATTTTTTATTATATTGATCCAAGGTGAAATTATTGTACTCGAGTCTGACACCCTGTTTACTGAAACTTTAGAGAATTGAATACGAAGTTGAGAATAAAAATATAAATTAATTTATTTTATTTATTTTAATATTAAATTTATAATCGAAGTACTCTATTGTCCGTTTACTATTTTTGCAAAATTTGTAAATAATAATCGGACGGTATGTTTGCTGTATGTTTAGCAGCTTCTTCAGAACGTCGATATTTGTACTAGTTTTTTGAATTGTCCCAGAGTAAGCTGTCAAACTTCCAGCGAAACGTCGACATTTATACTAATATTATTATTACAACATTTCGGATAAAAATTATCATCTTTAAACTTGGTCTCTCTTTTTTATTTTCAACAGTAAACAATTATTTATTTTATTCAATTTTTGCGGAAGTTGAAGAAAAAAATGTTATTTTCTGAAATTGAGATTTTTCAGTAAGCTAAAACTAACATACAATAAAAAAATCTCGTTGAAATCTTGATTAATTTCCGAAAAATAACAGTTTTAGGATTTTGGCAATTTAAAAACGCTATTTTCCACCTAAATAAAAATCACTCGGTATATCTGACATTGGCTAAACAGATTTTCAGAAAAGCATAAATTATTGCCATAAAAGTTTTTCAAAAATCAAAAAAAAAATTTTTCTATTTGATGCCGTTACTGTATTTGATGAGGTTACTGTATTACTATTGTGATTGAAATTTGAGTGCCAGCATAGGGATCTCGCTTATTATAAGAGATAGAGAATCGGTTAAATCAGAGATTCCCAAACTTTTTTGTCCCGTAGATCACGTGTCCATTTTTTCTGTTTTGGGTAGATCCCCTCGCCTTTCTAATATTGAATTGTTACAAATTCATCAATTTCAAATGTGTTTTTGACAGCTGACACAGTGCTACTCACTTTGATAGGTTTAACTGT
Organism: Dorcus hopei; assembly: GCA_033060865.1. NCBI lineage: Eukaryota > Metazoa > Arthropoda > Insecta > Coleoptera > Lucanidae > Dorcus > Dorcus hopei. The sequence goes on along the minus strand of CM065421.1, from coordinate 33,107,528 downwards.
AGTGTAGAGTGAAAAAGTTAAAAAAAACACATGTTAAAATAATTTACTTACTTCTCTCCGGCACTCCCAAACAAGATGACATTGATTTACTTTAACTTGTATGTACCTAACTACCTATTTATATTTTTAAAAATATTTGCTTAACACTTGGACGACTTTCTGCAGAAAGGAACCAACCCACATTATGGTCAAACTGAGAAAACAGTGATCTAAGTTTTGAACAATTCTAAAATTCCTAAACAATTTGAGGCCTATTGTATACTTGTGTAGTTTTAGACACTGACGTTTAAGGCCCAGTTTTACAATCGTGGAATAAGAACGGAATAACTGTTCGCCAAATATCCTTTAATGTTCCTCCATACCTATGTCACATTATACCAATAATAATGCTTATCCGACGATTGTAAAATCGGGCCTAAGTGTCCCTACCGAGTATTTTCTTATACTCTGCCATTAATATAACATTATGCAAAAAGGAGCCAACCCATATGGTTCTATTCTGCAGATCTATTTATTTACCACTATTGAGTATAGGTTGGTTTAGCGGCCAATAGATGTTATTACCATTATTTTGGGGCTTCGATCTATTCTGCAGCAGAATTTTAAATGCTTAACATATTCATAGCCTGAAGAACTCAGATTTTGTCAATTTGCAGGTTGGTTCCTTTCTGCAGAAAGGAGTCCACTTTTCTTTTCAAAATACCGAAATCAAATAAACAGCGTTTGTCTCTGACATTCGTTTTTACAGATCTTTGCAAGGACGACGCAAACTTGTACCAATTGTACTTGTACGAACTTGTTTAATTCGTCAATTGCAAAGATGTGGTACAAGTCTGGACAAGCGTTACTGCTTCAGGTATGCGCGAAACATATTGATACCTTTATGGAAAACCAAAGTTTAAATCACGACCTGCTAGTGGACCCCTATTTACATCTCATGCACCCCTAATTTTTGTTTTCGCTGATATGGACTCCTTACAATTCGGAGTCGAACCCTAGGGGTCGATATAGACCACTTTGGGAATCATTGGGTTAAATGGTCAAATTTCATGGTGTTCAATAACACAGGCCTACAAGGTTAATCCCTTTCATTAACTAATAACAGAATTTAGCAGATTTGCGGGGGCTAATTATGACAAAAATATGTATAAAATTCCATCACATAAGATTTTTGAGAAAACAGATTGCTCATTGTTCATTTATATTTACATTGCTCATTTATAGTTAATACTTAAATGTTTTCAGTTATTATTTTTCTAATTGAGTTTCCGATAGCTAAGTGCACCTTTATTGTCATTAAGTACTTTGTTTATCCAATCGAAATCTTTTTTCAATTAGTGCATCTGCTACTATACAAAAATATTGAGTTTTTTTCAGAATAAATACATTTAAGCCAAAGGCCGTGTCCTTTGTTCCCTTTATCTTGTACTCGGTGCAGACAACTTTTGCAATATTTGTCGGCTACTTAAATGGTAAACAGGCGCTTTTGTTGGACTTGATATTTAGAGGCCGAATTTTAGGTAAAATGCCTTTTTTTGTTTTTAAGGTTTTAAAGAATTTTTTGAATATCTTTCCGTTTCATTAGAAATAGAGTCATTTGACCAAATTTTATTTCACCTAGAAACCTATCCGGAGAGAATTCAACCAAGTATTAAATATTTTTCCAAATTGGATAACAATTTGATTCAAAATGTTACATTTGAATTTGAAACATCGAAGAGATTGTACAGAAATAGAATTCAGAAAGAAAATCAGAGCATTTGTTCGAAGACATTATTTCCATTTTCGTCGTATACGTTGTATCACTTCGAATAAGATTGTTACCCAACGTGGAAAAATATTTAATACTTTGTTGAATTCTCTCCGGATAAGTTTCTAAATACTGCTGAGAGCTCTTGGAATGGAATTTCGTTGTGACAAATAAAAAATACGCAACATATCACGTTTTTCTTCATTCGAATACGCCATTTTGTTTTCAGTGACAGACTAATTAAAAAAAGTTTTCTTGGCTACGCAGCATACAATTGAATTTAAGCTCACGTAATGTGTGCACATAAATTTAATTGCAACAGTTTTTTCAAAATTTCTCAATGAAAATTAAAACAAAACAGCAAGTGTGGCATACCAGTGAATTCAACTGCCTGTCCAAACAACAAAAATCGCAATCAGCATGAAACTTGACAACTTTGTACCGTTTCTAAATATTAGTGAGTTTTTGCAAAACGTTCCGTTAAAATTTGCGTACGTTAAACGTTAAAACTCTATTTCTGATTGGCTAAATTCATACGCAGAGAAAATGTTGCTAAGCAAAATAACTTTTAACATACCTAACGATATTTTTATCGTAAGGTATTGCAAAAACTCCCTATTGACGAAAAGACGCAAATAATTATATTAATTGAAGAAGGGTGGTCTTCTTGACTCCTAAAAAGGAAAGTAAAATTATGCATTGTGACATTTTACATGATTTAATTGTCAGCGTTTATGTCAGTCAGATATATGTAGATCGATTTATACTAGGTACTCTAATATTGCAGAATATAGCCCAAAGACGTATGTTTTTTTTTAATTCCACAACTGTCCATCCTGTACAATCTGTCCTTACCAATCGTTTTCTTAGCAAGAATAATAATAAAGTTGCGTTTAATAAATTGAAAAATTTATATTTTAATTAAGTTTCAATTATGCATGATCGAAATTATAAAGTAACTGATTAAATTAGCTGCAATTAGCAACGTATAACATGTATTTCAAAAAATGCTTTTAACAAAATTTGAATAAATAAAGGAATCTTTGCGTTAGGTTTTATAAGCTTTTAGAGGCGGAAGCTTTCAATAGGTTATTTATTGAATTTGGTGGTTTGTTTGATGAAAAATATTTGTAGACATTATCTGAACAAACCCTAGTAAAAAGCACAAATAACAAAATGTTTGTTCGATAAAAAAATTGCAAGCAATTAATACAGTTTTTAAAAATGGGAATAAAAACATTGCCCGGAAAACTCCGGCAACCCTATTTCTCAGTGACGATGACTTTGAAATAAAATAGCTCACACATTTTTATGATTACCGTTGCAGCGATATTCTAGCTTTTTTAGGTTACATACATTCTCTGCAGTCTTCATTTTTGCCAGAGACGCTTTATTATGTGCCTCACCTTCCAGTCGAGTTAGTGCAGATAAAGAACAGGTGCCGCCGAATGAAAAATGTACAGACGCGAATGTAAACTAAAAGTTTTAAAATTGTAACGTGCTACATTTGGGACATTCTGTGAACAACGCTTTCCGTCTGCATGCAGGGTTAACAAAGTACATGGTGTACATTTTACAGCATTTTATTTGTTTCCTGGTTTTCTCAAATTTACAACTTCCAAAAATATTGAAAAGTTTTTCAATGTCTGCTTCATATTTATCAGTAATTTCAGGTAAAGATAAAAGGATTGTGCTTTCTCCAGCAACTTAAAAAAAAAATATCTTCAGTTTTTAGATATTTTAAAATAAGATATTTAGTGAAGGTAAATTTTTGAGAAAGAAAAGAAAAATTTTATACGTCTCAAGGTACAATCGCAAATTTAACCTCTAGAAGGGATAATAGCTTCATTTCCGGTATAAAACTACGGAAACATAAAGTCTGGAGCTTATTCAATTCTGCAAAGGTAGCTACACTGCATTCTATTGTTACACAACTCTAATATAGAACCGGCAACCGTAATATTGCTTTTGATTCTCAGACTTTATCGTTTGCTGCAACAATACAAGCTATGATTTGTAATGTAAGAGCGACAAGAAATTCCGCCGGAAATTAAAAATTAATGGCCGGAATTCGCATCGTCTTTCAAGCATGAATGATGGCATAAATTCTCAAGAGATACGTTTACTCATATTCAATGTTATTCCAATTTTTTGCTTTCATTTTTTCAGATTAAAGGCAAAAAGATTATACTTGTATAGAACAAAATTACTATAATTAATACAAATAAAAAGAGTGAAGGAATTATAGTCGAAATACTTAAATCGAAATTTCTCTTGCCATTTCTTGTACGAATTTTTGCATTAACGTTATTAAGCATCGCGTTTCATTTGAAGGGAACGTCAGGTTCCCAAGTAATTACTGGATAATTTTAGCTAAACCAATTAATATTTCACTAATAATAATGGGCATACGCAATGTGTGATGTACATGAATATTTAATGCCGCGCTTCATGAATTTTTCATTGGACCCGCTTTACTCCTGAGTTATTACTAAGCAAACATTGTCGAATCTGTCGTAGGAAATTAATGTGCAGGTTACTTGGTCGTATCTGCTCGATTTGATAGGTAAATGTCGCCAAGCAATTACCTGTCAATATATAAATATTAAACTTAATTAAATATTTGCTCCTTCGTGTGAAAGTTATCGACTTCATAAGTTGTGCCCAACTTAATTTGATGTAAAGAACTCTGAGTTGAGTTTGAAAATTAACTTTAGAACTTGGCGGGTTCTACATAGTAAGAAGTTTTGTTTCGCACGCTGGTCCTCTTCAAACTTAATGGCCAGTGAAGTTTCGAAGCTTGGAATTCTTGTTTAATTTCAACAATTTATCTAAAGCTCTCGTAGTAGATGGCTGTTGGAAAAAAAAACGAAAATAATCTTTGAATTATTTTTTAATACTACAGTCGCGGCCAAAAAAAAATGGACACTTTTTGACGTCAGTTTTATATAACAAAACTTTTGCTGTGTGATTGTAATTGTGAACTGATACTTACAAACAATAAATATCATCCATAAGTATCGGCTTACAAGAAAACTTCCAGCAAAAGTTCTAGTACATAAAATTGACGTAAAAAAAGCGCCCACTTTTTCATACTAAAACTTTTCGTGGATGATTGTAATTATCAACTAACATTTACGGATGAGAAACAATAACTATTACTGATTATCATCCACCCAACGAAAACATGTACGTTTATTCAACGTTAATTTCACGTTGTTATGGTGGAAATAACGTTATTCGTTGAAAAATGCAAAGTTGTTTTTTGGTTGAATTAGCAACCATAATTATACCACGTTTGTGTAACGTGTTTTTTAACGATCAGTTTAATATGAACGTAATTATAACGTGAAATAAATATGTAATAATTTTGTCTTTTTACGACGTGATTTATACTATGAGTAAATGCGATGTATCTCCCGTATGTTGATTACCACATCATTTCAACGTTAATTCAACATCTACTATTCTACGTAATAAATGAGAAAAAAATTAACGAAGCTAATACGTTAGATAAATCATATGTAATGATTTGCTGACAGCAGCCAGCGTCCGTCTGTCTCTCGCGTCAACGCTGTCTAGTCGACGCGCCTTGGGCCAGAGAATTCTGCCGGCAGAATAAACTAGAATAGAGAGTCCGGCGCATTCCAGGCGATTCCCGAAGAAAGAGCCGGTTTATAAAATGTACGCGGCCGGGGGGTGGAGTTAAGTTCGATTAGAATGCAACGTGAGACAGTTCGAAATTAAAAGTGGCCTGTTAAACTTTCGCTCGGCTGTTGAAATAAATTACGTATAAGTCTGTAAATAAATTATTGTTAAATATTAGTGTTAAATTAGTTTGCTTGTAAATAAATTAGTTATTAACTATTTCGCGTTTTCTTTTAAAATAAAAATTAATGAACCTTTAAAAATCGTTACAATAATTTACAACTAAATTTTTAACCCACGTTTTATAACGTTATTATAACGTATACCGAATAAATATGAGTTACAAAACGTGATGTTGACGTCAGAAAACACTTAATTTTACAGTGATTGTCTATCGTGCTTCACACCTTTGAATTCTAATTTTACTAAAAATCTCTGAAATGTGAGGTTCTTCTATGAAAAGTACTGCTGATTTGCACATACGAGTCAACCATAACCTCTTTTTAAGTTGATCTGTCAAATTTTTTTAAGTTAGTTTGAATTTGATGCCCAAAATCTGTGATTAAAAATACTAAAGAACGCAATAGTCAATCAATTATAATGTACATACATATTGTCACGAATACTCATTGGGGACAGCTGTATACGGAGTGGAAAGTTTAACTGGAATAAATTCTGTAACTTAGAAAATTACGATTTGTAAAAAAATTCTTGGAATAGGTCAATTTTTATTTTTAATGGCGCACATTACAAAGGGACTTTTTTAACTTTTCAATTATTTGGAGGGGTGAAACGACCCATAACTATGTTTTTTTTTAATGGAAGGATATGTTGAAAAAATTGGGAATACAGCTACGTTTTTTTTTCTTTAGCAGTAAAAGGTAAAAAATTTAAAAAAAAAGAATTTTTTTACTAAAACCGTTTTTAATGCCAAAAATTCAGGAACTCCATTTTTTTATTATTTGATAAGAAGAAATAAGCATTCCATATGGTATCGTATTGTTGCGTGCAGCCAAAAGATGGCACTGCCAATGCGCTAAATTTTTAATTGTACGTAATTACCTCACTGAAGTTTTTCCCAATAGGTGAATAGGAAGAAGAGAACCAATGATCGATTGAGTGGCCAACAAGATCTCCAGATCTCACCCCTTTAGACTTTTTTATGGAGGTATTTAAAAAGTAAAGTTTATGTGACTAAACCAAACGACATAGCAGAACTTCAGAACTTCAAATTCTGCATGAAATTAGGAGAGTAATGCCGGAAATGTTACAAACTGTTAGGGATGGAATTTATAATCGATTAGGGTATTGCCAAGTGAGAGGTGGCGAGCATTTTGAACATCTGATGCGTTAAAATCGATCTAGTCAAATTTTTTTTATTTTTTCGCCTTTTACTGTTTAAGAAAAATTAAAAAATAAAAACGTAGCTGCATTCCCAAATGAACAAGCTTTAAGAAAAAAAATTACTCAACATACCCTGCCATTTAAAAAAAAATAGTTAGGGGTTGTCTCATTCCTCCAAATAATTGAAAAGTTAAAGAAATCCATTTATAATATGCGCCATAAAAATAAAAATTGACCTGTTCCAAGAATTTTGCTACAAATGGCAATTTTCTAAGTTACAGAATTTATTCCAGTTAAACTTTCCACTCTGTGTAATTGTTAACGGGGTTACTTTGCTGAACTACGGATAATGGATTAATTGCGCGATCGATTGGAGACCGAGCGGGAAGGTGGCCTAATAGCGAAGGGTGCTCAATAAAGCCTAAAAGTGGTGCGGTGGTTTTTCTGAAGAGGACCTTCCTTTTTAGAGCCGAGAACCGGGACAAAGTAAGCAAGTCTTTGTTATTCGGGTAAACTACCCCCAAGTGCCTTTAGCCCATATCTGGACGGAACCGTCTACCGAGAGCTACGTTTACCCCAACCGCTGAACTTATTGCAAGCGCGAAGAGAGCGTGACAATATTGCGGTGTTTATGGGCAGCATGTAATTTTTTTTGAATTTTCATAAAGAAATAATTTTGTAAATAATAAAGTAAATTGAGAGTATTGTATTAAATGTGTTTTGTTGAATATTTTAAGTTAGTGTAAATATTTTTAGAAATAGGCGATTTAGAATTACATGTTTATTATAAATAAATTATTTAGAATTTTTGAAATGTATATACAAAGAAAATAAGCTTAGGATTGTAATAATTAGAAAAATTGATTTAATGATGTTATGATAATATGGATGTTAGAAGGAAACTGTATATAGTAAGGAGTTCGGAAATTGAACGAGTGAGGGCGGCGCGTAGCTATTGTAAGTTAAAGTCCCCGGTTCGGCTTTATTACCACTGCCTCCATCCGCTTTACGAATCAGTCACGGAAGCGATACGGAACTGGGGTCTCCAAATGGTTTAGCGGTCTAGTCTAGCCGACTTGGAAAGTCGTGTCACTCGGCGGCGTGGTTTCGAATTCCAACATTAGCCATGTATGTTTGTTCAGTCTAATGATTTAGACCCAGCTTTAATACACGTCGTAATTGTCTGATTCAACGTTAAACGTGGACATTGCCGCGACATTTTTTCGTTGTTTCAACGTAACCATAACACACGAATTCAACGTTTGTTACATGTTATTCTACAACGTTTTTTATACGTATGTGTGCAATGGGATTTAACGTTGAAATACCGTGGACAAAGACGTTTAAAAGAACTTGATTCGAGCGTTGTTAAAACGTATCAATAACACACGAATTCAACGTTGATTAGTTGTTATTCTACGTTTTTTACACGTGGACAGAGACGTTTAAAAGAAATTGATTGCCGCGACATTTTTTCGTTGTTTCAACGTAACAATAACATATGAATTCAACGTTTGGTTACGTGTTATTCTACAACGTTTTATAAGTATCACTTTATAATTACAACCACCCAGCAAAAGTTTTAGTATTAAAAAATTGACGTATCCACTTTTTTTGGCCGCAGCTGTATTACGATAATTCTCAAACATCTTCTTAAAAGATTGGGAAAATAAATAATATAGTTTTTTCAATTATTTACCATCGGATTCCATTTCTGTACTTAATAATTCCTTACATAATTAAATATTTTGTGATAATTTTCAACGGAAAAAAGTGCTTCAGTTATGTTTATCATTTAAAATGTCAACAGATATCGATAATTACAAACATGTGTCAATTTGGAAGCTATTTTTGTAATTTAAAATGTGAACAAATTTGGCCGCCAACTTAACAAAACAAAATTCTTGGGTCTTTAATGAACTACTTTATGAAATCCAAATGAGTGTCATAATGTAGTCGCTAAAGCACCAAAATAGAAAAACATTATTGCTATGTTATTTTAGTTTTGGAGTTTGAAAATTGTTGTAACATTTTATTTGTATTTAGGATTTGATGTATTAATTATAATTTAGTTCGTGATTCATCATACATCCATAAAATTTTGCACATTAAAAGAAAAAAAATTACGATCCCAAGGTACTTCAACAAAAATGTTGCCATTACTGAAACACAAATTTTTGTTAAGAAAAACGAACGTGAGGGGAACGATTAAAAGATGCAATCGCCATCACCAGACTGACACACACGCCAGTCTAAAAGCAGTTCCAATGGATGTACACCATACTGGAGGAGTTGTAGTTCTTTGAAAGCACCTCCGAAGCCAAACTTCTCAGATCAGGAGCAAGTCCAATTTAGGCGATTTAACAACATGTACGGTTTCATTTGTTTGACAGCTAAACTCAGAATTACATGGCGATTCATTTAAGATCAACCGCGAATATCTGGGACAAATAATAAGACAGCTATTTTTATATATATATTTTTTTTTAGTTTGGTTTTGCCTTTTCACAAGAAATTGTTGATCCATATTCATTGTTGTATGACGCGTTCCAGTTTTTTTTTTTAATACAAGGTTATAAATGTGATCGGAGTTCAATTGGGGTAGAGTCGAATATAACCTGCGAGGTTGAATGTATCGAGTTTATTAAAATTCACGGGTTTGATGCCCGGTTGCACCAACTTTTTAAGCGGAGCTTAAATGTAAGTGGTGTTTAGACTATGACATTATTTATAGATTTAACAAAATGCTGTTACTCACATTTTAATTGATACTTAAGTTGAAGTTTAAATGTCAATCAGAATGTATTTGACATTATACTGACTATACATAAATGTCACATTCTAAACATAACTTAAATTTAAGCTCTGCTTAAAAAGTTGGTGCAATCGGGCATGCGATTCAATTAAATAACGCGATTCAATGAAATAACGTAAAGTGAAGTGAGAATAAACATTAGTTAAAGTATAAAACCGTAAGGAACTGAACAAATTATTAATATTAAAAAAAAAACTATTTAGTATTTTTTTAATTAAAATAACAATAATATTTTTCTACTTTGCGTTCACAATGAACTCATTGTGACACCAAAAACAGTTTCACAATGAAGCTCATTGTGAAACTGTTTTTGGGGAAATTTTAGTCAATTTTTAATTGAAAATATTTATTAGATTCTACAAAATAACTCATTATTTATTTGTTACTTAACAGAATACTCACAATGAAGCTGGATAAGAAAAATTAATAACTTGTTAAAGTGACTTTTGATTAAAACGAAAGGTTTTCAGTGTTGCCACGCATTACAACTAAAATTCCCCATATACCAAGGAGATCAAATTTTTGACAATATTTTTCATTTTTTTGTTCAATAAGTGACGCAAAGTAGAAAAAATACTATATTTTACACGTTTCACAAGAGGCATTGTAACGCTTCGCTCGTCGTACCCCAACCCCACTCGTGTTACTACAATAAGCCTTCTTGTGAAACTCGTAAAATAATATACTATTACGCGTTCAATTGTTTTCAACTGTTTTGTGATAGACGTATTTAAACAAGTGGCCATTACAGGAAACTAGTTTATATTAAATTCAACTAAAACAAACAAACAGTCACTATTGTTGCATTAAAAGAAATTGTTAATAAAGAATTTTAAGCTGACCAGAGTTATTTAAATTATTTATGAGCATAAGAAATAATCTACGAGCATGCAAAGAACCCAAAAGCGTTCATAGATTTTATTGAGTTTTAAAACAAAAGAAAAAGATTATGCAATTTTAACGGGTTATCCATGATATTTGTGCTAAATTAAAATAATTTTGAAGACGATGAGCCAAGAGTCACAAAAAACAACTTCTAAGATCTTGAATTATATTTCAATCATCGTACAAACATGAATTAGATGATGACGATGTTGATTCACGGTATATTTTAGAATGTTTTAAAGTACCCTATTTCTTGTACAAGATTTGGTTCAATTTCTTGAACAACTTAAATTTTATTAAAAAATTTTTCTCATTAAATTTTATAGTGAATTATATCAAAAATTAAACTGAATTAATAACTACCTGAAAAAAATAGAACATGTTCCAGCTCCAAACCACATCTGCAACTCAGAGAAATTTCTTGCTTCAAATATTTATTAAACAAATCTTGTATAAGAAGTAGGCTAGTCTAAACACGAATAATTAAATACAATTCAATAGATTTTTTTGCACAAAATACACGGTCCTCATTCTGCAAACTATCAAACAATAAAAGAATATATCCAGAGGTTACTCTTACAGAAGATATTGCCATCTACTAATTTAAATAATTTTCATTTTATTGAAGAAATAAAATGGGTAATTACACTGTGGGAATCTCAAAAACAGTGTTGTTAGTCAATGTAGTGCCTTGGTCTTTTCTTGATTGCAAAGTATTAACAAAAAAACATTTTTTTAATTTTTGAATCTGAATTGATAATTTTGATTTTCCTAAACGCGCTACATCACAATTGTTTAAATATTTAGGGTAATCAAGAAATAACAGGTTCTTCCAAAGCAGAATTATTTCACTCGGTTTTAATAACTGTGATGGCCATGAATAACTTTTATGGAATAATGTGGTTTATACTTTTTCTCCAATTTCATCAGTTATTTATAATTACAACTTTCACGGAATTACTATTGAGAAGTTTTGATATCTTAAATTAAGCAACAATATCGTAATAACTCCTCATAGACTTAAAAAACTCATAATTCTCAACATAGTGGAAGTGTACTTAAAACGGAATACTTAACCTTTGGCATTCATACTTCAAGTCGTAGGAGTCCCGTGAAAAACATGCGTAGGTATAATATTACTGTGACGATTCCGGCGCCAGCCCGTCTCATGCGTCACCGCCGACGCGCCTCAGACGAGAAACTTCGGAAACTTCGAGATCACGCCAGCGGTGGAATCAATCCGAGACTCTCCGTCGCCTCCCAGGCGATTCTCGAAAAAAGAGCCCGGTTTATAAGGAAGCAAGCCGACCGGGAAGAAACAGTTCTGCGTTGGACAGTTCGGCATTAAAGTTCGCGTTAGACTTTCGCTCGGCTGTTAAAATAAATTAGGTATAAGCTTGTAAATAATTTAGTGTTATTGTTATTATATATTATATTAGTTTAGTATAACAAATAAATTAGTTTGCTTTTAAATAAATTAATTTATTAACTATTTCTTGTTTTGTTTTAAAATAAAAATTAATAGATCAAAATCGTTACATTACCTATACATATAACGAGCGTCTAAATAAAAACCTGATCAAGTGGGTTGTGATCGAGAATTTATCCATTGCATTTACATAGCAGAATTACTAAATGTAGCCTACTTGACCAGGTTTTTATTTAGACACGAGTTATAATTCTATTATACCCCAAGTGGAATCCCAAATAAACATACAAGTTTTGAATCTGGACAAAGTTTTTTTTATTGTGCAAGTATCCCGTTTTAGCAGTACATACAGGAAAACGGGATATTTATTTGGCATTTTTCATCTAGTACAGATAGCTATTTGGCCTGTAAAGGCGCGTACTGACCAAAAAAAATAACGGCCCTATTTCCTCTATTATTGCGCATGTAACTCTTACTGTAAGGAATACTTGAGATTACAACAAACTTCCAAGAAACATTAAAACTTACCTAGTTCAACGCACAACACAACTATGAACACCACCATCCGTTACCGAGCACTGTAACTTCAGTTTCATGAGTATTTCAATTTATGACAGCACTTGTATCATTGAAAATTCATGGTTTCCCGTTTTACCTTACTATCCCATTTTAGGCACACTTCCCCTACTTATGTAGGTGAAATATACACAAGAGCTCATCCCTCCTATTAGAATGCAAGATGAAAAGCAGAAGCATTTGCCAAATATTTGGAAAGCGTATTTAGTCGATTTTCTGGTGAAATACTTTATTAAACGTTCATTAGCTTGACCTTCCGATAAAAAAATTAACTAGATACGATAATTTCACAACTACTAGGGTGTCCCATTTTCGATGGTATTCTACCTAAATGTATCTACGTTAATAATGGAAATAGAAAAAAAAAACCTAAGCACGTAATATTGAGTCAACTTTTTATGCTGATTTGAAAGGTTCAATCAAAAATTTGCAATTTCTTATCGTTTTCATGGTACAATAATTGAAAAATAAAAATTCATTAAAACTTGAAATGCAAATAATTTTTTTTATTTTTAAAGATATCAAAAAATGATACGGACATTTTTGATTCGACTTTTAACGTGGATCATGGTTTCTTAATTAAATTACATAAAATTTTCATAATAGCCGAGATACGAATCCAACCTTTATTTTTTTTACTAAATTTAACTAAATAACTTTATTGCCACTATTTTAAAAGATAATATCAATAAACTATATATTTCTGAAAAGCGAAAGAAATACTCTTTTTAACTATGTCAAAGCCAACTATGACTTGTTGTGTATTACAGAGTGCACCAAGCAGCGGTAGTTCACATCGCTCTGTTAGAAAAAACTCTCCTTTACCTACTAAACAATTATAAACAAACATCACACATAATAGTATCTGGTGACTTCAACTACGACTTCCTCACACGTGAAGGGGACGACATCACTAACTGCCTGCTAAGTTTTGGACTCCAGAAAACTATTCATGGGTATACCCGAATACACCACAACGGCACCAAGAGGTGCATAGACAATATCTTCACCAACATCACCAAGTACAAAGCTTACTCATTCGATCCAGGTATCTCTGATCACAACGCCCAAGTTCTGCAATTTGATGTCAAACCTGATAAATTAATCGACCCCGAGGACAAATACATCAGACCTCTATCCAAAACAAAGGTTCAGAACCTTACCCTAAGTCTACAACAAGAGAATTGGGAAGCAGTTTACAACGTCCAAGGTACAAACTCGAAGTTTGAGCGATTCCTGAGTTCATTTTTGAATCATTTTGAAAGGAATGTACCCCTAAGAAAAATACAGGACAACCGTAATCATTTTCGTCCATCGACCGAACTTCAACAAGTCAGAGAAACCCTACGACTAATTCGTGATACCCACAACAACTCGCCGGATAGAGAATTACTGGACATATATAACCGGTACAAGAGCTTTTATTTGAATCTTATTAATAAGGAGAAAAAGCAAGAACATATCAAATACATAAACCAGTCAGATAATAAACAAAAAGCTCTCTGGGCAGTTATTAATAAAGAAACCGGTAGAAGATCTGACAGAAAGAAACCAACCCTGAACGCAGAGGAAGTCAACAAATTGTTCGCAACAACAGCAGAAAAACTTAAATCTACAATCCCAGCAGGATCTATCGACGCCCGTGAGTTGGTTAAAAATGTCAAAGTTAATGGTAGCTCCATGTTTTTTTCCCCCGTTGTCGAACAAGATGTCGCCAGACATATAAACAACCTCAAGAGTAAAAACACTCCAGACGTATATAACATCAGCACTAGGCTAGTCAAAACCGTAGGCAACCTGATAACAGCTCCATTGACGCATATTATTAACCACAGTCTCGAGGAAGGAATTTTTCCAACGAGTATGAAGACAGCCAGAGTCGTTCCAGTTTTAAAGAGTGGCAATTCTAACGATTTCAATAACTATAGGCCAATCTCAATCTTGCCCGTCTTTTCAAAAATTTTAGAAGGAATTTTGGCTGAACAAATCACAAATTTCTTCGAAAGAAACAACTATCTGCATGATAACCAGTTTGGCTTCCGTCGCAATAGAAACACTAGCAAGGCCATAATGCGTTTAATCAAATATATGGTAGATTCAATCGAAGAACAGGACGCAATTGCGGTACAATTCTGTGACCTTTCTAAGACCTTTGACTGCCTCTCCCACAAGATTTTCCTTTCAAAACTTCAACATTATGGGTTCAGAGGTCCCCCCCTTAAGTTAATGGAATCCTACTTCACCAACCGACAACAAGTGGTCTGTATTGGGAACCGTAACAGCCCGCCAGAATATATTTCACATGGAATTGCACAAGGATCCATACTGGGCCCACTTTGCTTCATACTATACATCAACGATCTACCTTCCAACATCAACGCCGAAACCGTGCTCTACGCCGATGACACATCTTTCGCTGTAAGAGACAAAGACCCTAAAAGCCTTAGTGGAAAACTAGACCTTGCTTCCCAGACCTCTGCCACATGGTTCGCAGCCAACGAGCTATGCCTCAACGAAAAAAAGACCAAAAACGTCATCTTCACAGTATCCCGAAAGAGTGCAGTAACAGTCGATGAAGTGAAGTTCCTGGGCGTCCATTTGGACACCCGACTAACCTGGCAGAAACATTGCGCTGAGCTTTCCATTAAATTATCCCGCTCAATATATGCTATTCGGCGCATTAAGAACATCGTGGATATAGAGGCTGCACGTACAACCTACTTCTCTCTGTTCGAGTCGCTAATGACTTACGCAATCGAAGCCTGGGGGAACTCTTCCCATGCTAAGAAAATTCTTGTCCTGCAGAAGAAAGCAGTACGTGCTGTTGACGGCTCATCCAACGACACCCACTGTAAACCACTATTCATCAAGCACAAAATCCTAACACTACCTGCACACTTCGTTATAAAAGCCTTAGTTCATACTAGGAAGAAATTGAACCATCTCGAGACAAGATCCGATGCACACGACCACGACATACGTACAAAGGAAAATATATCCATTGAGCGGTCCAGATTATGCCTAGGGGCGAAACAAAACCTCGGTATGAGGCTATTCAACAGACTACCTCTGTCTTGGAGGAAAACAACTGTCCCAGCGTTTGCCAAGCGACTGAAGTGCCTAATGTTACTTAATCCAATCTACAGTATGGATGAGTTCCACCAAATCTCTTTTAACACCAGCAAATTACAATGATTGTACTTATGATTGTTCTCATGATTGTATTTATGACTTCATTGCTATGCAGTGCAATAAAATACATTTACATTTACATTTACATTTACATTTACATTTACATTTACATTTACATTTACATTTACATTTACATTTACATTTACATTTACATTTACATTTACATTTACATTTACATTTACATTTACATTTACATTTACATTTACATTTACATTTACATTTACATTTACATTTACATTTACATTTACATTTACATTTACATTTACATTTACATTTACATTTACATTTACATTTACATTTACATTTAAAAAAACAAAGGTTGGGTTCGTATCTCGGCTATTCTGAGCTTTCTATGTGATTTAATTAAGAAACCATGATTTACGTTAAAAGTTGAATAAATAATGTCCTTATCATTTGTTAATATCTTTTAAAATAAAAAAAGTTATTTGCTTTTGAAATTGTGATAAATTTTTCGTTTTTCAACTCATCAGGAAAACGGTAAGAAATAGCAAATTTTTTATTGAACCTTTCAAATCAGCATGAAAAGTTGAGTGCTCAGTTTTATTCTATTTTCATTATTAACGGAAATACATATAGAATACCATCGAAAATGGGGCAGCCTACACATATACATAGTTCCAAAAATTTAAGACACGATCTGAAACAACAAAGGTACTGCACACACGTTACCCAGGCATTTGATAAAACCTAGCACAACGTGTTGCTTTTTATAAGATTAAAATGAAGTGCTGAATTTTACCTTACTGAAAGGTATGTCCAAGTGAAATATTGAGAAACCCAAACACATCTTGTGTCGATCAAAGCAGGAATTCCACAGGTTAGTGTACTTGATCCCGTCTTATAGGTACCCACGGTCTGTAAATTATAACGGTTGCCTCATCCGTCCTGTAACCAACAGCAACACAACGTCACCGATAGACCTTACTCGCCATTTCCATGGTTACTAAAGTTAAAGTTAAAGTTATAAGTTGCCTGGTAAATTTCAGTCAGTGATAATAATAAATACGGTAAAATGTCACTCACAATCAGATGGGCAATTTAAATCTATTCACGGCCCTTTTTTTATACGAATAATCGATGTTAGATTGATTTTTGCATTATTGTCACATGTACATTAACGATGTACGATGAAAATCTTTTTGTGTTTACTATTAGTACAAGTTCAGATTGCACATCGGATTCCAGGAATTTTCTCTAAAGGCAGGCGACCACTGGACGCGAAACTAAGCTAAGCTAAGCGAAACTAAGTTTCTTGAAATTTAGATCCAACGTAATCTTACGCGGACGTGGCAACTAAAGCTACGGGAAGCGAAGTTAGGATAGCAAAGATATAAAACAATGTTTATCCTCGCTGGGTTGCCTCGTCCGCGCAAGGTTACGTTGGAGCTAATTTTCAAAAAACTTAGTTTCGCTCAACTTAGCTTAGTTTCGCGCGCAGTGGCCCGTCGCCTTAACTGTCAGAAGATTTGTATTAAAACGAATTTTTAAACCATATTACTATTTATTTTTTATTAATGAGAGTAAAGACTAGTCTACAATTGTCCGGGACTGAGAACGTAAACAGTAAAGATCACGATAAAATATTGTCAATTATGACTAGTTACATCAAACATTTATGCTCAACTTAACCACAGACTTAACTTTATGCGTCACTTTAGACTTAAAATATGACTTACGCAATGTTGGGTAATCTCAAATGTAAGCTCAGCTTAAGAGTTTGGTACAACTGACCATTCAAATGCTTCACCTTCAACAGGTATAATTTTTAGTGTCATTTTTCTTTTGACAACTGATCAAAATTGCATTTAACTTCAACAAGCAGGCTTTGACTGGTCTATAGCTGACATCACAAACTACCGACATGAGGTAACCGTTATAGTTTACGGACCGTGATAGATACCTACTATACACTGCTGATTTGTCGACTAGTCTAGTCCTAGTTCATCCAAACTATCCATCGAAAATAAAGTTTCAATATATGAATTTATAAGGAAGCCCATTAGACGTATGAGTTACCGCTGTTGGAATTCGAAAATATACGCTTTAATCTAAGCCATTCAGAGCAACCACTAATGCCCTCTAGTTTGTCCAGAACTATGTCCTTCACAGTGGTTTATAAATCCCAACAGTGCTCAAAGCATGTGCGATAACATAGTCATTTGAAAGGTCATCCAAACGATTTAGCTGTATATTTTTTCGCCTAGCATATGTGAAAGTAACTCATATTAAACCTAAAAATGTGACGGAAAGTAATGTTTATCTGCCCTTGGGCTGCTAAACTCATAACAACACGATTTATAGTTCGTAACCTAGCGACACATTGACTTTCATTTGCGCGCTTTGACATTTCACAGAATTTTTCATTAAACGTCAGTTTTAAACAAAGTTTGAATTTGGTTTAGAGCTAGGCGAAAAACAGTTGTGTGTCACACATGCAGAAACGCATTAGTAGCCCTTAGCTATGAGCTGCTAATGCTCACTTTCTGCCCTTGTGACACAATATACTATACTTACCCGTCAGTTAAGGAAGAAACTAAATTAATATGATCCATTGAACTTTCCTCAATGACAATAGTCCTCATATTGATAGAATATGCATATCCATTATGACAGAGTATCATTGATTGAGACTTCTTTGTGTCCTTCATTTTAACATGTTAAATTACGTACTTATTATTTTGAATTTGACAACTTGTATTTTCCGGGATATTAAAGAAAATTCTGAACGTTTTGATATCTGTTGCAATCTTCTTTAGGGGAATGTACGATTTTTAAGCAGTTCGTAAGAAGTTATTACGAAATTGATATACAAATTTTCATAGGACAAGAATCTAGTTTAATTAAATTTTAAAAATTAGAACTTTTCGTTTACTAATTGCCCCATTTTTTCTAGGTTATGCTGCAAACTAATCAATTTCCCTTATATTTTAATTCGAATTAAACTTGAGCTCCACTGTGTTACATACAGTCGCACCTCTATAACTCGAACCTCCACAACTCGAAACTTTCTGTAAGTCGAAATTTACTGATGTCCCTGTACAGTGTGTGTAACTGAAATGTCTTTCTTTAACTCGAAATTTCTATAACTCGAAGTAATTTTTCGGTCCCTTGAGATTCGAGTTATGGAGGTTCGACTGTATTAAATGAATGGCGAAATGAATTTACGTACTATAAGAACACCATAATTCAGATTGATTATATGTAATTCAATAAAAAATTCTTTTTTAATAATTGGTTACTGAAATTGTCGTAAAATTGTTACGATCCACAATTTCATGTTGACCTATAACATTTTCTGCCGCTTGCAAATTGCTCATGTATAACGATTTAATTACATGAAGCTATTAAAATTTGAGATGTATTAGAATGAGGTATTTCATGTTATTGTTCTCTAATAATATTGTTTGTATCGAACACAACGTCGCTACTGAAAATCAAGCGGATACAGTGTTTCAGTGGACACCGCTGTAGTTACGCTAATGATACAAACATAAAGGACCGAACCGACGATTTAAATAATCTCATTTAAATTCAAATTTTCTTTGATTAATAAAGGGTTTAAACCGAAATCTAAATGTAGGGGGATCTTTTGTGTGAAGGATCATTCGAGTTTCTGAAAAAATATTTCAGGTATGATAGGTTTCAGCGGATTTGTGGCTGAATAGGAATATTTGGAGACGGCCAAGTGGAACGCATCTGACAATGAGTTCTGAACTGGAAGTTATTTGTTCGCGTGGGAAATATCCGCCTTGCGAGAAATATTTTATTCACCTGAAATGAAATATAAGAAGCAAATGCTGTTTGTTTTATTGATAGTGCAAACAGCAATGTTTTATTTGGTATGTGAGCAGTTACAAAAATATTTGGCTATCAAAGAAAAAAACTGTTATTTACTTGAAGATTTAACAAACCTATCTAAAAATTTCTTTCTATATGGACATCAGATTTTGCAAAGCGTTGATTGTTGTCTTTAGGTATCCCATCTTGAATAAAGACACAAAATTTGTTATATTTAGCAATTGTAAAAAATCAGAGAATTATCAAACAGCACAATGATTTTATTTCTTGTACTTTCTTGCGATTACACTTTTTGACATTGATATAATTACTCAATTTTTCTTTGCACTATCTATCACGTTATTTATTTTCGATAACCAACCTCTCTCATTAAAAAAACATGAAATCTACTTATAAGGAATCTGACAGGAATCTACGAAGCAAATTCTACAACTATGAAATGATACTGTGCTTTTCATTAAATTGTATGTAGGTAACATTTTTATTCCAATAACTACAAGCAAAATAAAATTTTCAATTATAAAGCAACTGGATCGCGAACAAAATGGTTGTTAGATTACACGTTATTTTTCAAAATTACCGCATGCATACGTAATTCGTATTCGATACACAACAACACAATTTCCCCAGGAAAATCCTCTACAGTAGAAAGCCAAAGCGTGAAATCAATAATCATTTACAATGTTCTTTATTGACTGAATACGTTTTGTTTCTATATTTGATTCCATCAATCTGAGAAATCGCAGGTTACTAACACAAGAAAGACCTCGATGACATTTAACACAGATAACAAATTCTATGGAATTATCTTATTAGGTGCGTCATCTTTAGAAAACACTTCATGCGAGTTGGTTGGTTCGATTTTATTGTGTATGTATTAATGAGGTGAAAATACGCAGACATCTGCTTAGTTTGGCAGAGCTACAGACAAATAACTTTAACGTGTTTAATTGTGACATAAACATATATTAATGTGACCGACTGACATATTTTATATTTGCTTTTACGGTGTACGATCAATAAACTTTTACATGTTGACGAAATAGAACAGGGAAAGTTAGCAAAAGTAATATTTATTTTGCAAAGAATGACTTTTATTTTTAATTTTTATCACAATTAAATTATCTTGAATACGGTCTGTATCCAGATAAATTCGGCGATTGTAACAATACCTATCTACGTACATCATCTGTATTACTTAAAATATAGCTTGCAACAATACATTGTGTTCCGTCAATCGATACATTAAAAGCATTTGAATTAATTCGACATTCTTCTGTGCTTACAAAGTAAACAATAAAATATACGTAGGTACGTAAAATTTAATGGAACTTGAAGTTTGCATGATAATTATTCGCCGCAAGAACGTTATTACGCGTCTAGACTTATTTTGAAGCATCATAAAATAGAAATTACATGTCAGGCTGGTAATGAACTCGATTGTTTGTTGTTTACTTCCTTGGGTTAATTAATTACGGTGTCTACCAACTAATGATGGGAGAAACGCATTTCGGCAGAGGACAATACTACTAAATTAGCGGATAACTAACGCTGTCGAGCAAGTTCTAAGCGTTTATTTATTACTTGAAAGGGGCTCTTCATTTAGCCCTACATAAATATAGGTTAAAAGTCAACTTGTGTTGCGAAATATAACCGGAACGTAATTGTTAAGGTGCGGTGACATGATGAACCCTGGCGCCCAAGAGTACAGGGCGATCGAAATTGATTGTCCTGATCCTACACTGCTTTCCACGAGCTTGATATCGATATTTACATCCAATTATTAAAATGAAGTCAGCAACATAGGTAGATCTGGGGAAGTTACTAGATATCCCAAGATTTTGTTGACAGTTCATTGCCGTTCATTCATGAAAAATAGTTTATTTCATTGTAATAGCAATCTGAATAAACAATAATTATGTTTTTTATTAATTAGGTTACGTTTGAATGTAAGTTTCATGAATGTTGTATGCACGCACTGCTTTTCGTTCTAACCTTCATGTGATAGATGTAAATACACTGAGTACAACCGGTGCAGGTGAATTGAAAACGCTGTAAGATCTTCGGTACCTTTAGGTACCGGCAAGTACCACAACATATTGCTATGTTATTTTAATTTTGAAGTTTGAAAATTGTTGTAACAATATTACATATTTGTATTTATAATATTGATGTATTAATTGTAATTTAGTTCGTCATGCATCATACATCAATTAAATTCTGCATATTAAAAGAAAAAAATTATGATCCCAAGGTTTTCAACAAAAATGTTGCTATTACTGAAACAAAAATTTTTGCTGAGAAAAACAAACGTGAGGGGAATGATTAAGAGATGCAGTCGCCATCACCACACTGAGACACACACCAGTCTAAAAGCAGTTCCGAGGGATGTACACCATCGTGGAGGATTTGCAGTTCTCTGAAAGCATCTCCGAAGCCACACTTCTCAGATCAGGAGCAAGTTCAATTTAGGCGATTTAATAACATGAACGGTTTCATTTGTTTGACAATTAAAATCAGAATTACATGGCGATTTATATCTGAGTTAAGATCAAGCGCGAATATCTGGGACAAATAATAAGAAAGCCATTTTTTTATATCAAGTTTGGTTTCGCGTTTTCACAAAAACATTGTTGATCCATATTCATCGCTGTATGACGCCTTCCAGTTTCTTTCAATACAAGATTATAAATGTGACCGGAGTTCAGTTGGGGAGAGTCGAATAAAACCTGCGAGGTTGAATATATCGAGTTTATTAAAATTCAACCTGTTTCAACGGGCGTTATGAAAGCTGCCTTCTTCTTTGCTTCTTCACTTAATGGTACTTATGAATATCTGCGTGCTAGATACAAAATTGTATGTATACTTTGCTGTTGCTTAATGTCGACAAGTGGTCATCTATGTTGGGTAGAGGAAAATAGAATCTCACTGTTTGCCTGTTTAATCGTCTACAGTCCACAACTAATCTTGATTCTCCAGTTTTCTTTTAAACTAAAAATACAGCGCTAGCATAGGGTGACATTGGGTGGTATGCATAAAACGAAGTAGATGCTAATACTTCGCAAATTAGTATATTCTTCGAAGTATATACTTATAGTAGGTGCTTCTATGGCGAAGTAGAAGCTTCTATATATTCTATGTACTTCTATGTACTAGATGTGGATAGTAAATACTACGCTAATATAGTAAATACTTCACTTTCGAAGTAGATGCTTGAAGTATTAGCATGTACTACGTTTTATGCATACCACCCATTGTCTCTCTAACTATTCCAACATTTTTCTATTCTTGCACTATATTTTTAATTTCTTCTCGTTCACTATTGCTTGCTTTATACAGCTTGCTTCGCACTGATACACTTCCTGGAATTTATTCAATATTCATCAGTTCTGTTTTTCCTAGTTCATAAATGTCTTTCGTTACACAATCTCGATGTTCATTTAAAATATTAACCAATTCTTCCACTGTCATGTCTCTTTTATTTAATTCTTCTGCGGTTATAGGTTCTTTGGTCACTAGCTTAATTTTTACATTTTTGTACAGGGAGAGCAAAAATGGCTGACGTGTGCCGTTCCATACCAATAGGGTATTTGCCGCATACTATGTATTTACATTAACCATAAGTACATTCAGTGGCGTTCTTAAAAATTTTTACGTCATCTTTTGACTTGTGATTTGTCAAAACGACCAAATTCAATGAATAAAGTGGAATTAAATTAAAATTAATATTGTTATTAATTGAAAATGTCTATGGATTCCTTATTGCATTTAAATTAAATCAAAGTTCCAAATTTATTTCATAAAATATTCTGTACATGCTTTCTTTCGTGCTTTCAATTCTATTTCTTAAAATAATACACTCAAAAAAACTATGTATTAAACACACTGTTTAAGGAATTACAACATAATAAAATCAATCAGTAATAAAAATACATACGTAAATCAATATAAAGTTGAAAATATTGCACATTAATTTGTAGACATAAAGAGCAGCACAATTTACTTATTATTTATTTATTTATATTATTGTAAAAGAAGATGGGACCAATAATTCTTCTTCGTGACATTGCAACCCACACACCAACTTTAACAGGATGCAGACCTCTTTCGTGAAGTTCATGTGGATTTTCTGTTGCCCATACATGATAATTCTGAGAATTAATGTAACCATCCAAATGGAACCATGCCTCGTCACTAAAGAACGTTAAATCAAGAATATTGTCATCATTTAAATGTCTGTTGAACCAGTTGCAATAATTCACTCTCTTCTGAAAATCTGGAGGTAAAAGTTCTTGTACAACGCTTACTTTATATGGCTTCATATGTAAGTCTTTCTTCAAAGCAGTGCGACAAGAGCCATAAGATACACCTGAAATAATGCATTAGAGTATGCATGACAACAAAACTCAAAAATTTGAAATACCTGTTTGAAGGGACAGTTTTCGTATGGGTTTTTTAGGACTGGCTAACATTCTTTGCCTGATGTCTTCTACAACTTCTTCTGTTAGTACTTTAGGTCTACCAGAGGATTTTCCTTTACATACACTGCCTGTCTCACGGAACCGATCTACAATACGGTGAGCATGTTGACGGAACGTATCTTGTGTAATATCTTCATCATGATAAGCTTCTTGAAACTGATGAAAGCAAGACATGAATGAATACTGCCAATTACCATCCTGATCCCTTTCACCAGACCGAAAATACGCTTCTAAGATAAACTTATTATGTTCTTCAGTAAACATTTTAAACTAAAAATAAAACACATATAAGATTTTTTTCTACTTTGTTTATAACAGTTTTAGGTACCAGATTAGTTAGACAACTAAAACAGAGCCTTGAGAAAGACTTTGTTATTACAAAAGAAAACACAAAATGACTAAAACCAAGGAGAACTTGTATGTACGTATGTGCGCTACTGAAAGGTCAATGACACTTACGTTTGACAGCGTTTGACACGCATGGAAGTAAATATTGGTACAATATTGATAAGTGGAACACATTTTCGATATAAGGTTGGAACAACTGCAACTTCACACGTGTCAATCATTGTTGCTCTCATTGTATATGCTCATGGTTTCACCTAACATGTCACCTTCTTTAATTAATTTTTCTTCATCGTGATGGTTAACTACAGGTAAGCACATGTCTTCACCTTGATATTTGGTATTGTTGAAATTTATTGAACGTGGAGGAATTAAAATGTCTTCACTCGCTACAGCCTTCTCATTAGTCTTCTTGATTTCAATTCGGGGTAAAATAATTTCATATCGATGTTGTAACACCAATTCATCTCCAATTTTATAATAAACAACTTGTGGTGATTCTGTATAACTTCGACCAATTATGACATCAGTTGGTTGCACATTATCTGGTACCACTCTGACGTTAATCTTATCTACTGGTACTCCATCTATTACAGGTTTAACATAAATCACTCCGCTTGAACATGGCCAGCAACATTAACATTCACTGACGTGCATGTATGGCCGTTACAAATCGACTTTTAAAAATTTTGACGGTACTCCCTTCAGCGCCTCTTGTGAGTTTTTAAGTAATTGCAGTCATTACGTTACTACATGGCCAGCTCTATTAACATTCACTGACGTGGATGTGTGGCCGTTTCAATTCGCCTAAAATTCGGTTCCACGAAAGCATGCCATGGAGTACTCCCCTCAGCGCTACCTATTAAAGATACTACAAAACTACTAACGGTAACTTAATGACAACTGCAATTACTTAAAAACTCACAAGAGGCGCTGAGGGGAGTACTGTCAAAATTTTTAAAAGTCGAATTGAAACGGCCATACATAAACGTCAGTGAATGTTAATGTAGCTGGCTAAGGTTACTATCAGTAGTTTTGTAGTATCTTTAATAGGGAGCGCTGAGGGGAGTACTTCACGGCATGCTTTCTCGGAACCGAATTTTAGGCGAATTGAAACGGCCTACATACACGTCAGTGAATGTTAATGGAGCTGGCCATGGCTTGAGTTTACAACATACGCACTTGGTCCAAAACCCTTCTGTTCACGATGTCTGGTGTTCTACTTCTCGTCAGTGCTTCGCAGTGTGACTAGCTATTAAACACTTTAAACATATCAATTCTCTTCTCGGTTCAGTGCAGCTCTTCGCCACATGTCCACATTTCGAATAGTTGCAGCACTTACATTCTCCCGATTCATTTTTAATAGGCGGTCAAACGTCTGACCACAGTATATTCATCAATCCGTAGGGATAGCTTGGGGTTTCCGTTGCTACAGTTTCTGAGTGCGCATGTGCGAAAACTGGCGGAATTTCCACAAACGGCCGCGTGTGGCGCACCAGTGAATTCATCAATTGCTTTTATAAGTGGGCGTTTTTTAATTTAGCATTTTGTGTGATGGATGCGGAGAGATGAGAAAGATTGAACAGAAAACCATCTTTGTTAGATTATAATGAATTTGTGTTGTGTAGAAAGCCTGAAGTTTTGTAAAACAATATCGCATTCTATAATTTGCTTGCAATCATTTCTATCCGTGTCATTTTTTTAACCAGTGACATCTAGTAGCAATAAAATGAAAGCCCGCCAATAACGGCCGTATTGGCTCTGAAAACGGTAGTATGAACATCAAAGGTGCCGACACGAGCTGTCCGTACTGATTGATAAGCATACTGTGGTCTGACTTTCTATCTTTGTCTGTGTTCTACATTTTACTACTTAGTACTGGTTACTTACTAATCCACGGTCTTCTCTGTCCTGATAATAAAGCATCATTACTGATTTCTTCGAATTTTCCTTACCTCTGATGTTGCATTACTGATACGTTCATAACACACATCTTTATACAGGTCGTCTACATCAGTATGCTGTTTCGACATTAAATGGCTGCTTAGTTCCTTTAACTATAGTATACAATACACATCTATCAATATGGACAGCTTGGGATTTTCGCTGCTACAGTTTTTGAGCTGAAAAAACTGGCGGACCTTCCACAAACGACCGTATATGGCGCACCGGTGAATTCACGAATTACTTTTAAATGGGCGTTTTTTAATTCAGCATTTTGTGTGATGTATCCGGAGTGATGTAAAAGATTGAACAGAAAACCATCTTTGTTAGATTATAATGGATTTATGTTGTTTATAAAGCCTGAAGTTGTGTCAAATAACATCTCATTCTATGATTTATTTGCGATCATTTTTATTCGTGCCACTTTTTCAACCAGTGACGTCTAATAGTAATAAAATGGAGGCCCGCCAATAACGGCCATATTGGATATGAAAACGGTGGTATGTACCTACATCAAAGGCGCCGACACGAGCTGTTCCTACTGATTGATGAGTATACTGTGCTTTGACCATAATCCGTAGACAATCTGTTCCTTTGCCTCTTCAAAACTAAGGCGTAATTCTTTTCAAAGTTTTACCTTTTCATGGAATTACAGAGTTGTACTCTCCTTTCGCCTTTGTATTCTGCGCATTTGCTTCCAACACTCCATTAAGCTTCTTTCTTGCACAAAGGTCGGCTTTATTGCATTTTTAAATTGCTCCCAACTTGTGATTTCCCTTGAGCGTTCTTGAAAGTAATATTTGGCTGCTCTTTGAAGATGCCTTCTTATTGTTTCAGAGGTAAATGCTTCGGGCCATGAATGTAAATTTGTAGTACTCTCGACATGTTCGAGCCAAAATTTTGCCGCACTAGGTACCTTTTCACTATCAAACATTTCAATTGTCTTCGATAAATCTGGCATTGTATTAAAATTTTTAACATTGTTGTTTAACGATTGCATTGTCGCTAACATGCTGTTCATACTCACTTGTTAATTTTCTTTTGTTTCAACTTGTCTTTGAAAAAGTTCAAATTCAAACACATTATTCCGAGAGTTACGTAAGTCCTTCAACGTAGGTACTCTTTTTGCACTCGTTATTCTTTATGCCACTTCTGAACTGTTAGTAGCCGAAAGCTACTCGCAATAAATTCACACTTGTTTTGGTTCGTTAAACGAGTTTTATTAACTATAATTACAAACAATACACACACGATTATACGCATTACATTACCTACGACTCTCTCTCTACTTCTGTCCGCAAGATGTCGCTAACAGAATTCATAGAAAAAAATCCATCTGTTTTGGTAATTTAATAATGAAAATTCAGAAATACAGAATATTTGTCAATATCAGGTGTTCAATCTGCTTACCATTCCTTTCTCATACATTTTTACAGTTGGTTCTTGTCTGATGAAATTTGTATTTGACAGCTTCGTCAGAAGTGACGAAGCTGTCGAACGACTGCAAAACGTTAAGTGTATAGTGCGCGATTTAGTGTCCGCTTAAAAGATTTTGTGATACTTTCTCATACAGTTATAAAATTTCTGTCTGCGCTCATTTTGTAATTGTCAAGCATCACTAACGCCTCCCCCCCTCCCCGCAACTGGAAATGCGCCTAGAATGATCTCGAATCACTATTTTCTTCCTCTTCTTTGATGCGCCCCTAGTAAGCCTGCGCCGGGGGCCTTATTTATGCCAGTGCAGTATCAAGCATATTTCTTAACTTACTCCAAATTTTAAATCGTCAACGTCATTTGCTAAAATTTTAATCTAAAGTAACACATAATCATAAAGAGTAATTATTGTTATTTAAAAAATTATCAGTAACGTAACAAAAATTAAAAATACAATTAAAATTTCTAATAGACTGTCATATCATAAAAAAATAATGAATCTTTTAATTTCCCACTTTGATCGAGTTTCTTCAAATAATAAAAAAAAGTGTTGTTTATATTAAGAAAGCAGTCTGCGTTCAGAGAACGAGTTTTAAAAGTTTTTCAAAGAATCTATACAGGATGTTATCAATTAAGGTGGCTATAATTATACCACGTATAGAGGACATCAAAATATTGCGATTTAACCTAATTTATCTATATCCAAAAGTTTTTCGTTTCTGAGATATAACCTCCTAAATGGACAGCTATATTTTCTTAAATATCTTTTGAACGGTTTAAGATAGAGGTTTGAAATTTGATATGCAAGACAACATACAGATAAATTAGGTTAAATCGCAATATTTTGATGTCCCCTATACGTACTATAATTATTGCCACCTTAATTGATAGCATCCTGTATACGTTTGAAATACTTACTTTCTTTATTTTATTTTCTTATTTCTTATACAAATCAAATTTATGAGTTTTTTCATTAATGAAATTACATGAGAAAGGATATTTTCCTAAAACTCGTAGTTCGTTGCATATTTTGGGCATTGCTTGTTCTAATCGAAGTCATTAAAATTATCTTTGACATTAATCAAAACGTTGGTGCAGTCAGTTTAAGGATTATAAGTAGTAATGTTCAATTTATTTTTAAACTCTATGAATACTAAACATAAATACGAAGATTCTTATTTTGGCAACAAATGTGATAAACAAGAAGCGAATGCATTTTCAGCTTGGAAACTTGGGTACAACTTGAACTGTTTCTGCAGCTTTCGCCAAACTATTATTACGAACATAATTCCCAGAAGTATGATAAAATACAGCCGTAACAGCTGCGGTAACTTCAATAGGTGTACGAGAATAATGTAACTACAAATTAATTTCAAACCCTTAACGCTAAATCGTAACCAGAGCTCGATGACTTACTAATGTCTTACGTAGGGAAATGTACAAGCATAATTGCATTCCGTTACAGCAGTTCGGAAAATGTAGAATTGCCCTGAGAGGTTTCTGGTGTAATTTTCCGTGGCTAGAAAATAACCGAGTACTTATAGTAATGGATTACAATCCAGAAAGGGGCAGTTAGATATAACTATATTTTCGGGTGAATTAAAATTATTTATGTTAGTATAAAGTTTATCATTTATCCTCTGCTTCTCTCTTTACTGCTGAGACTCATCTCGGATACTCGTGATACTCATATCAAACTGTCTGAAAAAGATAATATTTCAAAAAAGAAACTTCGTCATGACATGACCGTCTTGCACCATTAACTTCAGCTGTTGGTCGTTTGCAAAATAATAATAACCCTAGGGTCACTATTGCGAAGTTTGCAACACATCGAGTAAAAATATTGTTTACAAGAATAAAAAGAAACTTTAAAACATTAAGGGGGATTTGAAGTTACAGAAAACTGGACAGATGTAATTTGTATTAATCCGGCTATCAAATCCACCGCCTTAGCAGTAATTAAAAATTTGGTTCAAATTTTTGTTCTTTGATTCGCATTATACCTATTTATGTACTTATAATTTTTCTAATCTACAAAAAATTGGTTTGGTACAAATTATGAATGAGCCAAATCGTGTAACTCTTGCAAGTTCTGTTTTAATATAATTAACTTAACTCTTAAATTTTCGAATCGTCTCAAGATGGTCTCGAAAGTAGTGTCATAAATTTACCAGACATATCTAACCATTAGTCAGTATACTGTAAATATAAATTTAGATCATTCTTTAATTCCTTTAATTAATTTTCGTGATTGTCATGCAAACCTTACTTTATTTGCACGTGATTTACCTTCTAATTCCTGGTTTTTAAATTTATGATATGCAAAACATAGATGATAAACTTACTTTCTTTGTGAATCCATTCATTTTACACTCAATTTTCTCTAAAAACAAAGACTTACTGCTCAAGTAAGGCATTCCGGAAACCTGAAAGGAGGGCCTTATTACAAATGCTTGGCAGCGATTTTTATATGTATACAGTGTATCCCAGGATTGACTTCGGGATAGGTGTGATGACCCAAAAATTTTCGACTACGTGTATCATATTTTGAAAACAAGTTTTGCTTGACCGAGAATGGATTTTCACCAAATATTAGTGCAAGTGGTATCTAGTTGGCCTAGTTATTCCAAGAAAACCATAAAGCATTGTAGGTAAAGTGGCTTTTCTGTTGCTTTTGCCCAAACATTTTATTAAATATTCTAAATTCGAAATTTTTGGGTCATCACTCATCAAACATATCCCGAAGTCAATCCTGGGACACACTGTAGATCACCTAAATGTCCGCCTAACTCTGCTGATTAATAAGACTTATAGTTTCCTAAAAGTCTCATATTGTAGGAGAAATTTTCTTCCCTGTAATATTCGTAAAATTCTATGAGACACGCTCGTACTTTTATTAATGGAATTTTTGTGATACCGTTTACTGTCCTTGTTTACACGCTAGGAATAGTGAAAGAATTCAAAAAGGTTCAGAATTCTTGTCTTAGATTTATTTTTGGAATCAGGAAGGGTAAACATATTTCGCACACCTTAAAATGTTTCATTCAATTTGTTTGTATTTTAAATTACGTAAAACGTACGTAAACAAACTTCGCCGGATATTTTTAATATGAAACAAAATTGCTTTTTATACCTAGTACTGAGACTGGAAATTGTATATTATACTGATAGAATGGTTAATACTCAGCGATATCGGTTGAACTTATTCTTTTGATCTGTCTTTATTTTTTGCTTATTAACATTAAGGTTTTGGGGACAAAAAATTTGCACAAAGTTTCTATGCTTAGAAAATACGTGGGTGGTGACAATTTTCGGCTAGCTATACTTTTGCTTTGTTGATCAAATGAGAACATTTGATTATTCCATTGTTAATGCTTTTTGGTTGCTCACATAGAGGTGATGGAAAACTTGAAAAGAATTCAACGTCAACGATTTATTGCCGAATTCTACAAACAGCACAGTAACTTTAAAAAATCCTATACTGTAAATCACTTTTATGCAATGAGTGTTCCTGAAAAGACGACATATAACATTTGAAAGAGTGTAGACTCCAACATAGTAGTGATGGATACACAGGTTCTGGAAGACCAGTCTGTGCCAAGAAGAAAAAAGCTTTAAGTGAGTATGCTCATAGTAAAATTGGGATTCGCTTAGGAAACTTGGTTGCAAGTGTAATATCGATAATTAATATGTAAGTAATATTGTAAAAGAGCATAATGTGTCGCTTGTTACGAGAAAATCGGCTGCAGAATATTCAGAAAAACAGTTGTGAGAATAAAGACGTAAATTGAGACGACTATCTGAAAATGAATTTTCGCCATCAAATAGCCTCGATGTTGTGATGGATGATGAATCATTTTTCACGCTCGATGGAAGTGATACCGCTAATAACAAACATTACTACTGTAAAAAAAGGCAAAGAAGTGAATTATAAAGTGGTTTACAAGAGACATAAAAAATTTCATTTTAGTTGGTGTTGATTGCAATTTCTTGTAAAGGCTATTCTCAAGCTTAGATTTGTCCATCTGGCAAATCTGTGAATGCCAAGACGTATGAAAATGCTGTATAAGATCGAAAATAAAGGAATTCATAGATAAGAATCCGTCTGGCGGAAAATACATATTTTGGCCAGACATAGCAACTTCGCATTACACTGCTCGTATTATTGCCGTTTTCGATGAGTTACAAATTCGATTTGTTACGAAGTCAAGAAATGATTTCAACTTCGTCCAACTGAACGTTTTTGGAAGAATTTAAAAAGAGATACATGCAGTAACGACTAGGGGCTTCGAATTTGGATGAGCTGAAACAATGAATTTGCCAAAAATTGCGGCAAACGTTAGATTCACTATCTATTAATTTAGCGAACTGTGTAAAAACAAAAATTTTCAAAGCCAGTCGTTATGGTGTCGATTCTGTAACTAAAAGTGTGTTCTTTTACTTTCATATTATAAATCGTATAATAGTTCTTTGGTAATAAGCTTGTTTCTTCTTAACATTTGTGCCAATTTTTTGTCCCCACACCCTTATACTGTGTCACTGTAATATGAAACAATAACTATTATTGTTATTAAAACTTTGAGTTCTCACCAAGAATATGGTATATTTCGTATTTTTAAATTGAAAAATAAAACAAAGGCTGCAACATCACTATCTGTAATGGAAACTTCTGTTCTGGTGACTCTGGGTCACTTTTAGAATATTTATCAAATTTCGCTGAATTACTATTTTTTGAATATTTCTTTAACGAATGTTCAAGCGCCTCGTTTTGACAGACACTTCTAGGCAACTGCCTATCTCCATGATGAGAAAGATGATTTCTAAAATGTTGCTTTAATAATGACATATTATGATGGACATTGTTGAGAAAATGTTTTTTATTTAATGATTTTCATTTAGGAAAATATGCCAAACTTTTTCATCAAAAGGTGTTGACTTCACTAAATTTAAAACAAACAAAAAAATTAACTGTAGGAGTTATTAAAGGCTTTTTTTTATAAAAATTTCTCATGTACTTTCAATCGAAATATTAAAAATTGTCATATTACATTTTGATAACAAAATACAAAAAATTAATATTTTGCTACGTACAGTCGATTTCAAAAAGTACACTTCATTTTCTCTGGTTTAATTCGCTCGTGTCAGTGTTACTGTTGATGTCAACGTGACAGCGGTTAGCTAAAAGTGACAAAGTTCTAATTCCTGCTAAATAAGAGGAAGTTGGTCAAACATTATAATTTACTAAAGGCAAATGTTATGTTTAAAGATAATAGAAATTTTATTTTCTTAAATGCTCTGAAATTCTAGTTTTAAAATTCTCATGTTTACTCCTAAATATAGCCTGTTTAAAAAAATAAGATTTCAGATTTGAAAGAGACCGATTTACATTGTATGATTTTGCATCTTTGACATTTTCGATGTACTCGATTTTTCTGCAATCAACTGTACCTGGTTGCAAATTTGTTGAGCGAGCAAATTAAGTTACGAACCCAACTGCCGGCTATCTCAGTGGGATAGATCGTCATACGTAACCCTCTAAACAAACGTTAAATTTCACATTTTTTGATTTAATTTGTAGAAAACAAACAAGCAGATTTTTCAAACACTCTGTATTTCGTGACTCCAATTTAAGTATAGTTTCTGAGATTTGCCGAAAAAATGAATGTTTTATACAGAATGTAATTGCGTAAAATAAATAATAAAAATTGTTTTTGATTATTTGAATCTGAATATTTCAAACACCTTTTAGTCAAAAAACTTAAATTTATGTGTGGTTTTTGAAGGTGCTCGAACAGTAGAATTTTTTGTAAAGAATACATTTTTTGCCTAAAATCAATAATAAAATAGTAAAAAGTAACACAATGTAGCTCATAGCTCCAGAAACAAATGGTATGAGATATTCACACAGTTGTTTGACATTTCAATATTTTTGTACAAAACGTAGAATTGAAATTTTACTACAAGAATATTGTTATGTCAAATAACTGTGTGAATATCTCGTACCATTTGTTTCTGGAGCTATTGGAGCTACTATTGTGTTACTTTTACTACTTTTTTTCTCCGCGTGGACTTCGAAAGGCCTGGAAGAAAGCCTTTTGTTACTTAGCAGCCACTTAACCAAATCTCGGAGTAATATCCTCCGTTTGAACTTCACTTTAAACAAAACAGTGAATTTCTCAACATGGCAGAAGAGTCCAAAAACACGAGGCGTACGCTAAGCGAGAAGCAACGAGACTGACGGAACTTGGCGCGTTCGTTCACGAGTGGGGCTTGACGAATAAACATTGCAAGGGGTGACAGCACAATTATGCAGGGCTGTGTTCGACAACTACACCCTCGAGTGCAAGTTGGGCGTGTATCGCATTTCTTTCACGTACGATTTCTAACTCATTTTTCATCTCGCTTATCTGCTTCAAGAAGTCTTGTGTTTACATTATTTCCATGGCAACGATCGCACTTTTCACGCTCTACTTAAAAGTGGGTTGTGAAAAGTGCGTCCGTTGTCATAGTAATAATGTAAACACAAGACGTCTGGAAATAGTTCAGTGAGATGCGAAATGAGTTTGAAGTGGTGTGTGAAAGACGAAAGAGATGCAGTACACGCCCAACTTGCACTCGAGGGTGTAGTTCTCGAACACAGCTCAGGTGTTATGCAGAGGAGTGAGTGAAAACTCTGTGTGGCCGAAGCTATTGCATTTGACTTGTACCGGGTATCCCAACGGTGCGTATTTCTTCTGTGGTGCCTATAGGACTAATAAATAGAGAAAAAAAGATTAAGAAAGTTATATTAGACATCGCGCGGCACATTTTAAAATTATTTTCAACTATACAGGGTGTTCCAGAAAGTGTTGGTGCATACAAAGCGATTTTTTTAAATGAAACACCCTCTATATTCTTATAAATTTGGATGTCCCGCGGAGAGATGATTACAATAATATAAAGATATATTATTTTCGCTCAGCTATTTTCGTAAGAAGAAATTTTTTCTTCGAAAATTCCTTAAAAATTTACAAATTTTGAACTTGTGTTGGTGACTATGGAAATGACACAGACTTACGCAAATATAACAAAATATTCTTAGGACTTTGGGCTTTTTGAAAATATGAAAAAAGTTAAAATATCTTTTAGCATTATACGGGGCAAACAGAACTTGCGAAGCACTCAGTATCTCATTTTTTTTTAATGGAACAACCTATTTTTTATTTCAGAAATAGATAGTTCTTAAACTTGACTTTCTACTGATACCAGGTTATATACCTATATTTCTAGCATTTCTTTCATTAGAAACCTTGTTTTTACTACTTTTTGAACAATTTAGCCTTCCATTTAAAATTTTTGTATAGTAAATGAGCAAAAAGTAATTCCCAGAGTGTATTTATATCACACCTGAAGAAATGTCCAGGTCTACACATTTAACGTTTTACAATACTGTACGAGAAAACTGATACGAGAAAAACAGGTAAATATGTGAAAAAAAAATTTCATCGTAGTCAGCCATTATTTCATATTTGAGATCTTATAATAATTCTGAATAACTTTTTCAAATAATATTTCCGCGTATCTTGAAAAATAAAGGTACTTTACTCTTATGTCCACTAGGGTGGGTCATTTTTGTATGGAAAAAAACGAAAATTGCGCTTTTGATTTTTAATAGCAAAATTATATTGCCTTTACATGAAAACAGTGTAATGCTAGAATTTAAAGTGAATAGCACCTCATCTTCAGGTTGCGCTTTGCCTTGGAAATACGAATAACTTGAATATATTCTGGTAGTCATATAGCATAAATGTCTCAAGGAAAATAGAGTTTTTAGAATAAAATAATCATTTATTAATAATTAAAAAAATAATACAACAGAAAAATTAATGAAAATCATTCAATATTGAAATCTTTCTTGCTATCGAATTTAAGCATTGCTGCGAGATTTGAGTTTTAATTTTATCCACCGTCTCTTGCCCTTTTATTATATAGTTTTGATCATAACTCTGGTATTATTATTATTGCAAATACGAACTTTTCTTGGCATACTATATGGCCTTTCTTGTATGATTTCAAAAATTCAAACGTAAGGCGCACCCTCTAAATATTAATTAAATTCAAAAATATTTGGTAGGTGTCATAATATCACTAAAAGACAACATAATTTTGCTATTAGGTAAGGATATCTCAAAGTTTGGTTTTTCGACCCACCCTAATGTCCACTTCAAATATTTTTATTTCCTCGATATGTGACCAGTGGTATTCGAATTTTGATATCTGCATTTTGAGTTTGGGAAGCTCTAGGAACTTTCAAATTTATGGTTATAATTTATTTCCAAAAATAAAAGGTTAAAACCATAAAAATTCTATTCGTAGTAAAAACAATATTGCTAGGAATTATGTTAACAGGAACATATTCAATTACTTTGAACAAAAAATAAAACATATTTTTTGATTTATCAGCAAATCAAAACAGAAGAACCGGACAGAAAGGCTAAATAACGTCAATATTGAAAGAAAGAAAAATTATTAATTTTTGTCTCACGACTTCTTCAGTTTAGGCAAGTACATTTGACGTTTTATGAAAGCTTATTAAAACAGTGTTTCATGAGAGTCTAGATATACTGGCCGTTCCATTTGAAAATTTTGAGAAAAATTATCTTTCGCAAAACTCAACACCCTGTACACATAATAACTGATAGACCGAAGCTGTTTTGAAATTTCTGTAGTAAAGATATTGTATTGAGTACCTACAAAAATTCAAGACGAAATGTAAATAAATAACAAAGCTATAAGCACTCATATCAATTTTTTACACTTAAACATCAATATCTTACAAACTCTTAAGTAAAACTTCCTAAATTTTTGGTTACTACCTATTCGTTATGCGTACTTTCGAAATGTGTAAAAATATACTGAGTGTTCCATTTAAAAAAATATAACTTTGGTATGGCTATCAGTTACTGAACACTCTGTATAGTCAAAAATAATTTTACGAAGTAGAGCTGACTCGTAAAAACCACGTTGCATTCAAAGCTAAAATAGCAAATATCTCGAAAATGGTTAACTTTAGCGCTATCAAACAGGTATACCTTTTTAGTAGAGGAAAGACAGTGGAGTAATATTTTCTTAATAAAGTCTCATAAACTTACTCACAAGAAAGTTACAGCATATTAAAGAGCAGAATAACAGCATACGTAGTGCCCTCTATCCACTATATCAAAATTAATTGCATGATATTATTTCTCGTCCCAAGAAACACCCGTACCTAAATTTTTAAGACGATACGTAAAAAATTTGTAGAATTATTACAGAAAATTGAAATTAAAATTCTTACTTTAATAGGCTGTATCTTTTTCATTATCAACTTTTGGTATAAGTAAGTTCAGCTAAATCGTAATATTTTGACGTAAGGAATCTACCATTGCTCTGTGTCCCATTACTTTTGGTCCTCCCTGTATATACAGGATACCCCAACAGTGTGTTCTCGGGCAATATCTCGAGAACTACGGATGATACAAAAAAATTTCAATACAATTTCATTTTTAATTTTAGAGGTCTACAACATTAAGTTATTGTCATCTAAACAGAGTGAATCAGAACAGTGGTGCCGGACACAACTTTTTTATTTTAAATAGCGTACCCTATATATGAAACCAAATTTGGATTTCCCATAAAATTCTACACATTTTCTGTAGAGCATTTCCTATACCTAAACCTAACCCTTTTTGAGATATTTAACATTTTGTCTAAAAACTGTCATTTGCAGACACTATTTTATTTATTCATATTTTATTTATTTTTAACTCTAAGAAAAAGATTTTTGGTACAGATGTAGTTAATACATAAGCTTATTGTAAGCCATCATCATTAAATGTACTGTTATCGCTACAGAGTGGTCATGGTAATAAACAAAATATCAGAAATTTCAAAATGACAGAACTCAATTTTCTTAAATAGCATTCCTTATATTTTTCTATCCTAAATTCTTCGCTTAATAAAGTATTTTCATTTTTGTTAAGTATGTCTTATACCTATCTGAGATATTTTCTGAGATTTTTATATTTATTTGAATTATTTCTTTTAAAACGAGGTATTGTCTAAGGTGGCCGAGGAAAAACAGCTTCAAAATTTTAGGGAAATGTCGTTGTAATACAGTGCCTCTAACGGAAAGCTGTCTAAACTACAAATTTTAGAGCTAATGTGCCCCGAATACGAAATTTGTAGTTTAGACAGCTCTCCGTTAGAGGCGCTGTATTACAACGACGATATTTCCCGAAAATTTTGAAGCTGTTTTTCTCAGCTATTATTAAATTCACAGAACTGTTTTTTTTAATATGCTGTAGAACATCATATCTAGGTCTCACGTTATCGTTTTTCTCAAAATTTCCTATAGTTTTTGAGATATCGATTTGATTTTTCCAAAAAAGAAATTTTTTTTTAATGTCAACGTGAGACCTAGATAATTATCTCATGAATGCGTACTGAAAATTTGAGCTTATAATTTACAATGGTTACTCAGAAAAACTTTTTAAAAAATTATCGCTTTCTAAAAGGCCTCTTAAGCTCGAATTGTACAATTGTTACAAATTGTACAAAATGTTTACTTTTAAGAGATCTATCGAAATGTGAAATTTGTACATTCCATTTAAAAAAGTATACATTTGGTGGATAACTCACTTATGGAACATGCTGTGTATGTGAAAATTATTTGATAATATAGAACTCATTACAGTCTATAACTTTTATACAAGATACTTTCCTTTATAATTCATAGTTAAGGAGCTATTGAAGAAATCCATACCAATGATGCACCCTGTATATATATTTTTTTTATATTGACAGTTTGCTAAACTGCTATTGCTTTAGTTATTTACAGCAATTTCAGGTAAAATTTATTTTTTTTAAGTAAATGTATGCGGAACTGAATTGTAATCTTTTCTAGATTAAATAAACTTTCTAATTCATTAATTAAAATATTTACATACTTTGAATAAAATTATTTCTTCGGCTGTTGGAATTTATTTAAATATTTTAATAATTATTATCTTGCCTGTTAATACTCCTCCGACGCCTTGTAACGAAAAGGGAAATATTTTGCATTATAAAATAGAGATTGAAATTTCTAGTTATTCAGCAAAGATGGAAGTAATTATTCAATTAGCAACCCAGAATTAATTCTTCTATTTTTATTTTACGTTTCCATACTTAACCGAATTACCTGCAGCAAATGTGCTTTGAAGGAAGGACACATGCGTCTTAATCTTTTCCAGCACTTTTTCCCTTCGAGAAAAGCAAAAATAATACATGTTCAGGCATCTCACGTTCCTAAAATTATTTTTCCTGACAAAGAAAAAGATTGCTGTAATATTTTTGCCTATTCACCTGCAAAAATACACCCCACGTAAGAATGAGACGACGAAATTTTTATAAACTACAGCTACTCTCGTTTCACTTCATCCACGTGAAATTCATTGCTTTACTTCATTATTTAAGATTATTGACTGAAAGAAAATTGCGTTTGTGAATTCAAATCCCAGTAGTATTGTTTAAAATGTTTTTCGCATTTTTTAATGAAATTTTTTCTGGATGACTTAGCAAAGAAATTAGAAGTTTCTTGTTTAAAATTTTTACAGAGGAAGTTTTCTTTATATAAGGGAAGTACAGATTTGACTTGGATTTTCTAATACAGCGATGACAATAATAACACAGTTACAAATTTTATTTTCTCAAAATAATGTCCTTTTTTAATATAAGTTTATCCCAACTTACAAATACCGTCAGAGAAAAGTTCTTTTGGTTGTCTGCAAAACCAATTTTGCAGCGCTTCTATTACCTACTCATTCGATTATCCCAAAATACCGGAAACATCACGTTGCTGGCTGACGGTACAACTTTGAATTTCTTTGGCGGCGATGAATCATAGGCAATCATAGTCTGCAACAAATTGCATTTCGCCCTGCTAATATTTAAAAAAGCAAAATTAAATTCTAGCAGTCAATTTGATCTTTTCCATGAC
Source organism: Dorcus hopei (assembly GCA_033060865.1). Taxonomy (NCBI): domain Eukaryota; kingdom Metazoa; phylum Arthropoda; class Insecta; order Coleoptera; family Lucanidae; genus Dorcus; species Dorcus hopei. The sequence goes on along the minus strand of CM065421.1, from coordinate 33,067,868 downwards.
ATCAAAGGGCTATCGGGTGGCTTAGCGGTTAGCAGTCGTGCCGCTCGGCGAGATGGGTTGGAATCCCGTTAGGGCCGTGGGTGTTTGTACTGTCTGGTTTTAGACCCACCTTCAAAGTACTACTAATTACTTAGTGACTGGCAATGAGCTCGGCCAAAAAAAATGCAGCATTGCTTCGCAAAGCGAAGAGGATATTTTACAGGACAAGGTAGCAGAACTTCCTCGTTCGCGTTTCGACTTCCCCATAATGAAATTAAATTTAGTTTCGCATATAATACTAGACTTCGCTCTGCACTTTACAGGTTTATTTTCTCTTATGCTTTAACTGAGATATTTATATTTAGCCCGCGTACACAATTTATTGACAACGCTGCCTCTTTGTGAGGAGCCAAGAGGAATTTGATCACACACGTCAAGTATACAAATACTGCTTCTTTTTCCCCACGGCGCTGTTGTATGTAAAAACGGGATTTAAATTTCCCACCGACGCGACGCGACGACGCTTTTATGGTAATGTAAATACGACCACGAGGGAGGGATTCTTTTTGCGATGTTGTTCTCGTTGCTTACATGAAATTAAGGTGGGGATGCGGATGTTTTATATCTTGAGTGTTTACAAAATCGGGCTGAGATGGGGTAGTTTCACGTCGATCTCGTAAATGTTGCATACCGGCTGAAAAGTGAAACTGGAGGGAAGGAATAATTTAGTGTCCTGAAAATTTAATACTCTGATTAGATTGACGGTAAATCTTTTGGACAGACCGGAAGATATCCTGGGGCTATGAAAAATGATTTGCTCTGAAGCACGAATAACTACTTTTTTCAGCGCAAATTAACTGTGCATAGTTAAATTAAGCAGTATGAAAAAAATAAAGAAAAGTTATAATTAAATCAAATCTCTCCACTAATTAAAAATTTAATTAAGAGACATTATTAAGTAAGCTTTTATTTATAAATCGTTCAGTAAACATATTTTTGAAGATTGAAAATTTAATTAAAAAAATAACAATTTGAAAAGAAGAATCAATTTCGGAAGCGCCCTAATTTTAATTGCGATGAAAATTAAATAATTGAAGTAACGTATTTCAAAAATGACTTTAGTTCTGTGTTCTCTGTATACTGAAAAAGTGTACTTTCTGAAACATTATTATATAAAAAATTCGGAACACTCGGGATTTTATTTTATACCCTGCATTATAAATGATTCAAAAAACTCATAATTAACATAAAAGCTTGCGGCCCTATTAACAAATTATTTATTTCATTATTTATGGAAACCAATCTAATTACATACAATAAAAATTGTGTCATTCTTTATAGAGTACTGATATTGTTAAATATTTGTATTTTCTAAATACATTAAGCTTCATAATATGTTTGTGATCAAACTCAAACATTTCATTTTAATCGGATTACATAAGCGGCCACTCAGTATAAGTAACACTTTATAGCCGGGTATTTCATTAGAATTAACCGTAAATCCATGTAAATCAATTAAAATAGAAATGTAAACAGCAAATCGATTTCAGTTCCATTACAAGTCGATATTCAAGTTTCCCGTAACATACATATAAAATTTAAATTTTTGATTTTCTGGTACTGTGATTTTATGCGAACAAGAAACACAAAATTAATGATAATATCTATTTAATTTATGTATAAAAAATTTAAGAAATTTATTGTATAAGGTGTCCGATAAATAAAATCATTTTTGCTTTGGTTATGGCGCTTGTGTGTGTAGGGTGTTACTGAACTTATGTTATTAATTAAAACCACAAATAGTACTAAAAAAAAAGAAAAGTTAATATACCATTAGGCAAAGGTCAATAATAATGATAATAATAATAATATTTATTAATGTTAATGTACAAAGTACTTACATACGTCACACATATATTATTGATTACCTAAGCCAATTAGAGAAATCAAACAGTAAATATTCGTCAAGACTGTAAAACGCCTGACTAATCAATAATTTTTTAATGGTCATTTTAAAGTTCCTAAGTGATTCGTTACGGACATGATGTGGAAGCACATTGAAAAACTTTACACTATAATAATTTGGGCCGTCACATGACTTTGACAGTCTAAGAAAATTGGGATGAATATTTGTACAATTTCTTGTATCGTGAGTGTGAATATCGCTATTGCGCATAAAATCGATTAAGTGTGTTCTGATATGCAGAAGGCAATAGAATATATAAATACAAGGAAATGTGAGAATATTCATCTCTATAAAAAAGCGCTTACAATCATCCATGTAGCCGATATTTGCTAGAATTCTCACTGCACGTCGCTGAAGTCCAAAAATGCGATGCCTTACCGCAGAGTGTCCCCAAGTCAATACAGAATAAGTTAAATGACTATTAATTAATGCGAAGTAGGCGGTTCTTAAAACACTATACTCTGTTCACGTTAAGAATGTAGCATTGGAAAGGATAGGACAATATTTTCCGGCTTGTGATTGGTTAAAATTCGAGGCAAGTTTACAATGGTTAAAGTTGACATTCCCGCGCTTGTTCCGAGAATTAATTTTATGTTGGATAAAATGTAACATCAGTATATCACTAGAATTGTGAAATGTCAATTTCGTTTATGTCGTTTGGATTCGTTATTTGTTTGTGTGGTTCGTGTGTTTATTGTTATTTGAGATCGTTTTAAAAAATTGTTCTTTTTAGAGCTTTACAGCTACTGTTGTAACTAACAGGTAAATATTTTATCAATAATGTTTATTTTCATGATAATTTATTATGATACATTACAGTGCTAATATGGAGGTTAGAGAGGAAGCTGGCCCATCGAAAAACCCTCAGGGGAAGCATGTACGACGTGACCAAAGAGTTATGGCTTATAATGCATTTGTTCAATACTACCGTGATAATTCCAAGTCAGCATCAGTAAAATTGGCTTCAAGATTGGTTGGCATTGGAGAAGTAACGATGTGGGCCATCGTAAAAGAAAAGGAAACCACGGGAATTCTACGATCTCCTAGCAAGAAGCGAAACCGTGACACAATTTTCAATAAACTTGATGAGGCTCAGGAAAATTCTATTAGAAGACATGTGCATTCTTTCTATCTTAAGAATGAATTACCTACTTGCTCGAAAATTTTAACGGTAAATACATTTACATTTATTACTGTTATTTTGAAATTAAGTAAAAAAATTATAGGTTATACAAGCAGATGATACTTTACCTGTAATTCATCGTACCACATTGTGGAAAATTTTAAGAAAATTGGGATTTAAATGGGAGAAACGAAGCCGAAATTGTATTTTAATTGAACGTGAAGATATTGTTTTGTGGAGACGTAATTATTTAAACTCCATTAGAAGATTTCGAAACATGGGAAAGAAAATATATTATTTGGATGAGACGTGGGTGAATGCTGGTCACACAAGGCCAAAAGTGTGGAAAGATACAACAGTGACTACTGCTCGACAAGCATTTGTTGATGGATTGTCACTTGGTTTAAAAAATCCTTCTGGAAAAGGAAAACGTCTGATTGTGCTTCACATTGGTAGTGAAACTGGTTTTGTTGATAATGGATTGCTACTGTTTGAATCAAAAAAGACCGGTGACTATCACGAAGATATGAACAGTCAAATTTTTACTGAGTGGATGAGGAACATATTACCAAGTCTTGAACCCGGATGTGTAATTGTAATGGACAATGCTCCTTATCACTCAGTCAAAACGGATAAAATACCTAATTTTTCATGGAGGAAAGGCGCAATAATTGAATGGCTTACATCGAAAGGAATTGTAACAGACAATACTTTATTAAAAGTTCAACTTCTTGATATAACAAAAAAATATGTAAGTGATAATCCAGTGAGTTACGTTATAGATGAAATGGTAACAGAAAGTGGTCGTACAATATTAAGATTGCCTCCATATCACTGCAGTTTAAATCCAATTGAACTGGTTTGGGCCCAAGTAAAACATCATGTAGCTGCCAATAATAAAACATTCAAGTTGCCCGAGGTGAAAACATTACTGCTTGAGGGATTAGATCTTGTAAATGCTGAACACTGGGAAAATTGCGTTAAACATGCTATTGCAGAAGAAAATAAAATGTATCAACTTGATAATATTGTGGAAGATATGGTGGAGGAATTAATTATAACAGCAAATACTGGTTCATCATCAGATTCGTTGCCTGATTCAGATTTAGACTTTGCAAGTGAATAAATTAACAAAATAATAATTAATTCTGAATTCACATTATCTGTACTTTTGTTATGAATATCTGTCGTTCCAGTGAATAAGTGATTAAGTTAAAACTTCCCTACTTTCAGAGCAGGTTTTTTTTTCGATTTATAAATTCACATTGTTGGTTATAATAATACATGATTGTGCGCCAGCAATTATTGAATTATTATGTGTATTTTGTTATTCTCATTTTTGTTACTCATGTTACATGTTACATTTAATTCACAAATAAATTAACAGCTTCATTTGTGTATTCATGCAACAAATTAAATTCACGTTTAGTTATTTTTCTATATATAAAAATTTTGAATTTCCCGCTTTTTCCTTATTCCTCCTGTGTGATACGTATGGCGACATCAGCGCCCACTACTACATTCTTAACGTGAATAGAGTATAGTAGAAACGCAGTCCCGAAGGTTACGCAATATATACACATTTTTTGAAAGTTTGTTGCTGAGATAGCTGCCATGTTCGTTCCACTTCAGGGCTGGATCGAGGATCACACCAAAAAAACGAACCGAGTCAAGGTCGTTGGGCAAAGTAGCCTTCGTTGAGAAAACCATTAACTGAGTTTTACTGTCATTTAGACTCAATTTATTGACGCTGAACCAGTCCGAGACGTTGTCACGTGTTTACTCATTTTGGCCGCTGTTGTATCAAAACTTGTTCCATTGATAGATACTGTCGTGTCATTAGCATATAATACACACTCTGTTTGCGACAGAGAAGTTGGGAGATCATTTAAATAAATCAGGAACAGAAGTGGTCCGACGATCGAGCCTTGAGGGACTCCGTGTTTAATGGACATTTTACGTGATGTTTTATCTCCCACCCTTACAGTCTGGGATCTCTCAGATAGATAGGATTCAATTAAGTCTATACTGATTTTGTGAAAAGTTTTCCTAGTAAAATATCGTGAGAAACACAATCGAAGGCACGTGATAGATCACAAAACATCGATAATCGGTGTTCTCGTTTTTCAAAACAGTCCAGGGTTTCGCTGACGAAGGCCATTACAGCATCCGTTGTAGTCCTACCTTTCCGGAATCCATATTGCTTAGCATTCAGTATGTTATTTTTGTCTAAAAATTCAGTCATCTGAAGTACCATAATTTTCTCGAAAATTTTTGAAAGTGCAGGCAGTAGTGATATCGGTCTATAATTCGCTTCATCATCACGGCAGCCTTTTTTAAAGAGCGGGATAACCACAGCCGATTTCAGGGCTGTTGGAAATATTCCCGACTTGAAACTTAGATTTATCAGCTTGGTAAGTAGGTAAACAAGATTATTGGCAAACATTTTAATGAAGTTAACTATTAGTCCGTAAATGTCTTTACTACCTCCACTCTTTAGGGATGAAATTGAATCTCTTACTTCATTGAAAGAAACCTCACGGAAGGAGAATTCATTGCAAATCGGATTCAAATTGAAGGTGAGATGATCTAGGTGTGATCTTGGTAATTTCGAAATTAAATTGTCGGCCAGAGCAGTGAAATATTCATTAAAGGTATCTGGTGAAATATTACAGCCCGTTGACTTGGAAGAAGAGTCTCGTTTTGAGTTAATTATTTCCCACATGGCCCGGGAGGGATTACTTGCTGACTTGATAAAGTTTTCATTAGATGATAGCTTTGCCTTCTTCACTGAATTTTTGTATGTATTTCTGAAACGGTTTCTGGTTAACCGTAATTCGTCAGAGCCAACACATTTGCATAAATCATTTAGAAGATGTAGGTGTAATCGCATAGATTTTAAATTATCAGTGAACCAAAACGCTTGTTTATCTCTCGTTCGGCATCTCATATTTTTTTCGGGAAATGCCGAGAAAAATATATTGAGTATTATATTAAGAAATCTGTCAAACTTACTTTCGAAATTCATTTCAGAATGGTTGATAAAATTCCAGTTAAAACCTTCTAAGGCATTATAGAATGCAAGGTGGCCGCTTAAAGTTATTGGTCTTACAATTTTAGTAGCATATTTATTGCAGGAGGATTTGGCATTTATAAGGAGAGAAGCAGTGATACTTCGGTGATCCCGATGTTCATCGCTCACATAAGTAGATACTTTATCCGTTTCGAAGTTGATGAAAATGTTGTCCACACATTTAGTATATCTTGTATTGTCCTTTACTAGTGGACTGTAGCCATACGTATTGAATAAATCTAAAAGTACTGAATAGTTGTGTTCATCCGATCCAAAGTGCACATTGAAGTCACCACAAATGAGCACTCTTTTGTTTTTGTTGATGACACTTAGAGCATGATCAAGGAGGTCAATGAAATTAGAAAAGTTTGCGTTCGGAGATCTATACAGTGTAAGTACAGTCAGATTGAGACTTGGAATATATATAGCACAGAGTTCACAAATTTTCTCAATTGAGATGTTGGTAATATTATCTAATGCAGTGAATTCTACGTCCTTCTTGAGGAGGATCATCACCCCACCACATCGATTTATTTTCTTGCAAAAAAACTACATACAACAAAATCATTCAATTGAAATACTTCTGTTTCATCTTGTTTCAACCAATGTTCACTGAAACATAATGTTTTCGGTTCAGGATCGTTGTGTAATAGTAAAGATTCTATTAAGTCAATTTTGTTTCTCACACACTGGATGTTAGAATAAAATAGGTTAATATTTTCGTCATTTTTATTTTTAGTGTTTTTATTGTTAATTAATGTCATATTATTTCTACTCGGGCTTATTAAGTGAAGAGGATACGGATCTATTGGTCCGAAAAAAGTTATAGCGACGCACGACAACACCAGTAGGCCAAAACTCTGCATCATAGAGTTTATCCAATAGTTTTATATCAGCACTCAGTTTAAATGAAGTACTGCTTAGATTTTGCCTAGCACCAATTATTTGTTCCACTGAAAAATCTTTATCACTGTGGGACGGAAACTTGGACTTTAAATATTTTAGAATTTCGTCAGCAGATACATCTTTATGTACTTTACCGATATAAAGCCATGCATCGGATTCCTTCGCAGAATCTGAAGACAAATTTTTTTCTAGTACTGTTTTATCAAGGTTATTATCGTCATCATCTGAGAAAGCGTTTTCTTCCGCGAGTTCGCAGCAAACAATTTGTTGATTGTCGATGTATTGAATGTTCTTAATGAATTTTAGACAACTGGGATGATTTAAAGAGCTGCAGTTAATGCATATCAAACCAGAGCCAGGCATATTCTTACATCTTTTACAAGGTTTTGGGTTTTTTTCTAGGGCATGATGATTCCTCGGGATGTCGGTCATCTTAATGAAGAGGGCAAATATCGGGAACTATTTATTGCGGTTGGGCCGAAACAAGTTTAAAGACGAACAAATTTAATGATAAATAACGTCTGTAAACTACAAGTTTTTCTGTAATGGTTCGGGCACATCTGCGTTAACGTCTAACGGCATTCTAATGGACAAGAACGCGACAATTAACGCGAGAAAAATTAATGCGCTAAGTTTTACATTGGTGGTTAACGTCATTATTTGTCCCACATTTCGCTCCAAAGCGGCTGCAGCAGTGGTATTTTACTTGAATATTGGCAACTCTATCTTAAATGTCAAATATCACAGGAGTTCTATTAAAATATTTTAGCATTTTCCGTTTCCTAACATTGAAAAATTATATTTCAAATTAGTACTTGAAATAATGAAAGAAACCTGCAATCAAAACTAAGATAGTACGTGACTAAAAACACGAGATGTCGCTGTTTTCGTGCAAAAAATGTATGTTCTGTCTTCCTCACATATATCTTTCTTTATCTAGGGCAACAACTATGCGATACGTTCGCCGGCAATCCGTTTGATGTGTATCAAAAACCGCCAGCCGAGCTATCGTCTAGCGCGCAATGCCATTCTCAATGCCGTTACAAAATTAGTGCCATATATCCCAATAATCCGTCGCTACACTATCGTTGTCGGAGCCACGTTGCGTCTAATGTGCTGCCTAACGTGATTTTTCACGTCTAACTTGACAATAATTGTATGTGTAGCGACTGATTAATGGCAAATTAGACGTTAAAAATGACGTTAGGCAGCACATTTGCCGTTAGTGTGGCTGAACTATAACACTAACCAGTTTTTCCAGCGCGCGGCGAACGCGCCGAGTCTTGCGGGGGTAGAAGTTCCAATAAGTAATCAAATTAATTTTACGATCAGTGCAGGGAAATGTGCAAAAGTTACGCTTAACATAAACTATCATCTTTATTAAAGAATCGGATTATTGCACAAACACCAGTAAAACTTCAGTAGTTCTTGTTAAAACATGTTTAAAACAGGAGCACATGTGGAGTGCGTACACAGCGACGCGTTACATCGAGCTAATAAAAATGGATAAAAATTATTTTTCTTTTTTCATAGAAATCGTTTGAGGAGGCACCGGATACGATTTATATGTCCCAGGCTGAGCATGTTTACAGCTTATTATCCGTCCTCTACGAAGTCATAAATTAATATTATCGTCGTCTACGAAATCTTAAATAAATAAATAAATTAATCCATGATTTTAAAAACCATGACCTAGCTTACATGCGATTATACTTAAGGCAGGTCAGGCTTTCGTGTTTAATTTAAAAGTAGATTAGAGTATCTTTGTGTAAGAAATCGAGCATTTTATAATCATTAAGTTCATTACATAAATTAAATTCGATAAAATATCGCCTAAGCGAGCGCGGGAAATATGTTCACCTAAAAATTATGTAAAAAAACGCCTTGTTTTGTCAAAAGCTTCGCCAATGTGAGTCAGGGCTGACCTTTGAAATGAGGCTGCGTTCGGAGAATTTCCAGCTGCAATTGCAGTCGCTGAGTTGATTCATCAAAAAACCGCATTATGTAAACATAACTAAAAGCGAACGATCCAGGGATTGGAATTTAATTTAATTTCCGGTTTAAAACAATATAAAAGGCTATGGCGTAGCACGGCGGATCAGACAGCCAGTGCCCGTCTTGTCGAGTGTAACTCCTCAAGCCCGAGGGCGTAATCGACATTTACAGATTGTATTAGTGTGTAGCTGATCTTCAAAAAGAATCCGTCCGTCTCTCTCTGTATGTGGTACGATGGTTTAGGGTGAGAATTTATTAATTGATTCTACCATTTTGGCTATGTTTTTAGGTACTAACATCTGCTTATTTAATTATGAAATGGTGTTTTTCTCGTTATAAAATTATTTTGAATTTGTTTTATATTGTCTCGTCTATCGTTCAAAAGTAATCTGAAATTGCATTTAAATGTTACACTTGTCTAAGTTTGTGATCTCTAGTAATTTGACTACAGTGTTGTATGTATGTAATCAGTTTTAAAATTGTCTAAATCAATTTATAATTGTTTTACTTATTCTGAATGTATTTATTTATATAAATTTTCTCTTTATTTTCAAGTAATGTCATTTTTAAAAGAAGGAACGTAATTTCGTCAATCCCGAAAATTATATGTAGTGGCGGGCAAGGGCTAAAATTTCATTCCGTATAAAGAGGGCGTAATAGCAATATCTGGCTAAAATCCTCAAACCAGATACCTACAAACAAAGAAATTGCTACTTGGGTTTTTTATGGTCTAATTAAAATTTCAGTAAAAGAGTGAGGAGAAGAAGTGGAAATTGTTTATTATTGTGGTGTAATTAATTTTGGAATTAGGACCCAGTTTGGGCACAACAATAGAACTTATGTCTCACTCTCGTCGAGACATCTGGAAGAGTATAATGTTTCTACTAGGCCTTGTAAAAAGCTGAAAGTAAAGGATAATTCATCCCCTTTCTGTTATCATTCTTTTAACCACCCGTCCCTCACATTTGTAAATACTTAAAAGTTTTTAATATTATGTAGGTATTGCAATTCATTAATCTCTTTTGCATTGATCCGTACTTTTTAAATTACGAAATCACTTTTAGGACGATTCAATTTATACATATTTGAGAGTAAAAAAATTCCGTAAAATAAGGATGCTTTACGGGTGAGCGACTCGAGTGCAGATATCACAATAATTTAGATCATAATAAACAATAAACAAAAATTGTTGGTAAATTGGTTCTTAACGTTCCCAGAAACAAAATAAATTTCAAAATTTCACGACAGTTTCGTAAAAATAAATGTAGAATTAAAATTTCGAATGAATTACACTTGGACACTTTATGTCTTTATTACTATTTTAAGTTGCCGCAAAAATTCAGGGTCAATATAAAAAAAAATAAAAAAACGTGTTTTGTATTCGATTGCGAACGCGTAGTTGGTTGAGAACTGTTGAAGTTTTAAAATGACTTACTTTGAGGTAGCCTGCGTCTGTTAACTATTTTGTGTGCAGACAATTTAATTTGTATAGTTGTGCACGTTTTTAGAAAATATTGTGTTTTAAATTAGTCGTAACTTTTTACATTTCATAATACTGAGTCATTCGCAGATGTAAAAAAATATCAAACAGAGGTTATTCGTAGTTACTGAAACATAATTATCATTTTCCATTAAATAAGATTGAATTGTCTTTCTTTAACAGTTATTTAAAATACTAAGGCCCAGTTATACAATGCTAGTTTAAATCTAAGCTAAAGTTTAAACCCACAACAACGATTATTTCAACAATCGTTGTTAAGGCCCAGCGAAAACATGTACGTTTATTCAACGTTAATTTCACGTTGTTATGGTGGAAATAACGTTATTCGTTGAAAAATGCAACGTTGTTTTTTGGTTGAATTAGCAACCATAATTATATCACGTTTGTATGACGTGTTTTTTAACGATCAGTTTAATATGGACGTAATTATAACGTGAAATAAATACGTAACAATTTTGTCTTTTTACGACGTGATTTATACTATGAGTAAATGCGATGTATCTACCGTACGTTGATTACCACATCATTTCAATGTTAATTCAACATCTACTATTCTACGTAATAAATGAGAAAAAAATTAACGAAACTAATACGTTAGATAAATCGTAATTTACAACTAAATTTTTAACCCACGTTTTATAACGTTATTTTAACGTATACCGAATAAATATGCCTTACAAAACGTGATGTTGACGTTAGAAAACACTTAATTTTACAGTGATTGTCTATCGTGTTTCACACCTTTGAATTCTAATTTTAATAAAAATCTATGAAATATGAGGTTCTTCTCCATGCTTGGCAGCTTTGAAATGAAACGAAACAGGTATGAAAAGTACTGCTAATTTGGACATACGAGTCAACCATAACCCCTTTTTAAGTTGACGTAATCTGTCAAATTTTTTTAAGTTAGTTTGAATTTGATGCCCAAAATCTGTGATTAAAAATACTAAAGAACGCAATAGTCAATCAATTATACATACATATTGTCACGAATACTCATTGGGGACAGTTGTATATAGAGTGGAAAGTTTAACTGGAATAAATTCTGTAACTTAGAAGATTACGATTTGTAAAAAAATTCTTGGAACAGGTCAATTTTTATTTTTAATGGCGCATATTACAAAGGGACTTTTTTAACTTTTCAATTATTTGGAGGGGTGAAACGACCCCTAACTATGTTTTTTTTAATGGAAAGATATGTTGAAAAAATTGGGAATACAGCTACGTTTTATTTTTTTATTTTTCTTTAGCAGTAAAAGGTAAAAAACAAAAAAAAAGAATTTTTTTACTAAAACCGTTATTAATGCCAAAAATTCAGGAACTCCATTTTTTATTATTTGATAAGAAGAAATGAGCATTCCATATGGTATCGCATTGTTGCGTGCAGCCAATAGATGGCGCTGCCAATGCGCTAAATTTTTAATTGTACGTAATTACCTCACTGAAGTTTTTCCCAATAGGTGGATAGGAAGAAGATGATCGATTGAGTGGCCAACAAGATCTCCAGATCTCACCCCTTTAGACTTTTTTATGGGGGTATTTAAAAAGTAAAGTTTATGTGACTAAACCAAACGACATAGCAGAACTTCAGAACTTCAAATTCTGCATGAAATTAGGAGAGTAACGCCGGGAATGTTACAAACTGTTAGGGATGGAATTTATAATCGATTAGGGTATTGTCAAGTGAGAGGTGGCGAGCATTTTGAACATCTGATGCGTTAAAATCGTTCTAATCAAAAATTTATTTTTTATTTTTTCGCCTTTTACTATTTAAGAAAAATAAAAAAATAAAAACGTAGCTGTATTTCCAATTGAACAAGCTTTAAGAAAAAAAATTACTCGACATACCCTCCCATAAAAAAAAAATAGTTAGGGGTTGTTTCATCCTTCCAAATAATTGAAAAGTTAAAGAAATCCATTTATAATATGCGCCATAAAAATAAAAATTGACCTGTTCCAAGAATTTTGCTACAAATGGCAATTTTCTAAGTTACAGAATTTATTCCAGTTAAACTTTCCACTCCACTGCGGTGTTTATGAGCAGCATGTAATTTTTTTTAAATTTTCATAAAGAAATAATTTTGTAAATAATAAAGTAAATTGAGAGTACTGTATTAAATGTGTTTTGTCGAATATTTTATGTTAGTGTAAATATTTTTAGAAATAGGCGATTTAGAATTACATGTTTATTATAAATAAATAATTTAGAATTTTTGAAATGTATACACAAAGAAAATAAGCTTAGGATTGTAATAATTAGAAAAATTGATTTAATGATGTTATGATAATATGGACGTTAGAAGGAAACTGTAGGTAGTAAAGAGTTCGGAAATTGAACAAGTGAGGGCGGCGCGTAGCTATTGTAAGTTAAAGTCCCCGGTTCGGCTTTATTACTACTACCTCCTTCCGCTTTACGAATCAGTCACGGAAGCGATACGGAACTGGGATCGCCAAATGGCTTAGCGGTCTGGTCTAGCCGACTTGGAAAGTCGTGTCACTCGGCGGCGTGGGTTCGAATTCCACCATTAGCCATGTTTGTTTGTTCAGTCTAATGATTTAGACCCAGCTTTAATACACGTCGTAAATTGTCTGATTCAACGTTACACGTGGACATTGCCGCTACATTTTTTCGTTGTTTCTACGTAGCCATAACACACGAATTCAACGTTTGTTACATGTTATTCCACAACGTTTTTTATACGTATGTATGCACTGGGATTTAACCTAGAAATACCGTGGACAAAGACGTTTAAAAGAAGTTGATTCGAGCGTTGTTAAAACGTATTAATAACACACGAATTCAACGTTGATTAATTGTTATTCTACAACGTTTTTTACACGTGGACAGAGACGTTTAAAAGAAATTGATTGCCGCGACATTTTTTCGTTGTTTCAACGTAACAATAGCACACGAATTCAACGTTTGGTTACATGTTATTCTACAACGTTTTTTACACGTACGTGTTTTCGCTGGGTGGTTTAAGCTTTGGTTTAAAGTTAAGTTGAATTGTACAACTGGGGTTTACTGTCTCATTTATGCATGATGTCATTGGTTGTCATTGAATGTCATTTTTTGTGATTTTCAGTCTGAAAATAGTTTCATATCCACTAACACTTCCTGCATGAGATGATAGAAGTTTTCTGAACATATTGTAACGATTTTAAAGGTTCTATTAGTTTTTATTTTAAAACAAAACACGAAACAGTTAATAACTAATTTATTAAATAAAGCAACTAATTAACACTAACATTTAACACTAGAAAATTTACAAAACTTAATCCTAATTTATGTTAACAACCGAGCGAAAGTTTATGACGCGACTTTAACCCGAACTTTCCAACGATGAATTGCATTCTCCATTCACCGGCCGCGTTTTATAAGCCGGGGTTGTTTATCTCGAACATTCGAGTGCGCGGCCGAAAAGTCTAGTTTATTCTGCCGGCAGCACTTTCTCGACTGTCGCCTAAGATGCGTCGACTGACGGTTGTGACGCAAGAGACCGTTTGACGCCGGATGGTGTCGACGGATCATTACAATATTTAGCACAATGTTGTCTGCATTTCCCTAAAGTTTCATGATTTTATTTCAAAAACCTGATTTTTAATCATAACTAGAAGCTTTAAACTTTAAATGCATTTTTCTCAAACGTAGTAAAACCTAGAACCTTCTGCAGTGATAGGGACGATTTATTAAAATAAGTTAAATAATGTAATGAGCACCTCTTGAAGAGACGTGTAATCAATGTTCTTACCTCCCATATGTTGAAAAAAGCTGTAATAAATAAGTAATTACACGCCGATTGACAATTTCACGTGTACAATGAGACCTTGACTCCGAGTTCTTTGAACGTAAATAAAAGTTCCACGCCTACGGTTTATGACATATTATTGCCTGTGAATTGCCCAAACAACTCATAACAAAGCAGGGGTTCAAAACAAAACGACTCCGCCATGTTGTGGTAGGCCAGTTTTTCATTTTTGAGCTCCTATAGATAGTCGGGTTACTGCCAAAACAAAATAACTCCATTTTTGGAACTTTTGAGAAGTTGTCCTTTGACGGTTTCAATTGCAGTTTAAAATGGAATTGGATTATTTCGACCACTTGTTTCTCCCGCCTTAACATTTTTAGCGTTTTCGATTGACTGCACCAGTGCGCACTCAAAGTATCTCTTCATCTCGTTTTATTACATGAGGTTAAAAGAAGGTGCAAATACACTGAGTGCAACCGGTGCAGGTGAATCGAAAACGCTGTTTGTTTGGATTTATATGGTTATAAAAATTTGGTAAGTACGTTTTTTGAGCATCTAATGAAGCACTTAACTCCGAATTGACAACAAGCGGAGTTAGCTTGTTTTTGCAGTATCCCGACGATATTATCAGGAACTTACAGTTTTACTTTTAATAAAACCCTGTATAGATTTTGTTGGGTTAGTAATTTGGTTGATGCAAAGTTAGACCAGTTCTTGAATCCGCATCCTTCGTTTTATTTGACATAGAACGTGAGTTTAGTGATGTCTATTTTATAGGAACAATAATTACAAAAGTTTCAGATGTATTATATTATTATATTATATTGGATCGCTCAACAAATTACCTATTATTTTCACCACTTTCAAAGCTCAGACATCTAAAGCAGGCTTTACACAGTGCAATTTGTATTGCAGCAAGATGCAATTTTTAACGTCCGCATGCGCATTGGCAAATGTGTGTGAACAATAATTGTTAATTAACCACAATAAGACCACTCAAATATGAGGAACCATAAATACATTCAGAAATTGATATCTTTCATTGCAACTACTCAGAAATAGCTTCAATATAAAGCCGCGAGCAAATGTAATTTTTGTGTGCAATGTTCATTCATTGCATGCACTGCGTCCGTGTCAAGCCTGCTTAAAACTGTTGCAAAGTCTTAAAGTTACATCGATCATGAAATAATTTGAGCGTATTTTCTTAAGGAACTTAAAGGTTAGATATTAATCATACATTTCAAAGGTCAGATATTAATCATAAATTCTGGAAGATATATGAAAATGTTTCGGAATTTCTTAATCCTTGAACTGTAGACATTTCATGGACACTACCAACAGTTACAGTTTCAGCAAGAAGGGATACTGATGACAGTGATAGCAGGATAAACGCAGTTTTATTAAATAATAATTCAATTTACAAATTTATAGCACACTTATTTTGTAACATTTTTTCAACTGTCTATTTACTAATTCGGCAGCGACTCGATATTGTTATGTTCCAACACGCTCCTCGAAGAGATGTCGAAATATGGACATTTTTCATTCCCAACATTTTCAAAGTTTTCGTCTTTCTGTCAAGATAAACTTCATCATATTTTCAGTTGGTATATATTTCACAACCAAATCACCTTTTTTTTATCACTTCGCGAATAAAATGATGTCTCATAGCTATGTGTTTACTACGACTGTAAAAAGAAGAATTTTCAGCGAGTTTCAAAGCACTTTGACTGTCCACATTCTTCGGCTTCTCTTGATCAAGTTCTAATAGATACTTTTGCAAATAAATTAATTCTTTGATAGCTTCAACCATTCCTACATATTCAGCTTCTGTGGTTGACAGGGCTACGGTCTTCTGTTTCTTCTACTCCCAAAAAATAGATCCTCCCTTTGGTAGCTTCATCCGTTCCCATATATTTAACTTTTGTGGTTGACAGGGCTACGGTCTTCTGCTTCTTCGACTTTCAAAAAATAGGTCTCCATTTAGAACAAACACGTAACCAGTATACGATCTCCAGTCAACAGGACAACTTCCCCAGTCGGCATCCACAAAACCAATAAATTAAGAGTTTATAATCAGGTATATGGAAATTTTCAGTAGATATGATTCCTCTAAGATAACATAGCATTCGGTTAGCTGCTATCCAGTGTGCCTTCCCATAGCAATGATAAATTGATTTAGGTAATCCACAACAAAACTAATATTAGGGCGAGTTATCACAGCTAAATAATTCAAGGCGCCAATTAATTCAAGATAGGGGAATTTTTCTGTCTTCATCGGCCTCAAGACTGCCTTCCAATTTGGTTCCACTAGCCCATGGAATAGATACCGTTTTACAGTTGTCACCAAATTTTAAATTTAATTTACTTGCCTCTTACTTACCACTGACAAGATGACAAGCTTCTGCTGACGAGACCATATCAGCTGAGCCCCAGCTAGCAACAGTGAAGAAAGGAGCGGGTTATTCAAGGTGGTAAAATTATTAAGGGCGCCAGAAAGCAACTCTTCAGTTAAACGAAATCGATCAGTCGACGTCTCCAATCGACCAGATCGCGCAGAAAATAAATCAATAATAATCAGAGGCGAGACTTTACTCACTGGTGTGCGCGAAAGTTTAAACAAGAACACACAAAGCGATTTGTTATTTAAATCCGCATAAAGAAGCCTTAATTCGCTCTTAAAAATGCATGCGCAATAAATTTAAATGGTTACCTCCCGACCGATATCTGTCAGTGTACCGTCTATGCCGTGAAGTTGGCTGTCACCACGCCATCTAGTGGTCCTGTCCGACTGATTTGGCTAGGGGAAACGTTGGCAGCAAGATGGCGGACCCACGCTACTCGCAGAACGGCAGACTGCAGCTGGAGTTTGTCGTGGCACCAAAACTCAATACAAACGGGAAACCCTCGCATGAAAGCTTGCGGGGATTACATAAGCCTGCGCTAAAACTTGCGCCCAAACAGAAAAGCCTGAATGTAAAGGGAAAAGGTTTCGTTAGCAGCCATTTTGATACACCCGCCATTGCACTTTTTACATTACCTGGGGCTAATACGTTCCCGGGCTTGGAATTGGAGTTAAAATGACCTCCAAATGTGTTCGAAGGTATCACGAGATCTTCCGGCACAGCCGCAAAGAGCGAAAACTTCGATAATTTTACTATGCACGTAAAACACGTCTAACTTGTAACACACTTCGAACAAGAAAGGAACTCAACGAGGCGAATTTGTAGCAGGCGAAGGTTGCTAGGATACGAAACCGAAAAACAGTGACGTGGTGTGTCATACGAAAGAGCGTTGAGTAGTAAAGAGGAGGGAGGCAGGGTAGCCACCCGTATCCAAACGCGGTTCATAAATCACTTTAGCTTCGTGTTTTCGTTGGCGCGAAATTTGAACGTAACACAGTCTGACATATCAAAACGTTTGAGAATGTATACCTTTTGGTTCAAATAATGAATGCAGTTCCCATTTCTCAAAGCAGTAGGTTACTTCACCGAGGTCTTTCATTTCAAATTATCTCGAAAGTTTGCGACCTATTTCATTTATAGTTTCATCGTTGGATGACACGACTAAGATATCGTCAACATAAATTCCTGCAAATGTTAATTCGTTTTCCTTCTTTAGTTGAAAAACATACGGATCAGCGTAGGTAGATACTCTCGTAGATACCGCACTCATTCGTTTAAGGACGTCACTCAACTTGACATACCAATTTATTCTAGCTTGACGTAAGCCGTGCAATGGTTTATGTAATTTACAAACTTGATTATTAAGTTGTAAAATGTCCAACAAGTGTTTCCCCTTTTTACCAATTTCTGTTTTCTCTTCGGTACGTCACATGCCAGTTCATTTCCCGAATATTCGATTTCCAACCTAATAATATTTTCATTTCTAATTGCGTCACGTATATTTAAATGACCAAGGCGTCGCGTCGGTGCCACTTTTCGATAGAAAGTAGAGAATTTTCGGTTGGATTCCGTGTATATTCAGACATAATGTAAATCGCCAATTCTATGTCTGCATTTCTTCCGCGTACGAATGCTATATTTTTCTTAAAAGTTACATTATAGCCATTGTTAGTATATCTTATCTATTTTCAAAAACATCTGCAACTAACAGTACCATTCGCTTTGTTGTCGGTAGAAGCTGTTTCTCAAAGATGTTTCTGTAGCTAAATTCAATTTTCACGAGTTTCAGTGAATATGTCAATGTCTTTACACAAATGCGACGTAGCACCACTGTCCAAACACCAATCCCGATCAAAAGTCACATTTAAATGCGTTAAAAAGAAACACTTGCAAAAGTGTTCGGTTTTGATTTCGGGTTCCTTTTGAATTTACAATCCACTGCTTTATGACATATTTTTCGACATCTATGATATCAAAATTTGAAAGTCTTATCGCGATTTGTAGTTTTATGATCAGGTTGCTTTTCAAAGTTTTGTCGATAATGAACACCATCTTTATACACTGCCATAGCATCTTGAGATGTGTTGCGAGTGCCAATACTCCGAGCATCACTTTCTTCAAGAATTTTGATTCTAAGAATATCTGGATTGGGCAATTCGTCTCGCACCGAAAGTTAGGGGAGAGTGGGGGAATGACGACCAGGGGGTAATGACGTCCATCAAAAATTTTAGGAAAAAAAGTAAATATGCAAATTGTATCAGTGACGTCATCTAGTATGAAGTTGTGCAAGCTAATTTCTGTGTCCGCCATAATCAGTATATCCCCAGTTTACGTAAAAGTGACCGTTTCGTGTTGCAGCTTAAGTGCATGTAATTTTATCGAACAGTAAAATAGAGGGTATTATCCATTCACGATCTTTTTAGACTCTAGAGGTCCATGTTTCTTTTTCGTTAAGTTACGTGCATGTATTCTGATAGAACTCATAGTGACTAATGTAAAATTCTGACACTTTAACATCAGTCCCATCGACTATATTGCTTCTTATACGATGGCATGAAGAAAGTAAAATAATAACATTAAAACAAATAATTACTTGTGACTTTTTAATATTAAGTCAAAATAAAACGGCTTCTGATCGCGACTGCGAACTTAAGGAAAAGTTGAGAGATCTAGCAGGATAGCAGTCAAAAGGGGGCAATTAAAAGTTTACTCTTGTTTGATTGCCAAGCTTTCGGAAAGTGTTTATTTCCTTCATCAGGGCGGCTATAATATTAATATGAAAGTGTTACACAATTGAAAATTATGAGTTTTATGCTGGATTTCACAAAGGTCACTTAACTTTAATCATCGATTAAGAATAATCATTCCTACACCTTCAACACATGTAACCATGGCAACGTTTACTTTTAACGTATGATTAAATTTAAGTAACGTTTGTGAAATCCGCCATTAAAATTCTACTTACATCTAAGTGAGGTTGTGAAAGCTAAAGTTGCACATTTTGAACAAGCCAGGATTAATTTCTTACGTAGTAACCATGATTAACAAATAATAACGTTGTATTGTAAAACAGATTAAAATTTACAGTCACAATTTAAAATGATGGACAAAACATTTGAAACGATAACGTGCAAAATGGCGCCTATCTTATAACGCTTGTAGGTTAGTTTAAACTCATTTGGAGGGAAAAGATCCCGGCGGGAAATTTGAAAAACAGACTGTAATCCTGATAGAGTTAAAGAGAACAAGAAAATCTCAAAATTATTAATTAGATACAGAGATTGGTGCTAGCACAAAATTTGTGGAATTTGACAATAATAATGTGTTTTTGAAGAGAAATATTACAGGCTGAAAAAAAGGCTCACCCATGGGCACTAATCTTTCCCCAATCTTGGCTCAGTATATTGTTGACCAGTTGTTGGATAACTGCATTCCCAAACTTTCATTTAATATTCCGTTTCGAAAGAAATTTGTTGACGATTTGATTTGTTGAAAATTGGTTGTTGTGCCCTAGCTGAGCACTTTAAACAAACTAAACACAATTTCGATTATGAAAATTCCGAAATTTTAACTATCGAACCCAACTACTTCAAACGCAGTTTTTTAGAAATGTATCACATTCTCATAAATAATAATACCATAAATAAACAAACTGATATTTCAAACTTAAGTTTAATTTATCATAATTTATTAACAAATATTAACATACACAATACTTCTGATACAAACTTGAGTAGTTTAATTTTTTAACATTTTTGAACTTACAACTAATTTTTTGCCCCATTATTATTGTGAAATTCCACAAATTTTGTGCCAGCACCAATCCCTGTATCTAATTAATAATTTTAAGATTTTCTTGTTCTCTTTAACTCTATCAGGTTTACAGTCTGTTTTTCAAATTTCCCGCCGGGATATTTTCCCTCCAAATAAGTTTAAACTAACCTACAAGCGTTACAAGAGAGGCGCCATTTTGCACGTTATCGTTTCAAATGTTTTGTCCATCATTTTAAATTGTGACTGTAAATTTTAATCTGTTTTACAATACAACGTTATTAATTGTTAATCATGGTTACTACGTAAGAAATTAATCCAGGCTTGTTCAAAATGTGCAACTTTAGCTTTCACAACCTCACTTAGATGTAAGTAGAATTTTAAAATTCATAATTTTCAATTGTGTAACACTTTCGTATTAATATTATAGCCGCCCTGATGAAGGAAATAAATACTTTCAGAAAGCTTGGCAATCAAACAAGAGTAAACTTTTAATTGCCCCCTTTTGACTGCTATCCTGCTAGATCTCTCAACTTTTCCTTAAGTTCGCAGTCGCGATCAGAAGCCGTTTTAGTTAGTATTAAAAAGTCACAAGTAGTTGTTTGTTTTAATGTTATTATTTTACTTTCTTCATGTCATCGCAGAGTATAAGAAGCAATATAGACGATGGGACTGACGTTAAAGTGTCAGAATTTTACATTAATCACATTATGAGTTCTATCAAATTACATTCACGTAACTTAACGAAAAAAAACATGGCCCTCTAGAGTCTAAAAAGATCGTGAATGGATAATACTACCGTTTTTATATCCAATATGGCCGTTATTGGCGGGCCTTCATTTTATGGCTACTAGATGTCACTGGTTGAAAAAGTGGCACGGATAAAAATGATTGCAAGTTAATTCAGTCATAGAATGTGATGTTGTTTTACAAAACTATATGCTTCCTACACAACATAAATCCATCATATCTACACTGTAGAAAAATCGGTGTCAAAATCCACACAATCGCAGTGTCATTTGCGGTCCACACCGACTTTTGTGTGAAAACTAACACAGACCTTTAGTGTAAATAATTTACACATTCATTGTGTTGCGTCGTTTTTCACCGCACCTATATGCAGACGGCTCGAGCTGACATCACCCGTATAAAAAAAATTACGCAGATGGTCCAAACACACTTAACTGTGTTATTTTCATCACTTTTGTGTAATTTCACAACAAAAAGGAGTTAATAAATAATACGCAATAGCCGGTGTGATTTTTGTGGCAAATTTACACGGTCACTGTGTAAATTTTAACACGCAATTTTTTTACTTTCACACCGATGAATGCGATTTTCAACAGTGTAATAGCGTTTTCCACTGGCTGCACCGCTGTGCACTCAGGATATCTCTAGCTCGTTTTATTACATAAAGCTGAACCGAGATGAAAATATATTCAGTGCACACTAGTGCAACCAGTGGAAAATGCTATAACAAAGATGGTTTTCTGTTCAATCTTTTTCATCACTGTCCGCATCTATCACAAAATGCTGAATTAAAAAACGCCCACTTAAAAGCAATTAATGAATTCACCGTTGCGCCACACACGACCGTTTGTGGAAGGTCCGCCAATTTTCATGCATGCGCGCTCAAAAACAATAGCAACGAAAACCCGAAGCTGTCCATACTGATTGCTGTGTATGGGTCGACCCTAACTCACCAACAGACAAATCATCAACTCGCATTTCATCAACACCCAACTGATCAACGCGACATAACATCAACGACCCTACTGGTCAACGGACATTTCATCAACTGTATTACTTTATTGTAGTTTAAAAATATTTGTGGCGTTACAAACGCGATTTGTTTCAGTTTCAAATTAGACAAGCGTCTATCTTTTGACATGACTGATTCTAGATGTTTCTCTCTTTTGACGATCGTTCGTCTTTTCTTAAATCTGTATCTTCCTTTTTCTTCTCTTCAGCATCGATTCGAAAGTTTTTATTTCATAATTACATAGTTTTTATTTTTATAAAGTTTTTATTTTATAATTAAAGTAGATTCTTGTCCGATGAAAATTTAAAAGAATTTGTTGTACAATTTCTATTTTATATTAATAACATGGCAATTCTTTTGATTTACTGAAAATAAGTTTTATTTTTATAAAATAAGTTTTTCCTTTCTCCTTAATCTTCATCTTTCCCTTTTTCGGCATCGATCGACAGCTGTTTGCTTTCTTATTATTAATATGAAAAAGAAAACAAATTTTTATGGAGTAAATATATTTAAATTACTTACTGACGTTCCGCGAAATTGATTGTTCACTTTATAAAGTGAATAACATTATTATTAATGTGGGAATTCATAGAATTTAAATAAAATTTTTCATATTTTTCGTATTTTATAATTCTGCTTTACGATGACCCTGTTTCTTTGAAGAAAACAAAGGACAAGTCAGAAAATGTCATAATAAAATATCGAATTATAACTGAACCAAAATTTAATGTTTAACTTAATTCAGAGACGATTTAACTCATGATATAGTATTTATCGTCTGTTGATGAAATGTCTATTGATGAGTTGGGTCGTTGATGTTTTGTCGCGTTGATGAAATCGAGTTGATGATTTGTCCGTTGATGAGCTGGGTCGACCCGGCTGTGTATACTGTGGCAGGGTAAACGCAGGTTTCACTAAATAATAATTCAATTTACTAATTCATAACACACTTATTTTGTAACACTTTTTCAACTATCTATTTACTAATTCGCCAGCGACTCAATATCGCTATGTTCTAACAGATATCTTGCACATTTCTAATGAATCAATAGGACTCATTATTTATTTCCCATTGCGATTGCGACCTACTTACAAGTTGTTGTTTCCCCTTCCATATTTATCGTACAAATTGAGAAAGTACAGAAAACCAACTCCAAAACAGTCGGTATGAATTCAAACACGGACCAAAACATGAAAATTTAGGCTCTCCCAATACACCTACATGCGTAGGTAAGAACAGACTCGAACCCTCACCTCAACCGACTATTAAATCCATTATCAGGGAACCCATTCAGCTCAGTTAAGCAACTATGCGAACGATTTTTTCCAGAAAAATTAATATCGAATAGCCTCCATCACGTTATAAAAATAATTGTGTGGTCTTCTTAATATGAAGGGCAAATTTTTGCCAAAATATTAATTTATGAAGTGATTTTATAGGAAAATTCAACTTTTTTCACGACTAAATGTACTAGCATACATTTAACTCTACGGTATTTTTTCAGAGAAGAAAAAATAGAAAGAAAAGTAGTTAAGAAAACGATTTGAATAATTCTGTCAATTTGCTAGTATTATTTGCTGATAAAAGTAATAAATCACTCTATTTCAATCAAATTTCACATTTCCTTTGGTTTTTATTTTCTCTATCTACTCTCTGCAGCACACTTTCATCTCACCTCATAATTCAATCAGAACAGCTTTAACGGCGGTTCTATCAGTTTAATTGTTCCCTGCCGTCCTTTTTAACAGCCCGCTGTGGGGCGATTTATATTAGCGCTTTCAGCCGAATCGATTCAGAAACCTTACTTCTGAAATGTGTACTTCATTTTCGGGTCTTATTTATCGGCCCAGGAACACGCCACCAAGTTAGAACTAATTACCACCAAGTGATCTGACAGCGATAATACCTGGTCGATTGATAAAATAATGTGCCGCACGCTACTGGGGTATTAAGTTGGCTTTAATTCGTGCAACCCTTGTGAAAGACAGATGTTTTGTCATGCTACTTACATTCGCATTTTCTTCTCGTCAGAGGAACGAAATTAATTTGCATTTATTGCAGTCACTGTCTTTTCTTCGAGTAGGTTTGTCTTTAAGAAAATTAAA
Source organism: Dorcus hopei (assembly GCA_033060865.1). Taxonomy (NCBI): domain Eukaryota; kingdom Metazoa; phylum Arthropoda; class Insecta; order Coleoptera; family Lucanidae; genus Dorcus; species Dorcus hopei. Next base: position 33,043,532 of record CM065421.1, on the reverse strand, counting down.
TAAAAGTTAGCGAGTTTCTGAAAAAAAGAATATTTTTCAGTGAATAGCAGAATTTACGTTGGAACTCAGTTTCAAATTATTTAAATTAAAAATAATGAATATGAAATGGTTTTAAATTCAAAATGTAAGAACTAATTAAACATTAATGTTATTGAACTCGATAATAAATTTAAGAATAAAAGAAGTACAGATACCCGCCGTGTCAAGCAAACTGTCCGCTTATAAGAGGTGTCCGCCTCTTAGGGGGTTTAAAATTAATGTTAATTATACACTAAATAAACTATTGGAATACTAATTAATTTTACTTATAGAGGGTGTTCAGAAATTAGGGGACCCAGAGATCGTAGCGCTGTTCCTTGCATGATTCTAAGAAGAAAATCTTAATACAAAAATGTATTTTATCTTACTTTTATTTTATTTATTTTATTAGTTTTAATTTGTTGAAGACATGTTACAACAGCTTAAAATGAGGACAAATTGCAAAGATAACAAAAACTTCTACATAATTATAATTGGAACAAATTTTGGTCGGTTGAATGCACTTAAAACGCATTTTTCATTTCTCCTACCTTCAACTTTGATGACCTCGCATGGAAGGCTCGTACAAAATTTTTGTACTAAGATTTTCTTCTTAGAATAATGCAAGGAACAGCGCTACGACCACCGAGTCCCCTAATTTCTGAACAGGGTGTATACCTACTTTGAAAGTAACCGTTAATTTTAGTTTGTTTACAATTGAATTTTGTCACCGAAATTGGAATTTAAAACATCAAAGGAACTGATTTAGGGGAATCTACTCTATCTAAGGAGCGTTAAGGTTAAAATAAGCAAAAGCTGCACCGATAGCTCTTGTCAGCCTTCTAAATAAACGGAAAAAGATATCTGACTTTCTGCAAGTGTCCGAGACGTAAATTTGTGAAGAATTTTAAATTTTTGTCATAAATTTCATGACTCTGTCAGTCTTGTAGTGGTGTCCGCCTAATAAAAGTATCAGTGCATATAAATTCCAGCCAACTTTCGTCATTAATGACGTTAAACCAGTACCAACTGAACTCAAGATGTATTCGTTGAAATTTAGTAATATTTTGTTACTACAAATTTTTGAAAATGACAATGTTGCCACCGCTTCAATTATCACTAACGTAAATATACAACACGTACATAATCTATACACCGTCAACCACCGATCATATGTAAACTCTTCAATACTTGGCAACATTGTTATAGCATTATAAATATGAATGACGAAAGTTGGCGGGAAGTTTACAGGAACGTATAATCTGTTCCTAAATACATTTACGTAATATTTCAATATAGCATTTCTGTTAACAAAAATAAACTTACATAAACGTCATAAAAAAATTGAAAACACAGAAGTCAATACCATCTGGGGTGAAGTACGTAATGTATACTCCTTATACCAAATCACAAAATCTACAGCAGTACTACAAGTCAAAGAAAAAAGAAGCAATTCAATACCTACACAAAGAATTACAACAAAATTAAAAATGATATAAAAGTATTAGGATCATAAAATAAATCAAAGGCGATGTGGAAAATACTAAAAAATAATACAGAACCTAATCAAAGTGCTAATATATCACTTCGAAATGATAAAGAAAAAATTAGCCACCCTCATCTAGTAAACTCATTTAATATTCATTTTACTGAAGGATTACCAGCTGCCCATTATAATATACATGCTGGAAAAACTCACTGATAGTGGGTTTCATAAAAGTCGATTAAATTTAATCATTGATTAAGTATAATCATTCCTTTAGTATATTCCACTAGTGTTCAGTCTAGCATATTATTGAAGCCCGAGATCTACAATATACGAGGGCGGTACTGAAAATTTTTAGAAAATCAAACAAGGATTAGTTTTTAAAAAATAAAAATTGTTTTATAGTTTTTCAAAATATTCCTCTTTAACATTAATACATTTTTGCATTCGATGAAACCAGTCCTTAAAGCAATTGTGAGACATTTCTGAAACCAGGTTTTTATAATGTTCCACTGCTTTATCTGATGAGGAAAAAGTGATTCCACGCATTTTATCTTTAATTTTTGGAAACAAAAAGAAATCACAAGGTCAGGGCTATATGGTGGAGGTTTCATGGTGCTGTTACTTTTGCTGTATGGGACGATGCGTTGTCATGATGTAAAATTATTTTTCCTTTTAGCCGTTTTTCACAAACTTTTTCAAAAATCTGCGGTAAACAGACATTATTTGTATACCAATCGGCAGTAACGGTATGCCTATCTTCTAATGCTATAGAGCAATATGACCCGTTTTAGAATAAAAAACTAGCAATCATCTTCTTACCAGTACTGCGAATTCGTCTGACTTTTGTAGGCTTAGGTTCTGTTCCAAAGACCAATTCAGCCGTTTGACTTTTCTTCTCAGGATCATAACAATAAATCCAAGATTCATCGCCTGTGACGGTATTCCAAACCAAATTTGAAGTACCGCTTTTGAATTTTTCCAGAGTTTCTCTGCAGCATTCAATGCGTTGTTCTTTTTGATCGTCAGTTTATGTGGAATCCATCGACAATAAAATTTTGATGTAAAATCTTTTGAATTTCACTCATACCAATACCCAACGACGGTCGAATAAATTCATAAGATGTCCGTCGATCTTCCTCAAGCATTGCTAGAACAGCGGCAATATTTTCATCAGTAACAGCAATTCTTGGGCGTCCTTCACGAAGTTCATCACTAAGAAAAAACCGATCTCTTTTGAATTCGTTGAACCAATTATAAATTGTTGCCTTAGATGGGGCTTTTTCGCCAAATGCATTTCTAAGCCGATCTTCACATTGTTTAGGCGTTAATGACGATTTAAAATCGTAAAAAATCGTCGTCCGGAAATGTTCTCTAGTCAAATTCATTTTTGGGTGAACACAAAATCTTTAAATTATGATAATTAAAAAACTTTTAGACCAAATCGAACAAATTAAACGACAATCAACACGCAAACCATTAAAAAGTGGCTGTCAAATAAAAATTAATTTTATTTGTTTTTAGAAACATGCACGGAGAGAATTACGTTGTAAAAGTAAATATAAATATAGTAATTTTTACAAAAATTTATATTACTATATATGACAGCAAAATCATTTTATTAACTTAAAAACATATTTATATTAACTGTTATATATTTAAATTTATAAAAAGATATTCTAAAATGGCTAAAATATAAAATATAATATCGTTTAATATATTTATATTTTAACATTTATATCTACGCACAGATAAGAAGCTACGAAACGTATATTAAAACACAAATTTTATAAAAAAAAATTGTGCAATTCGGTTTTGATTACAACGGATTCCTCGAGCATGCTCTGTACAGCTGTTTAAGGTCTCATTGGACCTTCATCAACAGAACCGTAGCTCCAGAACTCCACCATAGAAAACATATTTATGTTTATATTATGTTATGTTGTGTTGTCTATGAACTCCACTGCAAACCAAACCGATTTCTCCTAAGTTATATGCCATTGCGATGTGAAAGTAATGAACAATTTAAGTAGTGACATCTTTCGATCGCTTTTTGACCTACAAATTTTATGTTGTAAACATCATATCTGCAGGCCGAACTCATAAATGTTACAAAATCATATGCTTAATGTAATAAAATCGCATTGTCATTTCTTTTAAGAGAAAAATTTACTTGCTTTACTTAAACAATTTTGCTACTTTTAAAACAATTTATTTTATTATTAATGATACTTTTTTTACAACACGGTTTTTAATATACATTTTTCTCAGTGTGGCATTCTAGATATTTTCAGTGTTGCCCTCGTAATAATATTCAATCAAAGTCTTCTTCAGGTCCTGATCAGATACCTAGTAAAATTGTTAAGAGATGCTCAATATATAGCTGAGCCTCTTGCAAATATTATCAATACAATGTTTGAATCTTCAAAATTTCCTTCTAAATTAAAAGAGGCCAAGGTGATACCAATCTACAAACAAGGCGATCACTGTGATATTAATAAATAATTATCGCCCTATCTCTTTACTATCATCGTTCTCAAAAATATTTGAAAAGGCAATACACTGTAAACTAATGACACATTTCAATTCTAATAAAATTTTCACAAAATGTCAGTATGGATTCTTACCCAATAAATCGTGTGAATTAGCTGTTTATAACTCCTTAACTTCCATCTTAGAAAATCTTGAGTGTTCAAAAAAAGTCGCCGGAATTTACTTTGATTTATCGAAGGCTTTTAACGTTATAAATCATAGAATTTTATTGGATAAAATGTTTGTATATGGTATACGCGGCAAAGCACTACAATTACTTGAATCTTACCTATCAGAACGATCACAAAGAACTTGTATCAATGCTGTCATTAAAAATGAAAATAAGGAAATATTGTCTGATTATGGGAAAATTAACCAAGTAATTCCACAGGGCTCAATTTTGGGTCCTATACTTTTTTTAATATACGTTAACGATTTACCTTCATGTTTGGGAATAAAATCTTTGCTGACGATACATCCTGCATCATTAGTGAATGTAATATACCTTTCGATAAGCATAAATGAACTTATCAATAAAATGAGTGATTGGTGTAACTTAAACTCTTTAAGTATAAACGCACAAAAACTAGCGTATTGCACTACCAAACTAGACTACCGCGAATGCAATCCCTTTACGTTAAAATAAATGGGAAATCAGTTGAGGAAAAGGGAAATGTAAAATTGTTGGGTGTAGACGTCGATAATCTCCTCAAACGGGAACGTCATACAAACAGCGTAGGTATGTAATAAATTAACAAAAGCTTTCTTTGTAATCTACCGCTTGCGCGATTCAGTTAACTTGGATGTACTGAGGGTATTTTATTGCGCAAATGTTCAGAGTTGTTTATCTTACGGTATCTTATTTTGGGGATCTTCTGTAAGCTCACATACAGTGTTCTTATTGCGAAAGAAAATTATAAGACGTATATTAAAATTATCACCACAGACAAGTTGTAGAAGTTTTTTAAATATTTAATATTGTGCCTTTACCTTGTCTCTACATACAGAGTGGTCCAACGAAAACAGTCAGACTGAATATCTTCCAAGAAAATTTTTGTTTGAAAAAACAAGTCGATTTATAATCCAAGGGGGACACTTTTCTATTCTATACCCAACTGTCATACGTCATCCCCTTCCCTTCCAGCTCTCTAATCAATAGAATTTAAATAAGGAATGTACCATGAGTGACATATCATTGAAAAGGTAATTTTATAGAGAATTCAGTAATGTGAATATGAATATCCGAGAATTTGATTTCAATGCCCTCTTTCGGGGAAAAAATTGTTATATAATCCAAAGTGTGACGACTCATATGAAAGCTAATTTTAACAGTAACTCAATGCGCGAATTGAAATTACGTAAAGATATTCAAAACTGATTAAAATCACTAAAAATAGGGTTCGTAACAGGTTTGGTATCCTTATAGTTATTTTAATCAGGATAGAAAAGTGTCCCCCTTGTATTATAAATCGACCTATTTTTGCGTTTTTTCAAACAAAAATTTTCCTGGGAAATATTCAGTCTGACTGTTTTCGTTGGGCCACTCTGTATATAAACAGTTAACTTTTTATCACCAGAACGGTTGTAAATTTAAAAGAAATTGTGACGTGTCGTCAAGTATGGCAACAAGACATGGAAATGATATGTCCATTCTTAAGCAATATTCTAGGCGATATGAGCAAGGTCCAAATTATCAAATTATTCTAGCGGATAATGCCCAACCCAATTACTTAAAATGTATAGTAAACTATAAGAGTTATTGCAATGAATTAAAAACTTATCTAATCGCAAAAAGCTTCTATAGCTTCAATGAATATATCAACGCCGCAAATTCTTAGTCCTGTAGCTTATAATCTGATGTTGTGATATGATTTTTATTTTTATATGTTGTTTATTTTAATGTGTATCTTGACAATGACAAATGCGCCGGCGGAATCAGGTACCGTACGGCGAATTTCTGCTGTATAAATACACTATTCCGCCGAAAATTGTTTTAATTCTTTAATGCGGCGGAATACTTTTGAAAAACTCAACAAGACTGCCATATAGCGAATTTTGAAAAAATTATACCCACATCCGTAGAGAACTCAACCTTTGGTTTAAATTAATATATGAGGTAAGTATTATAGGTAACTCATTTAAAAATAAGAAATGAGATAACATTAAAGCTTTTAAAATAAAACCTCTAGGTAGGGTGCAAACATATTAAAGAAAAACTGTACGTTACATCCGCTTCCGTAAGTACTGGAGAATTAATTATATATTGTTTATTTTTACTATAGATATATTATTAATTTTAATAAAAATATATTTTTCAAGGATTCAGGCTAGAATTTACGTGCGTACTGGATAGTACAGTGAGAATTAAAAATAATGTCTCCCCAAAAAAAATGAAATATGGCGCTTTAATCCCTTCTGACAGCTAATACGAGTGGGAGAACAAGCAAGCGAGCAAGCAGGTGAAAAAAAAAACACTTGTTGAATTTAATTTTGAGACTATGCACCCGCCTGCTAGTTATAGTTACATTTTTTTTAAATCGAGAAGTACGACCACACATCTAGATTTTGGGCATTTTAGCTTCAAGACATGGCCCGTTTTCTGTACTCGTGACTGTACTTACAATTTCTCTTTTCCTTTTGTCTTAAATTCTTTACCGCCTTTGATGCACGTGCATCTTTATTCTTATTGAAAATATTTCAGATATGCCTTTACAGATATTAATGTTTTATTTTTAACGACAGCAATAGGGTCATTAAATACATGATTCAGTTACAAAATTTGATATAAAACAAAATTGGCAAATGAGTTCATTGATCTTGCCTCTCTTTTAGAGAGGCATACACATTTTTCATCGCTATCCAATTTCAAACACTTGCTAGATTTTTCAAAAGAATTGAAGGTACGTTCATTTTAAACAGGATATAAGTTCACTTCGAAATTGTAAATAAAACTATAGAATAGTGGCTAACTTTAACATCACAATCAGATGTATTCCATAATGCAGTGGTTATTTGTCACTTTATTAACACTGTGTTTAATAATAACTTCTTAACCACTGCTTTTAAATCACTGATTGAAGACGTACTTCATAAGCACACGGTGGTTATTTTATAATTTTAAACATTGGTTAACTTCATTGGTAAAATATAATCACTGAACATAATTGCATATCCTTCATCTCAATTCATTTGCGCTTGTGGAATAGCAAAATATTTAAAAAGTGGTTAAAAGCGACAGCACATGCGCATAATCCAATGTTTATTAATCACTGATATATGGAATATATCGGCGGATTAAGTGTTTTATTCGATAAAGTCCGCCATTCGATGGTATTATTAATTTTTAAAGTAAAGTTCCGCCATATTTGCGCAAATCAATTGAATTTAGGCGAAATTGTGGGATAAGATTATTTAGATCCGACGGACGGCGGAATTTCGAAATAAAGTGAATGGTTCCGCCGGCGTACGTTTAGCCATGTAGAATTACTTTCAGGCCTAAAATAATCCGACGAGACGAAGTAATTATATTACATACTTTAAGTAAGTACAAGGTATGTAGTAAAACACAGGGACAGGGTAGCAATGTTTGGTAAAAAGTAACTTAATTACGAATTCTCTTTGTAATGAATTATACGTTTTGCAGCATTACTATTGAAGTTGGCAAAGGTCCTGGATTAAGCAAACACCCCCAAGAAATAAAACGGAAACGTTAGTCAAAGTAAGCTATCTGGACGTTAAATAGCTTTGAATTGCACTTGCAAATTCGAGAATGAATCGTTTCCATTTCTCGTTACAAGCGCATTTAATGAGTTTCAATTTCAAAGAAAATATCAGGATTTAGTTCGAATATTTTCTGTTTTATGTCAGAAAACTATTTCTTAAAAAAAAACTAAAATCGATACGAAAACATTTTCCATTATTAAATCGAATTTCCAATGATTAATGTTTGTTTGCAATTCGTTAAATTTAATGACATTTTGAAAGGTGGATAAATTAAATTTTATTAAATATTAGGATAACAAAATACTTTCTTAACCATAACGCTAGAGGTGTGACCTATCTTTTTAATTTTTTTTTTAACTTAACACAATCGTGTGAATAACATGCCGAACTTAATGAAAACGATAAGTATTCTTTGTTAATTCATTGCATCGTTTTTTTTTGCGATTTCTGCTCCACCCTGTACACACCAAACATTCGACACAGGCTTTTTTTTATAAATGATTCACGAACTGATTAAAAAATATTGTTTATAAACGCTTCAAAATCTTTCTATGCAAATGTATCTGCTTCACAGAATCCGTTTAGAATTCTATTGTATGTGTAAAACCTTACGCCACCTTTAGAAACAATATAATCTCATTAAATTCAATAATTCTTTATGACTATAGCCCAGTTTGGTAAAGTTTCATATGCCTGTATTCAACAATTGCACGTCACTAATCATAAAATATTAAGTGCTAAAAAAAATTTTTTTTGGAACGTTTGGAATGATTTATGTTATTATAGCATTTGGGGTAATTCAAACTGTAGATTTGAATATAGATCAGTACATGCATTCTAAAACGACGATGTAATTATTGTACCTAACTGAAATTGCCTCATAAATTTTCAAAACATTAAGTGCAGCTCCGCAAAGTAAATGTTTACTTCCTCCACACTACTTTGTTCGTACGTCATCCCGTTCCGCGTTAATTACAAACTTCAACCGAAACTTTATAATCTAATTAATTGCAACTCACCTTCCAACCAGCGAAGTGCAAACGACGGGAACTCCGGAAATTTATTCCGTAAAGTTTCCGGGTGGGTAGCAGACGTGAACCGAATGTAAAACTTTCCTGTGTGGAAAGAGGCTTGTAATGCGTAAGGGGTAAATCGACTTCACGACCTCTTCCCGTGAGTAAAGAGTCGGGAATAACGGGGCTGCCCGGAACACCGGAGCGCACTGAGATTTCTACGCCCACACGTTTTACCGGAGTCGAAACCGCTCGACGTGAGGCGATTAATTGCGAATGATAAGTTTGTGCCGCTCAGGTACATGTTTACAACTCGGTCAATATCATTAGTGATAAGGTAGGTCCTGAAAATGAGAGTCCTTTTAAGGAGCCAGAAAAGCAATTACTTACATATGGTGCGTATGAATTACAATAAAGTAATATTAAATTAGTGTACCATAAACAAATATGGTACGAATTAATTAAAAGCAAATGATGGTCTATGTTTAGTCATTAGAAGATCTACTAATCTGTCAAAAGCATCAGGACAAACATATGATGATAACTGCCAGTCATCGGAGGTGAAGAATACAAGAACGTACACATTTTGGTTCATTTTAAATTAAAAGGAAAGGATTCCAAATGCGTTTTATGGGTCAATTCTGCGCATATCTGTAAGGACCGTAAGATCTGTTAGCCTGCACTGAGAAAAATGGCACAAAGGAGTACGTTTATATTAATAAGAATTTCGAACATTTTGTTTGGATTCGCGTTAAAAACCGACTCAACGTATTCCTGCAAAATTAACACTACGTGGTTTGTTATTTAGAGTATCATTTCCCATCATGATAAAATTACCGGAATAATTAACAAAAAGTCAGACATGACATTTTATTACTAATTTATTCAGCATAATATTTCATTACATGGTTTATTATTTTAACAATACGTATTATGTAGAATGATAATTTTACATTCTTAAATTTAAACAGTTTCATTGTGCTAAGAATCATGATTAATTTAGAGTAAGACGAATCTTATAACATAACAGCATTATACTTTTACATTATACTTTTATTTTATCGATAGGAATGATGTTTTATCAAAATCGCAAAATTCCATTTTTCTCAGTGTGTAAGTCAGTTATTAAAAAATGGAATTCTGAAGTTCTTAGTATGATACGGTTTCTTGTAAGTCTCTAAGATAATTTCGCAGAGATTTATGAGTAATCCTAGAGACCTAGGAGAAATCATACCTTCCAGAGAACTTCAAAATTCTATATTTTAATAATTGAGTTACAAGGTTACAGATCTTATGGTCCTTACAGATATGCGCAGAATTGACCCATTAATTGGAGAAAATCGTCTTCGTCACCACAGAACGCGATTGATGTGCAGATACCGGTAAATCTCGAACTTGGACTTGATGAGCTTGGGAGATGTTATAATGAAAGCCCGGATTTTTAGGCACTTAGAAAGATTGAATTGGGCAGGCAAATAGGCAGTAATGTCTAAGAAATAGGCACATTTTTAAAGCAGTCTAAAAAAAATTAGGCGTTTAATAATTTCTCCTTTTCCGTCATTTTATAATAAAAAGTATTAATGCTTATATTAGTTACATGGTCATTTATTAAGAAATTAGAGGGAGGTTCTTTCGGGCTTATGGAACTGCACAAGTGAATTAAACACATAATTTAAGGAATGTATTATAAAAACACGCCTTAAATAAGGGCCACAATTCGACGTTTAAGTCAAAAAATCAAGACAGTACCTAAAATGATTTCCTACCTGATAGGGTAGTCCAAGAACTCAGGAACAGTGGACCTCTATGAGGCTCTAGGCGAAGAGTCTTCTTTTCATACACTATCACATCACCCACACTAGGAATATTTAGATTGGAATATCTACTCGCAGGGGTCGACGATAAAATTAAAGAAGAAGCAAGAATAACAATTTTCAAATTTGAACAAAGATATAAAATTAAAATAATAAGGGGGACACTTCTGTTACTTCTGTTCACGAAAAGGATTCGGCGAACATTTTATAAAAATTAAATGAATGTGCATGTGAAAACTGAAAACTCAACTGACTTGGTGAATATTAATAAATTTTTTAAATCTTCTCTCCCTGTGGAACCGTGTTGTTTACATCTGTGTGAATTGCCCTTTTGATCCCGCTCATTTAGGTCACTGGATTGACTTAAGTTTCCTACGCTCAAGGGATTGTGAGGTGTTTTTGAAACAGCCCCGCTACCTTGCGTCTGTGAGGTTCTTACTTGCTCAAGGTCTTTATCGCGTGACTTATTTACTTTAACGTATCATAATGGCCACTAATCGTAAGGAGAGTCAGTAGTTTGGCTAAAGTTTGTTGCCCTTACTGCCTGAGATTGTTTCTATTAACAATTAAATTCTTATTTAAATTTAAAAGTTTCGAATTTCAATGTACGACTATTTACGAAAGCGTTGCAGCGCTGAGTTGAAACTGTTTTGACAAGCAAATACGTAGTTGTAATCATAGAAAAAAGAATTCATAAAAATTAAATATTAAGTTTAGGTATAAAGTAGGTAACAAAAAGGCGCTTAAGCTATAAAACTAGGCAAATACTTAAAATAGTGTAAAAATAGGCACTTAGACACGAAAAAGTATATATCTCATTCTAATTAAAATTGTAATCTATGGGCCAGTTGTATAAAACGAGTTAACCACTCAATCAAGTTAATCGTTAATGATATTGCTTAATCATACAATTAACTTGATCGAGCGGTTAACTCGTTTTATACAACTGGCCCTAAGGACCGATATTTCAATCACAAGTTAATTTTAACCTTTAGTTTATTACCATAGGAATAATTGTCTCCATAATTGTTACTATGGGAATAAACTGATAGTTAAAGTTAACTTGTGATTGAAATATCGGCCCTAAATGTTTAAAATTTAATTGCCTGCGTTTTTTTCTTAAATAAAATTTTAGACAATTATTGCCTAAAGATTTGGGCATTATTTATAATACAATGTAAAAACAGTAAAAGAAAAATGACCAAGAATTAAAATAAAATAAGCATCAGAACGGTTGGATACTATGATTTCGGAAATTACATCTATTATCGAGAATGATACTTGGATGATAATGAAAAGACCTGAAAATTGTGAAACAATTCGAAGTAGAATTATCTTAAGAAATAAATATTGTGCAGATGGAACTATTGATAGAAGAAAAGCTCGTCTTGTAGCTCAGGGTTTTAGGCAACGACCAGGTATTCATTTCAATGAAACATTTGCCCCCATTGCTCGACTGAGTTCAATTCGTTTATTGATGTCATTGGCAGTCCATCATAAAATGAAAATTAGACAATTGGATGTAACGACGGCTTATTTAAATGGTGATCTTGAAGAGGACATATTCATGGAACCTCCGAAAATGTCAAATGAAATTTTGCAACGTATTGTGTCCAATGGAAAGAAGTCTGAGATTAGAATGAAAAACAAGAAAATGTTAGAAGTTATTCAACGTGAAGATTGTGTTTGTAAACTTAGAAAATCACTATACGGCTTAAAACAAGCTGGAAGGAATTAGTATAAAAAATTAAGCGAAGTTTTTTAAAAAAAATGGGTGCTGTTCATACCTACGCTGACCCATGTGTTTTTAAATTGGAGAAGAAAAATGAAATATGAATAATGCTTCTCCTAATGAAGAGATTATTGTTGAAATAGGAAGAAAACTTTCTAATGAATTTAAAATAAAAGACCTCAACGAAGTTGCCTATTGTCTTGGAATTGAATTTTTGAAAGTAGGTAATGGCATTTGTTTAACTCAGAAAAGATATGTTGCAGATATTCTCAAACGATATGTATGACTGCAAGCCAGTATCTACACCAAGGGAACCTGGGTACGATATTGTCTATTAAAAAAGATTTTGAAATGGATGAAGAGAGAGAAAAATTACCTTATCGAGAAGGTAAGGCGCTTTGAATTATTTAGCAGTTTCGATTCGGCCTGATATTAGTTTCGTGGAGAGTTACCGCAGCCAGTTTAATCACTGCTGTGGTAAAGCACATTGGACAGCAGCTAAACGGGTGCTGCGTTATCTGAAAGGTACAATGTCCACTGGAATATGTTACCAAGCAGAAAAGAAGCCATTAACAGGTTTTGTGGATGCAGATTGGGAAAGTTGTCAAGTAGTCCGCAGATTTTATACTGGATACGTATTTGTTTTAAATGGAGGACCAATTTCTTAGGAATCAAAGAAAAAGGACTGTAGCCCTGTCATCTACTGAAGCTGAATATATGGGAATGTCTGAAGCTAGAAAAGAATTGATTTATTTACAAAAATTTCTCCAAGAATTGAATCAAGAAAAATTGAGAAACGTGGAAATTTATACAGACAGTCAAAGGGCGCTGAAACTTGTAGAAAATAATTCTTTTCATAATCGTAGTAAGCATATTGATATCATTTTATTAGAGAAGTTATGAAGAAAGGAGATTTAATTGTGAAGTATGTGTCTATGGAAAAAAAAGTATTGAAAAAAGTTGTTTCTTTTGTGCCTCTCCATATACTGTTTCAGTCTCAAACGAGGGTTTTGAGACACCCGGTATGTGTCATGATAATTTTCAATAATGTTTGCACTGAGCCTATTAGCAAGCGTTAACGTAATAAACAAGAGCTAATGAAAAGTTTAACAAATATATTCGCACAAATGTACAGTCCCTCCGTCTACAATTTGTTTCTGGAGCCATTTTAAACGCAAATTGCAGAAAATAGTTCTACAGTTGTAACACAAATTCCTATTTACTTTTCTCAGTGTACACACGTCACATAATCCATGGAAACTGACGTTTATTGTATCTAATAAAGGAGAAAAAGAATAGCAAAAGTAACACAAACTCAAATCGCCAGAAACAAATTGTATGAGATATTCACACAGTTGTTTGGCATTTCAATATTCTTGTAGTAAAATTATAAACATTGAATTGAAATTTTACTGCAAGAATATTACTATTCCTTTTTCTCTGTGAATACAGGGTGTCCCAGCAAAGCATATAAAGCTTCAGGTATTTCTTTTCTACAATTCCTAAGCGTCCCAAAAATGCAAACATTAATTCTCAGGGTTTGTTTGTTTCAGCACACGAGACAAAATACGAGATAAAAAAATTGGTGAACTTGGCAACGTTGGTTATGTATGCAGTTAATTCGATTTACAGAAGGGTTTCAGACTAAATACATTTCAAGCATGCAGTTGCAAATGCAACGCCTCAATTAAATATTTATTTTACTGTTCTCTGCGCTGCTGTTTTTAACAGTAATCCAAAAAGCAGTCGTAGGTGGGTGAAGTGCGTTTTAATTATTTTTTGTTAATGATTATGACTTCCTTACTGATTTCATAACATTTTCCATTCCGTTTTCAGCCGTTTACTTCGCAGTTTTCTGTTAAAAGTGCTCTATTTGGAGGGTTCGTACAAGTACACTACCCTGGGAACAGTTTTTTGCGGTTTTAGAATGAGGAAATATAGAGGAATAGGTTTACCTGAAGCTTTATATGCATTTCTGCATGTATTTTCAGGTGAATTATCAATAAATGTCATGAACATAAATATTTATGTAGAAACAAAAAACTTAAAACCATGTTAAAAACAGACGTTTCTTTTTGTATCCCGATTTAAAAATTGCCAAATATCTCGTCGAAGACCATGTTAAATGCAGTATCAAATCTGAAGGAAAGAAAATTTGGTCATATCAAATGATATCAAGATAAGACCTATCACATGGAAAAGAAAGCAAATTTAAGACCTATCATTTCATACGTCACAAAATTTCGTATTAACAAAAATAATATAAACTCGACAAAGTTTAATGTCAACATTACAAGCGTTTACTTTTCAATTTCTCTGCCTGTGTAAATTTTTATTATTTTACTAAAATATATCATTTGAGCATTGACGTCAAACTCTCTTAACTTAACAAAAATAAACACAACCTCCCAACATTCGCGGTTACGACAATTATTTACTTTGCTCAAGTAAATAAATTCGAGCTCGTAAAAGTTCGAGCCTCAATTACCGGAAACACATTAGGCGTGATATTAGGTATTGATTTTTTGAGAGGCTACTTATACAGATTAGTTTTCCGGTCGCGTTTTCCCAAGCGGGACTTTTTAAATTGGCGTTTAACAAGACTTTTGAAAACGTTCTAGTTGTGGTCGTTAATTAAATCGATTAAAAATGTGAAAGGTTTTCGCATTCTCTAATTTTCTTTTACCAGAAAGCAATCGAATATTTATAAAACCTTGCTACCTACACCGTATTCCGTAAGTTTACTCATTTCTGAGAAGTAAATTTGTGTAGGTCGGAAAGGACGGCAAAGGATTAATTTGCTTTGTGTTTCTATATTATCACAACCAAAGTAAGCTAAGGCTCTGCACACAGGGAGGTTTAATGTCAACAAATCTGTTTGCAGGAAATAAATTTTCAGGCCGTTTCTGTAACGGTGCGCAATGATTTTAGTGGAGTTCAAGGAAACGAAGGAAATTTTACTTTGAAACTGTAAAAAATTAATAAGGGACTGGCATCTCAAGCGAAAACAAAAGTCAGCAGATGAAAATATATTAATTTAATTCTGTTGATTATTAATTAGTAAAGTTATTAATAAGAATCTTAATCAGTAAAGAGAGACAAGAAAGAAAATGAAATAATAAGTTAGTGTCCTCGTTTAGTAACAACAATCACAAAAACGTTATTATTTGTGAGTGCTTAAAAGAAGTTCGATAACTTTCTATTTAAAAACGTGAATAATCCAGTTTATTTAATTGTTAGTAAAAAAATAAACTTCGGTAATATTTCTAAAGCATTCCGAAATACTTAATTAAATCTGAATTAGCATAGTTAGTAACTTATGTGAAACAATTCAAAATGGTAATATATTTAAGTGAATTCTTTGTACTACAGGGTTTTTCATTACGAGCGACGCATTTTGTTTGTAAAATAAAACACAAATATCGTGAAAAATTTAAGATCATAATTTTTGTTCGGTGTAAAGTACAGCTAATACCATTATTGATGGAACGCATCATTCAAATATCCTCCACGGAAGCGCTGACAGGAATGAATCCGTTTAACTCAAATTTCCATGACTTTTTCACATAAATTGGGTTGAATATCAGCAATGACACGTTCAATGTTGGTGTGCAAGTCCCGTAATGTTTCTGATTTATTGGAGTAAACTAAAGACTAATATAACCCCACAGAAAGAAGTGTAGGGGTGTTAATTCGCACAAACGAGCGATTTCTGGAAATAATCGATTCACCAAATTTCTCTTTCAGTAAGTCAATTATTTGATTGGCAGTGTGACAAGTGACACCCTCCGTCTTATTGAAACCAATGTCGTCCAAGTCGACAGCATCCAATTCGGGCCAAAAAAATCCACTCATGGAAACTTGGGTTAAGAGCGACGCATTTTGTTTGTAAAATAAAACACAGATATCGTGAAAAATTTAAGATCATTTTTAGTTCGGTGTAAAGTACTCTTAATACCATTATTGAATTGATGGAAGTACAACATCATTCAAATGTCCTCCATGGAAGCGCTGACAGGAATGAATTCCGTCAATGAAAAACTCTTTGTAAACACATTACAATTTTACTGTCTTGAGAAAAATTAGATTAAGGTTCTCTTTTATCGTCAACGTTGAAAGATATCTTCCAATTCCCATTTCTGTTCGTTTCACCTTTTATCTTTACTATATTGTGTATCTCCCGAGCTTTATTAGACCGTAAAAGTATAGCATAAAACTGCTTACAATGTCTATAATTCGTTTATGGTGTTTATAACCACGTATCATATAAAAGTGTCGGCAACTGAAACAGAAATTGAAACCGGTAGAAACCGGTTATTACGTCTCATGAAAGTAAGTCAATTTCGTTGAAGTTATTTCTTATAGGGTGTTTTTAATGGAAGTCAAAATAATTATCTAATTACATTGGCTTCACCCAAAATGTATAAAGTCCGTGGCCATGAATTAGGACCACCAAAATGGTTCATAGAGGGTGTTTATAAAAAGTGAGCAAATAAAAATCAGATTAGAGTAGGCAGTGCAAAGAAAATGTATGTCTGTGATTAACTGAATTAATTAATGTAATACATTCATGGACTGTCAAAGTTATTGACTTTTTATTTAATCATAGACATACATTTTCTTTGCACCGCCTGCTCTAATCTAATTTTTATTTGCTCACAGGTTATAAGATTTAGTTGGTTTTTACAATATTAAAGAATATGTTCTTCCATATATTCACGTGGGATCTACATCTTCATTCAAATAAGGACTCTGATTTAATGATAAATCTCCCAAAAGTTCAGAATGTATTTTCCAAAATTGCTGTTATATCGGAAGCGGTTAATTTGCGGACCTATGTACATTAAGACTTTTTAACTTGTTTTCGGGGTATTGTGGGTATTACATGCCCTGTAAATATTTAGACGTTGTTTTGGAATGCCCAGTATATTAATTCAAAATGAATAGCTACTTAACTGATTTTAATTATAAAACAATACTTAACACCTCCCTTCGTTTAATTTTATTCGTTTAATTTAATAATTTGTTTCAACTGTAACAGCAATACTTCGAGGCACACCGTTAATACGGTGTGATGTGATCAACAAAATATTTCCGAAATGTTATCATTTCATACTGCAACAGCTATTTACTATCTGCCAGGGTATGAATAATAATTTCTAGACAATAAAAAATTATTGTAGAGCGGCATATTCAATCATTGTTGATTACAGTGTACAAGTATGAATTGCTTTTTTCATTTCCGAACTTTAACATTGAAGTCTTCAATATACATATTTTTTTAAGTTCTTTTTTGGTAGAACTTATTCGCTAGAACATACCAGACTCTCCTCTATTTCTTTTACGTGCCCTTACGACTTTCTGTTTGTTATATTATATTGCCTATGTTCTCACTTTCAAATAATTATATGTTTGCATTTAATACTTCTAACACGTGTTCAATTGAAAACTTCATCAAGTTGGTTTTAATTTTTTTATGAAAGAAGATAGAGCGAGATGACTTGCTAAACCGACTGACGCCTGATAGATGACAGTTGTCAAACAGTTGTCTAACGTTTTCTGTGTTTCATTTTTTGAATTAAGTTCCCCTTTCGGTGAGATTATTACAAATTAGCTATTTTCAGGACCAAACAGAACATCTTTTTTTGTTTAACAATGGTTTTCATTGCGGAACATAAAGCTTTTTTTTATCGAAAGTGATCTAATTCAAGACCGCTACACAAAGTTACGAAAAATTCAAATGGACAATTGAGCGAACACTTGATATAATAAGTTTTAGAGTAAGTAGTGTTTTATACGGCGATAAGATAGGTAGTGTTTCAATAGGTAATAAGAATATATTGCTCAATTATAATACAATATCGGCCATTTGCACCGCTTGTGGTTAAGTTCTAGTTAAAATTTCTTTGCACAGGTCAAATAATTAAGGATGAAGCCGTTTAATTTATATACATATTTAACTACTAATGAAATATAATTCAGGTTTAGTTAATTAAAAAGATAATTGTAGGCGGTGCAAATGGCCATATAACTTTTTATGTTATCCATCAAAAATATTAAATTTTTGCACACTATAAACAAATTAACAAAAGCATATTGATCTTCGAACTGTGCGATTGCTTCGTCACTAGGGATACAATCGATGGGATTGCTAATTGCATTTCCAACACACTCCCTCAAATCGCACCAGATAAAGAAGTTCTCGGTGATAGTCTAAGTCCTGAAGTACATTCGGAATGTTTAATTGATGAAAGACCTTTTGTCAATACATCTGCGATCATTTGTTCAGTGGGTAGGTAATGTAGCTATTGGGTGAATCTTCAATACCTCGCGCTCGAAATGATCTCTGAGGTCGATATGCTTCAACCGTGGATGCTAGAATACATTTTCTGCCAGCCTGCAGGCACCTTGATTGTCGTTGAACAATTTTACTTGGTATAGGTCAGCACAGGCATGGGCATGGAAAGGGGAAGTATCTCCCACTACGCTAAGCAATAGGTCAAACGAGTGTCGATTGCAGCTAGCTTGGTCCCACGAAATATAAAATTGTAGACGGCGGCGCGGTGTATTCGTTTTGATGCTGTTCATATTGAATTAAACCGAAAATTATTATAAATATTGTTTAAAAAAGGTTTGTTTTTCAATTTAAAATGGTGTCGAACTTGTACGACACTGCTAAACGTTAATAAACCAACATGAACTTACTCGCTCGGCGCTTTCTGTTTTTGATTTCGTTGATACGACTGAGTCAGTTCTGTGCCGGCGCTTGTTTGCCTGAAACATCGAGATCTTCGTAAATAATTGGGGGGTGGGGGTAGAGCTTTTGGCCGTGCCCGTCCCTGGGTCAGCACATTTCAGCTCCTTCAAGAAAGCTATTAGGTACATGGCTTCCTTTGTAGCATTGAAAAGGCTAGTTTACATTAGTCAAGTAAACGGTATAGTAGAGAGGCGAGTGTGAAAAAGCATGTGTAACTTGACTTGTGTAAACGGTCCAGTAAAAAATCGAGTAAACGGGCGAGTATCAGCCGAGTCGAGTGGTAGAGCGGGCAGCATAATAACTCGCCCACTCGCCCTGCCCCACCACCCTCTACTCGACTCCTCACTTGCCTTGTGTAAACAAGTAATATTGTATAACATGTTAGTTTCAATATACCACGTGTCCACCGAGTGTGGTTTTCTTCTCTGGTGTCTAAACCTAAACCATTTAATACAGAAAAGAAATTCAAACGCTATCATCCTCTAATAAAAAATCTCTATACGTTAAATTTATTTGCAATTACACAGGGTGTTCATTTTACAAGTGTCAGCAAGTAACTTTAATATTTCAAATGGAATGGCCGATACAGTATGTCCCCGGATTGAGTTTACAATACGTATAATGGACCAAAAATTTTTGATTTAAGATTTCATGTTCTGCAGTTCAGGCCTGCTTGGCGTGAAATGAATTTGTGTCAAATTTGAAGTCTTCAAGGTGGCGGAATTAACACAAGAAGAAGTAAAATCTGTGTAGGTAAAGTGGTCTTCCTTTTGAATTTAGTAGAAAAATTTAGTAAGATAAAATGATTCTCATTTCAAATTAGGGAGATATACCAAATTTCTACATCCTAAAAAAAAAAAAATTGAATTACAGAATATTAGGATTTCAGTAGAGTATTAAGACATTAACACTGTCAGGTGCTAATATGGACGGAGTGTTATTTGAATAATCATATTTTATTTGTTTTTAGTCAATAAATATGTAGATGGCGTTAACATTTTACAACTTTACTGAAATATTTATAATTTAATTAGTAATTTTCCGTAATTCAATTTTTTTTTCTAGGATGTTGAAATTTGGTATATCTCCCTAATTTGAAATGAGAATCATTTTATCTTACTAAATTTTTCTCCTAAATTCAAAAGGAAAACCACTTTACCTACACAGATTTTACTTCTTCTAGTGTTAATTCCGCCCCCTTGAAGACTTTCGGCGTCAAATTTGGCACAAATTCATTTCACGCCAAACAGGTCTGAACTGCAGAACATGACATCTTAAATCAAAAATTTTTGGTGCATTATACGTATTGTAAACACAATCCGGGGACATACTGTAGAGGGTTGAAATTTGATATGTAAGACAACTGAAATACAATGATGGTTATCAGCGTGTAATTACACATGTTTTAAGCTAAGTAACAATATATTAAACAAACCTGCAGACTACGCAGATTGTTGGTGGGTGGCAGTTTTTCTGCTGAATTTAGAAGTGAAATATTTCAAGTTTTTCTTATGGAACACCCCGTAAGTAAAATCATCGATCGATGTAGAATTAAATTTGCTACCTTTTTCCCAAAGTCCTACACCTAAAACCTACGGTTTGTGAGATAATTCCGGCTTACATTTTACTTCATGATTTTTAGAGTGCTCTGAATGTCAAGAAAATTGCCTTTTGGCTTTTTAGTAAAATTTATATTCAACAATTTCCTGATAGAAGATAGTCATATGCAAAGACTTTTCGTAAATTAAAGGAAAGATTTGAAAGAACAGGCAGTGTTTCAAATGTTATTTCGAATAATATTAACTTACATGGCACCCTAAAAATGACAAAAATCATGAAGTAATTAAAACCAGAATTATCTCACAAACCGTAGGTTTTAGGTATAGGACTTTGTTTAGCAAAAAGATAGCAAATTTAATTCTGCATTGGACGATTTTACTTATGGGGTGTTCCATAAGAAAAACTTGAAATATTTCACTTCTAAATTCAGCAGAAAGAACTGGCAGCCAACAACAATCTGCGTAGTCTTCAGGTTTGTTTAATATAGTGTTATTTAGCTCAAAACTTATGTAATTAGACGCTAATAACTGATAATAAAGACTCTGCAATTAAGCAAGTTAAAAGCAATTTAATGGGGGCCTGCATTAGAGATGTTTCTTCGTTGATGGCAATTATCTCGGTAAATACTAGGTTTAGGTATAGAAATATGTTAATAAAATATTTTCCAAATTGATAGGTCTATCAGAATTTGTAATAATATATAGGGCATTCCATTTGAAGAATTAAAGGTACTTGCTGACACTTGTAAAATGAACACCCTGTGCAATTGCAAATAAATTTAACGTATAGAGTTTTTGTATTAGAGGATTATAGCGTTTGAATTTTTTTTTCTATATTAAAGGTTTAGATACCAGAAAAGAAAACCACACTCGGTGGACACGTGGTATATACTATACAGGCTGGTTCATAACATGTGCGAAAAACTTTAAGGGCTTATTCTCCGAGTAATTTGCGTCAAAAAATTTCATATGATATGTACAGAGTGTAATATTTAACCGGGTCTATTCAATAACGCTGTTCCTATTGAATATATGGAAAAATGTTTTATACAAAACTATTATCTTTTCAAGGTTCGCATAATTTAAAATCATTTTGAAATATACAGGGTGTCTCAATTTGGCTGCTTCGTTATTTTAAATGGAACACCCTATATTTTATAACGAATTTGAAGTTATTTTAGGGTAAGTTTCATAAAGGTTCCCTACACCTAAGTCCTATGGTTTTTAAGATATTAGGCTTTGTTTAGGGTTTTCCGAAAATATAAATGTAACTTTTATAATTAATATCTCATTAACGAAGAAAGTTAGAATGCAGATATTGTGGTACTGTTGCAAGCTAAGTGGAAGGTATCTACCGCAGTAACAAAATTTAATTTTCTTTAAACACTGATCCAGTAAAAATATTTCCATTTCGACAACAAATGAAGGGCAATAATTTTTGTTTCTTAAATGGAACGGTGTTATTTTTATATCGTCGTTAGATACTCCATAAAATTATCTTTCAATTAGTTATACACTTCCCTATACCAATTACTGACAGTTGAGGAGATATTTAATATTATTTCATAATTTCTGCATTTTAACATATTAATTAAAATCAGGAGTGAGTATTTACTCAAACATGTACTTGTTTTGAGTAAAATGTCAATTTACTAAGTTTTTAAGTCCTGGTTGTTGTATTGTTAAATACATGATTATTTAATTCCATTGTTAAGGCTTGTGGTAGGTTAAACCGTAACGAGGGAAATAATTTTGATTGGTATTTTTACTGATTGTTAAGTTTTCTTAAGTGATATTGCTTAATCACACGATTAACTTGATCGTGTGGTTAACTACGTTTCATTCAATTGGCCCTAAGACTTCTTGTACTAAAGTTTAACTTTTGTTTTATGTCAAATAAGAAAGTGCGCTCTACACATTACGACGAAGTATTTATTAATCACCTTTGAAAACTGTAGGAACAACAAAATAATTCTAAGATGTCTTGTAATTTTAATTGACATTAAAATGCAGGAATTATGAAATAATATTAAATATCTGCTCAACCGTCAGTAATTGGTATAGGGAAGTGTAAAGCCAATTGAAAGATAACTTTATGAGGCATCTAACGACGACATAAAAATAATACCGTCCCTTTTAAAAAAATTGTTGCTCTTCCGTTGCTGTCAAAATGGAAATAGCTTTACTGGATCCCTGTTTAATGAAAAGTAAATTTTGTAACTGCTGCAGATACCTTCAACTTAGCTTATAACAGTACCACAATATCTGCTTTCTAACTTTCTTCGTTAATGGAATATTAATTATAAAAATTACATTTGAATTTTCCGAAAACCATAAATAAAGCCTAATATCTTAAAAACCATAAGACTTAGGTGCAGGGAACCCTTGTTAAACTTACACTAAAATAACCTGATAAACTCAAATTCGTTATAAAATATAGGGTGTTCCCTTTAAAATAACGAAGTTACACATCGTACAGTCAAATTGAGACACTCTGTATATTTCAAAATGATTTTAAATTATGCGAACCGTGAAAAGATTATAGTTTTGTATAAGGTTAGCATCCGTCCGGAAAAAGGAGGACAAGTCCTACTTTTGTACTCAAACTTTTATGTCCGGCCGGCTTTTTTTGTCGTCTGGCTTTTTAAAATGTCCAAATACCATGAATGATCTAATGTCTATTTCCTGTTCTTCAACAAGAACGCACGTGTTGTAACAGGCAAACTAGTAACAAAGGACAAAGTACTCTGTACTACGAGCGGAGAAGGTGAATGTGAAGTGGGGCTTGAGGTTTTAAACCGCTCTCGTGTGAACGTTTCCTAACCGCAACGTGCCCAACTTTTAGGCGAGCGCCACACTTGGAACTATGCCGCGCGGCATCGCCGCTGCGGCCACTTCGCAAGTTTTGTTTTCTATGTTCTTTTATGTGAGATATCAAATCTGCGGTGTAACCACTAGTATGACACATAAGAGACCATAGAAAACAAAATTTGTGATGTGGCCGCAGCGGCGCTGCCGCGAGTGTGGAGCCCACTTCAAACATCCCGAACCAATGCTGACATGCGCAGAAAAATTTAATTTTGTTAAATTTAATTTAAATACATCATGTATTTAATTTAAATACATCTTCCTTATGACATGTTTGCTATTTATTTGTTTCATTTTGTTTCGTACCCTGCACACCAACGTCATAGATTTGATTGAAACATTAGTAGGACCGAATTTTAATAATTTCCAAAATGTCCTCCTTTTTCTTGCAAAGTCCTCCTTTTTGTCATGAAATGTTCTCCTTTGCCAGCAAAGCCAATAGTAACCCTAGTTTTGTATAAAATATTTTTCCATATATTCAATAGGAACAGCGTTATTGAATAGACCCGGTTAAATATTACACCCTGTATATATGTTCATATGAACTTTTTTGACGCAAATTACTCGGAGAATAAGCCCTTAAAGTTTTTCGCACATGTTAAGAATCACCCTGTATATGAACGTTGCTAACGTGGTAATAATTATTACAATTGCTAAAAAGAAGAATCTTTCGTTAATCATGATCTGAATTGTTAATCACTTAGGGAAAAATCCTAGGAAAAGGGGTAGTCAAAATTAAACGAATTAAATTATCTTTTTGCAAGCAACATTAACCTTCTACACATCGAATGTGTATCAAGCAGCATAACGATGTCGGTATGAGTTAAAAAATAAAAGGGATATCTTTTAAAGTTTTAAAATCTAAATTATGAATAAGGCGTTTTCGATTTGGAGACTAATACTTCCAAGAGAGGGCAGCATTTCACAAATCATAATTCAACAGCTTCGTAGTTCTTATTTTATTTAAATATTATGGCCTTCATTAAGTTGAAATTGCTACTAAAATTAATTGTTTTATTTCGGAAAATTAATTTTAAGTTGAAAATCGATGTGTGTCAATAGTAAAAATTATTATGAAATATTAAAAATAACTTTCCGAAATTCCATATTTAAAAACAAAAAGAAAATGTTAAAACTATTTGTTAGTTATATTAGTAACAAAAAATTATATAAAGCAAAGATTGATTTGGCAAAAAAGATGTACAACGACAATAGAATAAGGAATGCGACTAATATCTCCAGGATTAGTTGGAAAATTATCAGTGATTCTAGTTCTGACAAGCACACTAATGAATGGAAACTAACTGACGAGGATGGTAAAATGATTACGGATACGAAATGTATATGTGAATCAATGAATAATTATTTTATTAATTTATCTAAAAATGCACCTACTCCGAGCAAACTACAACCAGCAGGAGAACCTCTTCATTCTAGAATGTGTTTGACATCTACTGATAAATACGAAATTCGGAATATAATACACAAAAAATGTATCAAGAAATCTTCTGGACTTCACGGTATACCGGGTACAGTTATTCGTGGAGTAGCCGATTTAATAGATGTACAGCTTAGTAATATCATCAACGATTCTTTTAAAGAGGGAAAATATCCAATGGCCCTGAAAAAGTCTAAAGAACAAAAACAAAGGCGATCCACACATACCGGCATCTTACCGACCAGTGGCTATTCAGAGTCAGTTTGGAAAGATCTTCGAAGAAGCCTTCAATATAAGACTGATTTCTTTCATCAACCAACATCACGTTTACTCCGACTCACAAAATGGATACAGAACAAGAAGATCCACGACTGCAGCTATAGCTAACGCTTATAATAGCATGCTTGTCGAATTAAATAAGAAAAATAAAATCTATGCCCTGTATTTCGATTTGAGTCGAACATTTGACTCCGTAAATTTGAAGCTGCTTACAAACAAATTAGAAACTCTTGGTATCAGAGGAATACCAAATAATTGGATACAATCCTAACGAGCGTCTAAATAAAAACCTGGTCAAGTGGGTTGTGATCGAGACTTTTTCCATTGCATTTACATAGCAGAATTACTAAATGTAGCCTACTTGACCAGGTTTTTATTTAGACACGAGTTACTTATCTGACAGGTCGCAGTGTGTTTCAATTGATAAACACTTTTCTAGTGAGCAGAGCACAGTAGTCGGAGTACCTCAAGGATCCATTTTAGGACCGGTTCTCTTTACTCCCTTCATAAATGATCTTCCCGCCTGCCGCCTACTGTTCAATTCCTGCACGAGTGATACTTTACGCCGGCGACACGAGCTTCATCGTATCCGAAAAAAATGAAGAGTCAGCCGTGAAAGCAGCTTCAGCCTCCGTACAGCAACTTGCAGAATGGTGTAAAGGAAACGGTTTAATACTAAACACGGCAAAATCTTAAATAATGCAAATACCCAAAAATTGTACAGTCAATAAATCAGCTTTGGTT
Organism: Dorcus hopei; assembly: GCA_033060865.1. NCBI lineage: Eukaryota > Metazoa > Arthropoda > Insecta > Coleoptera > Lucanidae > Dorcus > Dorcus hopei. The sequence continues at coordinate 33,017,569 of CM065421.1, read as the reverse complement.
CGATATAATGATCAATCAATACCGGTAACACCAACTTGTAAGTTTCTTGGAATGGAACTCGACCCTAAATTCGAAGTGTCATGTGAAACAACTGGTCAAAAAATTGAGTGCACATACTTTTCTAATTTTTCGTCTGCGGAACACAATATCTAACTTTTGTGTTTCGGTTATAATGCAGAACTTCTTTTATTCAGAACATTTATTTTTTTATGTAAATTTTAACACAAGAAGAATACAACAACTATTGTTTTTTCAAAACTACGCCACCTTAACATTCTCATCTCTGAGTTAATACACAACATTTCTTCCTCCGTTTGGAAATCACTTGCTTGATGAGAATCTTAAGGGAGGACGACGAATACGTGTTGATCTACGTGGGAATTGTTCAGTAGTAGTAAGTGTTTCTGCTCTCGGAGTAGTAGGTGTTTCTGCTCTCGGAGTCGTAGATGTTTCTGCTCTTGGAGTCGTAGGTTGTTCCACTGGTGCTGTAGTTGTGACTGCAGGGGTGGCTGAAACTGGCCTTTTTAAATTTTCATAGAAAAATAAATGTTCTGAATAAAAGAAGTTCTGCATTATAACCGAAACACAAAAGTGGTGTCAGAAGTGAACGATTTCGCACCGCCTAAGAAAAAAGAAGTAAAAATAAGTGATTTGTGTCAGCTAGAAAAACGTAAAAGCTTCGAGGAAAAAGGAAACGTATTCCATCTGAAATTGGGATGGAAGTACCACCAGAATTGTTGCAAGCGATCACAAACATGCTCACCAATGCAATGCGGACGTCCGTGGCAAACGTCGTCGCCGCTGAAGGAAGTAACGAGACTTCCAAAGGAGCAACTGTCGCACAAGCAAAAGTACCATCATTTTCTATGACTGAATATCGTGCAACAGACAAAATGTCAGTTGAAGACTATTTCAACCTTCGATTGGGCACTTCAGTTAAGTTGCATCCTCAAGAGCAGCATGCCAATTATGCTCGTGTTTATATGGGCGCTGGAGTTGAACAATGCGTTTAAAATTTTTGGTCCAGTCCACGCTTGCCAGAAGATATCACATACGACGATTTACGCAACACGCTTATTGGTCATTTTGATCGGACAAAGAATAAATTCGCCGAAAGCATCAAGTTCCGCCAAACTGTGCAACATAAGGGAGAAACTATTGCAAATTTTGCTTTAAGGCTCTGCCATAAGGTGCTGCATATTGTGAATATGGTGAATTTATGGATAGAATGTTAATTGAACAACTCTTACATGGCCTTCAATCTCACGAGATGTGTGATGAAATCATTGCGAAAAAGCTCGCCACATTTACTGAAGCATATGAAATTGCACACTCTCTTGAAGTGACACATAATACGTCCGTAGATGTCAAGTCAACAGGAATGTCAACAACGTAAGGAAATGACAAATAAATTAGGATACGCAAAAACCACATATCAAAAGAAATGACAAATGGTCTTCACGAAGATCGACGTCACATAGTTCAGGAAAGCAACATAATTCCCACAGAACATCACAGAGAAGTGAATTATATGAACAAAAGGTAATCGAGGAGATCATCCGTCTTGCCAAGGCTGTGGAGGATCACATTCACGTAATTACTGCAAGTTTCGGAATGCGAAATGCAATCACTGTGGAAAAAAGGGCCACATCGCCAAGGTTTGCAAATCAAAGACAATGCAAACTGCTGGCCAAGTAATGGAAGTCGAGTCACCAGCGAAGGAGATCGATGTTTTGCAACGTCTGAGTAAGGTTCATGATGTCAATTTATTCAAACCGTCAGGTAAGCAAATGTCAGTCTTGAAATGGAGCTCGATACTGGAGCACCATGCGAAATAACTAGTAAAAAAGTACTGAGCACGATTAAACCAAATTTTGTCTTGCAACAGACAGATAGACAATTTGCTAGTTATACAGGTCATCGTATCCATTGTATTGGTCGCATTTTAGTTAATGCTACAGTTGGCGCGACAACCCGACGATTGAATCTATTTGTCGTCGATGGTAAATTTGATACACTTTTTGGTCGAGAATGGATTACACAATTTGTGAATGAAATAAATTTTTCTAAAATATTTTCTAATCCTGAACAGGTACATACAATGTCTACTGCGATGCCATGTTTGACTCCTGAACAAAAAATTCAACTCGAGCAACTCCTGATCCAGTATGACGATGTATTCAGTGAGATCCCAGGAAAACTGAGCGGACCTCCTGCCAGAATACATTTGAAGCCAGGAGCAACACCTGTCTTTTGCGAGAGAGATATCATTAGTACTACGTGAGGCATACGCGAAAGAGATTAATGCTAAAATTGCGTCGGGATTTTACGAAAAAGTAGAACATTCTGATTGGGCCTCAACAACACATGTGGTTGCTAAGAAAAATGGAAAAATACGTATCACGAGAAATTACAAGACTACATTAAATCCTCGCATCGTTATTGATGAACACCCGATACCAAAAGTCCAACATTTGTTTAACCGTACGAAAGGAACCAACTTATTCTGCCATCTAGATATTACAGATACATAGGTGCATAGATGCATTTAACGATTGATGAAGAATTTGCTAATGCTTCAACGCTGAATACTCCAACACATGGGCTAATTCGTCCAACTCGAGCAGTTTACGAAGCAGCAAATATTCCTGCAATCTGGCAACGAAGAATGGAAACTGTATTACAAGATCTTCCTAATGTTTTCAATTTTTTCGACGACGTGCTAGTCTTCGCAAATGGTTTCGACAACCTGATACTATCTCTCAATGCAACTTTGGAAAGCATGAAGTTACATGGATTAAAGCTTAATCGAGTAAAATATGTCTTTGCCACACCTACCGTCGAGTTCTTAGGACATAAGGTAGACGCTGAAGGCGTGCACAAGTCCGACAAACACACGGAAGCTATACGCGATGCACCAAAACCCTCTACAAGAGAAGAATTACAATTATTTTTGGGTAAGGCAACCTATTATAGTTCTTTCATACCTAATCTGTCCAGCAGAGATCGTCCACTCCGAGATATGCTTTTTGTTGAACCGTTTGCATGGACTCCTGCTGCTGAAAAGGCATACATCGACATCAAAAAGATGTTGACTTCGCCTCAGGTCCTCATGCCGTATGATCCTGCACTTCCATTACTGTTAGCAACATAGGTTTAGGCGCTGTTTTGTCACACCGACTGAACGATGGAAGAGAGCGTCCAATCGCTTACGCAAGTCGAACGATGAATGCTACAGAACAACGCTATCCGCAAATCGATAAAGAGGCACTGGCTATAGTTTGGGCTGTACAAAAATTCTTTTACTATCTTTATGCTCGTCACTTTACGTTGATTACAGATCATAAACCTCTAACACAAATTTTGCACCCAGAAAAATCACTTCCGGTGTTATGTATTAGTCGCATGGCAAATTACGCAGATTACTTGTCGAATTTTGATTACGATGTTGTATTCAAACCGACGAAAGCTAACACAAATGCAGAACTTCTTTTATTCAGAACATTTATTTTTTTATGTAAATTTTAACACAAGAAGAATACAACAACTATTGTTTTTTCAAAACTACGCCACCTTAACATTCTCATCTCTGAGTTAATACACAACACAAATACTGAGGATGGTGTATTTTGGTTTGGGTTGGGTTGGGTTGGGTTGGGTGCACATACTTTTCTAATTTTTCGTCTGCGGAACACAATATCTAACGAAATACTGAGGATGGTGTATTTTGGTTTGATTCAGTCTGCACTCTGTTATGGAATCATCTTCTGGGAAAATTCTTCGGATGCTTCAAAGGTGTATATTGTTCAAAAAAAGATTATAAGACTAATGGCCAATGTTTCGTCCAGGACAAGTTGTAGATTTATTTAAGAAGTTAGAAACAATGACAGTGGCGTCCTTATTCATGTATAATGCGATACTTTATGCTAATTCTCTAGACAATATTGCACAAAATAAAGACTTCCATGACTATGGCACCCGTTCAAGAGATGATAAACGGTTACCATTCAATCGCTTAACCACAAGTCAAAACGGCCCTTTGTATGTACAGCCTCAATCAAAAGTAATTAAACTTTTAAAACCGAAACGCTGTAGTCAGAGTGCAACGGTGCCGAATTAGAGAGAGCGCAACGTGTTGTGGGGTTCCGAAGGACTTCGGAAACATTCGTTCGCCATAAGACTTCATCTCACTCAGTATCTTCTCTCTGTGACTACAGCGTTTCGGTTTTGAGCGTTTCATTACTTTTGATTGAGGTTATACCTAGGTCTCAAGTGTTTGCGTATGATAAGACAGCTTTGGAAGTGTGATATGCCAACTGCGCAGGTAGTTTTAAATTAAAGTTATTTTTTGTTTCTAATTGTTTTTATTCAATAAATGAATTTTTGCTCAATTATGACAACTGAAATCAATATTTGTTTATTATTTTTTTTATTGTTTTTATCTGTCTCCATATTAGTATACGTTGTTCACAAATTAAAAAACCACCACCTGCTGCATTATGTTGGTATAAAACATGTCCCCTAGAAAACATTATCAAAATAGCAAGGTTGGCAAAGTATTTGAAGTTTCATGTCAAAGTAATTTCTCAAATCAATTTTATTATTATATTGTTTACATTTATATTCATTTTAACAAGCCATTTCAATGCCTCGAAAGCAGAAAAATATTTTAAATGCTAAAATGAAAGAAGCACTCGTCAAATGTTACCAAATTTCTAACTAGGACAATGTTGCCGGTTGTACTTTTCACAAAGCAATATCGCCAGTGGTCTTTTAATTTGTGAACAGAGACATTGCCATCTTGACATTTAGGCCTATAGGCAGAAATTGTGACGTCACGATAAAGGGGTTTTGACGTTTCTCAAGATGCGTTATTTTATCATTTTTATCAGTGTTTGTAAAGAAAAAGTAAATAAAATTGTCCCGTAAAGAATGGGGTAAGTCTATTTAATAGTTTTTGCCACAGAACGAAGTCGTAGAAGATTCATAATTAACCGAATTCAAAATCACTACCAGAATTGACAGGTATTTGAATTTTAAAGTCTTATACGGTCTCATATTGTTCAAATTATATTATAAAACATCACTAAACTTATTGTTAAAGCGAAAATCAGCAAAACAACGTAAAGCTCGTTGGTTTAAGTAGTTGGAGCCAAGCATTAAGATGATGGAATGGTTCCGTGAAAATAATGAGAAGGGTTTATATTTGGACAAATTAATACCAATACAAAGCAGAATCATTGCTTCAATAAAGCGTTTTTTGCCCGATGGAAAGTATCACACAGATTTGTAATGATTTTCCTCGGAATTTTTTAACGCTTAATCTTATTTTTAAAACTCATATAAACACATTTTCTTAACATTAACGCAAGGATATGTGTAAACTACAGACGCGTAGTGTTAAGAAAAGTAATATAAATTAAAGAAAACTTACATTTTTACATTTTTATTAAATAAGCTTGAAATTTTTAAGTGAAATAAATTTATGTGCTCGACAGTTACTCCTTTACCGTGACGCCACAGCTGAAAACATTTGCTGCCTAAAAGCCTGGACTAGTATTAAGATGGCAATGACAGAGAATACTAATTTTGTTAATTTCCTGTTTCACTTTGTTATTGTTTTAATTCATATTCTGTTTTTATTATTATTTGCTCGGGTACTTACCTGGACAATTCTCATGTACATTTTGATCTTTGTATCTCTTGTTATACCGAGAATAAATTTGAATTTGAATTAATTTTAGCGTAATTCGAATTTCCAAAGTGACATCATAGCGGCGACTGTAACGCACTCTTAAAGGTCGGATTAGCAAGATCTGGTTTGATCCTGAACAAACAGTTATTCTAATGTCGAAGTGATGGCGCCACTAGTTTTTCAATAATTTTAACATTTTTAAGCCTCATTTATTTTCCACAAAGAAAGTTGGAACACTAAAAATCGAAGCAAACCACTTAAGGGGTGAACATTTCACTGAAAATGCAAAAAGTATTATTTGAATTGATTACGGGAACGAGAAAATATTATGGAGGCTGTACAGGTTACAAATTCGAGGCTCACCATTGAGATTTCGGAAACAGTAAGAGATGCGAAATCGAATAAATCCGTTCTGAAAAATCTTCTACGATTTATAGTTTTTGAAATATTTCCAAGAAACCTAATTTTCTTTTTAATTTTTTTCTGAAGTTATTATTGCAGGGATCATAACAAAATTAATACATTCTACTTTTTGAGCTCTTTGCGATGATATGATTAGATTTCACTTAAAACGTTTTGTCTCGTTCTGACCATCATCAATTTCATTTCTTCTTATGGGCGCTACATTGGGTGTTAATAACTTTCAGTAGATCTATTTTTTCTGACGCTTTTCCATATATCTCACAACCCTATTTAATAAATTGAAACGTCTTTAAATGCAAGAAATTGTTGAAAATAACAAAGCAAAGAAATGTATGGTATGCAGTGAAGACAAAAACAAAAAAGCTTTCATGTGTGTTCGGAGTTTTATTTTGTACCTTCATCACTAAAGCTGATTTTAGTAAAATTTTTAGATCTAAAAATGAATGTTATGAATCCAAGAATGACGTAAATTAAAAAATTTATTGCTATTAACAACTATTAACTATTCGATAACAAGCGAAATATCCAGAAAGACGACAAACGACAAAACAATAGTTTATTAGATTTGTAATGAAAGTATACATTTTTATTATTAAAGCAATAAAATATCAAATGAAATTATGTCTTTAGAAAACTCATATCTTAAAAGATATTACTGCTCGAGGAAATATTCTTTCTTGTAGTATCATAATTTTATACATTTTATAAATAACTATTAATTACATCTTCTAATAATTCTTCATTCTCATCATCATTAAGGCGATCTCGATACGTCCTTTGAGTTTTATGAAAAGATCCATAATAGTTATTTATGTATCAAGGGCATAATTATGTTGTCTTTAAATAAATTAGTTTATTAAGTATATCATGTTTTGTTTTAAAATAAAAATTAATCGGACCCTATATTATTTATTACAATTTTTTTATTTTTTTTTCCAAGATTTTCTCATTGTATTATTTAAATAAATTTAATATTATTCACTCTATATAATTGTTGAATTTCATAAATACCTAATTTAAAATAATAGTTTTACTACATTATTGAGAATTATCAGAACAAAAAACAGCAAAAACGAATTTTGGCCAACTTTTTGGGTCAAATATCCCTGTATGCGACGTTAATTTTGTAAAATATTACAAAAACGTGATATCGATTTAGACAAAGCAGGCAGAACAGAAGAAATTATAGAAAAATTGAAAATGTATAGAAATAACTTTGAATCGTTCAAATGTAAGGCTAGTCAAACTGCAACAAAATATGGTATTGAACCACATTTTAAAGTAAAACGAGAAGGAATAATTAAAAAGCATTTTGACGAATTAGCTTCTGACCGTCGATTCGAAAATAGAGAAAAGCAATTTAAAATCACCATTTTCAATAATGTATTAGATCTAATTCGTCCAAAAAATTCACGAGATTTCCTTAGACCCTCAAGACATTCTGGTCAGCTTCGATATACAATGTGTTTCATTTCTCATCTACACACCTCTGTAGTTTTTATATTTATTAACGGATCGATTTCAAATTTTCGCCAGATGAACATCCTCTTAAAACACACATTTTTCAAATTTGAAACCTTTTGTATTGCAAGCCATGACCTACTGCGATTTAATAGAAAGTCGAGAAAATTAAGAAAACATAGTAGGCCTTGTTTGATCAAAAAAAGTTATTAGAAAAAGTTGTTTAGAATTACGAAATAACCCCAATGACCAAATTTGGTTGAAAAATTTTAATTTTCATTTATTAAAAAAATTGAATTTCAATTTAATCTACAGTTTTACAAAACGCTAAAACTAACCGACTAAAACACTAAAACGACTTAATAATAATGCAGAAGACCTACGCAACAGGATTCGTCAAGCTTGTCTTGAAATAACACCCCAGGAACTAAACAAAGTTGTAAAGAATAATAGGAAACGTATCGAAAAATGCATACTGCACGATGGGGGCCTGGTAAAATATTAGATTAAGCTGTTTTTTTCATTCTGTCTGTTTTAGTCGGTTAGTTTTAGCGTTTTGTAAAACTGTAGATTAAATTGAAATTCAATTTTTTTAATAATTAAAAATTAAAATTTTTCAACCAAATTTGGTCATTGGGGTTATTTCATAATTCTAAACAACTTTTTCTAATAACTTTTTTTGATCAAACAAGGCCTACTATGTTTTCCTAATTTTTTCGACTTTCTATTAAATCGCAGTAGGTCATGGCTTGCAATGCAAAAGGTTTCAAATTTGAAAAATGTGTGTTTTAAGAGGATGTTCATCTGGCGAAAATTTGAAATCGATCCGTTAATAAATATAAAAACTACAGGGGTGTGTAGATGAGAAATGAAACACATTGTAGAATCTCTTTTCACCAAAGTCCCAATTTCCGACACTGGGCCAGATGAATAAAACGAAGCATATGCTTTTACTTCAAATTTTTTAATGAAAACTGCAAATACTTGAAGAAAAATTAAATTCTAAATAATTCTGCCTGTAACGTAGTAAAAATTTTAATCAATAGAATCGTATAATGATTTGCATTCGAAATTTTTCCACGTATTTAAGATTAAAAAAAAATTATAACAGAAATAATAGCATTTGCTTCGTTTTATTCATTTGGCTCACTATCACAATCATCCAACAACTGTTCAGAGCCCATAACCAACCAGAAGACTTAATTCCCTTAATAGAACGTTGTTTAACCTCAACATATTTCATGTTCCGTGATCAATATTACGAACAAGTCTATTAGTAGCAAACATTTTTATGGAGGCATTCGAACAACAAGCCCTTACTTCTTTCCCGCTTAAACCCAAGTGTTGGTTCAGATATGTTGATGATGTGTTTGTTATTTGGCCACACGGTAAGGAATCCCTAGACTACTTCTTTGAACACCTAAATTCTCAACATCCTGACATTCATTTTACTTTGGAATACGAAACTGATGGCCACTTACTTTTCCTTGATATCTTAGTAAGCCGCCTCCCTAACGGTAGATTAGGACATTCTGTATATCGCAAACCGACTCATACTGATCGCTATCTGAATGCACATTCACATCATCATCCTTCTCAAAAACAGTCATTAACTCACTAGTCAGCCGTGCCTTTGCCCTATCAGAACCCTCTTCACTTCAAGCTGAACTGAACCACGTAACAAAAGTCCTACTCAATAACAACTACAAAAAGCACGACATCCAAAGATCCATTTCTCGTCATCTCACCCCAATTCCTCCACGTTCTGAACCTGATACACCTCCAGTCGCTACAGCTTACCTACCTTACATTCACACCATAACAGATCGAATCGGCAAAATACTCAAACAGCAGAACATCAAATCAATTTACTTACCTATGACGAAACTTTCAGACTGCCTACCCTCCACAAAAGACCACATCCCCTTACAATCCGAAGGTGTGTACCGAATTCCTTGTTCATGTGGGCGTGTATACATCGGTGAAACAAAACGGTCTGTTAGCACTCGTGTTTCTGAACATGAACGCTGTGCTAGACTACAAACAATTGGCTCGGCCCTAACGGTACACAAACCAAATCCTCCGACACAAAACTTCTAGCCTGCTCATCTAATTTTTTCAATAGTAAAATCCGGGAATGCATAGAAATCCTCAAACATCCCAATAACCTGAACCGTGATACTGGCTTTTACCTCCACAATGCCTGGAAACATATTATTAACGATCCGTCACAGATCCCCAACAGACCAATCCCCGGTCATCATTCCGACCCACTACCCCCACCGATCACTATAAATACCACGACAACAGACATACCCACTCAGTCTCAACGACTAACGAGAAGCAGCAGCAATACCACCAGCAGCAGCAGCCCTGAGGAAGTTCTTCTGCAATGGAAAACGAAACGTTGGCATTGGAAGAAGTCAACGTGACGCAGATCCAACCGGAAGCCAATTTAAACACATAAGAGATTATAAATTTTATTGTTAATTTACTATAACTACCCATCTCTAAGTAGCGCAATGTCTAATAAATCTTTATTTACTTTCTTTTTAATTTTTTTACTGTTAATTACATTTGTTACCTTTGAAAAAATACTAAGTTTATATTTTAGTGTTAATCAAAATTAGCGGCCCAACTTGAAATTTAAAGCAGTCAAATTTGTCCGCTAATTTGGTAATTTTTATTTATTGTTTTCAACGTACAAGATAAGAATTTTATACTATTTACAACCTTGCAATAGTTTGTTTCTCTAAAAAAAACCTTAAAAAATTATTTTGGTTAGGGGCCCTGATTTCCTTTTGCACTAGGGCCCTTGGCCACCTAACTACGCCACTGCCATAAACTTAATTATACCAGTAATTATAATAGTATATTATTATACAAGTTTCACAAGAAGGCTTATTGTAACACGAGTGGGGTTGGGGTACGACTAGCGAAGCGTAGCGAGCTAGGAGTGCCCCAACGGAAGGAGTGTTACAATGCCTCTTGTGAAACGTGTATAATATACTATTTTTTCTACTTTGCGTCACTTATTGAACAAAAAAATGAAAAATACTGTCAAAAATTTGATCTCCTTAGTATATGGGGAATTTTAGTTGTAATGCGTGGCAACACTGAAAACCTTTCGTTTTAATCAAAAGTCACATTAACCAGTTATTAATTTGTCTTATCCAGCTTCATTGTGAGTATTCTGTTAAGTAACAAATAAATAATGAGTTATTTTGTAAAATCTATTAAATATTTTCAATTAAAAATTGACTAAAATTTCCCCAAAAACAGTTTCACAATGAGCTTCATTGTGAAACTGTTTTTGGTGTCACAATGAGTTCATTGTGAACGCAAAGTAGAAAAAACAAATTTTAATTTCAAATAACGTTTGAGTGCGAGTTGAGCGTGCACTACATTAAGGGTCGGTTTAACGATGCTAGGTTAAAGTTATCTTTCAATTTGTTACCAATGACAACGTATACTTTATAATTGTTGCCATTGGTAACAAACTGAAAGATAAATTTAACCTAGCATTGATAAACAGACCCTAAGTGGGGTTTCTGAATTTGGGCCGAAGACTTTCGTCCAACAGAAGGACCGCGAATCGAAACTTCAAGTTAGTTCCAACAATTAAAATTAAAGAAATACCCGCAAGTTCTTAAATATCAGAACTAAAGATATTATAACGGGTATTTTTAAGATGATCATATTACTGTATCGCAAATATTAAAACCTTGTCGCAAAATCAAAATAAGTAGTCCCAATTTGCGATAAATTGCCCAAGTTGGCCACCCTGCCCCACTCGGCCAACTCTATACGTCTATGCATTTGCATTTAGTTAGATGCGTTGTAGTATAGAGTGGCACTTCTAATTTAATTTCCACTGACTCCTCTCCGAATTACATTTACTGTATAAATGATTGCATACAAAGAGAAAAATGTTAACATTTATTATTTATTATATTACATACAGTACAAACTTAGGACTAGTATAGACAATGAAAACAATTTTTACAATCAGAACTATCTTCCTATTTACAAAAAAAATAATATATTAAAGTATACAACTATTCTGTCTACAATTAATAATAATATTTGGCACATACAGTTAAACACTGTCGTTTGTTAATTACTAAATAAACAAACACGCAATTATGTTTAATATAGAGGAAAATATAATAAACTCATTCAAAATGTATATTAGATAAATTCAATTGTAATTTTGAGTTTGCGTGTTTGCTTATTAAATTTAACAAACTTCTTTTGACATTTTCATCAATAAATCGTTCTTTGGCAATTTAGTCACATACCAATTTGAAAATAAGGCACAGAATTAATTACTGTCCTAGTTTGTATAATGCTGCTACACACCTACTTGTGAACAACAAGTAACTTTCACAAATATTTTGATTAAATGTAATGCAGCGAGATTCACTGCAATTATTAAACTGAAAATTAGGATAACTGCTTAAATAAATACAAAAAAAAACAAATTATTAACAATCACATTCGCTCTTCACTTAAAAAATTAATAATCATAATATATCAATATGTACACACAGAGAATTCAGTTCAAAATCAGCACAGGTAAATTAATCCTAAGATCTATAACTAACTTCTAATTCCTAGTATCACAGAAAGACACATGCGAAACGCACGAAAAAGACTGTAACTCAACAACTGGCCATTTCGAAGTGAGCTCTCGCGTAAAAAGTCAAAATTTGGCACAATAATTCATCAAAGATTCAATTCAAATCTTTCCTGAAGGCATTTTTTAAAACTATTTTAATAAACTACATAATTATGTATTTATAAATGTCATGGCATTAAATTAAACATGTAGATAATATATTCGATTCATTTTTATAATTTGGCAGGTTCATAATTTCGTTTAGTATTTGAATTGTCACACAGAAACATTTCATTTCACAGTACAAATGACATCATTTACAAATTTTCAACATTAAGAATAGAAATGTTTAAGTGACATAACATAGTAAAAAGCTACTTAATTTCTAAAACAATGTAGGCAAAGTCACTGAAAAAAATTAGAAAAATAAGAAATAAATACATTTCAGGATTACCTTCGTTTTTTTTTTTCAAATTGTTTTTTAAATATTTATAAACATATAACTTAAGTTTGTGTTATTTTAATGCTGTGCTTCTTGCATACTTAAAGAAGAGAAAATAATTTCTAGGATGAGACACTATACGCACCTCTATTATTAAATTTATTACTGAACAATTTAAGTAGCGACATCTTTAAATCGCTTTTTGACCTGACATTGCAGTAGGATTGACAAATTGAAGCCAGTTCGCTACATAATAAGCCATCCCATGCTTGCCATGCTTGCTGTCAAAGCATATGAGAAATTAAAAAAAATTTTGTGCAAATCGGTTTTGATTACAGCGGATTCCTCGAGCAGGCTCTGTACAGCTGTTTCACAATTTTTTTTTTAATTTATTACATTCGTATATATTAGTATAAATGTAGGTATTTTTTTTAATGACAAGGAGACTCTCATTTATTGTAAAAGACAAAAACTGGTTAATAAAATTGCATAATTTTATATTGAGCAACTATTTAGTTAAAATTTCATATACTTCAAGTGAGTCAAAAATTAAAGTTTCAGTAGAAATAAAAAACAGAAATCATTTTCTCAGGAACTACTTCAATTTTTATGCAATCCTCTGAATCTGTAACTTTTCTTGATTACAAGAGCAAAATACATTTGAGAAAATAAACTGAAGATCTACTGAAGTGTGAAATGAAAGAAAGAGTAATTAATTCCAGCTGAAACCTTTGAACAGGGTAGTTGTGATAGATTTGTCTGAGAAAAATTGTGTTCCTGCCCTTGAGAAAGAAAAATGGTAAAATGTTCCTGGGTTCCTAGACAGATCTTACAAAAATATAAAAGGCAGGTGTTTTAATTTGTATGTTTTTATATTAATTGATGTTTCCCTTTAATCTTTTGTTTACTATTAATAGTGTCAATAGCAATAGAATTCATTTGTGAAATTATAAAAATTACAAATTATTGCAAATTAATTCAATTTAATTTTTAGTTTGTTTGCATATTGTTTGTCGATCATCAATTCTACAAATAGCCCCGGTGTTATAATTACATATTACTAAAATTTACTTGTGGTCACATTAACTAAAGTTTGTATGATGAGAAGAAAGGTAGATAACAACTGGAAAGTAAGTGATCACATAAAATCTCATGCAGATTATTTTTTTCAAATTTTTTAAACTCTTCCTCATTTGACGAGGCGGTAGCAGCGAAAATTTTATTAATTAGAAACATTTAGGAATTAATGGAAACTTTCCCTTAAGTGAAAGTAGTGGAATTGTTTTATCCTCTTACGTATGTGAAGGTGGTGTGGGAGCTGGAAGGGTTCACCAAACGAATCTCAACTCCCGACACCACTTTAAGTTTGGTTTAGAACCTGTATACCATATTGTTGAATAAAATTGTAACATAATAGAGGTGTTTATAATGTTCCATCACGGACACTGTATAATATCACTGCATCACTTTAACATAAAAATAGGTATATACCATAGAAAGGATAGAAATGTGTTTTCGATGTTTTCCTTTTTAAATTGTCTAAATAAATCAAGACCCCTCTCATTTTAGCAACAACATAATAATGAAGGAAAGAAATATATTATAAAATCCTACGCAAAAGCTACTAGCCACATTCAGTTGCGTATGTACCGGGGTGGCCAGAACAAGTGAACTCAAACTCAATTCGCTGACGAGTCTTGGACTTTGTGTATTAACTAAACTGGAAATTTTCTCAGCCTCCCTTATGCAAGCTTCCAGTTGAAGGTCGGAGGGGTATTTTTCGATGGTCTCCACGATGACGAAAATATCTAATTCTATGGTTAAGTAACCTCTCAAAGTGCACTGGGCCACTTGTATTCGCCTTTCAAGGGCTTGGAGTAAGGCCTTCAGTGTTAGTGAATACGTAGATTTGTTTTTTAAGACATACAGAGCTCGATCAATTTGTTTGCGCGAGTACAACAAACGCAAGCCACCGGCGCAAATCGGACAGCAAGCTCCGGGTGGTGTAAATCCCAAGCAATCCGGATCTGGGAGGGGACGGCATTTTACTTGGGTGCATTGCTGTGTTTTCTTGTCGGTTATTAAACCCACCGTTACACAGGGGCCTTCATAATCTACGCTCGCAAAGTCCGCCCACGCCGCACATTCGGAAGTGTACGTCTTTCCGTTAATGCCGCAGACTTCGCCGATACGCTTACAATTATGCAAACAGGGGCCGTGATATGCAAATTTTCTGTTACTGTGCGCCAGGAAGCACGAATTTTCGTATTCTATGTTATCGATGTCGCACACAGGATCTCTCGGCACGTTCTCGCAGTGTGTTGTACCGTTTACTAAAGCAAACAGAGAGAAAATTAATTATCGTAAAGAGTAAAAAGATATTGGCGTATAAGAAACAAAATTACACAGCATTGCTTCTGGGAAAGCAGGATGTTTGAACTTTGTTGTTTACGTTGTTACAGAATAACTGCTTCCGTAATTTATTGTTTGCGTGTGCAATTCGCAATTTGTATAATTTCTCATTTCTTATACATACATACAAGGCATTCGCCTTTTTTAGGTAAAACATTGTTTCAATTTAATTTTGCATTTACTAGAGAGATATCGGTAAAGCGTATAACACTTACGTTCGTAAATTACGCAAAGCAGTATTGTGTAAACGTATTGCAGTATATACTTCCTAATTTACAGTTATCGGAACATTGAATACCGCAATACACAAAGATATCTTATAAGTTTTAAGTTAACTTTTTATATTTGTGCGAAATAAAAATTTAATTAAATTCTCAAAAACAGAAGCCTTTTTGTCTAAAACTAAGTGGTAAACAAATGTAAACAAAAGCCTGCCGTCAAAAGTTACAACAGTGCGCATGCGGGACTTATACGTTATGCAAGTAACGCACGGAATTATTTGCTCGTAAATTACTCCATGCGGTAACGGTATTAACGTTTTCGTCGTTAAGAATCGAATCGCGCATATCTCAAATGTCAAATTAGCGCAGCGTAAATACTGCATAACGTTATTCGCTTTACCGATATCTCTCTACTGTATGCAGGTATTCGATTGAACTTCACTTTGTAACATGTTCTGCTAAATTCATTTTTATGCAGTAAACTTTTGTCAAAAATTACCACTATTTTTATGCAAAGGCCGTTTTAGATTACTCAATAGGATAAGAAATATCATGTACAAGATTTGGTTCAATTGCTACAATAAATATTTAAGACAAGAAATCTTTGGGCTGCAGATATGTTTGGAGATAGAATACGTTCTATTTTTCAGACAGTTTTTGATTCAGTTTAAATGTTGCTACAATTTATTGCATAAATTAAATTGTTTAAAGTAGGCTTAACACGATTCAATTTGTAATGCAGCAAGAAGCAATTTTTATCGTGCGCATGCGCATTGTCGAATGTGTGTGAACAATAATTATTAATTAATCGCAATAAGACCACGCAAATATGAGGCACCATATATATTTACATTCAGAAATTGGTATCTTTCACTGCAACTACTCAGAAATAGCTTAAATATAAAGCCGCGAGCAAATGTAATTTTTGTGTGCAATGTTCTTTGCATTGCGTCCGTATAAAGCTTGCCTTAAAAATGGAACTAAATCTTACACAAATAATAAGGTAGTGTAAAACGACCTTAATATATTATTAAAAAGTGAGTAAATAAAAATCAGATTAGAGTAGGCGGTGCAAAGAAAATGTGTGTCTGTGATTAAATAGAAACTGAATAAATTTGACAGTTCATGAATGTATTGTTACGTTCATATCTCGCGCCAAAACATCGTCGCGATACAGCATCATTCTACTGCATTTTAACACAGTTGGCAACCCCACATCCCTTCTCTTTCAATGATCTGGTACAGGGTAGATAGACAGTGCCTTATGTTTCCTGCATTCTCGATTGATATCAGCATGTGAGTGAAATAGCGAATATCTGTGAGTAATTTTGGCTCATGTATCCGACAAGGATGTCACTAGAAGCCTATGTCACGTGACATAGGATGTGCAATGCTTTTTAAATGGGTATATTTATCATCTCACTCTTAAGTTAATATCAATTCCGCTTTCTCTACAGGGAATCTGGCTACTTGATAAATCTGTGTTCTCTTTACTACTCAACGTTTATTCATGTGACACACCACGTGACTGGTTTTTCGGTTTGGTATCCTAGCAACATTCGGCTGCTACAAATTCGCCTTGTTGGAGGGCCTTTCTTGTTCGAAGTGTGTTACAAGTCGGACGTAATTTACATGTGTTGTGAAATTATCGCAGTTTCCTCTCTGTGAGGAATAACTCAATTGCGGCTGTGCCGGAAAATCACGTAATAACTTCGAACACATTTGGAGGTCAGTTTGACTCCAATTCGAAGCCCGGGAACGAACTGGTCCCAGGTAATGTAAAAGTACAATGGCGGGTGTATCAAAATGGCTGCTAACGAAACCTTTTCCCTTTTACATTCAGGCTTTTCTATTTGGGCGCAGTTTTCTAGCGCAGGCTATTAAGGCTGTTTTACATTATACTTTTTTCGTCTAGAAACTTGAACAAGTTTGAATACTAGAATCTAGTATCTAAATTCAAGGTTGTTTTAAATATTAGTTCATAAACCGATCGCTGGCGTCGCAGTGGGGAAAATTTAAACGTGGAACAAAACTGCCAACATACAAAATTAAAGAGAAGTTAAATGTTCAAAAATGAATTTTTATAAAAGGAACCAAACCAGATTTCAGAAAATTTCAAAAATTCTGCATATTTATTATTTGCAAAAACAAAATAAGAAACCTAGAATTTGGAGTCAGGACTGGTTATTGCGGAAGTACTTCGAGGTTATATTTTCAATCACAGTTATGTTTATCTTTTAGGATGTTGGTAATACTGCGACGTGTACTTTATGCGCAAGTCTAGTTTGTAAACTTTGACGAAAAATAGGTTGAGAACTTGTTTGGAAATAAGTTTCTAGACGTTTCTAGTATGAAAACTTGGATGACTTTTTCTGATTTACATTATTCAAGTTAGTTCTAGTATTGAACTTGTCCAAGTTTCTAGACGAAAAAAGTATAATGTAAAATAGCCTTTAGAACAGACCTTTTGGCCTAGTTCTCCGGGGGCGCTCCTGCCCCGTAGTCATATCAAAACTCGATCGAGAAAACCTGATCAGCCATCTTGACGATCTGAGCGGGTCTAGTTTAGACCAGTTTGTCGACGCTTCCTGCGGTTGATAGAGGACATTGTAACTACTCACCGGCCTCTGCGCTTCGGTTGGCACCGCTGATTTTGACGTACGACTGGACACGCTGTTTCGAGGTTAGGTTTTCAATTTAATCTGACGTTTTGCGGACTGATCGGTTTTTAAATATTACTCTTGGCTCGTGAGTAGTAAACCGCGAGTACGAATTTTGAACTACGTATTGCGCTGCGCTTACCGTAGTTAATTTAAGCCTAAAGTAAGCAGCCAATTGTAATTGTTTATTAAGAGTGTAAAGTGTTTATTAAAGTGTGTAATAAATTGTGTTAACTTTAGCTACGAATTTAATTTCTACGTTCACGCACACCAGTGGGTAAAGTCTCGCCTCTGATTATTAGTGTTTCATTTTCTGCACGATCTGGTCGATTGGAGACGTCGACTGATTGAATTGCGTTTAGCTGATTAATTGTCTTCTGGCGCCCTTAATAAGTTTACCACCTTCAATTAACCCGCCCCTTTCTTCACTGTTGCTAGCTGGGGCTCAGCTGATCGTAGCATCGGCAGAAGCTTGTCATCCGAACCGTTGGTAAGTAGAGGCAAGTAAATTAAGGGCCGATTTCACCAAACTAGGTTAAATTTTTTCTAACACGGGATTAAGAAAACGCGATTAAAACTTAATCTTACATTTTAAACGAGTTTAATGCGCTCGTGTTTCACCAGTGATATTATTGGCGACGCTAATCGAGATTAGTTAAGCGAGTTTTAGTTTCACGATCTCGTCGAAATCGCACGAAAGCAATCGAAATGTGTACAGTGTAGGTACCTGTTGTCGTTTTGAAAAGAGCTGTCAGTGGAAAAGGTACCTATTATTTTTTATAGATAATTTTGTAATCATGGTAAGTACATCTGTTGAAATGGAAAAGAGGAAAAGGAAAAGAAGTCCTAATATGACGGCAGGAAAGAATTTTTTTTAGTAGATTTAGCTATAGATCATTTTAATGTAATTTACCAATGAGCGGATGCAGACAGTAACCGGTACCGGTAGCGGACCAGTTTTGCAAAAGAACCCATCTGTTGGAGGGAAACTCCAACTGCTCCTCAATTTGTTCAAGAACTACAAGGGCAGATTGTTTGGAAAGCCTGAAATGAGTTTAAAAATCCACATCGTCGTAGTCATCAAAATAATTGTTTCTTTCACGAATCCATGTTGGCCGACGTCTAAGAATAAATTCTTCTTCATCGCTATCATCATCAAAAACCAGATCATACAACTCTTGAGCTATTTTTACTATTTTTGTCATGAAAATTTGACGTTACTAATCGCGATTAAGTACTTAACTTGTCAAAAATGGACGTTTAACGCTAAACTCGATTAATCAAAATTAAACGCGATTTAATGTATGGTGAAACGCATCAAATGGTTAACCCAAATTAACTGCACTCGTAATCGAGTTTAAAATAGTAAACTAGATTGGTGAAACCGGCCCTCAATTTAAAATTTGATGATAGTATTCCATTAGGTTAGTTCGAACCGCAGGTTCTCACCAGTTCAGAACCGTTCTAGTCAGTTGGCCTTCGAAGTAGTGAATTATTTTGACAGTTCTTTGACAAGTACAACTCTGATGAATGCATGTTTTGAACGGTTCGGAATTAGTCAGAACTCGCGGTTCGAACAGACCTATTAATTAATTCAGTTAATCACAGACATACATATATTTTCTTTACACCGCTTACTCTAATCTGATTTTTATTTGCTCACCGTTTATGTAATAATAATAATTATTATTGCCATAAATATAATTATAATTAATATATATTACTTAATATATTTATTTATTACTATTTGCATTACATACTTCATTCCTCAACGTTTCTTTAACACCTAGTTGGAAGTATTCACATTTTATTTATAATTTGTATTGTCCTTATATTCCTATGCATGTATGAGGGTTGTCCAAAACCTGCGAATTAGTGCAAAAATGCCCTTTTCTATATATTTTAACTAAATATTTTCTTATTAGAAATTGTATAGGTTTCCATTCTGCATAATTTAAAATTGTTTTCAATCATACAGGGTTGTTCGTTTAAAAGTTACAGATCTAACTAATAATTTTTTAAATGGGACACTATATATTTTATTGCAGTTTTGGTTAGCCCTTGAAGAACAGATGAATATAATGTAACATCATGTTTACTTATTTTGAATATTCACCGAGTTATTTTTAGTTTTATGCAAGAAATGGGCCATATTTGATCGGTTGACAAATTGTCATTTTTAATGATACGACGTTTAATTTAGGGCCAAAATATTTCTAAACCTCTGTACGCTTAATATATTCAACATTTTTAATTATCGAGTGACTGTCAACAACAGTACGGTTCAGTTAGCATATTGTAAAATTAGTCAATTTTTCAAATGGAACATCCTATATATTATAATATACCTGGATATTTTTTTCGACGAGTTTTCCAATAACACCACATTTTGTGGAGTTAATGTTGGTAGGTAACTTGTGAGTTATTACCATGTCTCAACAATCAACTTACAGAAATTCACTGTAAAGTATTTTCATTCTTTTCAGGAATATGTTATCTATTACATCATTCAAGAGGTTTATCGGACAGTTTATTTTTGTTAAAATTAACAATTCATTCGTTATTGCTTTAGCGGCAAAAATAAAAACGCAAAATAAATTCGATTTTCGTTAGATAGTTCTAGTCATAAGGAGGTACTAGGGAAAACACCAAGTACCCGAGTACCCGAGTATTACCTGTATAATTGTTACCCAGGTATTTTTTTATGCGGTATCTGTTATTACCAGGGTAGAAATAAGAAAGGGAGGAATACATCGGGTACCCTAGTAATTGTTGCCCAGGAACTCAGTAAGAAAATGAGGAAGGTATCGGAGACCCATGAATCCAAGAACCACCCGCACAATTTTTATCCGATTATCATTTTTTTATCCGGATATCCTTATTACCTGAGTAATTTGCCAGCCCAGAATATCGAAAAGACAAATATCTCTGTTATTACACGATATAAACTTGATATTTTGCTAAATACACAGTTTCATATTGCGTGTTGTGGGTACATACTTGTTCCTTTACATATCCCCATAGGAAGAAGTCCAAAGGTGTTAAATCTGGTGACCGTGGAGGCTAATTTAAAACACAATTTAGCAACCGATCGAATATGACCCAATTTTTGCGTAAACTGAAAAATAACCTTTTCAAGGTCTAACCAAAACTGGTTTTGGTTTTCCAATTAAAAAATCATAAGTTAGGTTTATAACTTTTAAATGAACAATTCTGTATAGATGGTAATAATTTTAAATTATTTGGAATGGAAACCTACACAATTTTTATTAAGACATTTTTTTTGATAAAATGTATATAAAAGGGCAATTTCGTACTAATTCGGAGGTTTGGGAACCATGTACAGTATTTATTGTTCCTGGCATATGAAACAAAACATTATCGCCTTGGACTTGAAGACACTTAATAATTCCATCTATATTCTAACACACAAACACCTATCTTAAAAAAATTCAGTGTCTTGGTCGCAGAAGAATTCCTGCACCGCTTTTCGCCAGATATGTTCCTTAACCTTTGAAAATATGTAAATAAAAATCACTAGGAGCTAGGTCAAGTGAAGAGGGTAGATGTGTCATCAGTTCTAAGCTGGTATCATGTGAATGGCGTTCAAGGAAACGAGGCTTTTATATCCTTGCGACAATTTTCCTCTTCGTTTTTCTTTTAATACGATCATGAAGCTAAGTAATTAATGAGGTGCAATAATGACAAGTGATTATGTGGCCACTTTCCAGATTAACGTTCTTTCCGCATCCCAAAATACAGTCGGCATAATCTTGCCTGCTAAAAGCATGACCCTAAATTGACCAGGTGGTGGTGATCCTTGATGTCGCCATTCCTTGCTTTGCAGTTGAAAGTCGAGATCGAAATAATGAACCCACGAAGCGATCCAGAAAACTTTCCGGATTAGGGGTAAACAGCGGCGGCTGGTGCAGTGAAATTGGGAGTGCTGCAGACATACTCGCTCAGTGCTAGCTCTGTTTAACACGGACGAACAGAGAGCAAACAATGTGCAGCGCACATCGGCAGCACTCCCAAATTCATATGCACCGGCCGTCACTGGGGGTAAACACGACCAAATTCGTCAACAAGTGCCAATATTTGGAGTACTCATCTTGCTGACAACTTGTCCCAAATAGCCACTTATTATGAGTCCGTTTGTACCCTTTGAAATGCGATCGCACTGATTGCATCAAAGCGAAGTTCGGTGGGTTCGATTCGTATATGGGTCGTAACGTTCTAGTTTTTTTTTTATTTATCTAATCAAAAAATTACGTTCGATCGTATTGTACTTATACATTCGTTATACGTTGTGATTGTGTGGACCCGTTAGCTTAGTGGTAAGAGCATCGCACTGATTGTATCAAAGCGAAGGTCGGTGGGTTCGATTCCCTCATGGGTCGTAATATTTTATTTTTTAATTATTTTTGACAATCTGACAATCTTTTCATTGCGACGATCTTTTTGATCCAATTACACACCCGATTAATATTTTCTTAAGTGTAGACAATATGTAGCCAGCACCTTTTGCATGTTCACGAATTGTTCTTCCATATCAAGTCCCGTGACCAATTCTTTACTACTTGATATAGAGTAGCATCAAGAATTTCTATTGGTGTTAAACCTTTCTTGTGAAGATAATTAATTACAGCATGAAGGTCGCTTTTCTCCATCTCCTCAAATCTTTGTAAAATTTCTACTTTAAATTAATCTAACTTAAAAACTATTAAGGCAACTTTGACAATTCGTTTGACAGATAAACGGATAATGTTATGGAAAACAACATTTTTATGTTAGGCACAATAAATACTGTACAATCCTTGTATTTTTTAAAGTAACCCATTCGCCGATAATACGTATTATAAAATTAATATATTGATTCTTTAAAGGACTTACCACACTGGTATTGGATACAGGGCTTATCCTTCAACGACAAACACACTTTAGTATCCGGAACACACTTTTGACCAATGGAACAAGGATTGCTTCTACAAGGATCCTGACAAGCTTCATATTGTATATCTGCGTCAGTTAGTTCGGCGCACCTAAAATTAAACGATATAAATATTTTTTAACATTAAAATTAACGCAGTACTAACTTAGCTAAGCAAGCCGAAGGATATATATTCCCATTTCTTCCACATACAGGTACATAATGCGGGGGACAATTACACGGTAACGTAGTGTACGCCGTATTTCTTCCGCTCAAAGCAGTAGTTTCGCACTGTTTTTTGCTGCAGATCACCTCAGTCGCATAACAACTGCACACGTTGCATTCTATAGCAAAATTTGTGCCATGTTGTTTTTCTTGGCTGGTTCCCATCCAGCAAGGGCTCAGCGTAACACATGGAAGAGGCTGGCATTGTTGAATCCCATCCTTCGTACACCTGCAAATTTTTAAACACCCTTTGGGACTGTTGGGGAGCGGAATGCGAACGTAGATCTCCTCAGGTACCATATATTCCGAAACCTCCCCCAATTTACAACCAGGCGTGCATTGGTATGGTAAAGATTTACCCGGCACGTAGTTTTTGTTGATAGAACAAATCGCATTAGGTCCGCAAGGATCGCTTTTGCAAGGCGAAGAAACTTGCCCGCTCTGATAAGAATATTCAGAGGGGTAAAGATAGTTTTGCAAGGTTATACAAGACACGCTAGGGTCATCGGGGGATAACGTGGAGCAAATTGATTCCGGGGAAAATTCGGGCAGAATCCTGGTCCAATCGACGCATTGCGATAAGATTTCTAGGCACACTTCTCTGCAAATTTGGTTTCCGTGAGAATAACGCGAGCACGGTTTTATTTGCATCGTACAGGCTACAGCTTTCCATGTATTCGGTGAACATTTTGATATATTTTTTAGGGGTAGAGTTAATCCAGGCAGACTTAATTTGTTCTGCCTTTGCCAAAGAGTGACGTCATTTCTAGCAGCATCATCAGCTTGTGGTGTGCAAGATCTGAATAATTCTGTTGGACGATTGTTAAAGTTCGTGCAGAAACTTAACCCATCGCACCCCAATTCGCATGGCTCATCAACTGTTAAAGTCATTTAATTGATATGTAAGTATGAAGTGACAATATGAAGGCTTACCCTCATCTAAACAATTTCGAAGTCTCTCCTCAGATAATTGACTCAAGCATTTGTTGTGGAAATCTTCCCATAGAGTCGACCAGTCTTTCGTGAAAGTCTTCGAGCAAAGTTTCCTGCATTGGTTGCTGGAGGCTCTTTGACAGCAATGCCATTTTGCCGAGTCCATTCCCACCCTATCTATGGTTGACATTTCAACGGATGTAGGGACGTTATCGTCAACTTTCAAAAGGCACTGCCAAAATTGATCCTAAAAAATACTCTACTTTATTAAAAAATTCTAGAATAAAAAATATTGAGACTATTACTTGTAATAAAATTGGACCGCAACCTCCTTTTTCTAACACGTTCATGATGTCCTGCAACATCATTGTATTCTTCGTCGACAGAACGCTTTTGCAACTCTCCCTGCATTTACTCTTGTTCGTTTTGTCGCAACACCGCAAGTCTAAACCAATTCAGACACTCGATTAATACAAAATGAAATTCAATCAATTCAAACTTACGCTTGTGCAGATTTGTGGCCGGAGTAACTTTGGTGAAATTCTTGACGCAGTTGTACACTTTGGGATTGCTGTGCTCACAATGTTCAATGACTGCATTTCGTTGCTCTTTCGTGGGCGTCGACGAGTAACTCCTGAAAATGTCATAGCATACGTCCATGCACTTGTCCGTTCTTGCTTGAGTGCAACATTGTAATCCTTGATCTTGACGGTCGAGGCAACTGAAGAATGCGATTTCATCGCTCTGTCGACATCCTTGCGACAAGTCTGTTGTTACGGTTGCAGTCACGCAAGCTCTTTTGCACGTTTCGCTTTGTGGTAGGCGGCAGCATACTCTTCCTGGCCAGGACTCTCCCCTTGATATTTCTGAAAATATTTATTTTTTGATCACTGACTAATCGGGACAGTTCAATTAAAAATAAACTATCTATTAAAAATAAACGAAAATGATAAACAGAATTTAAATAATATCTACGAACAAAATATCTACAATGTATTTTTTTAAAAATGCCATAAAGGTTGGCCATGAAAATTAAAACTCATGTCGTAGCTTGGCATCTAACACATGCCAAATCTGAAAATTTAAAGTAAATGAATGGAGCTACGACATGAATTTTCTTTTCCACAGCCACCCCTTATGGCATTTTTAAAAAAACACATAGTACTACACCGGCTTGCAATAAAATCGCCTACACCTTCAAAATCAAGTAATAGAGTTTTTACCTATTTTTGGCTTTGTAAATCGGTATTTTGTGAATTATTACATATTATCAAACATGTAGGATGTAGGTTATAAACTGAGAATTTAAAATTCTTGTTAGGATTTATTTAAGTATGAATTTGTTATTAAAATATCAGGAAACAAACGCAACAGAAGCGCACTTATTTTTATAAAATAGAATTTATAAATAAAGGAAATATAAAGTTCAATATTTTATCATTTCTCTATCAGCTTTCAATACTCGATTCAATTTTTCAGGCATAATATGAAATAAAATTTCACAATTTTCATCCTGGCTTAATTCTTCCTCATCATGATTCAAGTAAAATAGAAAACGTGACAGCTTCTGTTCTTCCATCAATACTATTTTTTTGGCATTTGTCGAATTCTTTGAATCAGAATTTATATTCCCTCGACCTGCAGTTGACCATAATGCCGGAAGGTTTGTCACAAATAACGAGATCTCTTATTGTTTGAGATGGATTTTACCTCAAATGATTAAAGAGGGCTTCATCTTGCTCACGAGTTGAATTTCTTTAACGTCCCAAAGCAGCTTTTCTACTTACACTTTCTTCCTCTACATCTTCTCTGTTCATGTAAGAGTGCTTTTATTTAGACTATAATTATCCGCCACTGCTCTTATTCGTCATGCATTTTCTAAGAGAGTATTAAAATTGATTCCGCTTGTGTCAGTTTGGCATTTTTATTGTTTGACACTGACAGATTATAAATTAAGACCGACTTAATACAACAAAAATTGGGTGTACGCGATTTTTTTGCAAGCCACCGTACGTCTTCGGTGCAGAGATTTACGATTGTTGCGGTATTTTTTCCTGGATTGTCTGAGTAAGAGGCATGTTTGTTGTTTTTGGTCATAAATTTTAAGAGTTTTATTACAAGCATTTTGCCAGTTGACTCATTATTCAGGTAACCAGTTTCAATTGTACGGTGTATTTTTTAAAAAACGCCCTAAAGGTTGGCCATGAAAATTAAAACTCATGTCGTAGCTTGGCATCTAACACATGCCAAAACTGATGCCAAAACTGACAATTTAAAGTACATGAATGGAGCTAAGACATGAATTTTCTTTTTCACAGCCACCCCTTATGGCATCTTTAAAAAAACACATAGTACTATCGCGGCCATGGTACGATTCAATTTTCCGCTGTAAATATGGCTTTCTTTAACGGCTTATCAAAAATAATCATTTTAAACGTCACATTTCAAATGTACTGCTAAAGTTGTAGCATCACAATGCCAAATTACGTGCTTTCTGAAGGAGAGAAAGGATTTGCAATCGCAAAATTAGAAGATGATTTGAAGAAGAAATTTTCAGGCCCCGATAGCACATTGTGTTAAGCTGAAGCAGTTATGCCAGAAGGTTGTAAAAATTTTCCTTAAACGTCTGTATGACTGAAATTGGAATAGTGGTAAATTGACGAGTCGACGCGCAACATAGATTGGACGGAAATATAAGGAAAATTTTTAAAACTGGGCATCACTGAGCTGAAGTAATAAACAGGAGTTACTTAAATTGATATCTTTTAATTTTTATGTTCATATTTTTTAATAAACCTCACATTTTAGTAATTTTTTAATCCTTATATATACCATTTCCATTTATTAAATATTAGACGTAAATATCACCACTTTAATACATAACTTTCAAGTTTAAAATACATAATTTTGAAAATTATGTTACATCATATTCTATAATGCCTATAAATTTTAATCCTAGACTTTCTTAAAGTGAAACGTACATATGTACTTCTAAACATATTATTTTTGAAAACAAAAGTTTTAGAATTAGAGTCTTGGAATATCTTTCATTTGCTCAATTTGTGATGTATTTGAAGCGAAGACATTGCTTAAATAGAAAAAAAAACATAAATTAGAGAAGAAAAACATGTAGATAACATAGATTGCAATCTTCTTATTTTTTATTTAATGGATTAATAATATGTATACAGGGTGTGGCATTTAACCGGGTTTCTTCATTAACGCCGTTCCTATTGAATATATGGAAAAATGTTTTATACAAAAGTATCATCCTTTCAAGTTCCGCATAATTTAAAATTATAAAATATTTTCAAATGTACAGGTTGTCCCAATTTGGCTCTACGATGTGTAACTTCGTTATTTTAAATGGAACACCCTATGTTTTATAACGAATTTGAGCTTGTTTGAATTGGCTTCCGGTTGGCATATTGGCATTTACATGTTCAAACATGGACGACGGCCGCGGAAGCCTTCAAGTTGAATTTGAGCTTGTCAGGTTATTTTAGGATAAGTTTGATAAGAGTTCCCTGTACCTAAGTCCTATCATTTTAAAGTGATAATCATTTTAAAGTGATAATAAGAGTTCGGAATCACATATTTCCTCGTTAACTCGTTAGAGGAATACGCAGGTATTTCTCATCAAATATATCGTGCATTTGTTACACTAATTATGTTATTATAACGCACTACGATACATTTATGTGAAAAATCTGCCATTCTTGGCGTTTTCTTTTTTTGAATGATAACCTGCGAGCAAATAAAAATCAGATTAGAGCAGGCGATGCAAAAAAATGTGTGTCTGTGATTAAATAAAAAGTCAAGAAATTTGACAGTCCATGAATGTATTACATTAATTAATTCAGTTAATCACAGACATACATTTTCTTTGCACCGCCTACTCTAATCTGATTTTTATTTGCTCACTTTTTATTAAGCTTGCATTTTTTATTCATTTTTTTATTAATGTATTTGGTAGGTATACAATTATTGATCACGAAGAATACTCAATGCAGATGTGACTTAAAAAAACTGTAATATTTTGAAAATACTAGAGTTGTGCAGAAAAGCTTTTAAATGACGTGTTTTCTGCATGTAAATGCTAGCATGTATCCTATTCCCTTTGGCCCTGTAAGGAACCGCGATTCTCTGCAGAAAAATTTATTATTTCAATTGAGTCGATAATTTTCGTGTGTTTTTCTTTGTCAATATGAATATGCTACGTTATTCGTTATTGAGAAATTAATTTGTTTATTTTTCAATAACGTAAGTACATATTCGTTTATAACATGAAATTTTAATATTTATAAATAAATTAAAAATAACTCTGGTCAAATTAAAATTCTTTACTAACAATTTCTCAATGCAATTTCAAATGCAACAAAAATGACTGTTTGTTTGTTTTAGTTGAATTTAATATAAACTAATTTCCTGTAATGGCCATTTGTTCAAATACGTACATCACAAAAGAAAGTTGTAAATCGGGTTAAATCAAATTAGTAATTTGTAAAGTTTTTTTACATCAAACTAATGTTTATTATCACATCACCTTGTGTAATTTAATTGATTCGCGTTCATTAAATTTTAGTGTCAATCGATACGTTCAAACCCGCGTATTTTGCTTACTCCACTCCAATTGATCGTCCGCCCGGTCGTATTTATAGACTGTCTTAAAAAAAACTCAAACGCGTCATACAAAATGATGAATATGGATCAACAATTTTTTGTGAAAACGCGAAACCAAACTTGATATAAAAAATAGCTTCCTATTATTTGTCCCAGATATTCGTGCTTGATCTTAAATGAATCGCCATGTAATTCTGATTTTAGTTGTCAAAGAAATGAAACCGTACATATTATTAAGGCCCGATTTTACAATCGCAGGATAAGCATTATTCTTAGAATAACGTGACGAGAAGTTTAGATAAAGATAATTTATTGTGTAGAGTTTTGTTTGAAGTCAGAGATTTCGAATTTCTATCTCTTCGACTCTTTTTGATCATTTCTGCTCAAGCAGCTCGAGCCTTTCTACTTTTCATTTTATAAGCTCCCACCCAACTTAATGAATCCCGTTCTTCCAATTACAAAAAATGTCACTAACTTATATCTCCATTAATTGCAGCCACTCGTAATTCTACAAGTTTCACAGGAATCTAGCGTAAGCACTACGACTGCTTGATAACTAGAGAATACTTTTCTTTTATTTCGCTCTTTACTGAAGTATATCAGGTAGTCATCTAATAAATTAGTGACTGAGATTAGATCGATGGGAGCCGTAACACGTACCACTTCAAGTATCACGGGACATTAAAGACAGAACCCGTCACTGATAAAATACATCGTGGTCTGAAAATAAATTACGACGGCACACCTGCAGAATTAAATTACACGATGTCGAGCGTTTCTGAAATTCATCCGCATATGTACCTTCAGTCTTGGATTGCTACCAGTACCATACAATGCAGAAGCAATAACAATAGATCCGCCGCCGCCCACAAGGGCACTGTCCCCGACAACACCGGGGGGAGACTGTCAACTCAGAGGGAAGCGGTAACTCACGACCGTACTTTATATCTTCGGCTGGGACTTGTATTGTTTTTCTTCGTACGAATCACGACGGTAGTCCGCGTGCACATAGTAATGTATTTTATTTATTTATAAGTTTCAGTTTCTAAGGGTCGCAGAGTCAAGGGTTATCTATTATAGTTATCTAGAGTCTCGTATGAGATGGCGATTGTTAACTGAACTTCAAAACACAACACGATTAGGCAGGAACTACACTAACTAACTGTGTAACTATTATGAATTTGAGTAACTACGTGACATTGACGTTATTATACGTAGATATTTTTAGATCAAATATAACTAGAAGACATAGAAAATTTTTACTTAACTCCAAGTCACTTATCAAGGGCCACACAGGCCTACGAGGTATTTCCTTTCAAAAACCAATACCTAACTGAATTTAGGAAATTTGCGGGAGCTGATTATGAAAAAAATATGTATAAAAATCACATAAGATTTTTGAGAAAATAGATTGGTCGTTGGAGCTCGAATTATAAGGCTCGCGGCTACTGAACGCGAAACTAAGCTAAGCTGAGCGAAACTAAGTTATTGGAAAATTTGCTGCAAAGTAATCTTACGCGGACGAGGCAACCGAGCGAAGATAAACATTGTTTTATATTTCTGCTATCCTAACCTCGCTTCGCTTAGCTTTAGTTGCCACGTGCGCATAAAATTACGTTAGAGCTAATTTTCAAAAAACTTAGTTTCGCTCAGCTTAGCTTGGCTTCGCGTTCAGTGTTCGCCCGCCTTAAATAGTTAATATTTTAAGGGCCAGTTGTATATCATTGTGTTAAGCAGTGTCATAGGAGGAAAATTTCAGTTTCCACCAATGACATTGCTTAACCATACAATTAATTTGATGGAGTGATTATCTACGTTTCATACAACTGGCCCTATGTTTTCAGTTATCATTTTTCTAATTAAGTTCTCGATAGCTAATTTCTTTGTTTACCTAGCCCAATACATCTGAACTTGTGGTTACTTCAGAGAGGACGTAAGTGCTGACAGCCCACAAATTTGTTTGTTGCTTTACCCATATGTTCTAAAAATCTTACATTAGTGCAATCACAAATGTTTTAAAAATCAGCATCATCAAAACAGATTTTTGTGTAGTCTTGCGTTAGACAATCTCTTCTTTCTAGACTGGTAACTGCAATATCTATTCTCATTGTCAGAATCAGAAATTTGTAATCAATCATCTCAATTTATTAAAATTGGTTTCTATGTAGGTACTATACCGGCTGTTTCAAATTGAGTGTGCACTGAAGGGATCTTCTAAACCGTAAGAGATACAAATTTGGTTAAATGGAAGAAAAGTTGCACGAATCAATGCCTAATTCGTATTCATTCACAGAATGAATTTTTTCTTATTTCTTCTTGAGATATTGATCAAAATGTAAAAATGTCGATTTTCTTTTTTCCTCTGTATCTCTCGTATTATAAATAATTTTGAAACTCTGATTTAACTTTCTACAGGCACTTTCTTATTCTGCTTCGAATAGAGGTGGCAGAATTGAAGTCAAACGTTTCGTCTCTCCACGACCATCTTCAGTTTCGATTTTTTAAATACAACGTATATCTTTTAATTATTCTATTCGATAGCATTTTTTCTGCTGATTGCAGTGATGTATAACAATTAATACTTTTTTTCAAGTAAAGTTAAAATATTATAAAAAAAGCTTAATACAGTTTCGTCATGATTTATTTAATAAGTAAATTTATTCCTTAGTACTTTTTTTACTTACTAAATATTAATAACTAACATTCAAATGTCGGAAGAGGAAAAATCAATAAAATCAATCAATCAATCAATAAAAAATCAAAGGGCTAATATTTGATGATCTTAGAGGCCACGCGACAGGTCCATTTGTACCTATCAGGAAAAGTTTGATTCAAATAATTTGTTGTTATTTCAGCATTATGTACTGGTGCTCCAACATTTTGAAATTACAATTCCCTAATATGATTTAGAGGAATGTAATCTAAAATGTTTTCCAATGCTGTCCTTAAAAAATCGATGTAACGTTCAGCTGTTACATGATTTTCGTAAATGATCGGACCATTAATTCTATTATGCCAAATACCACACCAAACATTTAAGCTGAATTGTATCTGTGGTCACACTTGTTGAAATCTTTTTTGATTCTCCCTGGACCAATATCTATGTACATTTCTATTAAATATTCCCTTGTTTGTAAAATTAGCCTCGTCAACAACTGTCTCGTAAAACAAATTCTTTTAACGGATACTATAAATGTGCGCTATCAGTGTCCGTTAAAAGAATTTATTATACAATAACTAAAGAGACAGATATTAAATAATTCATTGAAGTTTACACTATACCTAAGAAAATGAACTAAATGTTTGAAATTATGTATTAAATAAAATTTTCATATAAAAATCTGTATTATTTAAGCTTCAAATTAATATCAACAATTAAGTGTGATATACCATTACAATCAGGAGAATTAATGGCAACAAATACGATAATAAAAAGGTATACGTTATATTTAAGAAATGTAAACTGAGGATGGTCGCGGAGAGACGAAACGTGTGACCACAATTCTACTGCCCCTATTTGAAGCAGAATCCAAAAGTACCTGTAGAAAGTTAAGACAGAATTTCTAAATTATTTTTAATAAGGGAGTTACAGAGGAAAAAAGAAAATCGATATTTTTACATTTTCACCAATACTTCAAGAACAATTAAGAGAAAATTGATTCTGTTAATGGATACGAATTAAGCAATGACTGGTGCAACTTTTCTTCCATTTAACCGAATCTGTAACTCTCATGGTTTAGGAGATCCCTTCAGTGCACACCCAATTTGAAACAGCCGGTATATTTCTTAATCGATGAGACATACAGGAGTTTTTGTGTGTTGCAGAGCAAATTTAATTATGTTGAAAATAAAACCAGGAGTTCGCAAGATCTTGATAGCATGAAGTTATAAAATCTTCCTGCTAATGCCTTAACGTCAGTGTGAAACGTATTTTATGCCGCTTAATAGACTTCAATTCATTCTTTGGAGGGCTGATTAAAACGGAGTTCGCACAAGAGTGAACTGAAGGCAATAAATTAAGCGGCTGGTCGGAGGATTCCAGTTCGGGGACAAGATTCAAGTAGCCTCGTATCGCACATCTAGGATCCGGTCGCCGCGTGGACGAGTCCGTTGGCTATCACATGCGAATTACCACACACGACCGTCCCATCACATACCAAGAATAACGTCACGAACTACCTCTACCGATTGGTGGCAAAATATACGACAACCATTGACTTAAAAAAACAGAAAGAAAAAGGTTACATAATATCAGTATTTTTATTAGGAGAAAGAATTTAAATTATTGCAAAAAATACTAATGAATGAACATAGAGAAAAAATATTGGAAGACGATATTGGTGATATTCATATAAAAAATAAAACAACACTCAATATACATATTGTGTTGTTTGAAAGAATCGGAAAATAGAGAATTTGTTGGTTGCTTGGCTTTTCTTTTTGTTTGTTGCCCACATTGTGAGCCAATAAATCGCTGTGTACTCAAGGAATTCGGAGATGTGGAGAATTTTTGAGTTTTTTGTTTTTGTTGGGTTTTCTTTTTCATCAACAATTTACTGTACCTGTTCTAGCTCATTTTTCTCAGGTTCTATTCTTTATCAGGGCTTGGATTCATGTCTTGGGCAATCGTGATGAATAATGAATTTTTGTTTTAAAAACCCAGTGAATTTTTGTTTTGCGTTTAAATTAATTTTGATCTTAATTTAATTATTTGTCGTTTTATGTGATTGCCTTTGATTTGTTCCAAACTTCAAATTACTTTCTCGCGCTTACACAACTAGAAAGTAATTTCTACTTTGGTTGAAACAAACCAATGCACTCATTTGTTTGCACGCTTCTGCTTTCCAATGTTTTAAAGAAAATTGTTTTAAAATCCTCTTGCAGACTTTTGTTTTAAATAATTTAACATGTGGCGAACTTACAGTCTAGCCAATGTAAATTATTTTGTAGTTTAAGTATTTGATTTATTTTTAAAAATTGTTTAAATTAGATTAAATAAGAAATTTTACGTTTAAATTAATTTTAATGAAAATGAAATAGTTTATTTTATAATCAGGAAACATTTAAAAATTGTTTTGTACTGAAATTTCGTATAAATAAATTAAATTTTGCAAATTGAATTTTTAAATGCGTAGGACGAACTGAATTTAACGAGCATTCAACGATGAATAATCCTTCGCTCGCGTGCAAATCAACAACTTCCCCCCTGCTTGTTCTGAATCGTGTCCGGACCTGTCTAAAATGAATTACGCGTGCGTCGCTTTAAAAATTCTAGTTATAACTTTTCTTAAGTTTCCGTCCCTAGTTGGAACATTTGATGCACTTACGTTAGTGACATGTTTACTTCTACGCGCAAAATAAATTTGGAAACATCTTGACTTTTTCATACAAATTCAATAGGTAAGTAGCTTAAATTAATCTAATCATCTTCGTGCTTTGATTGACACTCATTAACGTAAGTAATTTCCCTGTGAAACTTAAAATTAAACAATTTCAAAATTTCCTAACCTAACATTTTATGTACAAATTTATAAACATAACTAAAATTAACTCTCTTGCCGCATTGCACTCTTTTAAAAAAACTTAACAGGCCTTTCAACACTTTTTGTTCACTTAACTCACGCACTAATTTGTTCTGTTTTTAGGTTTTGCCGCATGAGTTGCTCGTAGTCAACTTGAACGTTCTGGATCTTTGCAGCATTCAATCTCACTTGACGACCGTCCTGCAAATACACCAGACGTCTTCTTCTTTTGGACGTTTGTTCCTTGACAGGCCAAAATCTTGCAGAGGAGGGCCCTTTTGTCTTTGAGTGATGCCTGTCCATCACCTCGCAGAATTCTGCCGATTCAACGATTGCTGTATCCTGTCCTCTAACCACTTTTTGTCTTCGGAAGACACATACACTTGGACCTCACCTTTTTGTTTTATTTCAATTTATTTACAATTTATTTACACTTTGCTTATGTGATAATTAAATATCACCGCAATATGTAATTGCAAAAGAATAATTATATAGGTATATTACTGCCATAACATCAGAAAATCCAGTAAGAAAAGAAATAGAACAAACTTTTCATAATCCGCAAACATGAAAGAGAAAAAGAAAGAATAAAGAAAAACTATAGGAAGTAATAAAATCAGATATTTCAAAGCCTATGCCATAATTATAAAAGCAAACGAAGTGGAGTTATGGAAAATAAAACACTGCCAAGCAACTGAAGTAAAGAAAGTTTAGATTCTGATGACCTAATTCTGTTTTATTAATAAAAGAAGAACATTGCAAGAAATAAAATATAAAGTTTGTGGAATTTTTGTTTTAATTTTATTTTTCTTATGGATACACTATCATCTTTTAGGATTCATTTTAGGTCCAAGGTTTTATTATTGTCAACTCTTTGAATAATGCCATATATGGTAGATCTCGCTATTCCCATATCTTGAAAATGTGTTACAGTAGGTACAGTTAAAAATTTTCCATAGTTTTTGTTGTTTTTATAAAACTCGAATAATCTATCTGCGCTCCTCCTCTTTAAGTAATTAATTGTTCTACAACACCGCACGAAACACTACTAAAACCTGACAGATATGTCATCACGAGTCAAGTAATGGATATGTGGCATTTGTTGCCAGTGCCTATGATAATGTTATATAACGGCTTGTAAATAATTGTCCGAATTATTAATTGACACACTCATACAAGATGAGAATGTTATCATTTTATGAAATGAAAAATGAACGAAAATAAGAACAAAGAAAAAAGTGGGTTTCTGTAGACAAATACGAGTAGAAAAATTTGAGTAATTGTGTCAAATTTAAGAAAAGAGAATACTGTTTTCCGGTTGGAACCGCGTCACGTTGACTTCTTCTACTGCCGAGACGTTTCGTTTTCCATTGCAGAAAAACTTCCTCAGGGCTGCTGCTGCTGGTATTGCTGCTGCAACATCCAGCTGTGAATGCATATCAGCTGATTCCAGGGTCGTCAAGACCTTCCAGACACGAATAGTAGGATGCGTGTCTGGTGTAACCACTTTCGTGAGATCACTTTAAGTGACCACTTGCTTCAACTTCAGTGACCACTTTCGCTCTTACAATGTGCGGCGTGATGAACCGTCATATTACCAAACACCAAGATGGACGGCCAAAGTCGGTTTACAACGACGGCATCAAATTTTTCAGCAAGGACACTACGAAGAAGATCGCCAGGCAGCTCCCAGTTAGAGGAACCCCGGTGAAACGTTCAGAATAAATGGGGGGATGAGGAATTATATAAAAATAAAGCCTAAATAAAAACGGAAAACACGGATTACGAACCGATCGACGCCCAACGTGACTCTAAAAACATACCTGCCGTAAATCCGACGGACAAGTTTGGAGAGGCCTAAAAGAAGGCCTAGGACTCGCCGCAAACAATTAACAACCGGACAATATATCCGTTTACTTTTACACTCCAAAATAAACGCCGTTTAATGAAAATTTACACAGAAGCGAGAATAACTCTCAATGGGGTCTGTTTGTAAAGCGAGCGGTCACAAAACTGGCGGAATCTCAATTGAGTCGCCACACGACGTGAACGTTTCGCGGGTGGAGCAGAGGTCCATTGACGAATGACAAGCCTTTAATATATCCTACTTTCAATATGGAACAGTCTCATTACAAAAGAAAAGAGGTCGTCCGGGGTCCGAGGTTGTTTACCGTCCTACGCGTCGTTTGTGGAGCAGTACAAGTTCCAAACTGCGACGCAATTATACTTGCGCCAAGATACAAGGTAATCCGAAAGCTAGAAATTATTTGCAATGAATTTTCTCACCGTAACAGTATATGGACTCACAAAACATTTTTATGAAAACAGCAAGAATTATGTTGGTTAATGCTAAGAGTGGAACAGTATTAACAAGGTATGTTGTGTGTGAGTTTATTTTAATCAGTGGTAAAAACAACACTTGCAAGTTTCCACAAAAAAAAAAGCATTGAACTACCAATACAAAATTTGTGTCGTATACCACGTGTCCACCGAGTGTGGTTTTCTTTTCTGACGTTTAAACTATTTAATATACAAAAAAATTTCAAACGCTATCATCCTCTAATAAAAAAACTCTATACGTTAAATTTATTTGCAATTACACAGGGTGTTCATTTTACAAGTGCCAGCAAGTACCGTCAATATTTCAAATGGAATGCCCAATATATTATTTTCATAGATCTATCAATTTGGAAAATATTTTGTTAACATATTTCTATACCTAAACCTAGTATTTACCGAGATAAATGCTGTCAACGAAGAAACATCTTAAATGCAGGCCCTTATTAAATTGCATTTAACTTGCTTCATTGAAGAAATCTTTATTATCAGTTATTAGCCTATAATTATTACACATGCTTTAAGCTAAGTAACACTATATTAAA
The DNA here is from genome assembly GCA_033060865.1 of Dorcus hopei. Classification (NCBI taxonomy): domain Eukaryota; kingdom Metazoa; phylum Arthropoda; class Insecta; order Coleoptera; family Lucanidae; genus Dorcus; species Dorcus hopei. The sequence goes on along the minus strand of CM065421.1, from coordinate 32,980,519 downwards.
CAAACCTGAAGACTACGCAGATTGTTGGTGACTGGCAGCTCTTTCTGCTGAATTTAAAAGTGAAATATTTCAAGTTTTTCTTATATAATCAACGACCGATGTAGAATTAAATTTGCTACCTTTTTGCCAAACAAAGTCCTATAGGTACCTAAAACCTACAGTTTGTGAGATAATTCTGGTTTTCATTTTGTTTCATGATTTTTATCATTTTTGACCATGAAAACCACACCAGGTGGACACGGTATATATGACACCAAATCCTTGGTACACAATTGTGATTAATTCAATAATAAATTTTTCTCCGTGTGGTATTATGTTGGCAGTGACAAATAAAATAGCCTTCTAGAGGGTAAAAGTATTCTTTCATATAGTAAATATTAAAATCATCGATTTGGCTATAACGTTTACATAATACATATAATATGTCCCAGATCGAAGTCTCTTTACAAAAGAGACTTTGTGCTAACATACGACTTCATATTGAAAACGTCATAAGGGGGATACACGAGTATAGTTGGTTGCATATACTAGACAATTAAGTAGAGATATTATTGACTTTATTGTATGATTTTGTGGAAATGGGTGGAAAGATATTCGAGAATTCACATGTTCCATGTTCTGTAAAATTTTGGCACATTTTTAACATGAGAAAAAATATTATTAAGGCCCTGTTGTACAATGCCAATTTAAATTTAAGCTGAAGCTTAAACCCTTAACAATGATTAATTCAACAACTGTTGTTAAAGGTTTAAGCTTTGGCTTAAAGTTAAGCTGAAAAAAAAATAACTTTTAGTTCCTAGAATTAAAAGTACTTTTAATTCTAAGAATGTTTTACTTTTAACATTTTTAGTTAAGATTTCTTTTGTAAATAACTTTATTTCGAATCCGGTTCTTTCGGTTGCCGAAAAAATAGTATGTTTTATTCTGATTAAAAGAGTTTTTTGTCTCGCAAATGCAAACTTTGCTCGACAAAAAAATGACACTTTTAATCCCAAAAAACAATATACTATTGTTAATTTTTAAATCCAACAGACCATTATTTACAAATATCAGATTTGCAAGTGTATTTACGTATGATTTAGTACAGGCGTTCCCAACGGTGTCGTTACCATTTCTTTGGGGGTCGATGAAAACTTGGAAGGAGACGTGAAGGGATTGGTTGTGAGTCGATGAATTATTAATGGTCGACCGGGGGTCAATTAATTAAGTTTATGTATATGTAGGTATATCTAATACTGTATTACCTATTACATTTAATTAAAAAAAAAGTAAGAATAATTTGTCGGATAGTCGTCATTTCGTTGAGAGTTGATAGCTTCTTTAGGATAAATAATTATTTATGCTAAAGCTAAGAGCTTCTTCAGGATAAATAATTTGGTATAGCGAAATGTCGACTTTAAAATTCAATGTATAGGGAAAAGTGGGGCACGTAATTTCAAAAATTAATATTTCAAAGTCATGAGAAAATTCAGGTTTTAATTCGAGTCTTACAGATACCTCAGTCTATTTCCAACATTCAGGGCTTCTCTTAAATAAAAAAAATACAGTGGTTTTCGTTCAGTTATATTTTCCCGTAAAAGGTGCATTTGTCCGAAACTGCCCCATAGTGGGGTACATCCGGACAACAACAATATTTATCAGAAAAAGGTTTATTGAATGTTGTAACCATAAATATTGACTTTAAATTTGCAAATTGAAGGCATCTTTGATGTTCCTGGTGTTGACTCTGGATTAGGTAATTTTGAGACTATATCTTCTCTGGAAACATTCGAAATGTATTGTAAGTCCCGGAAGCGGAAGCCGCCTTTACAATTTCTCAAGAAATCCACGACGTAATCGTTTTTATTGCAAAATTCCACGCTACCGATAAAGTAAAGTATTTTTTATTGGTCTGAAACTGATTTGTCCGAACCTGCCCCACATAGCAAAAATACGTAAATGACAAAATATTATTTCACACTATGGTTTGAATCTATTATTTTGTGTAAACTATTATTTTATGTAAACGTATCCAAGTCTGAGGTAAATAGTATGAATATTACCTCAAAATTGTTTGCAAGCCGTTATAGCTTACGATGTCTGCAGTAAAAGTTAAAGAGGAACTCGATTTTTGAATTTTCTCAAATAATTGGATTGTACGTGATCGAAGTTGTTCAACAATAATGGACCACGACACTACTGCTCTAGTAGGATACGTATTCTCGAAATGTCCAATTTTGTAGCACTCTATGGTGTTAAATTTGGTTTGTCCGGAGGTGACCCGTGTCCGAAGTTGCCCCACTTTCCCCTACAAATGTATGTAATATTATTTTCTTTTAGTGTTACATACTGCTTGTATTATTAATATAGAAATATGCTTATTCCAATCAGTTTAACAACATTTTATTAAAGTTATTGTAACACAACTGCCTAAAACACCTTACCATAATTATCTCGAAAATTTTTCGATCAGGCAACTTACAAATACCGACAGAGAAAGTTCTTTTAGTCGTCTGTAAAGCCGATTTTCCACCGCTTCTATTACCTACTAATTCGCCATACCATTTCTTACGTCCCAAGTAAGTACCTGCCAAGAGACCTAAATTCTGAATTTCCGTCAATTAAGAAATCTGTTAAAATTGGACCGTGAATAACCCAAAATACCGTAACCATCACGTTACTTGCTAACGGTACAGCTTTGAATTGAATGAAATCCTACGTAATTTTCAATTTCTCTCGTATCAACGCGTGTAAAGTGGAACTTTGAATGTGTAGAGCTGGAGGTTACTTCAGGTGTGATATGAATATACTCTTGGATTTGATTTTCGCTTATCTACCAACTAGAAATTATGATGAGTAACATTCATACCATAAAAATGACACTTTTTGTGCCCAAAAGAAATTTTTCGCACTTGACAGTCATGATTTCATATTTAAGATCGCAAAACAATTCTTAATAACTTCTTCAAATAATATTTTCGCGTACTTCTGAATATCTTGAAAACGATTAACTTTAGCGCTATTGAATAGGTGTACCTAATTGGTTTAAAAAAGATGAGGAAATAAAAATCTTTTGTCAAAAGTTCCATAAATCTACTCACAGAAAAGTTAGAGCAGTTTAAATGCCAGAATTATACCGTACGTAGCGCCCTCTATCCGCTACATCAAAGTTATATTATCATTATTGATGAAATTATTATTTCTCGCTCCAAAAAAACCCTCATGCCAATATGGCAATATGTCAAAAACTTTAAGAATTATTGAAGAAAATTGAAATTAAAATTTTTATTTGAACGCAGTATATCTCCCTTATTATCCACTTTTGGACGAGGTAAGTTTAGCTAAATCCCAACAATTTGGTGTCAGTAATCCACTGTTGCTCTGTACCCCATTACTTTTGGACCACTTGTATAAGTGTCTTGATTATTATCAAGTAAATTTCATTGTTATCATCAGAAATTTAAAAAGTCCAGGTCAAATCTATATTCCCCTCGTAATTAAGCATTAAAAATTTTTTTTCTTTGAATTTAGAATCCCTGATTTAACAGCATAGCAGATCTATGACCTAGGGAGCCTATCTTCGATCTGTAGATATTTAAATCTATGGTTTATACGTATGCACATGTTTTTCCGAGCTAAACGTGAGTTGGTATCAATTAAATTTCAGGTTTTACACTTTTTGCATCATTAGTTTCGTGTAGATTATATCGGAGTGCGGTTTTAATTATCTTATTTTAATTACAGGGTTTGCAAGTCACGTTATTTCGTTTTGCTGTTCTTGTTGCACTGCGAATGCATTACGAATTCCTTAAACAAACCATTTTTTTAGACAAAGCCTAACATCAGTGACGCTTACTTACAATTATCTAATTTTTAATATATACAGGCTGTTTCAAATTCGACCCTCACCATTGGGATCTCGCTTATTTGAAGAGATAGACGGTAGGTTTAAATTTGGCAAAGTTGCTAAATTTTATGAGCATTAATAATCCGCAGAGAAATAATTTCTATGTTAACTCTTATTCGAAATAATTGAAAAAAATGAAAAATTGTCATTTTCTTATTTTTCCTCTATCTTCTTTATTTGAAGAGATATTAAAAAAATAAAAGTACTTTCTTAAGACACTTTTGAATTCTCTACATACTGATGAATACCATTTTACTGTAACACGTTTCGTCAAATTGGTATCATCATCAAGTTCATTTTTTCTTATGGGCGCCATAATGAAATTTGGTCCCAAAAGAATCTACTCTTCCTACAGATTACGGCAATATAGTACATGTTATCAAAATTATTTAAAATAATGTCAGAATTAAGAATATTTGATATAATATAGGAATTGTTGTAGCTAACAGAAGGTAATTTTGTGGTTAACAGAAGATAACTTTGGAGTCAAATTAAAAGCAGTTTCTTTGATGTAGGCACTAGTTTAATAAATATTACCGGCACAGCAATAAGATAAGAGAAACAGAATATGTGTGTTACATGTGTTTTATTCCTATAACAAAAAAGCAAAAACAGCAAGTGAACTGTAGGTACTTTCGAACCTACTCGGAGAACAAACAGCTTAGAATAATACTTTTACAATTAGACAAAAATATTGAAGAGCAGGAATCATTTACTAGAATACGTAACTACTCTTTACAGTAACAAAAATGTAGAACTAAATTGAAGAAATAATAATGACATAAATAAATAGAGGCTCTCAAAATAAGATATTTACATTAAATGTTCAAACCAATTTCCACTTTAATTTGTACATAATTGCATTAGTTTGCTTAAACTTATTGCAGCTCTTCGAATGTTCAAAATAAAATTCACTTGCTGTTTTCGTGTGTGGCACGAATACAAGGCACGTAACATCACGTTTTTCTTCAATTCTAAATATTATGCTATTGTTATTATGTTAATATTTAGCAACAAGTATGCATTAATATGACAGATTATACTGTTTTTGATTTGAATCCAAACCCAGGCTTCCATTAATTGCCAATTTTCTTGTCTCAAAAAAATAAATTTTAATTTTGACCTTATTTTAAAGAATTTTGATAACATGTGCTATATTGGCGTAATCAGCAGGAAGAGTAGATTATTTTGCGACCAAATTTCAATATGGCGCCCATAAGAAAAAATGAACCTGATGATGATATCAATTTGACGAAACGTGTTATAGCAAAATGGTATTCATCAGTGTGTAGAGAATTCAAAAGTGTCTTAAGAAAGTACTTTTATTTTTTTGATACCTCTTCAAATAAAGAAGATAGAGGAAAAATAAGAAAATGACAATTTTTGATTTTTTACAATTATTTCGAATAAGAGTTAACATAGAAGTTATTTCTCTGCGGATTATTAATGCTCATAAAATTTTGCAACTTTGCCAAATTTAAACCTACCGTCTATCTCTTCAAATAAGCGAGATCCCAATGGTGAGGGTCGAATTTGAAACAGCCTGTATATTTTTTTATTAAAACATTCGCAAAAACATCTTGCGCAAGAATTTAAGAAAGCATTACTAAGCAAACTTACATGGAGAAACATTTTTATCTGAAATTATATTGTCCATGATCGGTCTCTTTTATCCTTGTTTTCGCAAGATAATGCTGTAGCTATAATGATAATCTTTATGTATCTTTATTTAGTTTTTTTTTTATTATTATTAAAGTTTGTCTAATTTTAAATTCCTGAATCATTGATCTGAAATATATTCTAACTGAAAAGATTATTTTAATAATAGTTATTTGTTATACAAGACGGTAAAATGCTTCTGTATCGATGAGTGAAAACGAGCGACGGAGGAACGTTAAAGATAGAAAAATAAAGAGAGCAATCACGTCTCAAAATCGCGTTGTATGATCATGATCCCAATAACTAGTGTGGGTTGTTGCTATGGTTAATACGAAAATTGTTACTTTATCTACCCTTGCTGTTAAAATTCCGTTTTATCGACTGCTTTGAGTTGGATAAAGCTATAACGTTCGCTATAGAAAAAAAATACATTTTTGTATAATAGTACTTATTTAGATAGTCGTAAACGTGTGATAATTATGAAATGATACAAATTGTTTTTTTTTTGTTTTTGTATCTTTAAATACGAGAATAAACTTTATTATAATTATTATTATATTTTAAAATTATTTTGTTCAAACATCAGAAGTTAAATACGTTTAATGTCCGACTTTGTAGAGTATTATAACAAAATAATGGATCAAATTTCCCTATGTATGTCTGACAGAGAAGTAAAACTTTTTCAGAATGAAGTGTTTTTAGCAGCGGTGTTTCTAGACCCTCGATATAAAATCTTACTATATCCATCGCAAATCGAAAAAGATATTTCCCACTTGGAAAAACTGTTGTTACATATATTCAATTTGACAGTGATTAAAGTTCTTTTCAAAATAATTCAGAAAACTGGAGAAATGATGTTAGTGTTAGTGACACTAATGAAGAAATTGACAGATTGTTAACACAAAAAGACACTGAAACATTTATTGATAATACAGCTGAAAATACAAGAATAAGGCTTATTTTATCAGAGTATAACAGTCGTCAAGGGAGAATTCCTCGCAAATCGAATATTTTCCAATTTCGGGAAAACGAAAAAAGTGTACACAAGGAACTATATAAATTAGCTACGATTGTTCACGCAGTTCCAGCAACTCAAGTCAGTGTTGTTATCACCTTTAAGAAGTAAGGTGTCACCTTCGTTGTTGGAGGACCAAATAATTGTTCGTATGAACAGAATTTTCAAAGATAAAATTTAATAAATAGTACGTTTAAATATTTACAGAATAATTTATAAAAGCAAATTTTAATTTGGATAACTTTTCAGGTGATTTCTGAAGTAAAGGATAATAAGTATTTAAGTTTGGAGACTGAAATTTACTTATGTATTTTTAAAAAATGTAAGAATTTTGTTTGTTTTAAAAAATGTAAATTTTATATTATTATAATATATTTACATATTTTCATCCTTTTAAAGAGTGCAGCCCGGGAAAACCTAAAAAAACCTAAAAAACCCTAATCCAAACTTACAGAAAACCCTAACTGAAACCGTAACCGAAATCAGCTTAAAATTAAAACCGAAACCTTAACCCTAACCTTTTAGGACATGCGTGTACATCCCTGGCTTAGATACGGCGTTTCAAAAAAAAATCTATGATTTCTAGTGATTTGATGGTTTTAATCAAATTATTATAAATCTCAATGAAATACAAAACTAGTCGAACATTAAACGTTGAAGGCACCACGGGCGTTAAAATTGTACGCCCTCGGTTGGCGTACACACCTCGGGCCGAAGGCCCTCAAGTTGTACACTGCCGGTCTCGGGCATTATAAACCTTATAACGCCCTTGGTACCTTAAAGCGCCTGATCCACGTGCGAGTAAAACCGCGGTTTTATGGAGCGATTCTGCTCGTATCTGTAGCAACCGTAAGATCCGTAAACATGTAACTCAGTTATTAAAATATGGAATTTTGAAGTTCTGAGGAAGGTATGACTTCTTCGAGGTCTGTAGGATTAGTCGTAAGTCTCTGTGGTACTATTTTATAGACTTACAAGAAATCATATCATACTGAGTACTTCAAAATTCCACCTTTTAATAATTGACTTACAGGCTTACAGATCTTACGGTTACCACAGATATGAGCAGAATCGCTCCATTACTCTGCGAGCCACAACACTGCTAGTGGATCACCACCGGACGCGTGAGCCAGCAGTTTTTAATGAAACGAATACTCCCAACATACATAAAACTTCCATATCGAAACTGTCAAGTGCAAAACTTGACTTAAGGCTCGCCAACTTTGCTCGCTGGTCGATTAGCAACAGGTCCGGTGAGTAAACATGCCCATTTTAAAACTACGGTTTTACTCGTCGGTTTTACTCATCAGTTTTATTCGCTCGTGGATCAGGCGCTTAATAACTATAATAGAACAAAAGCAAGTAATTTCAGTAAATGATCAGAATCGAAAGGGTTCCCAGGCAACAATAAAAACACTCCCGAACGTCACCAGAATCAATAATGAACGTCAAGTATAATAAAATGCTCGGGAAGTGTTTAAGTAGACTCTAATGCAATTTGTAAAGCCATCATCCCGGGGCTACACTGCTCCATAATAGACCTGAAATCGTATCTTGTAACTCATTTCAATACAAATAGTTCATCGGATTTACTTTACGTCCGAACGAGGTGCAGTGGCACAGCGAATACTTGGTCCGTCGAGTTCGGGCAGAATGGTGAAGATCAGTATCATTTCTTAACTGGTTTGGTTTATGGCCCTTGTTCTGTCACATGTGGGCAGGGTAAAATACGATTTGATATGCATACGCAAGTATTTGAGGTAACTGTTGTTTTATTTAATCATGTAAAAAGCTAGTAATAAGAGACACGTTTCATTCAATAGATAGATGAAGAAGGATAAATGCATTTTGTTTTAATTAAAATAATTCAATGGTTTTCTTTAATTCTTTCGCTTATACAGGGTGACTGTTAATTGTACCGACAGAATGAAACCACGATAAGAAGCGATGTCCGAGAGTATGGGAAAAGTGTTAAAAAAATTCTTTCTACCTAAGTTTTCGAGAAATAATTAATCAAAAATTAGTCCCAAAACGAAGATGCGCCCCTGCTTAAAAAGTAGAGGAGCGGACGAACGAAATAAATACTCTCATACAAGTTTTTTATAGTTTTATGAAACGGCGCGCGGCCTGGCTTCGTGAACTTGACCTTTCAGTAGAATTTCACAACTCCGCTTTTAGATCAACGCCCGACGTGAAATACGAACTCGAAAATATTTACTTGCCAAATTACCTGAAATAGATTATTCCACGCAAAGGATAACAAGGGCCACACTTTGAAGACCAGGGCTGTGTTCATAAAAGACACTCTAGAGTTACTCTCGGCTAATATTCCAGTCTCTCATAAATGAGTTTATGTATTTTGTTTCTCATCATGAATCATAAAAAACTAAATCAGGCGTGATTTCCATAGCAACAAATACATTTTCTACACCCTACTTAAAAGTGGGACGTAAAAAGTGCGCCCGTTGTCCTGGTACTAATATAAACACAAGACTTCTTGAAACGCAAAATAAGAAAATAATCGTGATTAAGAGAGATACGATTACACGCCCAAGGTGCACTCGAAGGTATATTTTATGAAGGCAACCCTGCTTTGATAGGTAAATAAATAAATCAGTAAGGGCCGTTACTTTCATCACTGATTAACTTAACTTTATTCCCATGCCTATAACTGTAAAGACAATTGTTTCCATAGGAATAAACCAAAGATTAAAGTTGAAATGAAAGTGATGAAAGTACCGGGCCTTAAAACGAAAAACATTTTAATCTCGGTTAAGAAATCCTAGTATTTTTATTTCATTTTAATTTTAATTTTATTGTAAATAAAGTTTATTTACATAAGAAACGTGTACTTCATAAACATTTTTTGAAACCAGAATTTACAGCATTTTAATTAGTAAATACCTTCGTAACCTGTTATTATAACTTCGTATTGTGTGTGACGAAATATTATTAACACAAACCTATTAAATTATTTTTTTTTATTATCCTGTTTTGACGAGACAGCAGTGTAAGCATAATTGATTTCGTTTCTTTTCGTCTTCCGTTTCCAGCTAATAACCGAGTAATACTAAAACTAAAGATGAGATGTGTGTCAAGATCATTTTCGATTGTTAATTCCTATAATTTCGTTTTGTGTATGTGACGAATTATTAACACAAATCTACGCATGCTATCTGCACGCATCTTAACACGTCTATTACGCGTGGTCAAGTTTTTACAAGCTTTACAGTGAACGAATATCATAAAACGTTTATAACACATGTACGCTGTGAATTTGGCGTTTTAAGCTGGATTTACGTGGAGCGTTGAGCGCGTCAAAACGCCGAGCGCACTGTACTCTTATTGGCTACTGCTCTTTACGTAACGAGCATTAACCAATGGGAGTACAGTACGCCCGGCGTTTTAACGCGCTCAACGCTCCATGTAAATCCAGCTTTAGTCTAAACGTACCTATTTTTTTGGGTAGATTTTATATTTATGTAATATTTATAATGAATTACAAACTGTTTCGCAGAATTTTTTCTACATTTTTTCGCGATTTGATCAAAAATTGTACACATAACACCGACGTTTAAAACAGCTTCTTTGTCTACGTGCAATACCGATTGGCGCGAATGCAATCAGCTTGCCCGATTGTCGATTGTCGAACTGGTACAACTTAAATTGGTTAAATATTGGCATAATTATGCCAATAAATGGATCGGAATTATTTACACAATTATTTGCGAATTTGTTATCCTTATTTCATACGTCGCATAAAAGAAACTTCGGCTTCCCACCTGTTAAATGTTTAATATAACCAATTGAGATGTGTGTCAAGGTCGCATTGTGTGCAAGCAAGAAGTCAATAATATAATAATCATAAAATTTATAGTCCTATTATACTGCCGCATTTATAGAACGTGGCCACCGTATTTCGTACGCAGTGCCGGAGTTTGATTTTGGGGTAATTTTTTAATTAATTATAAACTGTTCACAAGAATTTTTTAAACATTTTACCAGTAATTTGTGACATCGATTCTCTTATGCGTTTTTCTTGTCGATACAATTGTCATTCACCCTGTACATATACTTCTTGAAACTTGTTTAACTAGGTTCTCGCTTTTTGTATTTTTAAAATAATGTGTAACACTTCTGTATATTTCATATTGTTTTTAATGAGATTAAAGAAGTAGAATTATTTTAGAATTTGAATCGGATGGGGTAATTTTATTTCACATAAAATGTCTTATTTTAAAATTTAATCAAACATGAGAATCTGTAAAATAGAAATGCACGATGAATAATTTTAAAATGATTCTATACATCGAAAATATTTTAAAGAGAAAGTTCTTCTAAACCTATAGCAATAATATTGTGGCGATTGCGGCGCCAGCCTATCGCGTGCGTCATCGCCGAAGCGTCTTACACACGAGAAACTTCGGCAGACAAGCGAGACTTTCCGTTTAGAATGTTCCCGAAAAACAACCCCGATATATAAAAATGCACGCGGCCGAGAGTGACACAGTTCGATTAGAATGTAGCGTTAGAGTTCGACACAAAAGTCCGCGTAATAAACTTTCGCTCGGCTGTTATAAATAAATTAGATTTAAGGTTGTAAATAAATTATTGTTAAATGTTAGTGTTAAATTAGTTTGCTTGTAAATAAATTAGTTATTAACTATTTCGTGTTTTGTTTTAAAATAAAAATTAATGAACCTTTAAAAATCGTTACAATATTGATCGTGTACGGTTTAAAAATATTGATACAGAGATTGAAGTAACAGCCTCAATAAATCGATCGTGTAAGGTACCTATTAGGGTTCCTTTATTTAATTAGCTATCACACATTAAAATGTTTTTAATGTACCTACCGTTTTACTGAAATTCGAAATGAAGATCTTGAAAAGAATTTTATGTTGCTTAAAATAATGTTTATAGGATCATGTGAGTACTAATATGAACTGAATGAAAGAAAAAAATTTAATTTTCATAAACATAACCTTATGTATAGGTGTTCACAAAATAATACAGCAATATACCTATTCACCTTACCATGTTTACTGACAAGTTGACAACTGAACTAAATAAGTCTACAGAATAGTAACTTTAGATGCATGCGCAGTAAAATTACTTTTGACTTTCTACGAAGTTACAACACGACCACGCCACAGTGTTGCCAGCGCTATTACAATTGTAATAGATCTATTACTTTCTACAATTACCTGTTGCGCTATTACGCCTATGGAAAATCTATTACGTTTTCCAACTTTAATTTATATGATTTACATTTAACGAAAAATCGTTTCTTTAGTTGTACAAATTAGAAATTTGTTTAACAAGAAGGAATTTCCTTTTCTCGATGTTGGTGATATAAGCAGGTGATGGACAGTATCACTAAAGGCGGTTAAACAATGCATTTGCATAAAACACATAAGCCGTAAGAAACACGAAAGCTTTGTTTTGAGCTGCGTTCGTTTATTCAACTCCGTTCACTCTGTGTACTTTAACGAGTGAGAGCGAATAAGTTTTAATACAAGTAAGAGTGAGACAAAAGTGTGAAAAGACTAAATAGAGTGAACGGAGTTGAATAAACGAACGCAGCATTGGTTACGGAGCTATTGTGTTACAGCGCACTTCTTTACACAGGTCGAATTACTACTTACGACTTATGTCTTATGTTTTATGCAAATGCATTGTGTAATCCCCTTAACTTAGTAATGTTCCCGTTAAGTTTAGGGATAAATTTTTCTGAAGACAGATTTTTTAAGGTTATTTTTTATGGGGTGAAACAAATATAAATTAAAAATTCATATAAACCTATGATTCCTCTTGAATAATTTTGAAATGCATAGTTGGTTGCCTGTCTTGGGTCTTATTTCACAATAAGCTTTTTCGTATAAATCTTTTCTTCTTACCTTTCTCTTTTGAAAAAAGAAAATAGGGATATTTAATATAAATTTAGAAAGTTTTTTAACTTTTAGGGGAAAATTCATTAAAGAGTTGGCAACATTGTCGATGGAAATTTTTGCGCTGCAATAATGACTTTTCAGTTTAGACTATGTCGTATGTTAGTTTTAGGTTCCTGATTGTTACTTTTAATCGATTTTAGTTGCGAAATATTCAAATCTATTACAATTTCGAAGCGCCACCTATTACGCTTATAAGTACTCTGCTGGCAACACTGCCACGCCAACTGTTCTTGAGATATTCAATTGGCTAGATGGATGCTGCTCAGAAGTCGTATATTATTACTATGATGCTTAATTATCAGGCGTTTTTTAAACAATATTTAATATGAAAAACGCCTGATAATTATGTACCAATTATGTACTTTATTTTTCTTTAATTCCCCATTTCTTTCATTTATTTAAAAATTTTGCTTTAAGGTTTCATGTAGAAGTTTGATTTTTTTATATTATGCAATTTTTCACTAGTTTTCTTATACTGTATTAGGTAAATTTATTTAATATACGTATAGTTAGATAACAAGATAAGATTAAAATCTTTAGTAAAGGTGCCAGTTTATAGGCATGAAGTATTTTAAAGCCGAAGAATAAAACCTGCAATGTAAACGTATTTTAATGCCGCACATAATTTTTGTCAAACAATAAAGACGATCAGATAGTGCAAGAATGTGAGTAAATCATAAAGAACCAACTGTAAATAATATGCAAATTCAGTTTAACTACCTTCGAAACACATGATGCTTGTAATAATACACAAACAGCCTCCGGCTCGCGCAGCCGTAAAAAATGATTTATTAACGAACGGGTACTAATTTTTTTCTGCCATTTTCGCTACAAAAATCATAAACTGGCTAAGTTTAGTTACTGGAATTATCCTCATTCCCGTTGCTTGACTCATCAAATTTTAATGGCACCAGCAAGAATTTCAACCGGAAGACTCAAATATCAAATTTTCCGTCAATTAAAATTTGTTTACGATACTCGTATTAGTAAACACCTGCGCACGATGTATTTATTGCAAAAATATTAATTATCAACGAAGATGCTACACATACCATCGGAGATTCGATAACATAGCTGAAGAAAGATAATAATTAATTGGTTAATAAATAAGGCACTCACCTGTAAACGTTGCGTTGAGACACTCCCAAAATGAGTTCTGCGAAAATAAGAAAAGAAAAATTTATTGGTTAATTAAAATTTGAAGATATAATCGCAAATTTTACTGTTGGTTGGTACGCAAACCCACGCAAAGTACTTATTTCAACGAGATTATATTTACATTGATTGAAGCTTTCTGATGATTTACATTGTAGTACATACGTGTATAAGTTATAACTAAAATATTTTTGAAGATATAATCGCAAATTTTACAGTTGGTTGGTACGCATGCCCACGCAAAGTACTTATTTCAACGAGATTATTTACATTGATTGAAGCTTTCTAATGATCTACATTGTACACTGATAAAAATGGTAGTAAATTTACACTATTTTTACATTAAAATTCAATATTATTTTACGTGTATTTTTAATACTAAATAGAATTCTATGTATTATTACTTAATAGTGATAAAATAACATGAAATTTGATGTAACGTGTGTCCAACAATTATTGTAGTCCAGGGTGGCTGTAGAGTCAACTATTTTTAACTAATTATTGTTTCAAATGTCACTAAAACATTAAATACGTAAAGAAACATTTATTTGTTGTCTAACAGTCAATATTTGAGACTTCAATTCAACGATACGATGTAGAAATCGGCATTTATGTGTGATACCACAGCCACCCAGGACTACAATAATTGTTGGACGCATGATACAAATAATGTAATTTTACCATCACTTTTACTAGTGTACGTACGTGTATAAGTTGTAAGATATTTTAGATTGGATTCAGTATTTCTTATTTAGGTTTCTGTTACTAATACCAAAGAGATAGGCGAGAGATAGGCTTATTACGAATAGTAAAAATACTTTATCTACGACCACTACTGTAAACGACGAATTACGTACAACGCATAAACTAAGTAAGCGAGTGTTTACAAACGTCGTGCGTAAAGTAAAATCGCAGAGCGAGGACATTTGCACCTAATTTACACATATTTATAGTTAGCTCTACGTAACCACATCACATTAGATTGACAATTGTCGAAATTGCAACCGTCATTGCTGATTATTTTGTATTTGAATAATAAAAAAAAATCGAGCTATAAAGCAATGACGCGCTTGTGGAATTACTTGCACTCGCTGCTGCGCTCCATTATACTTACAAAATTTTACCGTTTTAAGAAACGATACCTTTTAATTTTGTTAAGTCTAAATACTTTTTAATTTTGAATGTTACTGTACGCAAATATTAAAACCTATAATACATCACCATAAATGGTAACGATTGAACTCATATGTCCTTAACAAAAGTTTTACACATTTCGAGAAAATCGCAGTTGAAAATCGGGCAAGAATTAATCGCACGTCTATTGGTGGGTTTATACAGTAACTAACACTAACAACTAACGTTTAGTAATTAATAATTAAACAGTTAAAAGTGTGGTTAAAATATATGCATAAGCAGAAGGGGTTTATACATCTTCACTAATAACTAAGCTTAAATAACATTGCTTAAGTTGTTAGTTGTTAGTTTCAATGCTTAACTGTTAACTCTTAGTTAGCTGTATAAACCCACCTTAAGTCTTTGAGGTAGATCAAGAAGAGGAAATTTTATTGCGACCGCAAAAAGCATCTGTTGGAACAAAAAACAGAACTGCAATCGAGCAGTGACCTTTGCCGAAGTCGGGCGGCCAATAAAATAGTGATGTGTCATTCATAAACGATACGTTCATAATGAACGAATCATCTCGATGACCTGTGAGCGATTCAATCACTCTCTGTGATCCTATCGTTCATATGACCCTAATTTAAAATGTGTATGTATGATAAGTGCCGCGCCGGATGAACTGAATGTATTGAATGATTCGCGACTGAATAGGTGAATAGGTATTGATACAAAAAAAAATTATTCACGACCGGTACATGCGAAAGGTTCGAGGTTTCCACGTCTACATAATTCCGCCATGGTGAAAAGTACCTGCGCGACAATGAACCATGAGCCGGATGAGCGATGTCGGGTCGCTAATCATCATCTCGTATCTCATATGAACGAATCTTCGGGAACGGGTCATATGAATGAGTGACCTGGTGTGACCCGGTTCACAGAAAACAACCAGGTCTTACCATCACTACAATAAAAGCATTTCTTTTCACGTCGCAGTAAGTCGTATCGTAGCCAAGGAATTTACTTCATTTTTTTATGATTATGCCATACAATTTATTGCTCCGTATCCGTATCCTCCGGATCAACAGTTTAGTTTATGAAAAGTGGTTGATACGAGTACTATTTTTTGTGCTTAGTATTACTTATTAAAATGCCGCAATTCACGAACGGCGAGAGAACAGATATGTTCTTCATCTATGGCGAAGCTCGAGGAAATACTGAAGAAGCACGGCGGATTTATGGAAACACATTTTCAAATCCATACAAGAACATTTACAGCTAATGTGCCAGCATTTACGCGATTATGGAACGTTTCGTGTGTGTGTCGCTAATAATGGATGCCACTTTGAACCGTTGTTATAAACATTCCTAAATTACTATAGTGAACGTTTAAATGTGTTCCTCCACACAGATATTATTCGGTGAGTGAGTGCGCCTTTGCATATTAGTCACGCCTGCGATGTTTATTGCCTACGATCAGTGAAGCAGACTCCGTAAGTTTTTTGTTGTTCATGACCGTCGTATAAGGGGCGGATAAAATAATATTTCCCCTTGTAATGAAATTTTTTAAAAAATCTTTTCGTGTTCTATGTGCTCTCACGGTAATGTGGTTAAAATATCTGCACTTATTTTACAAACAGCCTGTATACGAAACGAAACGCCCCGATTTGTTCTTTTCTTACAATTGAACGCTGAAATACTTAAGCATAATGTCAAAAATTAAAATTAGGAAGATCGAGAAGCCGAAGGTCACAAAAAAATTGTACAACGTTGTTCAACGTTTTCTATATTTTCATAATTAGCAAGTACTAAAACTCTGAACATGTTTCTCAAATCTAAAATACAACAAATTATCGCTTAACAAGTGAAAAATGTTAATTAAATTCAAACAAACCTTAAGTCGAAGTTAAATTTTATTCAAACAGTCACAAATATCATGGATAACCCAATTTTATTTTATAATGTCAAAACTAAATTGTCAAATTATGTATATAAAATCATATACTCTTTGAAACTGGTTCCAACCAATTAAAACGTGCATCATACATGCCCTAACTCTTATCTAATAGCGTTTTCGATTGACTGCTGTAGAGAATTCTTAGAGTATTCCCATCTTATTTTAATCTCATGTAATAATAAGGGATAGAGATATTCAGAGAGTGCTTCCAAGCAGTCAATCGAAAACGCCATAACTTATGTACAGGAACTTTAGCTAAATTTTCACATACAAATCTTTTCGCACGGTTCGATAATCAAGCTCTTGGGGCCCGATTCTCGAACCGTGCGAGAAGATTCGTATGTGAAAATGATTCTCGTATAAAATTATACAAATCGTTCGAAAATAATTGCGTCATTTTGACGTTATTTTCGCATACGAATCTTTGGACACTGTTCGAGAATCGGGCCCCTGTTCAGTGGCACAACGAGCGTAATGTAAGTCAATTCCTTTCAAGTACTTTTAGTCATATAAATCTAGTGTATAGAATACAATTGACATTTCTCGAATCTTATTTAGTCAAATTTAATTTAGTTGTGTGTTATAAACATTGATGAACTGTTGGTTTGTGGACGTTCCAGAATTTTGTAAAATGCTATTTAGTGACCAGTTTGGACAATACTGACTGATACTTACACTTGGTATTATTTTATAAATGTATCAAATATATATTATTTGAAAGCACATATTCCGCTCTATATTTTGGTACTAATAATTTAGTATTTACTGTTTATTTTATATTTAGGCTCTTGAATTGACAATGGATATAAAGCAAATTCGAACAATTTTTTTGTATGATTTTAAAAGAAGACAAAAACAACGGACGCATTTTGCCCAGGAACTGCTAACGAACGTACGCTGCAGTAATTTAGTAAGTTTCGTAATGATGACTAGAGTCTTGATGATGAGGAGCATGGTGGTCGGCCATTGGAAGTTGACAACGACCAATTAAGATAAATGATCGAAGCTGATGCGCTTATAACTACACGAGAAGTTGCCGTAGAGCATGACCTCAACCATTCAACCGTCGTTCGCCACTTGAAGCAAATTGGAAAAGTGAAAAAGCTCGATAAGTGGATATCACTGTACCACATGCACTGAACGCAAACCAAAAAATCGCCGTTTCGAAGTGTCATCTTAGCTCATTTTGCGCAACAATAACAACCCACTTCTTGGTCATATCCTGCCTGCCTCATTCAACATACTTGCCGGACCTCTCGCGAACCGACTACTAGTTTTTCAAAAATTTTGACAACTTCTTACGAGGAAAGTTTTTCAATAACCAAATGTTGCCGAAAATGCCTTCCGAGAATTCGTCGACTCTAGAAACTCGGAATTTTATGTTACCGGAATAACAAAACTTGGAAAACGTGTGTTGACTCTTATGGTACTTACTTTGATTAATAAAGTTGTATTTAAGCCGAGTTATATTCATTTAAAGTTAACAGTCAAAAACCGCAATTATCGTACTAAAATCAACATACTTAATTGAAAAAAAAAACATGCTATAGAAAGTTCGATTTCCATGCAACATCGTGCTAATATATGTATTAAAGTAAGAGGAAACTAATTTTGAAGATATAACGTAAAACTTAGACACGGGTATTACTACCACAATTCTTTTTGTTATAAATAAAAATTAATTTAGTTTTTCTTTTCTTTCTCGAATAACTCATTGACGAACGTATGAGTGAATTTTTATCATTCTTTCATTTCGATTTGTTTCGGCTTTCTGAATCGAGTCCCACGGCACGGACGTTATTTTTAAGACACCCTGTATAATCGACCGAAGTTACATTCTGTTGAATTCTAACAAATCACTGAGTTTTTTGATTGAGATGTGGACCGCGTGTCATAAATTTTAAAACTGTTCTAATATTTTATATTTTTTTCTCAAATGAGAAAAAAAAATGCTTAGATTTAATGGACCACAGCTAAACTTATTTTGATGTTCAGGTTTGAAACTTTCTAGCTAAAGTTTAAATCACCTAATTTTCAAAAACGATCGAATTCTTTGTCATTTGTTTTCCCTGTCCAAAGCGTACAGTACGATAAGAGACACGCAAATTTCTGTAGTGGTCCTGTATTTTGTGACTGCAACACGTTCTCAAGGAAAGACATGTGCTTCTAGTCCGATAAAATAAACACATAAAACGAAAAAAAAAACTCTCGTTATCTTCCACGATATCGACTCTGGGTCGCGTCTCTAGACTACTAAATTTTAAACTCGGAGATAACGTAGACCGGCAAGCGTTTTCGCCGTCGATGAACCACAAACAACCGACATAAATCGAAATCTAAACAAGACGTCATCCACAATTTCGCGACTACAAGGGCTATTCTGGAGTGAAGTGGCCGGCCGGGCAGAGTCGAGTGCGGTCATTAGCAGCCATCCATCAAACTCTCGACTTCGGTGACGGAGACACGAAACATGCTTTGGGGTGACAGAGTGGAAATGGCCTCTCGAAGCGATGTTGCTCTCCCAGAATGGAACCACATGTCGAATGAAATATAACAGAGGATGGCCTCTATTAATCACTTTGATTTTATAGTGCGCCATCTTATGAATGAAGTGTTATTTTCAAGTCAAAAAAGAGATTGCATTGAAATATGTATATCTGTTAAATCATTTCGGTTTGTCTGAATTATTTATGGCCATAAACCAGCCCTTATAATATTATTTCAAATAAACGTCAGAAAATTTATTAGTCACTGTCTATCAGTCAATAGTCGAGTTTTCGCGGTACAAAGTTAAAACGAGAAGTTACAACTAAAAGTAACTTAAGTGACATCTCTACAGTTGCAACTTTAAGTTGTCGTGAAAACGAAAATCATTATTACTTGAAGGTTGTCAATTCAAATATTTAAATGTCATTAACCGTTAACTCAATAAACATTGAATCTCTAATCCATAGGATCCATAGTATAAATTCATGAAATCATGACTTCGGATTTGTTGTGGAATACGTGCTTCTTCGAACTGTTTTTTAGTGATGAAAGTCTTAAGCAAGTGAAAGTAATACACAATTATCATATTTTAAATACAATGATCATTTGCACTGGTCTCGCCAATTTACTGATGAAAATGAAGCATATCCGATTAGACCCTGGGGACATTTGGCTATCGAGATATGAAGATATAGTATTTTATCAATTATTTCGAATGAAAAAAGAAACCTTCCATGAATTGTTAGATACATTATTACAAGAAGAAATTATTGTGGAGGCAATGTACCCATAAAAGAGAATAAGAAATTGTTAATCTTTTTGTGGTACATGGCAAGTCAAGATACACCCCATTCAATTGCCGACAGATTTAATGTAGTGAAAAGCACGGCTATGAATATTATAAATCAAGTATTATATTTAGTTAATGATTCATTAAGAAAGAAATACATTTCATGGCCTAAGAGTAAGCAGGAATATGAATCAATTAAAAATGCTTTCACCAGCTACTCAGGTAAGTGTAAAAATGATCATTGTAAAATACCTCAGAAGTTTTGTCTTTCAGGGGTGATAGGGGTAGTTGATGGGACGCACATTACTATTAAAGTTGCAAAGTTGCAACAGGACAGTTATGTAGACCGCTACCAAAATTATTCTATCAATGTTATGGCCATTTGTAACTTTCATAAAATTTTTACATACATACGTGTTTGCAGGCTTCCCTGGCTCAGCTCATGATTCACGTGTAAGTGTATAAACATAAACAAACAGAATTACAAGTGAAGAGAACTTAAAAATACATTTTAGGTGTTTGTTTCATGCCTCTTTATTTGTCAAAAATATCCAACGAAATGGAGCGCAATATTATTTTCCAAACAGGGACATGCACATCTTAGGAGATAAAGCATTTCCTCTTAGAGAATGGCTTATCATTCCATATAGAGACACACCGAACATAACCAGAAAGAAGACACGCCATAATTACATGTTGAGTAATAGTCGTATATGCATAGAACATGCTTTCGGTTTAGTGAAGGGTCGTTGGAGACGACTGCAATATATAAATTCTTACTCCATGGCAAAAACTGTGGAAATAGCTAACGCAGCATTTGTATTGCATAACTTCTGTTGTGTCTTCAGGGATGAATGGGATGATCCAATTGTGGAAGTCGATAGGAGGGAAATTTTATATGTTGATCGAGACAGAGAAAGGAGACATCTGGGAGAAATAAAAAGAGACCGTATTTGCCAGATGCTTAACAGAGCATAATCGTTTATTTATGATTTATAAGAAGAAAATAAATGTGAATTCCAAAATATCTGTTTCAATGTTAAACTATTAAAACCAAAACAAAACCTTAATAATTCTAAATCAAACAAATTTCTACGAATATTCTAATTGAAATTTATCAGTATATAAAAAAAGTTAGTCTGACCCTTCAGATGAATCTGATGGAAGACGATGTCTTTTTCTTCCTCTTTTCGCTAGGTTCTCCATAACAGTTAAAAAATTTTCCCTTTGACTGTGGGTTCGCTCAAACTGTTCTCTATTTAGATCATAAAGCCTGTTCATGTTTTCATTCATTTGCAGCCTCGATGTTTGAATTTCGTTTGAGAGATTTGCTAATATGAGAGATGTTTTACTTGATGGTTTAGTCTCTGTGCGCTTCTGAAACCGCTCTTTAATCAACTTCTTAGAGGGTTGACTGCTTTCAGACTTTTCCTTTATTTCCTCTTCTGTGGATAGCACTTCACGCAAGTTCTCATTTTTCTCCTGCTTCTGTGTATTTTCCTCGTCTTCCTGAGGGCTTTCAGAATCCAATAAATTTGCTGGGCTACATTTATCTTTACTTCCTAGAAACGACATTAATAATTCCAACCTGATAGATACGTGAAAATAACTTACTTACCTAGCAATGAATGCAACAGCTCATAAAAAGGGGGAGATTCCTTATATTCTGCTCCTGTTGTATTTAGGTGGTTCTTGTAGGTAATGTATGTTTTTTGCATATTATTGAATTTATTCAAACATTTTTTTCCTGGGTCTGGACCTAAATTGTAGCCTTTTTGCATCAGTTCTTTTGCTATTTTATTAAAGATCACAGCATGTGACTTTTTCTTGTTAACAAACAAGGGATCATATTTAATTCGTAACTGTAAGAAATATTCAGTCGCTTTTGTGTCTGTATGATCGGGTCTTCTTTTTGACTAGATGATTTCTGTTGTAGATGTACATGTAGAGCTTAGATTCTGTTGCACAAAACCTCGTTCTTTCAGGGTGTTTTCAACGACCTCATACCCTTTTACTGGATCTTAAAGAAGATAGAGCCTACCATAACACCTTCATGCAACCATTAGCAAAAAAAATTACCTACCGTTTAAAATAATGTTCGCGTTATTAATGTCAACGATTATATTATAATCATGCTCTTCGTGGACCACATCTAATTCCACTAGGTTCTCCATTAAATTAGACCAAATTTAAATTTGAATTTAAACCTCAGATTTAAATAGTGACAGTTCTATGACGTCTATAACGTTGCTCTTGACCAACGTTATAACTTGACTGAAACTGAACATGGCGGCACTTCCGGTTAAAGTTAAAACAAAGTTACAACTTTACTATCGCAAAAACTCGCCTAATGTTTATTACAGCTGCAATCAAAAAAATCGGGAAATGTCAAAAACAAGCGACACTTTTTTTCAATATTTTCATAGTGGAAAATGGATTTATTAGAAATAGGTTAGAATTATTTGACGGTATATCAGTTTAGAATAGAAAATAGGTTAGTTTTTGTAAAAGGTATGTATGTATTGTCAAGTAGACAATTAATTGACAAATAAAACCAAATTTACAATTGGAAAAATTTCATTTCCCGTTTTTTTTTAATTCAGCTGTATCTCGTAATTCGTATAGAAGATAATTGACATACAAGATATTCGGATGTGTCAATTAATTCAACTAAACATAAAAATGTTATTAAATAATAATTAAGGTGAATAGGAATAAATGTAATGCAGTTTTAGAACAGACTGTCGAGAAATCGAGAAATTTCCGAATTCTGTGCCTCCCCTGTCCGCTGCTCCGCACATCTTATTATTCTGTACGAACGAATTTATACAGATTGAAGACTTTCACTTTAGCCAATAGTAGTTTCATGAAAAGCAACAAACCGCATGCGACTTAACTGTAAAACTGAGTCAATAAACAGGTTTTCTGTTATTCTGTGTCTGTTATTCCGCGGCCAGATATGCATTTAATGTAACGCCTAACGTGATTTTTAACATCTAATTTGACATAAATCTGCGGTTGCCCTTAAGTTTAATATCAAACTACTCGTTATAAATTTGTTTTCTTTTCCATATTATCATATCACAAGTAAAAACTTCACTAAACTAGTCAAATTAGACTTTGAAAATCACGTTAGGCGTTCCGTTAAACGTAAATGTGGCCGCACAATTAGCGTTAATAGAGGTATCATCAAACGAGATGCTGGTTGGCATTTATATATTTTAAATTTATATTTAAAGGCGCTATTACAATATCCCCGTTATTACATTTCCCTTTATTCACCTAAGTAAGTAATTATTTCTATTATTTTACTTCCAAAGAAATTTCAATTTCTTGCACGTGATTTTAATCAAAGAATCAAAAGGGAAATTTAGGAAAAGTTTTAACATTTTTAGAATTCTGTAATCGTTCTACAAAGATGAAATTTTTACAAGAATTTGTCTTATTTTCATTTACTTCAAGCAAAGTTGTTTCGTATTCGTTTATTTTAACGGACCCGGTGAGTCGATCACTGTATACCATATTAATTCACATGGGCGTAAATCTTCGTTAAAACAGCGGGAACTAATTACCAAAACTTTGTCGCTGGCATGAAATTAAAAATAAAGTGAAACTCAACTATTTATTTACAATTAGTTACATATTACCTACATTGAGTTATGAGCGAGTTAGGAGTCAGCGGGCATGCAACCGACTCGGACAAAATCGCTACAAAAACTATAGATTTTAACAGCCCAAATTTTCACTGGGAACCAAAAATGAAAGGAACGCGTACTTTTTATTGGTCAGGAGATACTTTCCCAGGGCGGCTGCATTACGATGTTGTTCGCAGACCTTCTAGATTGCAATTTTAGTTAAACCGTTTAGGAAATGAAATATAAAATTTTACAATTTAGCAATCTGAGAACATAGCCTAAACGAGACATAAAAGAAAGCGGCCTATGAACATTTTCGCCATCGACATCTGGCGAACCTTTCAGCAAATTTGTCGTGAGAGTCCTAAATTCTACTTAATTAACATTTTATATCTAAATTCTAAACTCTTAAGGCCGGGCGCAGACTGATCAAGCAAAAACGTCTTTAGACAAAACGTTTTTGTTTGAACTTGCCAAAATCTGTTTTTTACATGCATTAAATAGGTACCATCGCACACTGATGAAACAATACTTGCCAACAAAACACAACGCTGTTAAACAAATTGTTGTGTGAAAAGACAAATTTGCTTAATCAGTGTGCGGCGACATCTAACAAAACGTTGTCCAACAAAACGAATTGCTTTGTATAAAAACGTTTTCTGTCTAATCAGTGTGCGTTACCGGCAGGCACCATCCAACAGGTTACAACAAAAAGCAACGTGTCTGGAGTGCAAACATAAATTTTTGTTTGATGTTCGTTCAGCCGACTGTTTTGACTAAAGTCATTTTGCATCATCAATGTGCATTTCACTCAAACAAAGCGTTATGGAACAAAACGAAACAGTTTTGTTGCAAAACGTTTATGCATGCAGCATTGTTGCAAGATAAAACAAAATGTTTTTCAGTTCCACAAAACGTTTTGCCTGAAGACGTTTTTGCTTGATCAGTCTGCGCCCGGCCTAACACAATAAGTTCGTAACAATAGTTATGATGAGAATGAATAAGAAAATGTAGAGAATTGGTTATTCAATAAAAAAATATTTAACTGCTTATTCGCTTTCAAACAAATTTTATTGCAAAACTGCAACCAGCTTTTCCGATTTAATATGTTTGTAAATACTGTCTCTACTAATTCATTGGAAGCCATTTGTGTAGGACTTGCTTTATTACGACAAATATAATGTTCGTGCAACCCACGATGCTAATTTTATTATGCATTCATTCAAGTTAATGGCGTCGAATTGCATTATTTTATGACTATTAAAATCTACCGAATACGGCAAGTGAATAGGTGAGTTAGTTTTTTAAGTCGATATTGGCGTCACAACTAAAATGTTTTTGAAGTTGTTACATTGTCAAAGAAGAAATTTTCGGGGCAAAATAATTGTCCGGATGTTTTTTTTTCCTAAGGATCTGCAACCTATCTTTTTACAATATCTAAGTCAGCCCGACAACCTCTGCTTGTGAGGTAAAGCAATAAATAAAGCAGAAGCTCTCAAAGAAGTTGCTCCAGTTATTATGATTCTGCTGACTGACAAATTGCCATTCACTGCATGTGCGCCTGTCCGTCTGTTCGCTTAATAAGTTTTACGTGTTGGCATAGGGGACTGTGTTATCGTTGGGAATTAAAAAATAACTTAATACAGTTTATTATTCTTGAATCTCATGCGAATACATACTTAAGATGTCTGGCATAAAGAAAATCACGAAATATAAGGACTGTGAAGGCTCATATAACATGTAGGTATCTTAACAAAAGGCAACAAAAATGATTTATTGCACGAATAAAATTTCAATAAAATTAGAAATAAATTTGAGATTTTTCTATCATAAAATATAAATCTAAATACATTTTTATTTATTTGTAGAATTGTGAAATGAGGTGTGACGGATGAAATACGCCTCAATAGAAAAGACGAAACTATTGCTGAAATACACAAAGGAATAAGTGTCAGTCTTCACTAATTAATGAGACTTTCCATTGCAAAAATTATGCTGATAATATGTGTAGGTAGGTTAACATGGATTAAAATAAATCACAAGTATTGCCAAAAAGTTGGCATCAAACGGAAAAAATCTTTATTTTTGATTTTTCGAAAAAAGTTTTTACCGCAATAATTTGTGCTTATCTGAAAACCTGTTTAGGCTCTATCAGATATACCGAGTGATTTTTATTACGTTGGAAAATAACGTTTTTCGATATGATCAAAATCGTAAAATTGTTATTTCTCGGAAATTAATCAAAATTTCAATAAGATGTTTTCAAAGTGTGTTGGCTTCAGCTTACTGAACAAGCCCAAGGACATAAAACAACTTCGTTTTCTTTAATTTCCGCAAAAATTGAATTTTTGAATTTTTAGAATACGTATTCTCAAAATTTCACATAGGTACTAAAATTTAATTTCAGAATTCAATTTTTTGGGGGTGAAAACTTTAAAGACATAATTAGAAAAATAATAAAAAAGTTTCAGTATTGCTTCTGATATTTCATTATTTACGGAGAAATAATGTTTTTATATAATTTTTACGTTTTTAATGCAAGATGCTTTTTAGGAGAAATATTTTTCATTGATAGATAATAGATAACACAGGCCGGCAAAATTACAGTTTTTGTCTGGAGTTTGGATTAGTTTGTGTAAATTTGATCAATATGTGTTTACACATTACTAGGATAGCATCAAAAAATTTCTATCACATAAGGATTTGAAACTACAGGACAAATTATGAAATACTTAATGTGGACAATATTTAAAGGATTTCATCATTTATTTTATTCGTTTAACATAATATATCGTTCTTAATGTTTGCAGTTATTTTGCTTACGAGTAATTTTTAGATGCCCGTTTTGTTTTTGCACCAGACAGTCTTTTTTTTAATTTTTAATAGGAGGAAGGCGCTTTAAATTTCAGCAGTAATCTGAGATTATATTCACATTACAACGACCTTGATATCGTTTTTGCATGTTTCTATACCTTGATGGAATCTTCTGTCTTGTTCCCCACTCACTGCATCAAGATTTTCTGGGAAATAGTCCAATAGTCTCACATTGGTGCGACAAAAGTAACATTCTGTGTGACTTACAGGCTCAAACCGTATCATATCGCAGGTTTTCCAAAATTCAAAGGTTTCATTTGTCCATGGAACTGTTTCCTCAATTGCTCGGCGCATGTATGGCAAACTTGAAACCCAATATTTATCTTGAACATAAATGTACTTTTTCATCGTCGCTTTGTAATTGCAGGAAGATTGCGTATTTTACAAAAACTGTCAGGAATATCGATACAGTATGCACGATACGAAATTGAAGCCATTTTATCACTTTTTAACAGTTTTGAACAAAAACTATGGCGTTAATAATAACAGTTGTTAATATTCGTTTGATTTGATTTGAATATCGAGTGATTTTTTAAATCTTTTATAACTCTACCATGAAATTTGGACGCCATGTCTAAATTTAATTTAAAAATAAGTCATTGCACTCCTTGAGATTGTTTTACAGTAAAACTTATGCCTGTTTTAGACGGTCATATTTTTGTATCAAATTTATTATGAAGTGAGAGAGATAGGCTACCACAGTGAATGATGATTGGTTGAATTGGCACTTCTCACTTACTTCGTAATAAATTTGATACAAAAATATGACCATGTAAAATGGGCATAAGACATTCCGTTCAAATTTCATGGCGAAAGGTGATTAAAAATTTAAAAAGTCACTCGGTATAAAAAGTGTGGCTTCAATAGTGTAGTGAACCCTGTATATAACATTTTATTTAGCAACTTCTTACGTTCATAATTTTTGCTGACTAAGAATAAAGGTAAGGAATTACGCGGGCAACAACGGGCAGACGCGGAGAAGTCGCGAGATACGTCTGAACCCCTGCTTTACGTTACTTTTCGTTTTCTAACGTTTTATTACTGTTATCAATATTTACATTAGTTTTTTTAATGTACGATAGAAAGTTGATTGACTTTTATTTCGTAACGTCGATGGAACGCGACAATAGGGTCTACTTCCAGCGCCATCTATTATTTTAGCTTGTTGCGACTATTATTTAATCAGAACACTATAAATATTAATGTTTCATCAAATACAATTGAAGAGATAGAAGAAAATTTTGTGAATTGAGATTTTCTTTCAGATTCTATTAAAATTTTGAAATTTTCTTTTTTTTTCAAAAACTATACATGATGGAAAAAAACTACATACAGATTTGTTAATGGTATAATACCCTCTTCTTAAAACAGCAATAAAAATTCAAATCCCAGATTCATGCCGGCCTGTGTAATATAAAAATTTTGTTGCTTTGACAGCACGCATGGCCGCCTTGATGGGATGACTTACTAAGTAGCCTAATGAAATGTTAGGTCAAAAAGCTATTGCAGGATGTCGCAATTTAAACTTTTCGATAAATACTTATTAAAATGGATTCTGAAAACTCTAATCTACCCCAGTTAATTAATTACTTTCACAAAATCGCTTTTAGGCCCAGTTTCATAAAACGTAGTTAACCTCTCGATTAAGTTAATTGTGTGATTAAGCAATATCATTGGAGGAAAGTTTAAATTTCCACCAATGATATTGCTTAATCACACAATTAACTTGATCGAGTTGTTACGTTTCAAATCTCCCGCCAAAGAAAACGCGGAGGCAAAGTGATATATCAACCGCGTTTGGATACAGGTGGCTACCCTGCATCCCTCCTCTTTACTGCTCGAAGCTCATTCGTGTGGCACACCACGTGACAGCCTTCTGGTAACCCCATTGGTTACCGTACGTATTTTAGCGGCCACCACCATCTTCAAGTCGTCTCTATCGCCCTTTTGTGTTCGGACCTTGGTTGAGTATTAACGTGTTTTACGTGTGTTGTGAAATACCGGAATTCTTGCTCCTTGGGAGGAGAAGTTCACCAGCGGCTGTGCCGGAAACGTTAATTGACACCACCGAACGAATTTGGGAGACAATTTTAACCCTCATACCAAGCCTGGACTTTAGAAATTCTCAGGTAACATATAACGACGAACGCCGACGACAACCTAATATGGCCGCTAACGAAATCGTTTCCTTTATGTTGGCTTTTCTGTTTGGGCGCAGGCTTTTAGTCCAGGCTTCTAGGCCTAGTTCTCCGGTGGCGCTCCCGCCCTGTGAATGTACCGTGACCCAATCGTGGTAACCTGACCAGCCATCTTGACGATCCCAGCTGATCCAGTTTGATCCAGATTGTCGAAGCTACCCGCGGACGATAGAGCGCGTCGTAACTACCCGCCGGCCACCACGTTTCGGTTGGTAACGTTGACGCTGACGCATGACTGGACGCGCTGTCAAAAGCTTAGGTATTCCAACTTTAATTTAATCTGACGTTTTGCGAATCGATCGGTTTATACTTTATTCATTTCTCGTGAACAGTTAAATCGCGAGGAAGAATTTCGAACTACGTGTTGCGCTGCGTTTACCGTAGTTAATTTAAGCATAAATTAAGAAGCCACTTGAAATTGTGTAAAGTGCTGTATGTTTTGATTTGTTTAATAAAACCTCAGTTGTGTTAACTTTAACTTCGAGTTTAATTTCTGCGTTCACGCACACCAGTGAGTAAAGTCTCGCCTCTGTTTTGCTGTTGATTTATTTCTGCCCGATTTGGTCGATTGAAGACGTCGACTGGTCGATTACGTTTAGCTGAAGAACTGTCTTCTGGCGCCCTTTAATAATTTTTACCACCTTAATCAACCCGCCCCATTCTTCACTGTTGCTAGCCCGGGGAACGGCTGATACGTTTTGTCAGCAGAAGCTTGTCGTCTGTCAGTGGTAAGTAAGAGGCAAATAGTTTAAATATAAATTTGGTGAGAGAGTGGTTAACTACGTTTTATGAAACTGGACTTATGTTGCCTAAATGAGGAGATTTTCCTTTGTTTTGTTTACATGTTCAGTTAATTAAGTAGGCAGAATATGAGATGGCTGTGGATTGTTTGACTGTTACATGAAATTACTAAGGGCTGTTTTCATAATAGGACTAAAGAAAACTTTAATTTCAAATCACATTACAATACAAAAACAAAGTTGGTTTCACATTTTGAAGTAACTTTAAATTTAAAGTCCTACACTCTAAAAAGTTCATGTAATTTTACAACCAGCAAAGTAACCTGTGATTCAAAAAAAGTTTCATCAAGGTGTGCTATGATAAATAAAGATACTATATCGATATCATAAAAAACTAGGATAACTTTTAAATCCAGTAGCCATGCGTTTCAATTATTTTATTACATTGAATCTTACTTTGGTGTCAAGTCAGTAACTGTATTTTTGTTAACGCTGAAATTCTGAACAGTTTGTCAACTATGACACTCTTTTCTATGCAAGCAGCTATCCTAGCTTTTAAAACAATATTTACTGTAGATATGATTGACAATGAGTGACCATTTCAAATAATTTTAAATTTATGGTCGGTAGCAGTTTTACACAGCTTAAAAAATCTTGTCCTGGTTTTTTATGATAGCAATAGTAACGAGTGATTCAAAATTAAATTCATCAAAGTATGTATGAAAAGAAACACGTATGACTTAGCTTGTACTTACCTATTGCAAAGTAAACTTCAGATGTCATTTAAATTATGTTTAAATTTTAAGATGCATTTGCACCGGTTCTGATTAAATTTAACTTACAGTTTTTACCACAGAAATGCAATAGTTTGTCACAATTGACAATAATGATTTTGATTAACACAACTATCAGTTAAGGATTAATCGAAAGCGGTGCAAATGGCACTAAATCTCATTGCGAATAATAAAGCCAACATATACTTGAACAAAATTTTATTAGAACAAATTGAAAATAATTTACAAATTACAAATTTGCTTACAAGAAAGGTGCAATGTGACCACCACCAATATCTATACATAATCTTATTCTTGTTTTAAGATTCTGGAAAACGTTGTGTAGCATAAGAGGGTCATTGTTGATTTCTTCAACCTTTTGTTCAATTCTTTGACGTAGGTCATCCAAATCACCAACGGGTGTAGCATAAATTGAATTTTTTATGTGTGGCCACAAGAAGAAATCACACGGAGTAATACAGCAAGATCTGGGAGGGAATATAACTGGCGTATTTAAGCTTATAAGTCGATCATCAAAAAATTCCATGAGATAATTTAAATTTTCTCTTGTAGTGTGTATGCGAGCACCATCCTGTTGGAAATACCCTCTTTGTAGTTCATCATCCATTAGCTGATTTATGAACGGTCCAAGAATTTCTAACCGATACCTTTCTGCAGTCAAAGTTCCATTAAAATATATGGGTCCTATTATTCGTCTCTTGCTAATAGCCGCCCAAACTCCAAGCTTCTGTGGGTGCAAAGGAGTTTCAACAAAATAATGCGGATTATCTGAAGCCCACATTCGCATATTCTGTGAATTTGTATATCCAGAAAGGTGAAAGTAACACTCATCGGTAAAAAACGTCTTTTCAAGCAGCTCATCGTTAAGATTGTTTATGAACCATTCACAAAATTGTAGTCTCTGCGGAAAGTCATTTCGAGTAATTTCTTGAAATACTTGTACACGATATGGCTTCATGCATAAATCTTTCTTAAGAATGCGCAGACATGAACTATATGAAAGATCAACTTGTTGGCGCAAATGTCGTATTGATGATTGTGGTTGCTCCTCTACAATGGCTCGAACAGTTTCAATATTTCCTTCGTTTCGTACTGTCGGTCTTCCAGCACCTTTTTTGTGAGCTACACTTCCTGTCTCACGGTAAACATTGACGACATTAAGAAGAGCTCAGCTAAAACTATCGAAGTGCACCGCCAGATTTGGAAATGTTTCACGAAAATCTTCGAAAGCGTCACGAGTTGAATACACCCACTCACCGTCGACTTTTCGCCCATTTCTAAAATAAATTTCCAACATTTGGCGTTTTTGTTCATCAGTGAAAACCATTGTTCAAGTTTAACATTCAAACATAAAACACTAATGTCAAAAATGACTTAAGTGAAAGTGACAGTTGAGGTTGGTCGTATAACTACCTGAGTAAAGAATATAACTCGTGTCTAAATAAAAGCCTGGTCAAGTGCATTTAGTAATTCTGCTATGTAAATGCAATGGATAAATTCTCTATCACAACCCACTTGACCAGGTTTTTATTTAGACGCTCGTTACATGCTCTGTATTTCTTTCTCCTTCTTCCGTGGCCTACTTTGATGAATATAATTTTGAATCACTCGTTACATATAACGGGCATGTCTGAGATAGGAAATGTCGGTGACGTTTCTTCGTTAAAAATTACATCTATCAGATTTAAGTTTTGATTATTTTCACCCATAGTCTCCAATAAAAAGGGCCGAATACATAGGCGCTTCGATGTGTGCCCAGCACCAACCGAACTACGGAGTTGCAAGCATTATTTCTTCGATATAGCGAGAATATTTTGACCAATTTTGTCACATTTTATTTTGTTATCTATTTGCTGTATTTTTGACAATACGATATGATTAAAGAAAAAAAATAAAGCATTTGTTTAGATAAAATACGTTATACCCTATGTATCATGTAGCCGTAAACGGCCTGGATAATTGGCCAGTCGACCGATTGAGATTTACAGTACATCAGCGTGAGCAGTGAGTAATTTACAACTGGACGGGTAAACGGACCTTTTATTTGGAGACTTTAGTACTAATCTATGACAAAAAATGTCGTAACCTACATTTCTCCGTGCATAATTATTCAAATTCTGCAAATTTATGAAAATTTCGGCGCTACTTTTATCATCGATAAATCGCAAACAGGAGTTTGGCATAATCTGCATCTGACAGATATCAAGGGCATCAAGACATAGTCTAAAAAAATGAAAAATATGAGTAGGTAAGTATAAGATTTTAGAGTCAAAGTAGAACTACATTGGAATACAAGAACCTCGTCGGTACGTTTTCCTTACCATAACTTTGAAATAATCGCTTTAGGTACTTATACTGTATTAAGTATCAACAATCAATTGTGTTTTTTACATACTACCATCATTTTTCGCCCACCAACTACATAAAATACGTTCAACATTACACTTGGTCGTTTCCTGTTGGCGCGCTTTGTGTGCGTTATTTATGTTGTATATTTTTAGACCATTGTTTACATAGCGCACAGAAAAATAAGTTGGCATTTAAGAACCCCGAGAATGTTAAGGATGAAAGGAAACCTTATAGGCATTTAAACGCAACTCGTTACGCAGGCGGCCAATAAAAGGGCAGATTATGTTCTGTTTTTCTTTCTTCGAACTTACCAGTTGCGAGGAGCAATATTTTCGCAGCTCTTGTATCGTTTGCTGTCGCATTTCACCGTCTGCGGCCAGCTCCACAAGTAAAATCTGAAAGCAAAAGACATAATGATAAATGATAACTTAAAGCTTCAGAATTTTTTTGTTATAAGGCTTATTATTAAAGCACGGACTGCAGTTCGTTTTAACGAAATAATTAAAACGAATGGGACCATAAATAGATTAGGCTGTACTTAGTATAATAATTTTAATGAATCATAGATCCACTCTCCGCAATTGATTTTTTAGCAAAAAAACACAACAAAAACGCAGCGTAATTGCCAGACATTACATAAATTCACTTAAGCACTACAACTGGCAAACTACAACCTTGAAATTTTTTTTCTACTGGATGTTAATAAAAAAACCCTACACACTTTATCAGGTGATAGTAGAGACCAAAACAAGAAAAAAATTCTAATAAACCCAGATCTAACTCTCAATGGTTTTCGAGATATGGGACTTTCAAATTTTGAAGGTCGCCACACCATTTTCCGGGAGTACGGGGCTCTGTAGCGGCCCTCCCGGTCGTCCGATCTTTAAACGCGCGGCGGTATCGCGTTCCTCGTCATTTTTTTGCAATACGATTACGTGCAGCTCGATTTGATCCGAGCCCACTAAGGTACTGGAAAAAATTTCGGAAGAAAAGCTTGCAAATTCGACAAATTTAAAAAAATCATATCTCGAAAAAACTCATTTTCTCGAGATATAGCCCCCATAGGTTATGTACCTGGGGAGGTCTTCTTACGTGTGAGCGAGTTTAAAAAAATTCTAAGATCACGTTTTCGGGAAAATTTTGAAAATGTGTAAAAATGGCGGTTTTCGGGCTATAACTAAAATCCAGGACCTGATTCGGGGCCGAGCGTCCGTAGATATAAAGCTATTACTGTCCCATACCTACGTTCCGAGTTTGGTCAGATTCGGTTCGTAAATAAGGGCGGTGGAATTTTTTGAACGGTCAAAAACGGCCATTTTTGGAACCCCCACATAAAATCTTTTCCCCTCCACGTCGGATTGCAAAATCGACACCGCCGTCGGTTTCTCGGATCTTTTCTTCCATACGATGCCGAAAGGCTCGTCGCGATCCGATCACGTTCAAGGATCGAAAAAAATTCCCGAAAAGTGGTCTGCAAACGTGTGCCCCCGAACGTTTCGTCCCCTGACTCCCGACAGCGACGGGAGATCGCTTTCCAATTGCCACTAAAAATCATCCGAAGGAAGTGTCTAAAACACGTATTTACGGATTTCCATAAAAAAAATTCTAGCGGCCGCAATATCGAAAAAACGCGCAAAAACGGACAAAAAATATGTTTTTCGGGGTGCATTCCGAAACGGGGCGAAATTGGATAATCCATTTCCCAGGAAAGTTGGCAATCAAAATTCATAGTCGAATGTACTCGAATTTTTCGAAATTCCTGCAAATTAAGGCGTGGTTGCTACGAGGGTGCACTTTTTGCTTAAGATTCTGTTATTATATGACATTGAGAATTGGACCTGGGTTTATTAGAATTTTTTTCTTGTGTTGATCTCTGCTATCACCTGTAAATTTGCGTGGGGCTTTTTTTATTAACACCCTGTATAAACTTGGACGGCAGCATTGAACGTAAATGTCGGTCTGGGTCTTTAATAACTAAATATTTTTGTGATTATTTGCAAATTGATCTTGTTCAACTTCGTGGATATATTTCTTAAAATTATGGCAACATTTATTTTTAACTTTTGATTAAATTTAACCAAGCAATAGCTTTTATTGAATTCAGACCGTCCCAAGGTCGGAACTGTTTCTCTACCTAATTTCCTTGCTCTATACAGTGGGGAACAAAAGTATGGAAACCTCTAAAAAATTGTTATAAGTCAGAACTTTCACACTAATTTAAAATTGACGTTTACATAATTCTTAGCAAACGCCAACTTTGCTTTTTAAAAAAACGTGCGCGTTTTAATGTTACATTGAACATTAGGTATAAGTAGGACATGTTACACATTTTATGTTAATAATTATTTAAGCAACTTAAACAAATAAGAAAATACTGGGTGTCTCATTTACAATTGCAAAGTTGGCAGCAATGGCGAAAAATCTGAAATATTGACAACAGTTTAGCGAAAATAAATTTGTTTGTTGCTTTAAATTTCGAATAAACGAAATGAACGTGTGACAAAACCCCACCAAAATCCGTATATGGCCGAAAGTATTGTATGCCTCTATTTATTCCTTCATAATTCGAAAACGGTTACATTTAGGACACCATATTATATAATAATTTTTTATCGTCTTAATCCAAGCTACCATCCTGTGAAATGATTCCGTTCAATTTGATAACACACTGTGCAGTGAAAAATTGATCTTTCTTTTTCATTAGTTGCATCAAATAAATTGCAATCGTTTTTATCCATATCACATGAAATCTTTATAAAGAAACCCTTCCTTCTACACTACGGAACAAAAGTATGGAAACCTCTAAATATTTCAACAACGGCCTAGGGCTATCGTAGCGAAATTTGGAACAGTTAATTTAAGTGATAGCAGACGCAAAACTTTAATAAAAAAAACATTGTAAATCGTTTTTCCCAATCGGTATATTACTTTGGATGCAGGAATTTTCATTTTTTTGTCGCATTTTGATGTAGGTTTTTGAAATTCAATATTTTTTCTGGAAAACGAATACATTTAGGACACCATATTACATAACATTTTTTGATCATTTTGATGCAAATATCATCTTGTGAAATTATTCCTCTCAATCCGATAACACTCTGTACAAATTTCAGGTCATTAATTACAATGATTTACGGAGTATATATCTCATATAAGTTAATTCCACCCGGGCAAGAACAATAAAATACACGAATAACTGAAGTATCATCACCTTCGACCTCCAAAGGCACTCGGGGGATTTGAAAAATGCTCGTAATGTATTTTACGACGTTTACGACATCAGATACATCGATGCATCAAGCTCCGATCGTACTGAGCGATAGCGAAGGGGACGTAAATAAAGCGGTTAATTAAATTTTATCGTCCTGTTATCCGCCTTTTCAATCCGTATTGTTGCTGTGTAAATAATAAGCCCGGAGATTAACTCTCTCGCACATTAAATAAAATATCAAAGCAGAATATCGCTGCGATCTGTAATAAAATTCAGCGGATATCTCAAGTTCAACATCTAGCATCATACGGTGCAACAACGAAACGTGTCATGTCCCACCGAGCTACGGATTCTAGATCCTGCTGCTAAAATATGACTCACCATAATTTAATGTTACAGGTTTGGTAACCCCTTTTCAGAATGCGTTTTATTTAATTTTTTTTTCATCGTTTGAATACACAATGTTTATACAATAAAATTTAGGCGTTCTTGCTCCTTAAGACTTGAGAAGTTATACTGAAACCACAAAAGATTCTGACAGGCGGCCCAGATTTTACATTCTTATTTGACTTTTTTGCTTGCGTATCTACTATATCGTTGTCTGTTTTGATGTACGCCGGTTTACGATTCGAATATTGAGGACGAAGAATTTTTCTTTTCGTATCACTACAGGGAAAGATCCTTCCTTCATATGGATACTCTAGCAATTTCTTAAAAGCGCACGAATACATCAGAACTTCAGAAGTGGTCGCAAGATTTTTGTATACGAAAACTTTTCGTTTTCCGTCCGTACTAGTTTTGCTGACTGAAGTTGTTTGTAGTAGTGGCGTAGACGTGTCACGTAATCCGTGGAGTCGATGTGTTCTGTTGTTTGTTCGAGGAACTCTCCAGGTAATCGAATTGGTTTCCCGAAAACTAGTTCGGCCGCAGTTGCATTTAGGTCTTCCATCCATGCACCGCGATTACCTATAAGGACAGTTGGACCACTTTTCGTCTTCATAACACATGATGCCAGCTTTAACTTGTCGATGGAATCGTTCCACCATTCCGTTTACAGCTGGGTGATATGCTGTTGTTCGCCAGCGAATCATTCCAGTATTTGTAAGTGCACGAAAAAGTTTTGATTCGAGCTTCCTTCCCTGGTCAGTTATCACTCGTTAAGGAACGTGTATCACGAAATCCATACTTCGTAGAATGCTCGTGCGACTGTTTTGGCAGACATATCTTCAATGGGGAAAACTTCTGGCCATCGCATCGTGTAAAATGGTGAACACAAGTGAGGCAGTATTTAAAACTAGCTAGCGGACCTATCAAGACTATGGTTGAATTGCATACACATAGGACTCTATTCGCTTTAATTCGAGATTAACTCTAATCGATGTCGGTGCAACTCAGCCTCAATGAACATTTTCGAAACACGCACTTTTGAGCACAAATTCGCCGGTCGGACTTAATACATGTTGGTTTATTTTACTTCGTTGACATTGCAAACATTCTTGAGTCCATTGTCTGCAGTGGCGTTGCATGTTTATCCGAACATAACGGTTCAGCAACGCGTCGTCTAGGTGTGACAGGCCATGAAGGGATTCAAACACTTGGCGACAGAATTACTGTGTAACGAATGGACGGGCACTATTTGTTGAAAAATCACATAGAAGTGGCACTCGTGAACCAGGTATCGTCACGTGACCGAGCTGTAAAGATGCTTCTCCTTGGTGAGGCTCTTTAAATTCAAGATCATCTTCTTGTGAAGGAGCTAATACTTCAAAATCGGCGCAGTTACCTATCACTTCCATACGCGACAATGTTGTCTTTTCCGGTAATTTGCCGAATATCAGTCGTAAATTGACCAATGAAATCTGCGGTAAAATTCACCATTCCAAGAAAACGACGCAACTGCTTTATCGTTTGCGGTGGCGGTATATCGAGTACTGCACGAACTTTGTCCTCCAGAGGATGCTTCTGATACCAGACGACCCAAAAACTTCACTGTGCTTTTGCCTAGGTCACACTTTGATATACCTTTATTACAACACCAAATTTTTCGAGTCGCGCAAGCAACAATCGTAAATGTTCTTCATGCTCTTCCTCCGAAAACGACGCAATAAGAATGTCAGCGATGTATGCATACGCGAAATCGAGACCACGTAATGCTTCGTCGATAAAGCGTTGAAATATTTGGGCTGCATTTTGAAGTCCGAAAGTCACTACTGGAAATCCGAAAAGGCCAAACGGTGTGATTATAGCCGTTTTAGCGATGTCGTTCAGTGCCCGGTAATCGCTACATGGTCGCCATTCACCGGATTTTTAGGTCTTAGGTGTAATGATGAATCACAACAGCTGTCTGATGGCCATCTTCAATATCACTTCGAATTTCTTCTTGGCTGCTTTCAGCTTGTCCAGTGCTAACCGTCTTTCTTTACAAGAAATTGGTTGTCTAGGTGTGGTTTTTATGTGATGAACCGTTGAATGTTTGACTTCCTTCATAAAAGCACAAGGTCGCGTTAAATTGGGGAAGCTTTCAAGGATATGATGAAATTAGGAGTTCCCGAAAATAAAGTCTAACTAGGCCTGAAACAGCTGTACAGAGCATGCTCGAGGAATCCACTGTAATCAAAACCGATTTGCACAAATTTTTTCAATATTCTTATATGCTTTGACAGCAAGCATGGCCGCCTTGCATGGGATGACTTATTATGTAGCGAACTGGCTTCAATTTGTCAATCCTACTGCAATGTCAGGTCAAAAAACGATTTAAAGATGTCGCTACTTACATTGTTCGATAATTTCAAAAATAATTAGTTTTTTCTGCATCTCAATAGAACCTAAACCACTGTGCGCCGCATCAGAATTATAAGAGAAGAAAAATATTAATATATAAAATTCCATTTAATTTTTAATGCATTCAATGCATCGCATCATCACAAATGTATCTGTTGTAAGATTTAACTATCCCATTATTCTTCCGTAAGGATTGTTTGCCTAGTCACAATGTGGTAATTTAAACAATACATCACCGTATCAGTGATAAATCAGATAATTAAATCATCCCGTGGACGTCATAAGGCGCGACAAGACTTCAAAAACAAAGGGGTCAAGATCGAGCAGGGTTTGATAAACGGTTTGACAAATAAGGGGTGTTTTGGATGTATAGTTTCCCGGCGGGGAGTCTTTCCTAACACGCACTCAGGTATTTGTCTGCGTCCTATTCACAGACGTGATCCTTTTTTCTGCATTATTTATATATTTTTTTTCTTTGTATTGACGGGTATTGTTATATTATTTAGCGGAGCAGTCACGAATTTCTGTAATAATGACTAATAAAATTTAATCAGTCCTACATGTGAACAACTACATTTTATGCACTTAATTTAAAGCAGCAATACACTATTAATTTAGGAAACCTTAATTTGTTTTATTGCAATCTTCTTTACTAAGTAAATGAAAAAGTTCCAATAGCTACTGTCAATTTCTAATTAAATAAAGCATATATGATTCTTTGACAACAAATTATATCCTTAAAATTTAGTGAAATATCAACGCGAAATGACACTTTAGATTATATTCAAAACACCATAACTGTTTGACAACTGTCATCCGTTAAAGGTCAATCGATTCAGGAAGTCATCCCTTTCTCGCTTTTTCTTCTTTCACCAACTTGAAGTACTTTTCAATTAAGGTCTTCTTCTTTTACTTTCCTTTTTGTTTATTTTATGCCGTAACGTGAAATCATCGAAATTTTCATATTTTCTTTATTAATTCAGTTATGCTTCATTCAAAGTAAAAAAACTCTTCTTTTCTGTATATCTACTATATTTTACGTCAATTTATTGTGCCGCTCGTTTGTGGACATCTTGTACCTTTATTAAAATGTTCACAACGTTAACTTTCTAGTGCTCTACAACATTTATATGTAATTTTCTTGGATATTTCATACATCAATAGAGTTATTGAACTTTGTCACATTAATGTACACAGATGCTCCTTTTCCAAAGAAAAAGATAATAAATTTATTACAATTTCAAGTAAATTGGCAAACTATATACCTGCAGGTCTTCAGCTGCCATATTTCTTCAATAATTGTAATCATTCTTTACAAATCTGAAATATACCCGCCATTAAACATGATGCGTTTTGTATGACAGTAACACAACCGTGTAATTTCAATAAGCAACGCTAATATATTCATCGGAATGGAAATGTACCATTGATCCTAAGTACAGTGTGGCAATAACTCATAATGGACCGTAGACAGCTGAGGCACATTATTACATAAATTGATTCTATATATAAAGTCGTTTAACAAAATCTCCTGACACGCTCCCATTACTTTTGAAGCCATCATAAGTACACGCATATACTATATTATCTCGAAGCTCTTAAAATAACTACGTAATAGAGCCGTATGAAATTTTAAAGTCAACAGCTACTTCCTCCCGATGATTATTAATGTGGTACTTCAAGAGCACGTTGGTCTCTTTTTTATTAATATTGAGTCTGGTGTGAAGCTCCCTGTTCTAATGTAAAAAGCCGAAGTTGCAGATATAAAACACGCTCTCATTTTTCTTAGAAGTGTTATTTTCAATAAAATTTTTAATACTTTTACGAACACCCACAGGCTCACTTAGGTAAGAAGTGAAGCTTCTGGTGAATATGAAGATTATGAAGATCGATCCATTAGTACAAGAGTCCAACTATCAAACACGGAGGAGCAATTCAGTAGTTACTAAAGTAAACATAGATGACGCGCAGAAATGCGATTGAATCTTGAAATGATAAACTACTGTGTTAGAGCTTCCTATTTCATGCTCAACTACGTACAGTGACCGGCAGAAAATTAGACACAT
Organism: Dorcus hopei; assembly: GCA_033060865.1. Classification (NCBI taxonomy): domain Eukaryota; kingdom Metazoa; phylum Arthropoda; class Insecta; order Coleoptera; family Lucanidae; genus Dorcus; species Dorcus hopei. The sequence continues at coordinate 32,939,852 of CM065421.1, read as the reverse complement.
ATGGAAAATTTTTTTATTATAGGCGCCATGCACATCTCTCTGCGTTCAGCACCGCCTGGCGTGGTGATTTGTGAATTAGTGATATGAAAATATTTCTTGAGACTCATTGCATGGGAATAATATCACTCTTATGACAATTTACGATTGTAGTACATAATACTTGAACTTCCTTGTACTGAAATACATTACAATATTCAAGTTCAAATGTACGCTAATAATTTGAAACAACTCGTATTTTCATACCACTAATGCAGAATATGGATGGTCATTGGGGGAGCACGACATTTGGGTGAATGACAAATGGGTGAACGACAAATGGGTGAAGTCATTTGGGTGAACGACATTTGGGTGCAAGCGACAAATAGGTGAATGCGACATTTGGTTGAACGACAATTGGGTGACCGACATTTAGGTGAACGATATTTGGGTGAACGACATTTGGGTGAACGACAATTGGGTGAATGACAATTGGGTGAACGACAGTTGGATGAACGACGATTGGGTGAATGCGACATTTGGGTGAACGACGTCTAGGTGAACGACATTTGTGGGTGAACGACAATTTTGAATAAACAATAAGTTTGTTCATATGAAATAAGGTTCAAAAAATTTCTCATGTGACACCTATAAAATTTCTATGTAAACGTACATGAAAAATATCGCCTTTTAAAATTCGTAATAAAAATGGAGGTTTCGACGTTTCGTCGTCCACTGGCGGCTTTTATAAGACTGAAAAATGTCGCTCACCTAAATGACGCTCATCCAAACGTCGTTCATCCAATTGTCGTTCACCTAAACGTCGTCCACCCAATTGTCGTTCACCCAAATGTCGCATACACCTATTTATCGCTTGCACCTAAATGTCGTTCACCCAAATGACTTCACCCATTTGTCGTTCAGCCATTTGCCATTTACCCTAATGACGTAGACCCGGTCATTGGTGGCGCTGGCTTCGCATGTGCATGGTCCCTATTGATTTCTCAGAAAAATGTATTGTTTATGAAAGCCCCTGCATCTTCCCAAACTTAAAATGCACATATCAAAATTTGCCTCTTGTCATATACCGAGGAGATCTAAATATTTGAAATCGACATAAGAGTAAAGTATCTTTATTTTTCAAAATACGCGGAAATATTATTTGGAAAAGTTATTCAGAACTGTTATCCTCTACTTTACAAATATATTGAATAGAATCAGATTCTTTTAACTAGATCTTACCTTGCGTTTCTCACAAATAATTTTATCTTTCTTATAACGAAGATTTGTTAGAATTTGACATTTTTTTTAATTCAAATGGGCTTCGCTCATAAAATATTAAGCAAAAGATCTCTCAAAATCATTCATACCACATCAAATGTGCTTGAGCACGTCTTCTGCCACGACGTGCAAATTCGTTTTGTTTCATTCGATTTCCCGTCTGCTTTGCAGTTTTAATAGTAGTTAGCAATGCGTAATGTTAGATGTGACATACGTTTATTTGCATGTTATGGTGACGGTTTTGTTGCGTTGTTTTGCAATGATATTCACAGAATCGCGATCCCATGTGGCGCACAGCGTGAGAAACATTATCCCACTTGAGACTGCCTTTTGAGCCAGGTCTGAAATACAATCTTCGCGTTAAGTTTCGCCATAAATGATACTTTGATTGTACTTTATGTATAGGCACGGCTCTGTTGGGTTATCGAAAGGCGGCTGCCTAATTTTGGTGGTTCGCCGTTCAAAATAAACTATTCGACGAAGGCGACGTCGTTCGCCTTCTGCGAGGATTATTACGTGTTTCGAACGTGACTATTTGTTTTATATGTTAATTTTTGTGGCAGCTCATAAATTTCAGGCGGTGCATGATGCGAATATGAGAAGACGCATTTACGATAGACTACTCATGGTTATGGATCACGCATTAGAAATACAAATTTATAATTTTGCTATGCATATACAATGAGAAATATAAAGATTTCCATGACAAAAATTAGATGTCATGAATAACATTTTTATAAAAAGCAATACGAGGTATAATTTCCGGCCTAAGGTATAAGGATATAATTTTGTTTTTAAGTTCTCAATAACCCTAGTCCTTCCGAGAAAAAATGTATTCCCATTTCTACGACCGGAGGGACATTTGTACTCCATATATTTTGTATGGAATACACGACAGAGCAGGCAAAATTTGATGTTTTATTACTGTTGTGTAGTGAGCAACTGAATTTTACCTTTAGTGGGCTTTGAAGGTAAAAGTTGTTGTCTGTGATTAGTGCTGCTACTTTTCAGAATCAATATCTTACCAAACTTTCATGTTAAAATAAATACACAACACGTTGTTGCCAAATTGTATATAAAATCTTTGGAGTGTACATACTAAGTCTGTTTGTTATCTTGCACTGGTCTACACATTTTTTACGAAATAAGCTTTAATGAAGCTAAATTATTTGATAATGTGTCAATACGAATCATACGTATCCATACTGACATACCACACAAACATTTCAAGTTGCATTAAAGCGTATTTTGCGAAAAAGTATGCATTGGTGTACACCAGTTCAGGATAACAAACAGACCTAATATTCACAAAATGTGCGAAATATGACCACCATCTGCTTCTAAACATTTTCTAACATTTCTTTTAACTGAACGGAATACGTTTGCACATCCGGCGAGTTATTGATGTTGTTTATCATATTCAACATTTCTTGCTGAAGTTTAGCTAAATTTTCCACTGGTGTTGCATAAATTGAATTTTCTATGTGGGGCCATAAGAAAAAGTCACATGAAGTCATATCGCAAGATCTCGGCGGCCAAAAGTGTGGTGTGTGTCTATCGTTGAAAAACTCTCTCAGAAAATTTATATTTTCGTGAGTAACATGCACAGCTGCGCCATCTTGTTGGAAAAACCCTTCATGAATTTCATCATCCAGGAGTTGATTTATAAAAAGAGTTAGTATTTCATTATGATATCGCACTGTTAATGTTCCTAAAAATTATTTTTTAAACTCGGAGTCAACTACCAAATAAACAACTACCCTGAAAAAAATGGGTCCAATTATTCGCCTTTTGCTGCTACCCAAACGTCGATTTTGTCAGAATGAAGCGGTCTTTCCACAAAGACATGGGGGATTTCATTGCTCCACATTTGCGTATTTTGCGAATTTACGTAACCTGATAAGTGAAAACAAGATTCATCTGTAAAAAAAAAAGCTTTTCGAACATTTCTTCTTGGTGGTCAAAAATGTGTAAAAACCAGTGACAAAAATTTGTTCGTTGGGGATGATCATTCGGTGAAATAGCAAGCATTGCTGGCCACTCTATATGGATATTTGTGTAAATTCTTTCTCAAAATGGTGCAGCAAGATCCATAAGATAAATCTAATTGTTGAGATAAGCGTCTAACCGAAGTTGAAGGTTCATTTTCTATTATTTCTCGAGCTTGTTCAATTATTTCTTCAGTACGCAGCGGCGGACTTCGACTTCTTCTTTTCTATCAACGCTACCAGTATTGCAAAATTTGGCAACAATATTTAATATCGAATGACGAAACTGATCGTAGATATAGGGAAATTCTGGTTTCTCTTCTTGAAATTCTGCGATGCAATCATGAATTGAATAAGTCCAAACTCCATCTACTTTCCGCCCATTTCGAAAGTAACTTTCTACAATGAAAGCGTTTTGGTCTATCGTAAGTGCTATTTTAATTCAATTCAATCCTGCTCCAAAATTTAGAAAATCACAATGCTGATAATCTAAATGTCAAAACAGACTTAATTAAGAGAGTGTAATTATCTTACGACATGCGTTTTCGAGTCATGACCAACTGCGGGGTAAAATTCAGTTGCTCTCTCGATATGTGTTTAAATGTGTTTTGATTCGCCAGGCGATGGCGATGCCAAAAAGAAACGTAATGCATGCCACTAATGTAATGACACACACAGAATTGGCAATATTCAGACGATTTGGTTGCTGCAATCTTAAATTGCCCGGAAATTGCACGAAAATCGCCAGCATAAACGGGGCCCCATCAATTGCTTACGAAAAAATTGTCAGGCGATCAAAATACCGCTTGTAATTGGGCGATATTGAAGCAATCAGGTCGCCTGATACGCCCGATGCTGGCGATCGAATTGCCCAAATATCGGCCGAATATCGCTACGTCTTACTCCATAAGTCACCAGTCTACGCCGATCACACAAAATGGGTGAAATATGAATGTTTGATGTGCGACTAAAAATTTTATGACGAACATTTTTCTAAATTCTTCTTATATTTCAGAAATAAAACAAGTTTTTATAATTCATTATATATAAATTCATTATATATAAATATATGCCTAAAATGTTTGAAAATTGTATAAATTACAATAAAAAGCACAAAATGAAGCTTCTTTCAACCAAATTGGAATTTTTATGAAAGTACAAATGTACCACTATACCTGGCATACAGGGCCAAAAACTTTAAATTGGGATACCTAAAAATAGGTTGGATTCCTAAATTTGAAATGTGCATAAAACCATGCTAAGAGGTCCAACTTGAGTATAGAATGAGAACCAAGCTCTATGTATTTTACTTACTAAGCTTTCTTTTTCAATTTTAAAATCAACAAGTACACCTGTATCTCTGGTAGGAGGATTAGGGTACTTCATCTAATTACATCTTTCAGTATTTTGACTTTCAAATTTTCTATAGTTCTATCAAGTAATTTTCATTGGAGTGTTTGAGAGTGTTGAGTATTGTTTAGGCATAATCCAACAGACTTCTTGCACCGATTCATAACCATGGGCGAAATTACTATACTCCCGAAACTAAACAGTGGGGAGGAGCTAGTTCCAAAGAAAGCGAAAGCAGTTCACTCAGCCGGACGACAATATTTTGGAATGCAAGGGGTATTCGTTTAATTCATTATTTGGTAAAGGATAGAAATGGTGAATATTATGCCAATTTGTTAGACAAATTACACCAAAAAATTCCAGAAAAATGAACCGGATTGCCAAAGGAAAAAAAAACACATCATGCCACGATGTCGCTGTTGGAATGGGTAAAATCCATCAATTGGACTTTATTATTGTTCCAAGTTCTCTACTCTCCAGATTTGGCTGGGTCAGAATTCAATTTATTTCCGAACATGAAGAAATTCCATCAGATTTTGATGAAATCGAAGTTACCAATGGTTATTTTGAAGATTTAAGCGAATCAGCTACTACGATGCTATACAAGCTCTTGAATATCACTGGACCTATTGTATCGAGCTAAATGAAGATTATGTATAAATCGTCAAGAAGTATCGATCGTACTTGTTGAAAAATAGAATGACTGAAGTTAGCACTGATTTTCGGTCAACAATTTAGGAAACAACAACGAGCAAAATTTCTTGTTAGCTCTTTTATTTCATCGACATTTCGGGACTGTTTTTTCCCATCATCAGGATCTACAGAAATCATTAAGTTGAGAAACAATCCTAAAGTACCTACTGGTAAAAAAAATTAAACTTGGGACATAGTGAGCTTGTGGAAAACGGATGTTACCAGTTGCACATTATGTAACGTGTCACAGGATACAGTAGTTGTGAACAATTAAAATCGAAGTTATTAATTACACTTTAAAATTGGATGTAAATGAGGACAATATAATTAGAATGACTCGAAATTGCGGCAAACATTCGTTCAAACTAGCAAAAAGTTGACTGATTTGATAAGGAACAAGTATTGGGTGCGTTCCGAATTAACGTCGGGCGTACAACGTTTTACCTCGCGCATCATTTTCCCATATAAAAATCATGCGCGAGGTAAAAAGTTGTACGCCTGACGTTAATTCGGAACGCACGCATTGAAGGTAAACAATTAAGCGCGCGAAACAAATTCAAACGGAAAATATAGGGTGAATTTAAAATGTTGTAGAGTGGTAACTATTGTTATTATTACTATTGGTTTGACGTATTTTTTTTCTCTCTTTGTTTTGTGTAAATGTAACAAGTTAGAATAGATATTGCTTAGATTACTAATATCTGATCTCAAATTCATGGCTGTAGGTTCTTGATTAATCTACAACATTTCTACAAAAATCCTATCCCAGTAATTCCTTTCAAAGCCCAAAATTCTAATATCATCAAAATTCATATTGTGTTCGTTGTTATAAATACGACAGTCGGGTATATTCCATATATCAGTAGATCTGTTCGTTTGTTCTGCACTTTCTACACTTTTAACTCCTCTACTCTATTTTTCTCACACCTACTTACATTATATTATATACATCTCACTCTCTTAGGAGCTGTTTGTGCAAAAAGTGTAGCAAAGTGCAAAACAAACGAACAGACCAAGTGATTAATAAACACTGCATTATGCGGATGTGCTGTCGCTTTTAACCACCTTTTAAACATTTTGCTATTCCACAAGCGCAAATGACATTGAAAAGAAGGATATACAATTATGTTCAGTGATTATATTTTACAAATTGAAGTTAACTAATGTTTAAAATTGTAAAATAACCACCGTGTGCTTATGAAGTACGTCTTCAATCAGTGATTTAAAAGCAGTGGTTAAGAAGTTATTATTAAGCACAGTGTTAATAAAGTGACAAATAACCACTGCATTATGGAATGCACCTGATTATTTATCATTTAAGCATAAAGAAGTCATAAAAAGGAGCTAGGTAATTAAAAAAAAAACTGAACAAATTTCATTTAAATTTGCTTAAACTGCATGAGACGAAACGAGCGTTTGAGGACATATAAAAACTACATTTTAAATGCATGTCGGTATGCGGCTTATTTATTTTAGTAACTGTAAACGTCTTCATTTATTTCAGTATCATAATAATTTACTACCACTTTTACTTACTCGCGGCTAAATGAGCGTAGTAAAGTACGCGGGGATAAAAATGTGCCGGACGATAAGTGGCAGACCTCTCATAACCGTATTCATTACATCGTGTAAAATAATGCGTGCTGTCGGAATTCTCTGTCTTAATTGTATAATTAATAAGTTTACTGTATTTTTTAACGCGTGTTTACACATTCTATGCCGAAAATATGGGTCTTTGAAAAACGTAAACCGAATTTTTGGAACTCGCCCAATTTTTACACATTGAGAAAATTGTTTAATGTATTTTTTTCATATAAGTTTTATTACTATGAAATCATGAATTAAGTAGTCCAAAAGCATAATTGTCTATTAGCAGTTCATTTGTGTAAAATTTATTTGCTCTTTTATAAAATTCCTGTGGAGTTACGAACTAACTGTTTGAAGTTTGAAATAATAAAATAAAAAAGTACAACATTATGACATTTTTCGTACAGCTTAAGGAGAATCTACACAGACGATTTGGACGCAAGTCTCAAAGCCTTCGGTTAAAGTCGAATAAAAATATGGGCGTTGCTAGCGTTGCAATAAAAAACATGGCGCAGCTAGATTTATTCTGCCGTCGCAAGTCTCTTTTATTAATTCTTCAAAATGTGTAAAGGGCGTCCTCGGATGCATGATGCAATGCGTTCGCTTGAAGTCGCGGGCAGAATTTAATCAAATCCGCACTAAACGCATGTGAAATAATTAAAATTTTGTCGCGAATTTATACGAACGCATAGTGAAAGTTTTTTTTTGGCTAGTTCTGTTTACGTGTCAGGTATAATAAAATAACTCGTTCTTAAATAAATGGTATTGTTTTCAAGGTATTTAGTGTTTACAACGTTTTACCAGTTGTCGGACCTTACAATAAATCTTTAGGACACTATCCTTTACCGTATAAATCAAAACAGATAATCTAAGGCTGCGTTTAGTTCATGGACGACGTTGTCGATTTCGTTTAGTCTGTAGTTATTTTATGTTGTCTGACTAATCAGCTGAGTGGTCACGGTGGTCGTGATTTGAGATGCGACCATTAGGCAACCACGGTGAGTATGATTTCCGTTTAGAAAACAGTCCGCCCGAGCTCGTTAAACTTTGACGGTTCGTCTATCAACTAAACGCAGCCTTAAATTAAATAAAGTGGATAAATATGAACTTTAAGTAGATAACTTTAACTACTCTGTAAACTGAGAAACATTTTTTTTTAATCCAGATGCAGACATAAGCGACCCTAGAAATAAATCCTAGTTACTGAATTAGGACCATCTTGTTAAATGGTTTTACTTTATATTTCGTTTAATCTTGGTTTCCTTTTACTAATTTGAATCCGAGGTTATTAATAAATTAAATAGGTAGGTATATGCAGGTGTCCCAACAGTGTGTTCTCGGGCAATATCTCGATAACTACTGAAAATACAAAAAAAAACCTTTGACGAAACGTTTGACTTCAATTCTGCCACCTCTATTCGAAGCAGAATAAAAAAGCGCCTGTAGAGAGTTAAATCAGAATTTCAAAATTATTTATAATACGAGAGATACAGAGGGAAAAAGAAAATCGTCATTTTTACATTTTCATTAATATCTCAAGAAGAAATAAGAAAAAATTCATTCTGTGAATGAATACGAATTAGGCATTGATTCGTGCAACTTTTTTTCTATTTAACCAAATTTGTATCTCTTACGGTTTAGGAGATCCCTTCAGTGCACACTCAATTTGAAACAGCCGGTATATAACATTGTAAATTGCTTATTGCCAATGGATACACGAATTTCCATTTTTTAGTCGCATATTAATGTGAGTTTTTGAAATTCAACGTTATTTTTTCTCGAAAAGGTTTTTGATTATATTGATACAAGATGGTGGTATCTTGTATCAATATAATCAAAATTATTGTACTCGAGTCCCTGAAAAGTAATTATCAACCACTTTGAGACTTACAATATCAAAGTATGTACACTTCTGTGCAATAAAATTAAGCACAGTAATCATTTTATAATTTATGCATTTTAAAAGTTATATTTTTGCCAACTTGTTAGGCAAGGTTCCATTAGGTACAGTTTTTAAGGCACTTTGAAGGTTTTCATTTGACTCGTATTTTATTCCAACAAATTTATATTTGCTCTTTACGTCCGCTTTAAACTGTAATATTTCAGTGTGCTTAATTTTATTGCACAGAAGTGTAGATATTTATTTACATAAGTAAAATTTGTTTTAACTATTTTATAGGCATCTGGTGTCTATGTTTCGCGTGTTTGAACACGTTTTGACAAATATCCAACGTGTATAAAAGAATAGTTACATTCCAAAGTCAGAAAACCTTGTTATGGCATTGATGACTACTACTACTGCTACTAAGTGACCTCAATCCGAAATTTTTTTTTTCAAATATGTGTCTTGATTTTAAAAATAAATAAATTTACTATAATTTGAGGAATGTCGAAAAACTCGGCTAGAAAATTATGAAACTCCAAAATTAAAAACTTAAAAACTTAAGTAAGACGTTAATTCGATAATTATTAAAAAATTCGTTACGATTATAATATGGCTAAATCATTAGCCGCTCTACACTCTCGACGGAAATAGTCTGAGGATATAACATTTTAATCATCAATCACCATCACAAACCAAGTAAATATTTTTTTGGCGTAGTTTTTTTGTCGAAAACTGTGTCACAAGCATGTTAATAAATGTGACAGTAATACTAGCTTCCAAACATGTGGTATCTACATTTAAGAGTCTGTTAATATAATAAACACTCCTTCGAAAACAATAATTCTAACGCGCCCGTTAACATATGGACGGCACGTCGAGAAAAAAAAACTCAGCTTTTCTTGCATCATGAAAAACCCATTGTCAAAACACAGTTCTGTACCATTCACGCGATTACATTCACTATTCCAACATCAAGCAGCAAAGAAGGCTTTGTGGAAGTCCATTGTAAACTCATATTTCATGATATGACATTCGTCCTTAGGGTCTTTTGTGAACTATTTAGTTTAGGATTACTCGCCCATTCTACAAACATAAATATTGCCTGCAGTGGGTCTTTAGACACGTTTAAATCTGTCACTCAGGGGAACTGCGTACAGAACCGGCGGAAACGAGTAAGAAAGGAAATTTTAAACGTCTATAGGCTCACGGAGATTAAGTTAATTCTGCGTTTGTTAGATGTATCAGACTAGTAACTGCAGCTGCTGCTCCAGTTGTTGCGACAAATTTTATGAGAAATTAATTCGGGTGTAATCTCAATGCTTTCAATTTCATCAGGTACTAAAAAGTAAATACTGAAACCGAAACTGGAACTTCTTTGATGCTGTAATAATTATAGTTACGAATTCGGAGTTCATTTGCTTAACACATTAACACTCAATACACGAGCTGCAGTATATTTTACCATCAATTCAGCATTATTTTATGGTTCGGTATTCATCACTGCACTTCGTTATAGAATAGAAAAGTGTTTTAAATCTCGCGCCGGTTCAGCTTTTATAGAGAGTCCCTCTTTCGGGAATGTTCTGGTACTCGTGAAGAATATTCGTTTAATTTCAGTACTAATTTGGAGCTCCCATCAAAACTTCACGAAGCTCCTAGATGGTTAGGACAATTACAAAAGTGGTTTGTCAGCGACACAGGATGTAACAATATTTTTCTTATTTTGAATTCTCGCGAATTGTTGATTTTTAATTACAAAAGTTGAATTTTTACAGGCATTATACAATGAAATACTGTAAGTACCTCGTACATACTTCCGTGTAAAAAAAGTGCAAGTTTGACGAGTTGTGTAATTGCAAAAACTTTTGTAAAAATAAAAACGCAAAAGATAACAAGACTTAAGAAGTATCCATTAATAAATAATAATGCATCCAGTTTGGAATCAGTACAGTGTTATCTATTCTTCCCTTTTCGAATTTTATACCTTAGTTTTTCTTTCAAAATTTGGTTTGTTTCTAATCGAGAAATCCCTTGGAATAGGAACGTATGCTTGACGGTGTTTGAAAGAAAACTGAAATATTTACAGATATATGTATAAACAACTATTACAATTACATAGGAATTTTCAGTTGGAAAACCATAAACAAATTATATAAAATTATTTTTGTCCAAGAACTAAATAAAGTTAAACATGTACGAAAATAACAAATCAAAGAATATTTTTAAACGTGCAACTATTTCCTAATATTTAAACTTAAAATTTTACTTTGAAGCGAAGATATAAATAAATACATTTACATTAAGCTTCAATCATGTGTAAAATTTTTAGGATAAACTATCTGCATGCACATATTTTCCACAATTGCGAACTTGAACATCTGTGAGTTAATTGTAAATGGGAATTATAAATAATGATTAATGCATTACCTGTGATAATTAAAGTTCATTATTTACACGTATATATTAAATTGCTTTTTACTCATTGTCACAGTAGCTGATTTGAATTTTATAATTTATTAATCCAAAGCCGTCAAGTGAGTTTGATTATTAATATATCAATATTTTAATCGTCTAGATAAAACGAAATATAGTTTAATATGAAATACCTCTTATTAATATTGGAATTTTTTTGGTAATTTTAATATTAACAACCAATTTAAGCATAAACTAGACAAGACTTAATTGGTATTTGTATTGATAAGATTTAATTAATATTGGTATTGATAAGACTTAATTGGAATATTCAATCACTGCACGTTCATATAATTTAAATTAAATTAAATATCGCTTTTAATAAATTTTCATAAAAATCAAGTTACTAATAGATTGCGAATGCAGCTGATTTCTTAAAATTTTATTTTCGATTAAAAAAAATCCAGTTTGACAAAATATAAAAAATTTTCTAGGAATATAATTTTGCATCATCGAAAGTGATGATGTAATGCCAACTAAATTATCTTCATTTTATACTCTAGGCCAGTCTTTCTCAAAGTGGGCGATAACGCCCCCTTGTGGGCGCTAGAGGCCTCTAGGGGGGCGGTAAAGGGCACAGAGAAAATTGCGGGAAACAAGATAAGACTCATATATGGCAGCCTATAATTTAACTAAAGTTATTAAAGTAATGATTGCGATTGTGATTTTGAAGATGTGGTAAAGTTAAAAAGTTTAGGGGGCGCTAGAAAATAATTGATTCTCAAAGTGGGCGGTAGACGAAATTAGTTTGAGAACCTATGCTCTAGGCTCAATATTACAATCGTCGATGAAACTTGGATAAACGTGACGTAGATATGGAAGAATGTTAAAGGCTATTCGGCGAAAAGTCCTTATTCGACGATTGTAAAACTGGGCCTAAGAGGAAGAAGTTCTCAATGAACTAATACGACAATATTTAAGACAATTTAAAAGGAAAATTGAAAAGAATTTTTTTTTTACTTTTCTTCCTTCATACGTCGTGGTGCACTGGTACAAAAACAAAAACCTGTTCATTTGATTTGCCACACTGTTGCCAGGTGTTATTAGTTCCAAAATCAGTAAATTATTTTAAAATTTCTCTAAAGGCACGTGACTCCTTGACGTCTTTCGGCTCTTCTCTACTTTAACAATGTTTGATATGAAAAAAAGCGAGTAAAGTCAACCTAGTAATTAATTTCGAAAAAATCAAAGAAATTCATGTAGAGGTATCAAATAATACTCTCCTTCTTACAGATAACAGAGTCATGGGAAGGTAAGGCAATTTATTTATTATGAAGTTTGACAGACAGCGAAGAAGGCACGGTAAAAATAGTCCACAAAGTATGAACTAGGTCTGCAAGCTTTTGCTATGCAGAGAAGCTTATGATAATCGCAACGCCCTAATAAAGGACCTGTGGAAAAATAACCTCTGGAAAGTAAGTGGAAGAGACCTGGACACGTACTCCAAAGACCATCAATGATGATAACCGCAAAATAAGAAGACCAAAGTATATCTGAAAAAAACAATCATAGGAAAGTAACAGTTTTTTTCTTTTGGTTTTCCCTTTTTGTCAAATGTGTTTCCTAATTTGTCAAATGACTTTTCAATCCGTTCAAAGTATAGTAGGCGTGCGGATTGGAAAGTCATTTAACAAATTCGGAAACATAATTGACAAAAGGGGAAAACCAAAAGAAAACGACTCTAATAAAAAATGGCAGATTCGTATAGAGGTTCTGCTTTCTCGCAGGAATGATGAGATTACATATTCAATCTCTAACTCAAAACAACGTTTAAACTTCTAGGTGATGGATAAGAAAGACATGTTTTAAGCAAATAGACTAATAATACGGACGTTAATCTGATGTGAATATAAACTAGCCAAGGTTGTCTGAAATTCTTTACCAATACGAAGAAAACTACGTTTTCAAGTTTTTCTTTTTTTTTCTTTCAAAGAAACAAAAAACATGTAAATTTCCAGATGCACACAAACATCGCAAAATTATGCGAAGATAATTCCGCCAGCTTATAAAATAAATATTTTGATGTGCCGGGATTGTTTAGGAGATCATTAAGTGCTATCTTTGTGGCACTAATGAAACACTAGAAGTGACGTTAAGCGCAGATGCCCGACTATTTTCGGACTCACTGATGGAAATATGCGCTCCGTTTCCTCCATTATAAATTTTATTTATTCCGTAGATTTCCCTGGATGCCGCGTGAATGGAAAAATCCTGCCAAAATCGCTTTTGCGGCAAAGAATTTCTTATTATTAATAAAGAAGTAAATATTTGGAGGAGCTTTCGCATTCTCGCGCCGTAATTTAATGAAGCGGGCAATTGTTTACCGAATAAATTTATAAAAAAGCATTACGTACGCGAACACCTGCCTCTTGATTTTCACCAGCTATAATACGAACTATTGTTAAATAACGGGCTGTTATTTAAAGAAACGGATTAATTTTATAACTTTCTTAGTAAACATGGTTTCATGTATGTATTTCTCGGATGAGTATTTTAAACATTGTTGAAGAAAACGCATTTATTTTATGTATTTATTTTTTCAAATTCATTTAGCATTACATTGTTTATAGATATATAGCTGTAAAAACTAAGGAAATATTACTGTTTATATCCCACATTTCATCAGTACGATAACTTAAAACAAATAGATCGCAAGCTGAAGTTCAACTATAAATGAGAAATGTATTGAAATGAAAGCACGAAGTGCATCCAAAGGAAACTTAAACAAAAACAAATGTAAGTACGTAAATGTAAATAAAAGTTCCTGGCTTTTCCTCTGTTCTCCACAAATGCAAATTGCATGGCGGTGATACCGATTTGCACTTCAAATGGGAAACATTTACATGCAAATGACTTCTGTAAATTAGTAAACATGAATTTGCACATAATTCACAGCGAGCACGTTTAATTGTCTCTGTTAAGCCGTGATTTGAATCTGCTGTGTTTTGTGTAAAAGTCATTATTAATTTTCAGATTCTCAAGACTTTCATTCAAAAGTTTCGAACAAGTGTCTTGAGTGCTCGTGCTTACACTACCTGGTCGACGTGTGTATCTTATCCAAAACATTCGGCTTTTTATTCATGACAGTATTTTGTTGTTACAAAACTTAATAAGTACATTCTGTACTTTTCCAAATATCAGCTCAATCATAGGTAGCAACAAAAATAAATATGTGCAGACGTAGATGTTCAGAACTGAAGTATTTTATTTTTGTAATTATTTCCAGCCATTTTCATGAAAATATTATCTTCCGTCTGTCACTATTAACGCTTAAATGGGCTTTAAATTATGCAGAATGACGAAGGCTAAGTGAATTAGTGCGTCAGTTATAACAGCCTTCGACACCCCTACTAATTCTATTATAAGCAACATTAATTGAACTCGACTAACTCTTTTACATTCAGTAAAAGCAAACTGCAAGAGGAAAAGGATTTTTTATCCCTTAAAAATTCCATTAGGTTGAAGTGCATTACAAATGATTCGTCGACGCCATCGCAATCCCATAAAAATATCCTAATACTATCAATCTTCGCAGGATCAGATCAAGGACCACGCGTTTCCTCAAATGACTGACAAAGTAACAAACGTATCCCGTGATATTTTTGTGGGCTGTAAATCATGCGCCATTATGGTCATTAATAATAAATGTTTCTGGTAAGTATAAACTGTCGCCGGCACTCCTCATCTTTGTTTAAATTACTCGTAAGTTATTCAGGATGCGTTTTTATTCACAAAGCATCGATATTCTAACATTGGGCGTGTTTATCATAATAAAACAGGGATAATAGTTTCTTGAAACGTTTGTGCCTTACGCATTAATATTAATAAGACGACCCACACGATTCTGAGCGGCTACATGTTTTCTATCAACGTAGACGCTCGGAACTAAATATGCAAACGGTAAGTCCTGTGTACTTTAAAACCTCCGGACAAAATCGTATTGTTATTTAAAAAGAGTCATTGAAGCATTCTTTGTTATGAGAAAATAATGAATTTTGATAAATTTTATGTTTATTTTTCTTCCTACATTAATTTTTGTATTTTTCTTATTTAGTTCGCTTCATTATTTTGGAGTACAAACAAGTATAAAATTATTTAATATGTGACAATGAGTAATTTAAAAATTTATTGGCATCCAGCCTTTCTGGTACTGTCGGTGTAATATTGCTGATATAAGGTGCTTTTGTTCGTGCCAATGATTACTAATCGTAAAAACTGGATTAGCTTTGTGTACATTTATTTGTAACTTTTATGAAAAACGAAGGAATGAAACTCATATCACTCATATTTCATAAAATGAACGGAAGAAAGTTACGAATCAATGTACACAAAGTGAATCCAGTTTTTATGATTAGTAATCATTGGCACGAACGAAAGCACCTATAATGTCAATAAATCGGTTTGATAAATTTCGAACACATTTTCACATTAATGATAATATCTAAAATCTGTTAGTGGTGATACTACAAATATTATACAGCGTGTAATCGAATAAGTTTCACATATTAATACTGTAAGTTCTTCATCACATAAGGAATTGATTCTGCAAATATCAATGTTCTTGCTCGAAAATAAAAAACTGACCTACCACAAGAGCGCATCACCTTTTGTTTGAGAACCTCTGCTCGTTCGTCAGTGCCTCTGCGATTTTTATAGACGCATCGTAAAACAATAAATTCCGCAAATGTCACAATCACTGGGTTAGTGTCGCCCGCAATACAATCTGGAACGGAATCTTCGAACATCTGTTTCATTAAATAATCCACATTAATTACATCGTGATATTCCACACTTTGTAAATAAATAACACACTATGTGATATAATTTGTTAATTTCTTATAACTTACATTCATTATTTTAACATAAGTTCATTGATAAGAAACAAATTGGTGACAGGAGAATTTTGCGGATGCGAACATTTTTTTCGGTTCCGTCAAATAAATAAATGCATTGACTGCACTAAATACAAATGTTTAGTTTAACGCTTTTCCTAAGTTTTGAGAACATTCTTAAATCATTTACTGTAATAAAGTAAATAGGTGCGATTTTATCGCTCGAGTTTAACAGTACGATCGTTTATTGTTTAATTCACGTATAAATTACTATTTGCTTTCAGAATATTAAATGATAAAGAACGTCTAATAATAATTAAAAAGGCAAATTTCAACACAACATTTGCAACTATCGTAATCAGCTGACACTGTGAACAGGCGTAGACGCAGTACCTCCGCGATCTTTCGGAATTTATCTTGCTTAGCCTGAACGTAATAAAGAATCATAAATTATGGAATGATAAGTTCGGCGCTTTTCGTTCCTATAATACTTTTAGAATGTGACCTTTATTGAGTTAATTGTTACCTATTCTTTTACTTATTGTTAGATAGGATTCATAATTACAGTTTTATTTTTAATTAAGGAAATAAAATTTTTATGCAAAAATTATTTTGTGAAAAATCTGCATATCTATTACTTAAGTATTAATTTAAAAAACAGCTGGAATCTCCATATTCTTTCGTACGAAAGTAATAAATTTCCTGCCTCAACGTTTATTGTATCGCATCTGCGGGTTTACTGCGTATTTATTACGTATAATAGTATTTATTGCTTTAATAGTAAATTTCGCTCAGCCATTCGGGCCGTCCGGGGCTTTAAATCAAAGCCAGCGGTTGTCAAACGTTTTATGTAAAAACTAAACATATATTTTTCCGAAGTTATTATTGAATTTTTTTTCAAACGTATGCCGTAACTTCGCTTCTTTTCTTTTGTATTAGTTGTGGTTACAATATGTGAAACTTATTCGATTACACGCTGTATGTATAAACATTGTTTTCATTATGAAAAAATTAAACATTTTTTACATTAAAAAATATTTTTGATCATAAATAATAGAATAATAAGAAATGAGATATCGAGTATTTTCACCAGCAAAATAGGCCTCAGGCAGGGATGTATATTAAGTCCATTGCTATTTAACCTAGTGTTGGATGAGGTAGTCAAGACATGTAAAGAAAAATTTAAAAAGTACAGAATAGGATTTCGGAAAATGAAAATAGTAACTATAACCGAACTATGCTACGCAGACGACATGATAATTATGGGAGAATCAGAACAACAATTGCAAAATAATTTAAACGTACTAAAAGAAGAACTCAAAAAGAAAAACATGAAGATTAACATACAGAAGACTGAAACCATGGCAATCGGAAGAAAAGAGGAGAAACACAACATAGAATTGGATGGAAAACGCTTAGAACAAGTAGAAAGCTATAAGTATTTGGGAGTAATGATTAGTGCTGGCAATCGAAACCGGTTTTTTGGATAATCGGTTAACCGGTTTTGGATATTCGCGGTTTTGAAGAAAAGCAAAAACCGGTTATCCAGATAATCGGTTTTTGGATATTCGAATAGTCGGTTTTTACCATTATTTGGATAACCGGTTATATTCGAAACCGGTTTGTAAAGAAATCGATTAACCGGTTTCAATTTTTTCCGGTTTTTGCCAGAACAAGTAATGATCAACAGGAAAAGGAATTTAGAGGACGAAATAAATGAGAGAGTAGCGAAAGCAGGTAGCCTATTCAACAGTATCAAGACAACTTTTCTGAGTAAGAAAGAAATTCCAACCAATATAAAAACTGAAATAATAAGGAAAATCATGAAACCAGTTCTAACTTATGGGAGTGAGACATGGACAACAAATAAGAAACAAATAAGTAAGCTAACGGGTACGGAAATGAGAATTCTTCGAAAAATAGAAGGGAAGACTAAAAGAGATAAAATACGAAACGAAACATTTAGGAAAAATTTGGACATTGTATCGGTAGAGACCTCAATAGAAGAAGCACAACTTAGATGGTTAAGACATATAATGAGAATGGGGGAAGACAGATTAGTGAAAGGAGTGATTGAAACTAAAGAAACAGAAAAAAGACAAAGAGGCCGGCCTAGAAAATTCTGGAAGGACGAAGTACGCTTAGCCGCAGAAAAAAGAGGATTAAAATGGGAGGGAATAAAGGAGCTAGCATCAGACAGAAAGGGGTGGAGGAAGATATGTAAGAGAGCAGTCCCCGAATACTCAACTCCAACATAGCTTTATGATCCGTTTTCATGCTCAAGCATTTGCGCATACAAATTTGCAGTTTGCCAAACTTTCTGGCTTGTGCGAGCAAACAAATACGTTTTCATGCAACGACTTCCTTGTGCAAATTTGTGTACACAATCACATTTGCGCAAATTGCTTGAGCGTGAAAGCGGACCATTACACCGAAAGGTAGGAAAGCCGAAGATTAAGTAAGTAAGTAAGTAAATAATAGCTAGAAGAAATTATGAACTATTTTTGTGAATAAATTATGTATTTGAATTTTACTTTATATTATTCAATCAGAAGATTCAGGCGGATGAAAAACGTATATTGTATGGTTCATAATACTGTCGATATCACACCTAAATGGTCCGTTTTCACGCTCAAGCAATTTGTGCATGTATTTGCTCAAGCAAATTTGCATAAATAAGAATTGAATTGATAATCCATTTTACGGTCAGTTTGCCCAACTTTCTGGCTTTTACAAGCAAAAAAATTACGTTTTCATGCAACGACTTCCTTGTGCAAATTTGCATGTACAAGCACATTTGCGCCAATTGCATGAGCATGAAAACGGACCTTAATGGAAAGCAGTTCTGATTGGCAAAAAAAAAACAATCCAACCTTTGGATTACAAAGATACATCTTCTATAATTAATAATTACCAAATGGCATTTCTTTTTTTGTAAACAACATAGATTTTCTTATAATAATAAAAACAGGGTTGGTGACAAGAAGTCAGCCAAAACAGAATTATAGTGAAATCTAAAATTTTGTTAATAAGAGTGAATTTGTAATATACTGGGATGTTCAGAAGTTTAATGTTGAAATCGGAAAGCAAGCTGATGGTGAAAGCGAACGCTCAGACGATTAGTGCGTTCACCGTTCTATTTCTATACTTACATAATCGGACGTATGCGTATGTGTGAATGACAGTGCAAAAATGGAATAATGATCTATGTAGTAGCTCTTCTAAAAATAACGTCCCAAGAAAGATCCACACGCATATCCTCTACTGCATGATAAAAAACAGCGCCGGCGACCTAATTTTAAAACCCATAAACAAACTTCTGTGAATCCGGCTAGTCTCGTAAAAATAAAATTCGAGCACTTCTGGTTTGCTTCAGAGGCGCGTTGACATGTCCGTCCCCGGCTAATGGTTATTAACTGTGATCAAACGTTTAAAAATAATAATTCGGTGGCAAAGATGAATGCACTTACTGTTGGAACGAAAAATTATCTTCATTTGAGGACTTCCAACTTGCGGTTAATTTATACTGTACAAACCCGGTAATAAAATGAAAATTCTCACCTGGAGTGTTATAAAAATGCCATAAAAACGGAATTAACATTTAAATATGGGTGCTGCTGTTGTAATGTTGAATGAAGCACAGCAACAAAAGCGCTCTTAAGTTGTACTCTTGCGTAAATGATCAACGATTAGTTTTGTGAGTGACCCACAGGCCAATGCATCTTTATTAAATTTTATTTCGATTGGGTAATATAATAAGATATTTTACTACTTTTTTATTATTTCTATTTTATAACATTAAAAAAAAGCATCATCTTCTCTCTATTTCAGTGATAAGTTTCTTTCATTAATGTTTCTGATTATTTTATTTTATTTTATTTACTATTAACAGTTTTTCTACGACGGAAATATCAAAATATATTTAACATTCTTCATTATTTATTCTATTCAAGGTTAGTTAAACAGTCATTTGAAGAATAAATTCTCAAGAAAAAATTGTACACAATATAACAACCAAGCATTTAAATGTCTTCCTGGATGAAACAAAATTACACCAAAGATAATTTTGTGATAAATGTAAATTTTATATGTATGAAAAAACTTCATAGTCAACACAATAAAAAGGAACTATTGGTAAAATTTAATATCTCAAAAAGTAAGATGAATAAGAAAAATGAGGCTCAAAATTGCCTGGTTATCAAACTACTGTCGTTGTGCTAAGTACTTTGTCGAAATTTTGTACGAGTTCAGTATGTTTTGCAGTTTTTAGGATTTTTTTTCCAAAATATTAGTGACAGTAAATTAGAACATCGCGCAGTGATAAAATTTCTATCTAAAGAGGGACATGGACCAAAAGTCATGAAAGAATGTCTCAGAATGTACGGCAATGATGGGCCTTCTTATTTTCAAGTGAAATTTTGGTGTAAACAGTTTACGGTAACCTTTACCAACAATTAATGATCGAGAGAAAAAAGATTTGCCTCAAGATCTGATTCCTGTCAAGTTGCCTTAGGTAGAACTTAACCCCAAAATTCATCAACTTCAAATCCAACATAAATTCTCCATTTTCAAGAACAGTAATAAAATCTGCCAAGAAGATTTGGATCAAACAAGAGTTGAGGAAATGGTACACCGAAAGAGACAACATCTGCTTGAAGATTTGGTTTCTTCACACCAGCTTAAATTGTTCCCTTCATCCAGCCATTTGGGACTCTTTCGACAGCAATGTGAGAGATCGCGTTGAGCAAATTGGCAAAAAGGTATTTAACAATCTCAATAAGAAACTTCACCATCTGAAATCAGCCCAACACAACGAAAACACATCACGCATGAAATCATAATTTAATTTCCATCCACGTTGGGTCAACCTTTCAGATGTAATTTTGCCTGACCATATTAGCAATGTAATCAATCACACAAGGCCTCAAATACACACCCCCTCCGGCCAACCAAAAAACAACAGTGACCCAAAACTAGTTAAAATTGAGAAAATCACACAAAAACTCAAACCAGAAGACAGTTATCAATAACTTACTTCCCATTTTCAACAATTTTTCACTTCACAATCCAAATCACCCCCACACTTCTAATTCACAAATTAAACAAACCCTCCAATTTATACACAATAACAACTTGACTCTTTCCAAAGCAGACAAAGGTGACTGCATTGTCATTATAAACCAAAATTAGCACATTTTTAAATTCCCCATACTTCAAAACCTTACCGTCCAATCATGTTTCTAAATACAAAACCAAATTTAATAAAACCATAAAACAAACTCAACCATTTTTTGAATCTTATAATACAAAAACGTCATACTTAATTAACTTAAATCCCAACTTACCCCGGTTATATGCTTTACCTAAAATACATAAAAAAGATTGTCCAGTCAGACCCATAGTTTCTTTCTTTGGTTTTCCTGCATACCAACTCACACAATGGCTTTTAAATAAGTTCTCCTCCATTTTGAATTTCTCTCCTCAATTTGGTATAAAAAACACACATCAATTAATCAACAACCTCTCAAATTTCAAAGTCAACACACATGAATTATTCTTAGTTTTATTTGACATAGTGAACTTGTTTCCCATCGTCCCGCCACACGAATATATAGAATTAGTAAAGAATCTCTTGCACAATACACAACTCAGTCAGCAATACATCAATTCCTTTATTAATTTATTACAATTAACTCTAGAATAGCCCTCTTTTTTCTTTTGACAACAAAATCTATAATCAACAATCTGGCCTAGCTATGGGATCGCCCCTTTCTCCGATTTTAAGTGAGATCTTCCTCAACGAACTAGAAACTGATCACATTGCACCTTCCACTTTGTTCAAAAGCCACATCAAATATTGGTACAGGTACGTCGATGAGATCTTAGTTTTATTCAATGGCTCGTTGGTTGACTTACACTCCTTTTTCGAATTTTTAAATTCAATATATCCTAACCACAGTATAAGTAATTACCCAGTAGCGTCACTTAAACGTCAGTGTCAAAAAAAGCGGCCATTCTATTTGATACCCTTATGGAAATGCAATGTAATTTACAGCTGGGTAGGTATCAAACAAAAGAACAAATGAGACAGTTATACTCGAGTGATGCTACTGTGTGATTCTTATACTGTGTCCTAACATCAATTTTACCATGAAGATTAACCAAGACAACATCAACTTTTTAGACTTATCCATGAACATTTCTAATAACCAACATAATTTTTTAATTCACAGAAAACCAACCACCACAGACAGACATAACCATACCAGCACATTCACATCACCCCATCCAACATGTTTCAGCTTGCAATTGCTATCTGGACAGACTTTTGAATATTCCCATGGAAAACTCAAATTTCACATCCGAAATAACCAACATCAAAACTATAGCCAACAATAACGGTTTTGACAACAAATTAATTGACAAACTTTTACATAAGAAAGTAGAAAAGAGAGACATCCTCAAGCATACTTCTCTAGTTCCCTTAGAACGCACTACAAACACAACCTAAGTACCATAACATAACCTTTTTCGGCCCACATTCTTACAAAATAAAATCGGTCTTGGAAAATTCAACATTAATATTTCATTCAAAACTCCTCGTTCACTCAATTATATTCTTTGTAACAATAAAGATAAAATTCCCAATTTCAACAAAAGCGTCATTTACAAACTAACTTACAGTTGCCACAAGTTCTACATTGGCAGAACATGACGTAGTTTAATTATCAGATTCAAAGAACATCTTAGGCCTGGTATTTCGATCATGGTTTAATTTTAACTTTTAAAGGTTAAAGTTAAACCATGAAATACCGGGCCTTATGGCCGTGTGCACAGAACGAATTAACTCAGCTTAACTTTAAGCGGCACTTAGATGTGACTTACACAAAGTTATGAAACTTCAAATGTCACAATATAAACGTCACTCAAATTTAAACTCGATTAAAGTGTTTGGTGCATATGGCCCTTAGTGAGATCAGGAAAACACAATAATCGTTACAACCCCTTTACAAATTCAAATCAACTTTTGCAGAACACGTCAGCCTTTCAGGACACAATTTCACTATCAACAATAACTTCGTCACCATTTTATATTACACGAATAACATCAAAGATAACGAAATCTTAGAACAAATAGAAGTTCACAAAGCTTTAAATAATCACAACACAAAATTATTTTGTCTCAATGATCAATCTGAATTTAACAAATTAAATTTCGCTAATCATTTCACATCACAAATATAATTTGTTTTTCGAACGTATACTACAGCCAACTTTCGTGACCTGCCAGTCCCCATGTTACCGACTAACTTGATGTCAAATTTTGTAGCTTTCATCCTTAAGATGACTTAATGCCACGTGTATTTCAAAATTTTAAAATCAGTTTAACTCAACATAATGGTGTCTTAAGTACTCTTGTTTTCCAACTTAGGATTCATTCTTTTTTCCGCGGAGTTTACTCAATTTTTCCGCGGAGTAAGTCCTTCATTTTTGTCCGATTGTTTTCGGATTCACATAACTTGCAACGATTAACGTTTCAACTTAAAACACCATTATGAATTTTATTCAACAACAACCTTTTTTTTCTTGATGGTAAATTCATTCATTAACCCTTGTTACAAAATCTCTGTATGTACAAAACTTTTCAGCCTGAAGATGGCCTAATTTTCTAATTTTAAAAGGCCGAAACATAGCTCGCACAGTTCAAGTCATTATCGAAAGTTGTGCATTCACTGACAACCACCCTAAAGCACTGATTTAGCACCCTGCGATTTCTTTTTTGTTCAAACATCTCAAGAAAGACCTCAAGGACCGAAAGTTTTCCTCAGATGATGAGTTGAAAAGCTTCGTTTATTGAGACGCAAACAAAAGATTGGATGGAATGACACATCTCGAGAAATATTGGACTGAGAACCGTTTTCTTCACGTCCTCGTATTAACCACAATAATTTATTGTTTAACATCATCCTACGCAATATTTTTTGTCTCATCTATCAAGATTAACCCAAAAATCTGTTTCTCATCAATCAAGAGATAAATGTCCTATCATTTACCGTGTCCGCTTCAAGTCATAGGAACCTTTACCGTCCCTAACAGCGTGAAACGTGTTGGTATTGTGCTAACAATAGTCCACCATAGCATTATTCCCATTTGGAACCACACACGCGCGAGCGTGCGCACGGCCTCGGCTAACACAAATGCCATATAGCCATAAAAAGTTAGATATCAAACCAGGTATGAAATTGAACTTCGTGCTTCGATTCGGTTTCAGATTAAAATGCAAATGTTTAAATCGACGCGGTTTAAACGCCCCTGCTGCTACGGTGCGTCCATATTAATTGAATTATTTTATCGACCAATAAATTGAATTCATATGCCACTCACATTCACCGGAGAAATAAATTTGAAAATTGAAAAAAATGCGATTCTTTAATATTACAATTAAACATAATGAGTGAAGCAATTTTTTACTCTCGATAAAACTTTTAATTTTTTGATTCATTCAAATTCAACAGAGCGGCTTTTGCTACTTTTAAAATAATACAGGAGTAATATGTACATACATACTTTAATTAAAATAATACACTTTAAGATATTAATCTTTTTCATATTTAAAATTGTATGTACGGTTGAAATAAGAAATAATGTCACTTTATCGCACCATCACCTTTATCAGGTTGGAGACCGATTATTATCTGTAAAACTAACAGGATGAAAGTAATTTTCGCTTTGTCTCTGTGATATATCCTATTTCAATAGTTTTATCAGTTAAAATAAACTTAAGTATTTTTAATTTTTTATTTGCAAAGTCAAATTTATCTTGTGTTCAAATTTAATTCAATTTATATACATTTTAAATCTTTTCGTTAGTAGTAATAAATAATTATTTAATGTTTAATATTCTCTTCATGTAAAGTAGCAATATTTTGAAAAAATACTCAATTAAACAATTTATAATTTTACGATGAGAAATGAAAGACTGTAACATTTTACATTATCAAAAGCTGTACTTTTTAAAATGTATTGTGAGAATTAACAGTACAAGAATGAAATGAATTGCATATGTAAAGAAAATAAGCAAAGGAACAAAAAATTAACTCATAAAGCAAAATATAAAATCAAAAAACTAGTAAATCTATTCGAGAATAAAATATAACTCTATTAAGACCCAGTTTTACAATCGTGGAATAAGAACGGAATAACTCTTCGCTAAATATCCATTAATGTTTCCCCATATCTACGTCACACCTACGTCACGTTCTTCTAAGAATAATGCTTATCCGACGATTGTAAAATCAGGCCCAAGAGAAAGAACAGACTTAATGAAACAAAAATAAATTATGAAATTGATCAAATTTTAAAAAATAATCAAAAATGGACTACGATGAGGCCACAATTATTAAAACAACAAACTGACAATATTTCTTTTCCAACATGTGTAGCAATATTTTTTGTCAAATTAATTTACTATACAGGGTGAGACAAAAGTGGGTATTCGGAAGATAGCATCCTTATTATTGCAGATTTTTAAAAGCTATTACTTACATGTGGTATAGGTGTCCGATTTAAAAATAATACAATTGCACAGGTTGTTTCGTGTAGCTGTGCTAAACCAAAATTGTTTTTTTAATTGAAAATATTGTATATTGTGTTTAGAAAATTGTTGCAAGACGGTTTTAATTGCAATTGATTCCTCGAGCATTCTTTGGACGGCTCTTTCGGCCCTATTTGGGCCCTCTTCAGCAGAAGAGTAACTCGAGAACTCCACTGCAATCAAACCGACCTGTCTTAGTTATCTCAGAATAGAGTACATTAGTAATCAATAATTTATAAACTATTGATAATATTAATAATTCATTAATATTAATAACTAAAACATACCGGTTTGATTGCAATGGAGTTCTCGAGGTATTCTTCTGCTGAAGAGGCCCTAAATGGGGCCGAAACAGCTATCCAGAGGATGCTGGAGGAATCCATTGCAATAAAAACCGACTTGCAATAAATTTCAAATTGTGTGGGATGACTTATTATATTCTCACAGAATATTCAATCAAAAATCGGCCGCAAGATGTCACGATCTAAACTAGTGTAATTATGGTTTACTTCGATTAGCTTTTATGAGTAGATCAATTTACAGTGAAACCTCCATAACTCGAATCTCAAGGGACCGGAAAATTACTTCGAGTTATAGAAATTTCGGGTTAAAGAAAGAGATTTCAATTACACACAATGTACAGGGACATCAGTAAATTTCGACTTACAGAGAGTTTAGAGTTGTGGAGGTTCGAGTTATGGAGGTGCGACTGTATTATGAGAGTATTATGTACCAAGAGCTAATCGTTTTTGAGATATTGGCATTTAAACGCAAAAAATGGTATTTTTTGGTATTTTTTTTTAGATCAGATGTTTATTAAAATTTTGTTTTTAAATTTTGCTATAATATTACATAAGAATTTGGAATGGAAAATAATATTCCTTTTGAAAATATAACAGTATTTGAGTAAAATAAACAGATGTTTATTTTACTCAATTATAAGTAAAATAAACAGATGTTTATTTTACTCAATTCTTTTAAATGGAGAACCCAATACAGGGTGTTATCGAATTGAGTAGAATTTCACAAGGTGGTAGTTTGGATCAAGACAATCAAAAAATGTTATACAGAGTTCGCCAGATAAGTTGGGCCATGTGGGATTTTTTTTTATTATTGATTTCTCAGAAAAATTTATTCTTTATGAAAGTCCCTATATCTTCCCAAACTCAACATACCTACACTTATCAAAATTTGAATTTGTCTGTTGTCATATACCGAGGAGATCAAAATATTTGAAATCGAAGTACCTTTATTTTTCAAAATACGCGAAAATATTATTTGGAAAAGCTATTCAGAAATGTTATGAGATCTCAAATATGAAATCATGGCAGCCTACGGTGAAAAAAGAAATTTTCCATATTTTTCAATTTTTCTCGTATCAACGTGTGTATCGTACAACTTTGAAAGTGTAATGATGGACGTTTCTTCAGGTGTGATATTAACATACCCTGAAATTTCTTTTTCGCTCTTCTACCAACTAGAAATTATGATCAATAACATTCATACCATAAATCTTTTAACTTTTTTGTCCAAAAATTTTGTTTTCTCCCTAGACAACCGAGATTTCATGTTTAAGATCTCAGAACAATTCTTATGCATTTCATGTTTAAGATCTCAGAACAATTCTTATGCCCGGTTGCACCAACTTTTTAAGCAGAGCTTAAATTTAAGTTATGTTTAGAATGTGACATTTACGTATGGTCAGTATAATGACAAATACATTCTGACTGACATTTAAACTTCAACTTAAGTACCAATTAGAACCCTGTATATTATTATTAATTTTAATACATCTTTCACTAAGCTTTACAGTAAAAGAGGGTTCAATATGCGTAACACACATCAAACCTACGCACAGTAAAACCTCAAATTCGTAAATTCTTAAAACAGCATTTATTCCAGTTTCCAATGCAATATTTTGTTTAATCATTGAGTTTAATTATAAAATCTGTATTCAGTTTGTTTATAGTTTTAGTCAAATCATGTTTCATATGACATATAGTATGTTCCATTAAAGAAAAAAACATAACTTTGATTTGACATAGCCACAAAAAAAGTCCGATGCAATTGTAACCAATTTAAAATCATGCACCACCTTATATCATACGTAAGTAATAGCGAAAACAGATTTTAAAAATCTGCAATAATAGAGACGCTATCTTCTTGGTTCAGCCTGTATGTATTTATATCTATTATATTAAAAAAAGAAAATTCAAGCCCACTACGATGTAAGTCTTCAATCTTGGATTTGAATTGAATATTGAATATACACTGCGCCGCAAAATTAACGCATAATGCGAAAAAATCACGACCTGTTGTAAAACCTCAACGGTTTAGGTTTAGAATCATTAGATTACTTTTTAAAAAGAAATAAAACAGTTTTAAGTAATTTTAGCAAAAAGCTAATTTTTTTTGGCCAAATTAGTAAACTCTTAAAAACTCAAAACGCAACAATAACTCAAAAACAACAAAAAAAAAAAAAACAATACTTTAATACTTCGTGTTTCCTCCTCTTGCATTAATAACGTCGCGGCAGCGGCACCTTCTTCTCATGCTTAAAATGAGTGATCTAATTTCATTTTGATCAATGTTTTCCCAAATTTGAATTGATCTTTCAGAGAGCTCGTGAAGGGTTGCGGGAGGGGGTTGTAAAGACCTTACACGTCGGCCCATCGTATCCCAGACGTGCTCAATCGGATTCAAATCCGAACTTCTACTCGTAGATGACCAAAGCATGGAGGGAATTTCAACTCCCTGGAGGTATTGTTGAACCACTCGTTCCACGTGCGGGCGAGCATTATCTTGCATAAACAAGAAATTTACGCCTATGAAAGGTGCAAATGGCATTACATGAGGATCCAAAATGTCCGTTATGTAATTGTTTACAGTCAAATGCCCACCCTGCATAAACACTAAATCCGTACGAGCCTCTAAATTTATACCTCCCCAAACCATTACAGACTCTCCGCCATATCTGACTGTTCCGGTAATGTTACATTGAGCATATTGCTCTCCAGGACGTCGATACACTCTTTGACGACGATCATCGCTATATAGATAAAATCGTGACTCATCACTAAACAAGACAGTGCCCTATTCGTGTTCTCCCCAATTTAAGTGTTCTCGTTCAAAAATAAGACGTTGTCTACGGTCTGCCCTTGTGAGCAGAGGGTTGGTTCCAGCTCTGTACGGACGAATATTGCTTTCAGACAACCTTCTTCTTATTGTATCATTGCTGATTAGCACGTTATAGTGATTGGCAAAGTCGTGACGCAGGAAGGTACTTGTAACGAACTTCTGTCTCAGGGCCTAAATCCGTAAAAACCGATCTTGACGAGGCGTTGTTGCCCTTTTTCTTCCTTGTCCGAGTCTCCTGTTATGATTGCCAGTTTCTCGAAACCTAGTCAGAGCTCTCGAAATTGCAGATTGATTAACACCAAAGCGTTGAGCAACACGACTTTGGGTATATCCTTCATCGACCAGTGCAACCACAACTGCACATTCTTCTGCAGATAAATTTCTACAACGAGGTTCTTGATCGCTCATTTTCTTAAAACGAACTCAAGAAAAAGTCCAAACCGAAATAACTTTCCAAAAATTTCCACAAACGCAATAAGTAAAATTGACGTTTCTGGTAACTAACAGATTGTTTGACAATGAGACATGCAAATGTTGAAAAGTATTCATAGGCAACTTTTTACATCTCTAGTAAATGTGAAAGACGTTTAAAAACAAAAACTAGTTTTAATAAAATCTTGTTTAAAAATTATGCGTTAATTTTGCGGCGCAGTGTACATAAAATATATTGAATATTACTTAAAAAGTTTCGCCGTTTTAATAACTTTCAAAATGTTAAGACAAATTTCCTAGGTACGATGTAATGTTTAAAATTATATTAAAGTAGGTTCTTGTCCGATGAAAATTGTATCACAAATTCTTAAAAACTGAGACTAAATGCGCACTAACACATTACGTTTCACTATCGTTTGATAGCTTCTTCAGAAGTGAAAAAATATAAACAAGGTTGTCAAAATAAACAAGGTTGTTATTAGAAACAAGGTTGTTAATAGAAACTGAAAAAGAAATTGATCTTTTTTTTGTAAAGTCTAAAAATTAATTTTAAACCTAACATAATATTTTATTTTAATAAAATTAATAAGAATCTAGAAAACTACAAAATATATCGTTTAAATTTGTAAAATCTGTACGTTTATTAATAGAATTCGATAACATTTTTATTTTACACATTTCTATAAAGCATCTTTTGAAAATAATATTATACTCACAGTATAAACATTTTCTAATGAATGTTCTACAAGCATTGAATGATTTTGATTATTCTTTTGGATATGATATTTATGTTGGTCTGTACGTTTTTTTTTTTAAATTTTGACTTGTTTCTCCAATATAACATGAATTACAATTTAAACATTTAATTTCATAAACCTCGTTAAGTTGTTTTAGTATTGCTGTTTTGGTTTTTAAATTTGAGAAAATAATATTTAAATTGTTTACAGATTTGCTAGCTAAAATTAAATTGTGTTTTTTGAAAATGTGCTTAAATGATTTATAAACAAATTTATAAGTTATAAACAAATTTATAAGTTATAAACAAAAATTTGTTAGTGCTTATTTCATTTATGTATTTATTTAAATGTGTTATATAGTGATTCAATATAAGGTAATGATATGTATTTTTTGTTTGAAGTTTGTTTCATATTATTGTAAATTTTTGAATTTTGTAGATATTTAACACGAGTTTTAATTACTGATTCAATAAGATTTATTGGGTAAGAATTTTGAACATTATTTCCTTGACAGTTGTCTTGCTTTCAGATAAACTTTTCATTTATGACAATTTAAATTTTGTAAAGAAGACTCTTGTTCAAAATTCTTATCCAATAAATCTTATTGAATTAGTAATTAAAAATCAATTACTTTTTCAGTTTTTAATAACAACCTTGTTTATTTTGACAACCTTGTTTATATTTTTTCACTTCTGAAGAAGCTATCAAACGATAGCGAAACGTAAAGTGTTAGTGCGCATATTTAGTGTCCCTTTAAAAGATTTTGTGATACGATTTAAAATAAAAATAAAGTAAATAATGTAAAAATGTTTGCATAAAAAATTACAGCACCATTCAATTTTGCGTTTTAGTTCATCGTATTAATTAGTTTGCCCGGATGTGAAGCGGAAGTTATCTTCAACTGCGGTTTCTGACCGATATGTTACAAGCTGCTCTGGAACGCTGATTACTATAAAGCTAATTAGTAGTTTTTTTTTACTATACGTTAATAAGCAAATTATAGTCAGTGTAAACTTCATTTTTATTAAAGAATCTGCTTTAAATTAAGAGTTACAAAAGCAATCGTTCTTCTCTATCAACATTTTTTCACTTTCCTTCCCAATAAAAATTTCACGACTTCAACTTCTCAATCTCTGCAACGGACATTTAATTAAATATGCAGAGTCAGAGAAAAACGAAAACGCGTTTAAAACAGTTGCCTCCGGCTATTATTCACGTTTAATAAATCTGTTTACGGGGTCTGAAATGTGTAATTAAAACACTTCTTTTATTACGGTAGAACTTTCGATATGATTTGTATATCTAAACGGTAAATTCAGTTTTATGGTCCATAAGTCGGGAAGGTGAAGCGCTAACGATAATGGTAAAAGCATGTAGTACGGTGATACTGAAACTGTAACATAAGCTATCATTAATCAGCATGTAAAGTGATGTGTAAGGAGAAGGGTGTAACCTTCAGCGCCGGGGTTGCTGCTCACAAACAAGCACATCTGCTACGTCTTGGTGAGAACCTAATTTGACAGCATCAGCGACTCGGATAACTTTATTTTTCTTGTCTTTACTTACGCATTCACTCGCGTAGTATTACCCAGTTATGAGTAAAGTACATTCCTTGGTGGATTTACTTAAATTTAATCATTCGTTAAAAGTAAACGTTGCTATGGTTACATATGCTGAAGATATAGGAATGATTATTCTTAACCGATGATTAAATGTAAGTGACTTTTGTGAAATCCAGCATATTTAAAATAAAATAATGAGAATCTGGTTCATCAGTTTGATAGTTTTCCACTTAAAATAGTCAACAACAGTAAAATGTGGACAAAATCGTACTTTGTAAAGCCCATTTTTTATTATTTGCCGATCGCATATAGATCTGAGTTAAGAAAATATCCGACGAAACGACATGATATGACAAAAGCCGCAAGGCTGTTTTACGAAAGTTACGAGGAGATATCTAACGTGCGTTCAAAAACTCCTGCGTTTGCAGTTGGCGTTGGTTCGGTAAACGTACGTCTGTGTTCTGAATATAACCATAACCAGCTGATTTCACTTACTTAATTTGACGTTTTAAGGTTACAATAATTTTGTTGTGGAATTAATTCTCTCTTGCTCCTGTTTGTCATTAATTCATTTTGTTTTCTTAGGTAAATATAGTTGCTTCCTGCTTTAAATTAAAAAATAGTCTTTTCTTTAGAAGAAAAAGTTTTTATAGTTGAAAGTTACTTTCGCAACGGAACAAAAGTTAACGGAGTTTGGACTTCAGTAGATGAATGGATTGAAGAATTTCGTAATGAATATCATTTTGTAGAAACTTTAAATAGATGTGCAGTGAGGTTTCGTAAGAGCGGTGCTGTTGTAATGAAAATTGGAGGACGACCAAAGAAGCGTACAAATGAAACCATTGCAGAAGTAACTGAATGAATGCAGAATGAACCCCACACTTCTGTTCGCCACTTGCCACAACAAGTGAATCTCTCTGTGGGGACATGCCATTCAATTTTATGTAAAGATGCCCACTTGGTGGCCCACTTGCACGGTCTGTAAACTATAACGGTTGCATCATCCGTCCTGTAACCAACAGCAACACAACGTCACCGATAGACCTTACTCGCCATTTCCATGGTTACTAAAGTTAAAGTTATAAGTTGCCTGGTAAATTTCAGTCAGTGATAATAATAAATACGGTAAAATGTCACTCACGATCAGATGGGCAATTTAAATATCTATTCACGGCCCTTTTTTATACGAATAATCGATGTTAGATTGTTTTTTGCATTATTGTCACATGTACATTAACGATGTACGATAAAAATCTTTTTGTGTTTACTATTAGTACAAGTTCAGATTGCACACCGGATTCCAGGAATTTTCTCTAACTGTCAGAAGATTTGTATTAAAACGAATTTTTAAACCATATTACTATTTACTTTTTATTAATGAGAGTAAAGACTAGTCTACAATTGCCCGGGACTGAGAACGTAAACAGTAAAGATAACGATAAAATATTGTCAATTATGACTAGTTGCATCAAACATTTATGCTCAACTTAACTTTATGCGTCACTTTAGACTTAAAATATGACTTACACAACGTTGGGTAATCTCAAATCTAAGCTCAGCTTAAGAGTTTGGTGTAACTGACCATTCAAATGCTTCACCTTCAACAGGTATGATTTTTAGTGTCATTTTCCTTTTGACAACTGATCAAAACTGCATTTAACTTCAACAAGCAGGCTTTGACTGGTCTATAGCTGACGTCACAAACTGCCGACATGAGGTAACCGTTATAGTTTACGGACCGTGGCCTACTTGTACCCATATCGTTTAACAGCAGTTCATGTTTAATTGGACCAGTTTTTTTTTTTTCATTGGAAATATTAATGCAGGAACAATCAGAGACGAAATTTTACAGCCATTTTTCAATAAACTCCACGACAATGAATTACTTGGGGGCTACTTCCAGCAGGATGGAGCGAGACCACATTGTACAGCTGGCACTTTAGAATTGCTCTGAGAGTTCTTTGATAATAGACTTATTAGCAGAAACACTGCAATTCCTTGGCCTGCACGATCTTGCGACTTGACACCTTATGATTTCTTTTTATGGCCTTATATTAAAAATTCAATATTTCGAACTCCTATTAATAACATAGAAGTATTAAATGAATTAGCGAGAAGTTCGAAGAAATAAATAATATGCCTCACCTTTTGGAACACGCAGTAAATGGTGTAAGGAATAGAGTTTAAAAATGTATTGAATCCGGTGGTGGGGATTTTAATCATTTTTTATAACTTAGTGGAATTGAACGGTAAGTGCAAAATTTTCAGTTTATGACCTCAATTTACTTTGTTTGCTGTTTAATTTTGTTCGTATGACATGCAATTAATAAGTAAAGACACTTTGTTTGTCGCTATCTCAAGTCATGGCCAACTCTAAACGCGGGTGTTTTTGAACACACTTTATATAAAAGTTTTTTGACTTATCGATCGATCGATCGATACGTCAATACCTATACTATACCAGTAAATAAAAAATTCTTCGAAACGTGAAATGAACTCCGGTGATATGACTAGACACAAAGCTGTCAAAACCCCAGTCCATAACTTCATTTAACGACGCAATTTCCAGGCGAGGATTAAAAGAGGATGAGAGCCCATTACGGATTATCGAGCGAAACGATCAATGAATCAATTTTATAATTTCTCTGGGTGACAAAAAGAAATATGTCGTACTGATTAAGACAGAGGGTAACTTTTCAATTACGAGGAGACTGTTAAGTTTAGTGGTCACGATAAAACATTTACAACTTTTAGTTTCTGATAAGGCTGCATTTGTAAGTAATTATTACAAAGTTTTCAAGTTTTTTTTAATTAAATACGTTAATTATAATGTTTGCGCGACTAGCCCTAAACTATTTCAGTGAAGTTATCGTAACGTAATACTTCAGAAAATGGAAATTATATATACATATAGTGAACTCCGGCTCCAGTGAACTACCCACTCGAACGAACAGTTAGAATTTTACATTATATCTCGATATATACTGATAAAAATTATTCTGTAAAATTACTAAGAAAAACATTGGTTTTTTGTTACCTATGATTTTCCTAGTAAATTTACAATTGTTAGAAGTGAAGTGTAAAATTCCATTTCATATGTTTTATTCAGTACTTTTACACATTCTTGGTAATCTTCCGTGGTGTTCACCAGGGGAACTACGTAAATTTACAGAATGCATTTTATTTTACCTATATTTTCCAGTAATTTCTAGTAATTTTACCACAACACTTATAATCATTAAGAAAATTTACACGCGTTCTCTGTAAATACACATACTTCAATAGTTTAGTGTAAATAATTCAATATTTTCAAATTAAAATTACATATTATTGTAATTTTGAGTTACAGTTTACTATTAATACATAAAGTGTACAACATTTTACAAGAATTAAGGAAAAATAAATGTAATTTTATGTAAAATTCAAATCGTTGGCCAATCTATATAAAATCACATCAATATTCTATGTAAAAATATGTGTAATTTTACTGCCATTTTTATCAGTGTAGTGAACAGGGAAAACCCGATACAATGAACAGCACATTATACATATTATTCGGTGACTTCCCCTAATTCTGAATTCATTTGTAACCGTGCTTACGTAAACAGTTGATTTCATTTACAACTAGTGTTATGCCTATATGTATACAGGCTGAGTTTTTGGCAGTGGCGTTCTGGTGTTGGACGACACTTCTGTCAAGACTCAGTGCAATTAGTCTTACAACTATGCAACTATGGTATGTCTTACATTAGACAAATGAATAGGGACTTTCTGATAGAGTTCATTGAACTGTTTTGGAAAGTTAAATTTGCGGATTATATTATTTTACGGCCAAAGCCGCCGCCACTGCCAACAAGCACCCAAGGTTCATCGTGATAAACTGACGCGAAATAAAAAAGATGTGTGTGCGACCATCCGACTTCATTCATCGTTCCAACGTTTTTACCCGACGGTTAAAAATCGGCAAGGCAATAAATTAAATGAAATATTTTCAATAACTTTGAAATTTAGGAGGGTTGCGCTAGTATTTCCTTTTCTGTAGTGATTATTATCAAGTATGTTAGAACCGCAGAAGTAGGAAATCATATCATCATCATTTCAGATTAGAGTGTGCTATGGATTGAGAGAGGGTGTCGAATCGAAAAATGTTATGAAGAGTTATGAAATTATGAAAACAATTTGACGCTGAAAACCTTTAATTGTAAATAAGTATAAAACTGGCAATAAAAAATAAACAATCAATTTATAAAAGGAGCTGGAGATGTTCACTTTCTGCCTCCAGGCATTTTCTATTATTTTTTCAACTCCTTCGAAAACGTTTTGCGGTATTTGCAGTAATCTTGGCGAGTTATTAATTTCATCACTTTTTCAGTTATTCTTTTTCACGCTTTGCAGTTCAGATCTGCTTGGCACGAAATGAATTTGTGCCAAATTTGACGTCGAGGGTCTCTTCAAGGTGGCGGAATTAATACAAGAAGAAATAAATTTGTGTAGTCAAAAATACTTCTTCTTAAATGTATGAGAAAATTTAGTAAGATAAAATGTTTCCCGTTTAAAATTAGGAAGGTATACCAAATTCCAACCTTTGTACTATATACCGATCGATCGATAAGTCAAAGAACTTTTATAATAATAATAATATTAATAATAGCTCTTTATTTTTTTCCTTACAGCAGAAAAGTACATATAAATTTACAGTGTAAAAAGGAAAAAAAAATGGCGTAGTTCAAGTTACATCCGTTAGGATGCTCCCTGCTCTAACACTCAACCAAATAAAAAATAAATGTAAGCATTGTCCACATTTTATAAAGAAAAAAAAACATTGTTCTGAAATTAAAACATGTTCGAAGATTGGCAACTACACTAACTACAATAACTGCAATAACGCGCTCAATGTTGACTGATGCAAATCTGAACAGAGAAGAAAAAAAAATAATACATATTAAACATAAGGAAAGTTTGTTAACTATTTTGTAAATTTAGCAAAAACATTTTATAGTGTTGCTTAAATGAAATTATAGATTTCAACTCTCTGATATGCTTCGGAATACCATTTATAACTTTGGAAATTTGATAAGAAAATCCCTTTTCATAAAACCCAGTATTATGAATTGGAGGTGTTAAACTACCTTTAAATCTAATGTTAAGATTATGTACATCAGTTCTAAATGTGATCCGGTTATATAAGTAAACTGGCTTCTGATAGGAAATAATTTTATGATAAAGACATGCACAGTGTAAAAGCCTGCGACTTCGCATATTTAACCATTTAGATTCAATAAGCTTATTACTAACGAAAGTCCGACGTTGCATACCAAAAATTATTCTGAGGCATGAATTTTGAAGCTTCTGTATCTTTCTAATGCTAGAGCTATCCAAGAAAGAACTGAAGACAGTGTCATAATAATTGAAAACTGATAAAACTAACATTTCACAAAGTAAGGTTTTTGTCTTTTTGCTAAAGAATTTTCTTTTGGAGTAGACAAATTTCAAAGCCCCGTAGGCTTTCTGAGTACACTTATTGACGTGTTCTACAAATTTCAACTGGCTATCAATATTCAACCCCAAACTAATCACCGATTCCTTAAAAGATAGTTTTTGGCCATTAACAAAAATATTCAACACATTTGCCGCTAACGCAGTCGTTCTTAGTTTTCTTGGACCAAATAGAATAATTTCTGTTTTTAAAGGGTTTGAATGAAGAGAATGTTGCTGTGAGATTTTAACCAAGGAGCTAAGATCAGCATTAATTTTAGTACAACTATCATAAGCATTATTAAGAGTAAAAGAATAATAGACCTGAGTGTCATCAGCATAAAAATGACATTTACAAAATTTCACAGCAGATTTAAAGTTAAAAGTGTATAAAGTATATAATAAAGGACCCAAAATAGACCCTTGAGGTACTCCAGCTAAAAGTGATAAAGGAGTTGACATTAACCCGTCACGATGACCGACTGTTTCCTACCCACAACATAGTTAGTTAAGACACTTATGGATTTATTATTTAAGCCAATAAAATGCAAAATTGCGGAGAGCAGAGTATGATCAATAGTATCAAACGCTTTTGAAAAATCCATTAAGCATAATATCGTTAATTGATTTTTATTTTTATGTTATCTCCTTCTAACTTTCGTGGAATAGTCTTGCGGCTTTTGTCACGTGACGTCATTTCGTTGTATATTTTCTTAACTCAGAATTATACGATCGGCATACAGTAAGAAATTATCTGTACTTCGTTTTATGCATAGCACCCATTAGATTTCATTTGAGAGGTAATAACGGTATATTTAAATATTTATAGAAACATAGAACTCTGTCGAAATATGAAAAAATATTCAGGATATTCTATTTCAATTAATAAAGTTGGTGTCAATTCCTGAGAAAGTAGATGGTTGGCATCAATGTCGGTATTGTGATCTGATCTGCCTTATTTGCTATTATCTTGATGTAAAAGATCAAATTTGTGGTATCTATCATTCTTGAGATATTTTGATTTTTCCATAATTTCGACTCAGTCTGTATATGTATATGTTACACCTGATGTACTGTATGTTGTATTATTCACATACAAAAAATTACCGGATGAAAATGCGATGGTGGGAGTTATATTTAGTTATGTATTATGACGTTTGACACCGCTTGACGTCGTTCATTCTGTGCAATGACATTTGAATCTTTATATTTAACATTTATTTGACAGATAACGGCATATAACAGCGTTACATTCTGTTTGTGCCTAAGGCTACGGTTACACTGGATGCGTACTCTGACGATAATCAGGTCGTACGTAGGTAGCACGACATTGGTCGTATGAACAGAGTGGTTTTATTACATGCATTTAGTTGCGACCAGCTTTAATATGGCATAACTAGCCTTATTAAAGCCAGTCACATCACAACTAAATGCATGCAGTAAAACTACTCTGTTCATACGACCAGTGTCGTGCTACTTATGTACGACCTGACGATAATCAGGTCGTACGTAGGTAGCACGACACTGGTCGTATGAAGACAGTGATTTTATTACATGCATTTAGTTGCGACTAGTTTTAATATGGGATAACTAGCCTTATTAAAGCCAGTCACAACTAAATGCATGCAGTAAAACTACTCTGTTCATACGACCAGAGTCGTGCTACGTATGTACGACCTGATTATCGTCAGAGTTCAGAGTACGCATCCAGTATAACCACAGCCTTAAGGTTAACTTTTTGGCAGGTTTATAATTTCTGAATTATTCGATGTTTACTAATACCTATTATTTAGTACATAAGCATCACTTAGATTACATGTAAAAATTTGAAAATCATATGATAAATGGCTTTTCTATGTCAGTTTTCCTTGTAAATTTACATTTTATGAAGACAAATCATGTCGTAATAAATTACAATGTGTTATAACACAAAACAGAAGGAAATGATTTGCGTTTTAAGGCGACTCTCCAAGGAAAAAACCTAAGCGCATGCACAGCAATACGACAGCAATTAAATAGATAAAATATTATTTACAGGCTAATTATAAACATTCAGTACGCTTGTATAAACTTAATAAGATAAACAAATATACGCATAAATATTAATAAACTTCCTCCGACGTATTAATTAAATAAATATTTGTACTTTATTAAGAGCTACATAAAATGTAATGCGCGTTTGCCTTCTAAATTATTTGGGTTTACAGCTTACTTCCTGATGTGAGAAAATAACTTGGTTTGTTTCATTGAAAATTTGCGTAAAATTGCGAGTAAATTACCGTCGCAAACCGCAAGCAACAGGCTGGAATGAAAAAAAAATGGAATTTATGTCTTACTTTATACTCTTACTTACGGAATGTTTACACAGAATTAATGACAAAAGGATTTGTGTGATACATTTACTACAGTTCAATGAATAGCATAACAATTAAGTAATTAAAATAAAAATACTATTTATGTTAAAAAAATGACAAGAAGAATGTTTGTAAGTTGCAATTAGAAAACATATACAGTACGCGAATACTTCCTAAGGCCAGTAAGCGCACACGAACTATAATGAAAATCACGGAACTTGAGCGCTGCGTAATCAATCGCCAAAGCAAGAACCGACAATTATTTCAATCTTATTTCTTTGTTAACGGTGAATGAGAAAAAAGAACGGAGTTATGATTCGTAAGTTTGATGATGCAACACCAGACAATGACGCAGAAGTCTTCTCTTATGAATAATACTATATTTTGTCAAACGTGTTGTAGGCAATTTGCGAAAATTCGAGCACAGTTAGCTTATACTTGATGAGGTGCTCGATAAATACAACCATATCGTGTAAGCCGTCCCATTTTCGCACTACAGAACGAATCATAGCTATGACCTTAGCAGACATACGCGCACTGTATAGACTGTTCAGGAACAAATTCATCATAACTGGTCATAAGTTTGATAAGAAAAAATACATCATTAATTTGAAAGTAGACAACAGAAATACTTGAATCGAGAAGCACGAGAAAATACATAAAAACAGGTTTCTTCACTTATTTTCCAAATAACTTATAAGGGACGCATTTTATTAGAAATAACATAGCAAAGTATTAGAATTGGTTGCTTTCAATGCATCTCTGTAAAATCAGATGTTTATAAATCAATTTTATCCAAT
This sequence comes from Dorcus hopei, assembly GCA_033060865.1. Taxonomy (NCBI): domain Eukaryota; kingdom Metazoa; phylum Arthropoda; class Insecta; order Coleoptera; family Lucanidae; genus Dorcus; species Dorcus hopei. The sequence continues at coordinate 32,899,695 of CM065421.1, read as the reverse complement.
CAAATTTTAGTGTTTAATGTAAATATTTTTTGACAAAAATGGACGTATAAATACATATTTGTTACATTTCGTGCGCTCGCAAGTCTATATTTAAAAATTTGTAACGCTAACTACCTTCTCGATGATTCGAGAATTTTCGAATCATGCACTAGATGGCAGTCTAAACAAAATCAGGCGCCAGATTTGAATAAGTTATATATTTTGTTGTATTCAGCAACTGTGGACAATTAACTCTTTATCGACGTAGTTGCCGAACACGTTTAGGTTATACAGTGTTTCCCGAAAGTAACGGATAAATTCTATCCGTTGAGTGAATGGTTGAGAAAAATCTTTGTTAGATTATAATGAATTTATGTTGTGTAGAAAGTCTGAAGTTGTGTAAAACAACATCGCATTCTATGATTTGCTTGCAATCATTTCTATCCGTGCCATTTTTTCAACCAGTGACATCTAGTAGCAATAAAATGAAAGCCCGCCAGTAACGGCCATATTGGCTCTGAAAACGGTAGTATGAACATCAAAGGTGCCGACACGAGCTGTCTCTACTGATTGATAAGTATACTGTGATCTAAATAAAAACCTGGTCAAGTAGGTTGTGATCGAGAATTTATCCATTGCATTTACATAACAGAATTACTAAATGTAGCCTACTTGACCAGGTTTTTATTTAGACACGAGTTAGTTAAATATCAAATAGAATTTATTAACAATACGTAGTGGATGTGTGTTACGTACTTGTTTAACGATGAGGCTTATTGAAGCCGAAAGAATTGAAATATTAATGATGATTGGGTTCGGACACAAGAAGAAGTTCGTATTTTCTTCAATTAAACTCACCCAAACCGCCCTCCAATATCGCAATCAACGGGTATGTTGAATTGAGATAAACCTAGAGCCGGACATCCATCGGTTTTAGATGAAGACAGACAATTGAATGTTAATGGTGCGGGAAAATCCACATTCAACCCTCGTGCGAGTCGCTTCACATCTTAATACGTCAAAAAATTCAGTTTACAGACTTCTTCATAAGGAAAAGTTTCATGTCTACAGAGTGCACTTGGTGTAAGACTTGTCCGATGTAAATCTTGCATTCATTAGAAATATTACCTTTTCAGATGAGGCAACATTTTGCTTAAATGACACCGTCAATAACCAAAATTGTCGTTATTGGGCGGTTGAAAATCCGCATTGGATGATGGAGGCGAATACACAATATCCCCAAAACGTTAACGTGTGGGCTAGGATAGTGGGTAATGGAATTATTGGTACTGTTTCCTAATGCAGAAGATCTTGATCCCAGCAAGATTGTGCGCCTCCTCATTATGCACGTCCAGTACGGGAATATCTCAACCAAATATTTCCTAATCGATGGATTGGTAGACGGGGACCTATTAGATGGCCGGCAAGATCTCCGGGATTTAACCCCTTTGGATTGTTTCCTCTGAGGTTGCTTAAAAGCTAAAATTTATTTTAATAGACCTCCAAACATTGAGGAGTTAAAGCAGAGAACTCGACAAATTCTTCGAATTGTCTCTATGGCGGATATTGGTATTGGTCGGTGTGAATAAAATGCAGAAAAACTTGCTTGAATGTTTCTTAAAGAAGATCTGTCGTAACATCACTTAATGAAATTTATCTTTTCATTCTTAGTTCATGTTAAAAAGAAACAAAAAATTTTTAATACTGAAATATTATGTCATATTAATTTTAAAAGCCAAATATTCCATAGCCAGTGCCACTTATGTATTAGTATATATTTTTTTATTTCTTTTTTGCCTTTTATTTCAGTACCAGAGGATGTTAGAAGAAAACAAATAAAAGAATCAACTTCTAACTTTTATTCTGTATAAATTTTATCTTAATTATTTTGCTGTAAAATTATTAGGAGAGGAAATAATTGACAATCCTTATTTTTGCATGTCAAATCCTATGTCTCGGAAACCAACTACACCCCGTATGTATAATATTTAAAATAATTATGTTCGATCACGTACCAATATAATAATTTAAAAAAAAATTCTTAAGAAATTAATAAAATTCATAAAATACATATATTACTGTTCCAAGTCGTGTTCGTTAATTAAGTAAGTCAATCTCATATTACATAACTGTAAGTAAAATATCTTAAACAAACTGATTAAATTCTGGGTTTTGGACGATTTATTTTAAAGTCTCGTTCATTTTTTATTGCTAAAATCATCTCGTCACACAAACACGTCCGTTAAAGAATTTAAAAGAGTTCCTTCGGATGTTGTGGAAGACTGCTAAGCAGATGATTAGTTATTCTGACAGCACGCTCAACCGGAACCCTCGTGAGTGATGCTAGTAGCACATCCGGTCACGTCACAGTGTATATTTATTGAACCTTGCAATTATGTTCGCTCGGTTGTGGTGGGTGGTAATTGTTTAATTATTTGTTGCGCTGAATTGCGATTGCGGTTTTAAATTGTTTGCAAATTAAGAATTTACATGTGTCCTTTGGATGATGACTAGCGAGAATTGCTTTAAAATTTGAACGACACCCGTAACAAATTAAAGATGAATAATTTAAATTAATAAATATATGCAGGCGGGACCCTAAAGCAGTTGTTTTAAATTTCCGTAAACTTATCTCTCAGGAGTTTTATAGCTGATATTCTCGATATCTGAACAGAAAAATTAAAATAAAAACTTTATTTTCTAAAATAATGATAATTTCGAATTTACAGTTGGTTCTTGTCCGATGAAATTTGTATCGCAAAATCTTCTAAGCGGACACTAAATCGCGCAAATATACACTTTACGTTTCGCAGTCGAACGACTGCGAAACGTAAAGTGTATATTTGCGCGATTTAGTGTCCGCTTAGAAGATTTTGTGATGATAATTTCGAAAATTATAATTTATATTATAATTTATTATAAGAAATGTGTTAATGAATTTTCGAAATTATCCTTACTTTAGAAAATAAAGTTTTTGTTTTAATTTTTCTGACCTTACATTTTTCTGTTCAGGTATCGAGAATATCAGCTATAAAACTGTTATTTTTTAACGTTTGGTATGGTAAGTTATACAGGGTTATTTTTTAAATTTTTTATCAACTCTTGCTTTGAAATTTAGACGCCATGTCTTAGCTTTACTGTATGTTTCTTGACGTTTGTTACTCTGACAGTTATTGAAATCTAACCTGTATAAAGGGCTTTAGAATGTTTGTTGATCGCAGTCACGTCCACTACGTCATTAAAACAGACGATTGTAACAAATTGTGTGAGTGAGATATCCGTAAATATAGGAATTCCTGGTTTACAAATTTATTTCCACCTTCTAAGTAAATGACATTTTATAAGTTAATTTTGTTGTTTATGGTAACCAAGTAAACGATAAATTACGGGAACAGACCTGTAATATTTTACGAGCTGGACCGTGTTTCTCAAGAAACACAAGTCTATAAGTTAACAAGTTACAAGGTACAGTAAATATTTCACAAGAACTTGTAAATTTTGTTTCTAAAAGAATTCTACAAGACTTCTAGCTTTTTACAAGTGTACAAGTTTAAATATACAAATGATATCAGCTGTTTAAATATTTTGACATTATATCGTAACCATTAAAGCTGTGCGTAATTTGTTGTTTTGTAATGGCTAAGACGGATAATAAACTAATCGTATTACGCCAAATACGGGATTCTAAGGACATTCTTTTCGGGGCATTTTCCAACTCTCTTACAAAAGAATTGAAAGTTGCCGAGTTGTAAAGCCCTTGGGTTGGTGAGTGCTGACAAAAATTACCTTTTGGGGATACCTTTTGGTCAAACATAAAACGTGAAGCATTGGTAAGTTGATTGACTTATTTTACTATATAGGCGTCCCATTTTCGATGGATTTCAGAGGGTTTCATCTTAAGAGTCTTAAAAAATAAGTGTAATGTACATTTATTGGTTGTTCAATTTGAACTGTTCACCATTGTTAACTTTTTTATTTTTAAACATAGAAATTAAGTTAAATTAGCAAAGATTCTATGAATATCATGCTGATTCTGAATTTTTAATTCAGCATTTTTAAATTTTTAGCCATAGCTGAAAAACATATTTTTTATCATTCACTTGGTCAGCGCACAACTACTATTTTTTCCATGTACAAGATATATTTGAAATATATCCTGCACAGTATAATAATATCTAGCTCATAATTTTTTTGTTATTACAATAACTTCCTCTTCGTCACTTGACCACATTTCTCCACAGGTTATTTATAATTATTATAATAATCGTTTTAAAATATATTCATAAAATAAGTTACATTAGAAAAATGAAACAAGCTGACTTTATTATATTTATTGGCTTATTTTGCATGTATGTACTATGATACTTGTAAGTTTGAAAAGGGTCGCTTGTCACTCGCAGAAATGTACATATAGTTTAACAAGTATCAACTGTTAACGAATATTTTGAGAAACTAAATTTACTTATACTTGTAAAAAAATACTTGTATATAAGTCACATAGACTTGTAACTTGTATTTTACAGGTGTAGTTCCCAGAAACATAAACTTGTGAAAACTACTTCTTTATAAGTGTGCACACTTGTATTATAAGTCTTGTATCTTTTGAGAAACGGGCCACTGGTATAAAAGACCTGTAAAATTTTACAGGCTTGTAGAAAAGCAAATTGTCTGTTTATATTACCATGACTACGTCTAGCTAGAAATAACGCCTTCGATAAAAAACGTTTTCATAAAAAAATTAAAGTAAATTAATTAAAAATCGCCATGTGAAGGTGGAAATAAAAGTTTTTACGCGACACGCTTTGCAATTAATCTTTACTAAGCTCGCCCGTAAAGATTAGCCCTGAAAGGGGCCGTTGTTAAGCGGTCAGAAAATCCATAAGATGCTGAAAATGGCTGCCTTCACCTTGCAAGGATAAGTTTATACGGCCTTTCATATTGGTAAAAATGTTCTGCAGTGTGTCTGGAGCTATAGGAGTACATAACTCTGAAATATCCTGTTGTAGGTCCTGAACAGGAGTTTTAAAAACTGGGAGTTAAATCAGGAGAACGTGATGGATATTCGATATCAGAATCTAAGCTTATGATGCGATTATCATAAAACTCATGTAAGTAATTCAGAGTTTATATCGGACCAATTAATCGTCTTCGAGAAAGAGCAATCCATACTCCAACCTTTATTGGGTGTAAAGGTGCTTTTGTAAAAATGTGAGGGTTATCTGTACTCCATAACCTAAAATTCTGTGAATTGACATATCCAGAAAGATGAAACCAGGCTTTGTCTAAATAGAATGTCCGATCCAGTAAATTATCGTTAACCATTAGAGGCGCTTTCGTTTCTGAAGGATCACATGACATAACGCGTTTGTATCAGCGAATCGTGTTTTTTTATACAGGGTGATTCGTGAGGAACCCTCCATATTTAAATAATGTGTTTAGGAGACCACAACAAACAAAAAAAGTCTAGTAAACATATGGTCAAATGTCAACCCTTACTGAGGTATTGTTCAAAATTGTATTTAATCAATTGAAAACATAAAAAACATCTTTACAACAGAAATTACGTTTTCACTAAATTTAGCAATATTTTAAGAGAATTTAACTAGAAAATAATTGTAACTGTCACATTTATTTTAGCGTTCATTAGGTAAAACAATTATTTTTTAGTTAGAAAATAATTGTAACTGTCACATTTATTTTAGCGTTCATTAGGTAAAACAATTATTTTTTTTACAATTACTTTTTTTGTTTGTTGTGGTCTCCTAAACACATTATTTAAATATGGAGGGTTCCTCACGAATCACCCGGTATAAATGATTCATCCCCTTCACTAATAGTTTAGGATCATGATTCGATTTTCGGAAACATAAAATGTTTATGTTTTGCTTGTTCGGATTACGAATAGAGGGAAATCTAACCTCAAATTTAACTTCGTTCTGACAGTTTACGAAGGGATGTTCCAAACACGTTTCAAAGGAGTGTTCTTTTGTAACAAGAACAAACGAATCATGATTCTCTAAACGTGTTCAGATCGGATCAGGATCATTTCAGAAACGAAAGCGCCTTAGATGCTGAACAAACCAACGGTAGTATAAAGTTCATCTCTGGTAATCTGCTGGCAAAAGCTCATGGAGCCTTGCGTTTTATATGGATGCATATACAGGTCTTTCTTCAGAATTTTTTGACAGGTTCTGTATGATAAGGATATATGTATGATGGGATAATTGATGTATGGATTTAACTTTTACTCTAATAATATTGATCCAAAAGTGCAACAGTTACTGTCTTTTACTCCCATCTCGGAGGATGATGTGTATAATATCTTAATTTCTTTGAAAAGCAAATCTTGTGGATTAGATAACATAAATTTAAAAATGTTCACCTTGTGTTGTCCCTATCTCTTGCCTGTAATAACTTTCATTATTAATTACTGCATACTTCACAGTGTTTTCCCTACTTCTTGGAAGCAAGCTGTAGTTTTGCCATTACAAAAAAAAAGAAACAATCCTTCCAACCATAGTGACTTGCGTCCAATAAGCATCCTGCCTGTGCTCTCTAAACTTCTAGAAAGAGCTATAGATGCACAAATTCGGGCTCATTTAAGAAACTTTAATCTATTGCCTAAGGTGCAATCGGATTTTAGACCTGGATTTAGCTGCTCGACGATGCTTGCTGCGGTGACTGACTGACGACTTCTTTCGCGCTTTAGATAGCGGTTACATCGCTGTGCTTGTTCTCATAGATTTTTCTAAAGCGTTCGATATGATTTGATGGGATTCGATAGTAATTGCGTTAAGTTTTTTAGAAGTTACTTATGGGATAGAAGTCAAAGAGTCAAGCTTGGTGATGTTCTTTCCGAATCCTTGGTATTCAGGTCGGGAGTCCCGCAGGGGAGCATCGTCGGCCCCCTAATGTATGCTATATACACATCATAATTATCTGTTAGACTCCTTAACACTTTATAATTACTACATGTATGCAGGTGATACTCAACTCCTACACTCTTTAATTTAAATAATTTACATAATGCTGTAGATCTGATGAACTCCGATTTAAGAAAACTTTCCGATTCAGTATCTAATCATGGCCTAAGAATTAATACCTCCAAAACTTTAGTAATGGTCTTCTGTAAGGACAAATATAGAGCGGCTATTACTTCACAAATTACTTTGGACATTGGTGGGACTCCTTTGCGTATAGTAGACTGTATCAAGAACTTAGGCTTATTTCTTGACACGAAATTACGGTTCAAACATCAAGTTATCAACATTGTTGGTAAGGCGTTTGGGAAGCTTATAAAGTTCTATTTGGCAGTGGGGATTGTTTAAGTGTACGTATGCGCATACTGCTCTCCTGTCCAAATTTAACTATTGTGACGTTGTATATGGGTCATGTCTCGATAGCATTGACAAATCTCGCATACAACGTGTCCAAAATGCCTGTCTTTCTTTCATTTATGGAATAAAACGTGGTAGTCATGTTTCCCACACCTTGGACTGGGCTAATTGGTTAAATATGGGTCAAAGGAGACACGTGCACATGGCAGTTTTTTATTATAAACTATTAACCACCAAATGTCCAGAGTATTTGTATGACAGAATTAGCTTTCGCACTGACGTGCACAATATCAATATCAGAAGTAAAGGTTTGCTAACCCCCTCTCCATCGTACAGCTTTGTTTCAGCGGTCCTTTTCTTATTGCATTGTTAAAGTCTACAACAATATCCCTCCTAATCTAAAAGGCTTAGGGGTGCACGCTTTTAGGCGACGATTAAAAGTTACCTTATAACTTCTGACCCCCTCTTCTCTATTTTTCTAATTTATCTTAGGACTGAATAATGGTCTCTCTTCTTCGCGCGACTGATGTGCATGCTGCTTCTAAACATCAATAATGTCTTTCTACACATCAAATAATGTTTTTCTTGAAACAATGTCCTTCTTGAAATTGCGTGATTGTCTGAATTAGTGCATTTAATTTAATTTCTCTGTATTTAATTTAATTTCTCTGATTATTGGTAGTAGGTTGGTAGTGAATTTGGTAATACGTTTTATCACGTGTTGCAAATTCTGCACCTTCCTTTAGCTATAGGTTTTCTCGGTTGGGTCTTGGAGGAAGAACAGCTCCCATTTATATGGACGTTGATCCAAGTTCCAATGACCATAATTTTTGTATTTAAACTTATATGTATCTGTACATGGAGTTTGTATTTATGGTCAATAAAAAATTATTATTATTATTTTCTAGGTTCATCATCCATACGCTGCCTTACATATTCAACAGTATCTGCAGTTTTAAGAGAAGGTCTTCCTTTTTTGCGTTCAACACTACCTGTATTTCTAAATCCTGCAACAGTGTTCGCACTGGTTACATGTAAATTTTGAATATCGATAAACTCATCAATGCAAGCTTGAAGACTGTATATCCATTCACCATTTTCTCGAATGCCATTGCGAAAGTAAGATTCAATTATGAAAATCATCTGCTCTTATGTAAAAACCATTTTATTTGTAGGTTTGTCACCGTTTAATTCATACTCGTCTTAACAGCTGTCAGTGTCAAGAGCAATAATTTATCTTTCAGTCAAGCTAAGACATATGTTTTGAATTTTATAGCAAGAGTTGATAAAAAATTTTAAAAATAACTCGGTATTTTGTATTTATAAACTGTTGGAAATGTCGAAAGTAAACAGTTACCGAGTAATATTGACTGTTATTTTACGATGTGGTCCTCAAATTTTCTGGTAAAAAATATTATAAAATGAATTCTATACCAAAAACTAACAAACAAACAAGAAAGAAATACAGAATAAAATGAACTTAAAACAAAAGAAGATTCACTATAATAATTAATTGTCGGAGAATGAGATGTACAGGGTGCATTATTGGTATGGATTTCTTCTATAGATCCTTAACTAATAATTATAAAGGAAAACATTCAGTACAAAACTTATCGGTTATAATGAGTTTTATACCGAGTGATTTTTTAAATTTTTCATCAGCTATTGCCATGAAATTTGGACGGCATGGGTCTACGTCATCTATAAATTAATGTCACCTGAAATGAATAAGAAATCATCTACGTGTAGTAGTAGTAATAAGTGTGTTGTTTAAGAGAAAAATATAGAATTTTTTTATATAGTTATTTGCTTAAAAAAATATATTAATCATTGAATTTTAGGTAATTTTCTTCAAGCACGTCTTAGAAACTAATAGAATTACGCTTATCAAATTTACACAAATTGTTTAGCACATATTAGACTATGTTTTAACAGGATAAGGTAAATGCTTATTTAATAGACCACCATACTAACTACACATTTCAGTACTAAAGAAATCTCAAGAAATAATAAATTATAAAACGTTTGTTTCTTGTCAGTCAAACACACCGCGGGAAAATCACCGATATTTTGTCTTTTGTTTTTTGGTTATTTTTTAATGTGATTTGTCATATCTTTATTCATATTTATTCAATTTTTTAATGAATTTTATGTAATTTTTAATAGTACATTTATTTTAAATCGCCTGGTGGTCTAAGGCTTGCATGTTTGCCTTCGGAGCCAAAGGACGTGGGTTCAATTCTCAACCCGCCAATTTGTTCTTGTGTCACTCACATCATAGGATCCATTGTAAGTTATCGAAAGGAGAGGATTTAGGAAAATACCAACACGAAAAAGGCCAATAATGGGGAGATCTTGGAAATATTGCGAAGGTGAATTAGAGGAGGATGCCCGTGTCTTTCTAGAAATACGAATCTGGAACAGAACGGCAGCAGACAGGCAGACGTGGAGGCAAAATATACAGGAGGCTAAGGCCGAGTTTGGGCTATAGCGTTATAAGTAAAGACTCCAACTCTTAGGTCCGAAAGCATAGGCGCTTCGATGCACGCCTGGCGCCGATCGAACTACGGAGCTGCAAGCATTATTTCTTCGATGTAGCGAGAATATTTTGATCAATTTTGTCACATTTTAATTTGTTATTTGCTGTATGTTTGACGATACGATATAATTTAAAAAAAGACGAAAACATTCAGTTAGATAAAACACGTTACACCTACGTATCATATCCATAAACAGTATTGAATACTTGACCAGTCGACCGATTGATGTTTACAGCAGCGTCGGCGCGAGCAGCGAGTAATATATAACTGGACAGGCAAATGTACCTTTCATTTGGAGTCTTTAGTTATAAGTTATAAGAGAGAATCGGAGGAATCTTTTGTGCTACTTCTTTAATATTCGATTTTCATCAAATCTGTATTACTCTAAATTTGTAAGTCTTTTATTCAAAATCAGAAGCTTCATAATTGCAAGCAATATTTTTGTAAATTACAAGAGAAACAGAATAATTCACAAATCAAGGAATAGCTGAAATGAATGTACATCATTTTGGTGTATTCAACCCGAAAGACTGCTTATAAGGGACGTAATAAACCCCTGCGGTTGTGTATTTGAGTAAATCGCGGGCGACTTCAATTAGAGAAACGGCAAACTACAAATTACGGTGCACGTAAACAAACAAGTCTTCCAGATTTAGGAGTTTACAATACTTAACGACCGGCTCCAAAGAAAAAGCCGATATGAGTTGAACGACTGGCGCGTTCGCTCTTTGAAGATCAAAGAAGCCGAATAAATTAAGCGTAACCGTAGGGAAACGTGTCACCAACTGTCAGAAGTCTTGAAAAACTCCGCGCTGAACCGGATATTTTTACACTAAATTAATGTGAAGCCTAAGCCCGGGCGCTCACCCAACTAACAGTGATTCTGATATGACAATGATATAACAAATATTTTACGACTTGACTGAACAAGTAACATGATTGAAACAAAACGCTCATCGAAACGACTAGTTGCTAGAACGTCTTCATATATGGAAGATGTGTACGCCGGTCTTATTTGGTTAAATTTAATAAACGTCCAGTCAAAAACTTAGGTATTGGGTCCTTCCGAAGTGTGTTTGAACATTGAGCATATGTTGTATTCAAGAAGTTGTTGCAAGATCCTAAAATATTTCATTTTTATAGAATGATTAAACACCTTTCGACATGCTTTTGAATTAAGCAAAATATTAAAATGTGGATCTTCCTTCATTGTTTTCGCAAGAAACACAAAATGACACTGACAAAAATGAAGCGTGCGCTATTTTGTCGACATGACAAAACTTGTAACTGACGCAGATATGAGAAGAGATGTGATAAGTTGCTTCAGTGTGCGCGTAATCATTAAAATGCATTGGAGTTAAATAAGTAACGTGCCATTTCTAAGTTGCGTGTAGGTAATATTACTTGTCATATCAGTTCAGTGGGAGCCCAGGCTAAGTTAACTTACAGCAGAAACACATAGCCTAGAGTTATGATTAGAGAGTCTACATTTAGCTCAGTTTTTTTGTTTGCGGTAGTCGACCAAGTGGAGACGACGTATTTCTTCCGCGATCTTTGTTGCAGTAGCGCCCACTGTAATCTGTGCTCGCCCACTGTAATCCATGCTGTGTTACGGCCTCACTCTTTCCAAGCGTACGCTCATGGTATATCAAACTGAGCTAAACGTAGACTATCTAGTTATGTCCCATTTATCCTACATGTTCCCTTGCAATTTTTTTCTTTTAAAAAAAAGTTTGATACGATTTTTCTATGTTGTTTCATGACTTTCGAAAAGCGAAAGGTTAACTAAACGTTTCAAGCAGTCAATTTCTAATATAATCATTATCGAGGTTCCATACTTTCCCACTGTATTTTTAAACGAGCATCCAAGAAGAGACAAAAGGGCTTGAGCGCACTTGTCCACATTAAACACGCTTGATTTAATAGAAGAATAAATACATTATTACGAATGCAAATGAAGCTGTAACAATGGAGGAGGGCACAAGTTCTTTGACCGCATCTTTAATATGACGTCGAATTAACCGCATTAAAAACAATGAGGCGCAGTCACTCGGTGAGGTCTTTTTATTCATGGGGCGAGCTCATTAATATGGTAAATTATTATAACGTTGACGACTTGTTCGTAACGTTGACAAATTTATGCGGGCACTCAATTTGGTCACTCTTTCTCCTTGCGTTTCGTCACCCCTGCGATGTTGTCACATAATGCGTTGAAATTAACACCGGAAGTGCTCATTGGTTTCTGTTTGTATTATCGTAATCAGAAAAACTAACTATACTCTAAATTTTAGCTGATTGAAGCGTGCTTCAAAATGAACTCTTGAACTTGAACTTGTTTAACGTTATATTGACAAAATACTTCAATAATTCAAAGACGGAATCAGCACTCGAACAATTGCAACTGAATTAATTATTAATATTACTAATCACCGAGAATATTTATTTCTTTGATTGAGATGGAAGAGATTTTATAGGTTGACAAATACATGACAAGCATTGTTAAAATTAATGTTACACATTAATAGAAATGTTAACGAATCTAACTGGGCTGAAGGGCACAAAAATAGGGATTAAAGAAGACCAGGATAAGAAAACAAGGAAACATTAATACCTCATATGATGGAAGTCAGGAACAAAGGAATGAGACCAACTATAATAAAAGATAAACTAATAATAAATGGAGAGGAATGGAGGGTAGAAGAGTTAGAGGAAAGGAATATGGAACAAGAAGAAATAGAAAAAGCAAGGAAGGCAGAGGAGAACAGAGAGGAAAGAAAGAAAAGAGATAGATGAAGAGAATGAAAATTCCCCCAGAGGAGCAATCCTGAAAAAGAAAAGTTGGACGCAGACTATACAAACACCCTACGGAAAAGGAAGAAGCGAAAGCGAAACAGAGATGATAGGCTACACAAATGAAAGATCACTGTTAGAAGAAGACGAGTGAGTTAAATGCACCCCTCAGGAACACAACGAAAACGATACGAAATCAAAATAGCTCAAGGAACTAGAAGAAGGAGAAAGCCGGACGGAAACAACGAAGACGATAAGCAAAAGAAAAGGACAAGCAAAAAAAAGGACAGGAAACGCAGGAAAATAAGAAAAAATTAAAAACAGCGTGGTAGAAAGAGACCGAGTAATAGGGATAGGAACATGGAATGCAAACAGCATGAAAAGTAAAGTGTTAGGAATAACAGAAGAAATGGACAATAATAAAATACAAATACTGTGGTTAAGCGAAACAAAGATAAAAGGAAAAGGGAACGAGAAGATAACAAACAAGCACGTATTATACTATTCAGGAGTTAACACAGACAAGAGAGCAAACGAAGGAGTTGGTATAATGATGACAGAAGAAATCCATAAACAAGCAATAAAATATAGAGCGGTCAACCCAACAATAATATTAATATCAATGCAACTAGAACAAAAAGTAAATATTATCCAAATATACGCACCAGTAGAAGGAGTACTACAGGAGGAGGTAGAAGAATTGTCCTCTACCCTACAAGAAGTATAGGACGAAAATCATCATAATGGGTGATTGGAATGTGAGAGCAGGAAATGGCCATAACAGAGGAATGGGATGCAAGGGAAAATATGGGGAGCAAATATTAAACAGAAATGGGAAAAGAACGATAGAATTTTGCCAGAAAAACGACCTAGTAATAGGAAACATGTTACGAAGACAAGAAATGGAAGAGAAATATACTTTTGTAGCAGTAGAACGTAATGCAAAAAGATATATAGTATACGTAGAATATATAATATACACACGAAGCCTCAGGGAGATAATACAAAATATAGAAACAAGGAAAGCGGAATAGGCTCTAGTTAGAAATCCGAGCCAGAATTAACAAGGTGTAAGAAATAACGTACAACAGGATAGTAGCATGCAAACTAAAAGACACAGAAAATTAAGGGAAAAACCAGGACAAGACAAATAATCTATTTAGCAAACTAATAAATGAGAACCAGGAAGGGAAATTGGAGACAAAATGGATGGGCCTTTAAAGAAATATGTGGCAAAAGAAGATTCTGCAAATACCTAAAGAGGACAAGATGGTGGAATGAAGAAATAAAAAGAATTATAAAAGAAAAAAACAGGCATGGAAGAAGTCTATTCAATCAGAAACGCAAGCGGATAGAGAAGACTATAAAGAAAAAAGAAACAAAGAAAAACAAGCTGTCAAAAAAGCGAAAACAGAAAGCTGGATAATAATCGGCCATGAAATAAACGACGTACACGCGACTGATACAAAGAAATTCTGGACAACAGTGAAACACTTAGGAGAAATTAAAAGTAAAGAAATAAGAGCAATAAAAAATGAACATAATGAACTCAAAGTGGAAACTAAGGAAATATTAGAAATTAGAAACCTGGAAAGAGTATTACACGGATAAATTTGAAAACGACACATGACATGAAAGTGATGAAACGGAAGATATACCGATATAAGTAGTACAAGGGATATCAAAAAAAGAACTAAAGGAAGCGATAAAACAAATAAAAACAAGGAGAGCAAGTGAAGAAGATGAAATAACGCCGGAGGTGATTAAATTGCTAGGAGAGCATGCGAAGGAATGGTTATGGGAAGTACTAAAAGAAGCCTGAAGACAGAAGAGGATTCCGAAAGACTGGAAGACCAACTTAATTATCCCAATATACAAGAAAGGAGACGCATCAAATTGCGAGAATTATAGAGCAACCTGTCTAGCCCAAACCACTCTAAAACTACACACAAGAATATTAGAAAAAAGACTAAGAACATGTGGAACACAGGCTAGAAGAAGAGCAAACGGATTTCAGAGCAGGAAGACAAAATCTACATACTGAAGACCCTAATAGAGAGAACAATAGTAGAGAGAAAAGAAATGTTCCTGACCTTCATTGACTTAAAAACGGCATTTGACATGGTTGATAGGCAAGTAATATAGAGCAGTCTAGCAGAACTGGAAGTAACCAAACAACGCATTCAAATAATTAATAGTACATTTATAACAGTAAAAGGCAAAGTACAAATTGCAGGACAGCGGTCAGAAGAATTTGAAATTGGCAGAGGAATAAAACAAGGGGATAGGCTTAAGCCCACTATTATTTGTGACAGTAGAACGAAACGAAACGTTTTAAGTAAAATGTAATGATGTCATCGTAAAGAGCTCAAAAAAGTGCCTGAGAAATGTATTAATTTTGTTGTGATCTCCATAGTAATAACTTTAGAAAAAATAAATAAAGAAAATTACGTTTTTTGGAAATATTAGGGTGTCCAGAAAGTTTTAAGCGTTTTTTAGAAAAATAAATAAATATTTATTACTTAAAAAATTAAACAACAATTAAACTAAATATTCGCCGTTATTGTCAATAACTTCCAACCATCTTTGTCCCAAAAGCTCAATTCCACGACGATAGAAGATGGGCTCTTTCGAGTTAAAAAACTCTTGGCAAGCAGCTTCAACATGGTCGATATCTTCAAACTCCCGTCCTCTTAGGAAGTGTTCCATTGAGCGGAACAAATGATAATCTGATGGCGCAAGGTCTGGACTATAGGGTGGATGAGATAGAACTTCCCAGCCTAATTCATTCAGCTTTGCCGTTGTTAACAGTGCGGTATGCGGTTTTGCGTTATCTTGCAAAAACACTACCTGGTTTCTGTTAACCAATGCAGGATAATTGAGACGCAGAGATTCTTGAACTCGATCCAACTGTTGACAATAAAGTGCGGCGATTATGCTACGACCATTTGGAATCATTTCAAAATGAACAATTCCTTCTGAATTCCACCAAACACTTAACATAACTTTTTTCCCAAAAGATTTTTTTGGTACTGGTAGAGCAGGTTGACCAGGTGTAATCCATTGATTAGCATGATCTGGGTTTTGAAAAAAGATCCATTTTTCGTCGCATGTAATGATTCGCCGATAAAATCGTCTATCAAGAGCATTTTGGCGTAATTGACGACACAGGTCGATATGTCGTTGTTTCTGTTCAGCCGTTAATTCTCTGGGATCTTGTTGGGGCCTTCTGTTCGCTTTTCCAATACAATGAAGATGATTCCCAATGGAGGATTTTGACACCTGGAGTTCGGTTGCCAATCTTCGAATACTAGTCCTTCGATTGCCTTCAATGGTTTGTCGGAAGTCTTCAAGATTATAAGCTAACGGTCGTCCCGAACGATTCTTATCTTTAAGACCTTCTTCCCCATTCCGAAATTTCGTAAACCATCGCCGACAAGTAGACTCTTTTACCGTCCCCGCACCTTCAATTCTGCATATATTTCTTGTGGCTGCTGCCGCTGAATGTCCACATTTAAATTCGTATAACATTAAATTACGATTTCGTTCTTTTTCCATGATAAACAATCAATTACCGGAATGTAACCAATTGAAAATTATTTAACTGAGAAACGTCAAATTGTTTATGGACAAGTGTACTTAATATTTTAAAGAACTAACAAAAATTACCAATAATTGATATCACATTTATTTTATATCATGAAACAGAATACCACAAAAAAGCTCAGAACTTATTGGACACCCTAATATTTCAAAAACTACAAATCGTAGATTTACCAAAACGGATTATTGTTCAGCATAATTGCCATAATTTAACCGACTTCATATCTCGTACCGTTTTCGAGATACCAATGGTGGACTTCGAATTAGTAACAGCCTGTAGAGACAGCGGCAACTATAAATAACGAAATAATTAAACATTTTCAAAAGATAAAACATTTCGCTTTTTCTACGAGTATCTACATATATGCTTTCAAAACTGCTAGAATAATACCATGTAATCTCCTTCTATTGATTGCTAAAATTTTACATATTTTGCGTGGTTTATTTGCATATAATGTACAGGAAATCCTACAAATATGACAGACCATATGCGACATAGAATTTATAATAGAATGATAGAATATTTAAAGACGGAGATGCATCTCAGCATATTAATTATTTTGAAGGGGTATTGAAAACATGTATTTACTTCTTTATTATTTTATTTAAAAAAAATCGGGATTCTGGATGTAGAAAATATATATGTATATTACAACGAAAATTGTTTTAAAAATTTAAGCGAATATAACCGAAGTATTGCTTTCAGAGGAAAAACAAATATTATCCTATCGATGCTGAAAGTATGAAAATATCTAGAGGGAGTTTTTAAACGATCTCTTTTTCAATTTATTTAAAATACAAAATGCGAATCGCCTCAATATATCGAAGTTTACGGTCAAATGCTTTTAAGTTTACGATTTGATTTTGCTGAATTCCTCGGTTCATTGACGTTCCTGTTTACAATAAGCTGTGAATGTGCAACGTCACAGCTAAAGTCTGTCGTCGTCGAAACGGCTTCCAAATTTATCTCGAACTTTCAATTTCTCGTGCAGTTGTAATCCGAATGTTACATCTCATAAACCAAATAGACTAACGGGGCTGACGGATATTAAGACGGCTGAAGCGAGAAAAAATGTTATGAAAGAAAAGCTGGCAAGCGCGAAAGTTTGAAAAAGCAATGTCCGTTGCTCTTTTAATACGAAAAAATGACAGGCAGTTCAAAGCAAATTTAGTTCACGGGAATGAAAAACAAACATAAGACATGATTTAGAATTGGCGACGTGTCGAGACGCTGGCTCCATTCCAAAATTATTTCTAAGTTTAAACTCTTAAACTCTGCGCGGATCCTCCAGCATATTTTATCTTCTTTTAAACTACATAAATCTCGGACGGGTAACAAAGTTAGATAAACATCGTGTGGTATTAAATACAGATGAATTATTTTTATTTATTACGTACATTTAAACTAACAAAACTTGCGAATGTTTATTAAATTTATACGTGTTCTTTGATGCATAAAAAGCTGCGCCGGTTATTTTGATAAGTTTCTCAGGGGAAGATTAAAAGCTTCACCTAGTGATAGATGAGTCTACCGAAAACAAAACAAAATAAATTTTCTACTTACGAATTTTATTTAATACCTCTATTTTTAAATGGAACGTTTTTTTTGTCTAAATTTGTTACCGTTCCGAATTCGTTTTAGATGAAAATAGTTCTACATAGATTAAGGGATTTAAACATATTAATTATATCAATTAAACAACTGCCTACACAATAAATACTCCATAAACTAAATAATAGGAATGCTTACACAAATTTATGAATCGTATACAATTTTTCAGCGTTATTAACGTTCACAGTGTAAAGACAGTTTACAAACCGGATTCAAACAAATCGTGATTTTTAGAACACATCAACGTTTTAATGTTGTAGATGTTGTTTATAGATTTAACTCTAGTACCTACTTTAGAAAATAATAAGTAATACAATATTTGAATACTTATCTAGAATTGGAAAATCATCCACTAATAATTAATTATTCACATTATGTATTTGATTGAGCTTAAAATTCGTGTTACCATAGAAATCAAATTGTTAAACCAAGGCAACGCGAATTTTAAGCTCAATCAAATAGTTAATTGTTATTAAATATTTGATTTTCTTTCTGTAAACCCACCCTAGGAGTTCTTGCAACACATTACGAAAAAAATTTCATTACATCGAAGACTATTTTGCTTAGCAACCTTATGGATCTAGCCAATCAGAAATCGAATTTTAACGGACGCAAATAAGGGCGCATGAAGGATTACAGAAGGCCGCAGGTTACCCACCTGTGACATAGGGAATCGAGATTTGAAGATGTACTAAACCATAAATACCAAGTTTTTACAAAAGATTCAAAGTATCTTAACTACCTCAAATGGTAATAAACTAAAGACCATACTTAGAATAAACAAGTTATTAGCAAACTAAAACTTATCCCTAATTATCTACCAACAAAATCATTTTTTTTGTCAGAATAATTATTCGAATTAAATCTAATTGCAGCTTATTTCTGATACGTTAATTGCGTCGAAGGAATTCAACTTTAATTAATAAATAACTTGCGCAATTTCATTCAGGTCGAACGCACATATTTTTGCTAATGAAAAATTACTTACCCTTTCACACACGCTCCGACACGATCCTGTTGTATGTGAACAGCACATTAACTCTGAAATTAATTCGAACACATTAGATACTTATTCGTCGATAAAGTAGTTATGAAATTTTATAATAACATGTGTCATGGTATTAGCAAATTAGCATGCAAATATGACTGAGCAAGGTAATTACGTGCACGTAAATTTTCTCTTAATTATAAAATTTCAAAATTCTTGTATTTAGGAGTTTAAAAATATCTCTGGAATTTCAGAAAACATTTCAAGCCTGACGTGCCGGTGTCGTAAACTTTTCTAGTACAGATTTGCCAATGGACGCAAATATTCTTTTGATGTTTAATTACGACTTTAATTTTTTATTGAGTGGCAATGTTTATAATAATTTAATAACTACTATAGAGATTTTTTTTGAGAAAAACACTTCTTTTTCATAAAGATAAAAATATCTAGCAATAGCAAAATAAAAGGTTTAGGTATATGAAAATATCGTCGGGTCACTGCAAAAACAAGCTAACTCCACTTGTCAATTCGGAGTTAAGTGCTCCATTAGATTCAAAAGTGCTCAAAAAACAAGTGGCCGAAATAATCCTACTCTATTTTAATCTGGAATTTAAACCGTCAAAGGACGACTTCTCAAAAGTTCCAAAAATGGAGTTATCTTGTTTTGGCAGTAACCCGACGATATACCGTGTGTCTGTAAAATATTATCGCGATATAGGTGGTTATTGTACATATTTCCAATGTTATGAATCGTAAAAAAACTTTAATAAACGCCTTGTATATTACAATAATAATTGGTTTGAGATCGTCGCCTTTTTGTATCATGCCTAGATAGATAACATTAAAATACGCCCTCGTGCTATGTGAGTACAAATGCTTTATTAGATTCAAATATTTACAATTTTAAGGCCGATTCGCACACGTAATATTCCAACAACTATAATTTACTTTCTACTGTTTTAATATGCAAGATAACTTGCAAATGATTTGTTTTGCATGTTACAAATGAGTAACAATTTGGATTACTATAACTGAAAAAGTAACGAATTGCGCCAATGTTCATACCATTAAATCAAT
This sequence comes from Dorcus hopei, assembly GCA_033060865.1. Classification (NCBI taxonomy): domain Eukaryota; kingdom Metazoa; phylum Arthropoda; class Insecta; order Coleoptera; family Lucanidae; genus Dorcus; species Dorcus hopei. The sequence continues at coordinate 32,879,769 of CM065421.1, read as the reverse complement.
TAAACGTAACGTTTTTTACTTTTTGCATTTCTTGCCCAATCGGAAAGAAAATTGTTGCATACATTTGCTTATATGAATCTAATTATTTCTGATTTTGCTAATAAAAGAAACATTATTAAAAATTTCCCCATTATATGTATAAAAGATTTATAAGTGGAAACAATGATTCTGTTTCTAATCTTTCAATTTACAGATTTCTTGCATATAATATACAGGCTGTTTCAGTGGAGATGCACCAAACTCGGTATGTCGGTAGATATCGTGAAAAGAATTAAAAGTTTGCTATAATTTTTTTTTAATGAATAAGTTTTGAGATAACCAAAGGAAAAGGGAGAATCGTATATTTTTAAAACGTACAATAGATGAGAGTGGCCCGATTTCTTAACCTGCCTTAACGTTCGGTTTTTTACTTTATTACCCCATAAACTGTCGCGCCTCAAATGATATGATGAAACCCATTTAGTTCGTTCACTACGTTCTGGTTAACATTGACGAGTAATTAGTTGGTGTAGTTTATACTTTTCATTTTTAAGTTTATTATGTAAGTGTGTGTGTGGGTGTGTTGGTGGTGCGATGGGCGATTACACATTTCGAGAATACGCAGATTATTCGAACACATGTTGTAAGGTAATTAATTGCCGTTTTCGCAATTTGCCCGCTTCCGAATTTGTTTTTCTACCTCATGTGATCAAGTTCAGTCTGATAGGCAAATAATTTAGCAGACCGGTGCGGCGGAAGCAATAATTCTAGTTACTAATTTTCCCAAATTTATTAATTGTACATAATTGTAGTAATTGTTGGATACAGGAATAAATAAAAACCCGTTACAAGCTAATTATCGTACATTATTAAGACTCGGCAAATTTGATATAATTACGGTTTGCATAAATGTTAGTGCGACGAAAACGCACGCTTCTTTCAATGTGTTCGCCTTTAACACGTATTGCGGTCAAGGGCAAACTTAAAAGCCTCTCATAAATTTTTTCGTTTACGATAGATATTTATTGTGTTCTTGCAGCCACGTGCCATTCATAAAACAATTTAAATCGCTCGTCTTGTTTCACGGCGGCAAAAATTTAAATCGCTACGGTATTTATAAAAACATCGGCTCCAAATTATGCAAATTTCAAGTTGCACCGATTAAAAAAATTTATTAAGATATTTTGTTTGAAATAACGTCAGAAACGTGTCCCTCAAGTTTGGTGCATCTTCAATGAAACACCCTGTACAGGAAGCTATGTATACAGCCCCTATATTTTCAGAATCGTAATCATTAGAGACAAATACGAGTTAGAACAGGAATTAACTATACAGAAATATTTAATGGTTATTTTCTGTTCATACCTTTAATTAAAGCTTGCCCTACTGAATATAACCTGGCAGTGGTCGCGTCTCTTTTTATAGCACGATTGGTCGCGTGTTAGTATTTTGCTCACATTTTTCTTGAATGCAATACGAAGTACTTCTAAACTGTTATTAAATTAATGCCAGAATGCGCTCATTTTCTACTGCTAGACATCTACACCAGGAACATCAGAATGCGGCAGGTCTCAGCGTGTCTGACCAAACACCCAAAAATCAGTTACGTGAGGTAGGATTAGAATCATATCGCCCTCTAGGATGCCCAGCCAGAACTCCAGTGCATCGTAGGCAGAGGATACTTTGGGACGATATACTGTATACAGATGAGTCGCGATTTTGCCTCAGAAACGATAGCCGTCGTCAGAGGGTATATCGTAATGCAGAACATCATACATTACCACAATATACTCGTCCAATAACTTCTTTCGGTGATGGTGGTATTAAGGTATGGACAGAAGTATCTTTTGGTTGGCGTACGGACCTCCATTTTATTGAGGAAAACCTCACAGGTGAACCAAGACATTATTTCAAACCACGTTTTAGATCGGGCCAACATCGTTGGACGAGAAAACCTGGTTTTTCTTGACGATAGCGCCAGGTCTGATCGTTCCCGCATTGTTCAAAATGCAATTAGGGAAGAAGAAATTAATCATCTGCCTCTCCCACCACTTTCACCTGATCTCCATATAATTGAGCATGTATGGGATATGCTTCAGAGACGCATGGACAATCACCATCCTCAACCAGTCATCGTCCAACAGCTTACAGCTATTTTGCCAATTCTTTGGCATGAAATACCACACGAAGACATTGACAACTGCATCAGGAGTATGCCGCGAAGGTGTCAAGCAGTGTCAAGTTTGCTAGAATCAAAGGCGAATAAACTGAGAACTATTCAGTTTAGAAAAGTTCGAATATGCTAATCGAAATTCGTAAAAAATACTAAGGAAACTGCGGATACTGAAGAAAATTAAAAAAATGAAAGCGCACTAGAAAATTGTGGAGAACTAATTAAATTGGGTCTTCAGATATCGAATAAGTTAACATGATATTTGGAATACGTAAAGTATTCAGAAAAGAAATAGACAATAAAGACAAAAGATAAAACTTAGGGTGAGTTCGTTTTTTCAACTCCGTTGAGTCTACTTACTCTTTTTGCACTTTTATCTCACTTTTACATGTGTCAAAACAGCTTCGCTCTCACTCTAATTTTGATCCATTCCTGCACCGAATGGAAAAAGGAACTCATCCTTAAATTACTTGCAGAAGTTTTGACAGCTATTTATTATCTTATTAAAATATAATTCAATTTACGTCCGGTCTTTCCACCTGCCTATTAAAGTTATTCGGCGAGTAATGATGGTTGTTTGATTTTATAAATTGTTCCATGGTAATTATTCGCCGAATAACTATTTAAGTCAGTTTATTAAGAGATGGAAAGACCAGCCCTTAGGGCCGTATGCACCGAACACTTAAGCTGAGTTTAAATTTGAGTGACGTTTATAATATGACATTTGAAGTTTCACGACATTGAATAAGTCACATTCTAAGTGGCGCTTAAAGTTAAACTGAGTTAATTGGTTCGTTGCATACGGCCATTAGGAACATAGAATTCACATTTCCAGGAACGCATTATGCTCGCTTCTATTTAATTTTAATGAACTAATTGTTAACTCGATACTAACGATGAGAATTAACTTAATTAAAGTGTCTTTGGTATATTATGTTCAACGTCAGAATTTTTTTTGTCTTTGTACACATAGTCAAGGAAGACAGTATTAGAGGTTTGTTCAGTTCTAGCAGCAATAAACTTGCGGCCAAAAATACTGACTCAATCCTTTTTTGTATTGTAAATTGGCTTTCGATCTATGTTCGATCTATCAAAGCAGTAAATTATTGGAGCTGTTATATTGTATTACATTTAATTTGCTGCTCTGAATAATGATGTACTTAAATGAAGTGCAACGTGTGCCTGTTCCCACTTATACAAAAGGTATAGGAAAGACAAGAATAGAAAAGTTTAATCTAACCTCCAAGGTTAGTACACAGTATGTAAATATAAGACGCTTTCCAATTGCACAGACGAGCTACTCGGTGCTACCCGGAAGCTATTCCGGAATTGCTCAAATGTATTCCAATTGCAGTTCGAGCAGCTCGGAGTAGCTCCGAGTAGCACCGAGTAGCTTGTCTGTGCAATTGGAAAGCGTCTATAATAAAAAGACATTAAATTTCAATGTGACGTGTCACTTTTTTGTCCGGAAGTTTACATAACTGTTACTACCTGTCGCAAAATTAAAAACCACCACCTGTTGAATTGTGTTTGCCAAAAATCAAAATTCCCAAATATATTTTGGTTGGTACTTTACATTGTCGCTGTAATTTATACGTGTCAATAGTTTAGCGTCAAAATTTAAAATGTCATTAACATTTAATTTACCCTAAGCCTTATGATGCCGCGAAAACGCAGAAATCTTTCAAATTGCGCAGTTAAAATTTTCTTCCCCCTAAATTTGTCACTGGCAGACACATGCGGCAGCGTTGCCTATTGTATTTACGAGACAAATTGCGAGGTTCGTAGTTTTTTGATTTTGAGGCAGGCAATAGATATTGTACTGAATACTGAACTTTAGCGTTCTAGCAGTTAAAATTTCAAAATTTCTTGTTACCAATTTGATGTTCTAGCAGCAGTGGAATGTAGTTTGCTGACGGTCCCAACAGTTCACGATTTGTTTGCAAATTTGTAATTGTGACTTGCGCATATCGAACCTTCACCATGCATGACTGTGCGGTAATAGTCATTTATGTACACATTATGTACAGCCAGTACTCGGACAGAAAAATTCAGATGTCACTTTCATTCCACTGACGTAAAAGTTAAGAAATTCCTATATGTATATGTCAGATGAGTGGCAGTGACATCCGAAATTTTCTGTCCGCAACTGTACATAAATTACCAAGGCGTTTGCAAGTTTGCAAATTGCGAGCCAAGGCGAAGCCGCGGCGAGCAAGCAAACGAGTTCGACAAAGACACTTTGACACCAAAAGATGCGACGCGAGCGCAAAAATGTTGTTACTTTTTGAGTTGATTTGAATGACAAATTAATTTGACATTTAATTGGATTCGACGATAAAGCAGGCCATGATGCGGGTAATGCTTTTTACAAATTACCTAAAAGGAATTAAAAATTATACTAATTGATCCAAAATAAAAAATTTCAACAGTACATATTATTGAAAAATAATCAAATGTAAAACAATTACCTGCCTAGGCAGGTAAAGTACCGCTTTCTCGACTCGAATGAGTACGGTAAAATTGTACTTTCGAATGCGGTAGTCGAAAAAAATATTTTTGAACTCGTCGCCTTCTATTTGATGTTTCACGAACGCAGTACTTAACCGGAAACACTGTTTTCCGATCGACTAAACCAGGAAACAACATCAAAAAACATTGGTCCTTTGGAGCATTCTTAAATAAATTAGTGTAGATAATAATAAAATCTAGTTCATAAAATACCATTTTCCGTCAATTTCATTCATTAACAAGTAGTAGACAGGTATTTTGTTTACTAATTCCATTGAAAGTGACCACTTATTTGAAAAGAACCAGCGAATAAAATAAAAATTATGTTGAAGTGATTGTGTCTTCAAAATAACACTTGAACGCCTGAACGGTCCAGTGGTAAGAGGACCGGCCTTGCAATCGCATGGTCGTCGGTTCGAACCGCACTTGGGATTTTTCTCGGGAGTGGTCGGTATCGACTTCAGGCACCCTTCAGTGTTGGGGATAAAATTCGACACTGCTTCCCCTTAAACGGCGAGAAGGTTGGAAGTAACAAAGCCATGGAACACTTTACACACACTCAAATACACTCCCGATCCTGAGGTCCTGACAAGTCTTTGACTTAGGACCCCGTTGGGCAACCACCACAGATTAAAAATAAAATAAAATAAAATATTTATTACATATGTATTTCTTAAGCATTTTATCAAACGAGATTATGATTATGATAATTGAACAACAATTTAGAGTGCGGGTTTAACTGACTTGGCGCATATTGTACAATCAGGTAAACGTTCTAGCAAAGAAAAGCTCGAAACTAATACGACAACAATTTCAGTTTGTGCATTGAAAAGTACACAAACTATCAGAAATTGTTTGCTAGAACAAACCTTAAGGCCCAGTTTTACAATCGTGGAATAAGCTCTATTCGTCAAATAATACCTATTCGCCGAATATCCTTTAACAATCTTCCATATACATATAGTCACGTTATTCCGAGAATAGTGTTATACTCAGTTTATACAACGATTATAAAATCGGGCCTAAATGTGTTAATTTTAAGCGATCAAAAATTGGTGTCATCCGTCTTCTCCTTGATTCATGAATAGTTATGTGGCTTTTTAATAGGGGCACTTAAGTAACCACATTAAATTCTCTCGTGACGTCATTCGATTCAATTGCTTCATTCTTTTTTCTAGAGTAAATAAAAAAATAATTAACAGAATTAAATGTACTGCGTAAACATTGAGCCAACTAACATTATCCTCGCAATAAAACTTGTAATATTTATGGCGAGAAACAGAGATCGTGTCGTCATTTCTTATGTTTGGCCCAACAAAAACCTTATTTATACAGCTCTAAATTTCGGTGTTAAACGAGCGTGTATATTTTTTCACGTCGGTAACTCTATATGAATCACGGAGGGCCGTTTTGTTAAAACGCTAATTTATTATCGACTGTTTGCCGTTCCAAGCTGCACAGAAGCGTGCCGACATCGCGCAACAAACAAATCTTAAATATCGGTCAATTTACGACAGGAACATCCTTACGACGCGGCGCATTTTTATGTTATCTACCTAGCCAGGAGAGAACCACGTATTACATTAACAACTCTTTATTTATCTTCCTTTAATACTTATAAACTTATTCCATCCTTTTTCATTTGTTCCATACCCCCAGAAAAAAATTGCTTCAGAAATTCTGCAAAATATTGTTCAATAACTTCTTTAAGTACTTTATCAGATGCAAAACGCTTTCCCCTGAGATGCTTTTTTAAGTTTTGATAAAAAGAAGTCTGACGGAGATAGGTTAGGGCTGTAAGATGGATGTGTTAACTCTCTGGGCAACCTTTATGAACCCGCTATATAGATTCCTGTTTAGAGACAGGATATCAGTGACTTACCCAAGTCTCATCCCCAATGACTCAGGAAATAATGTCCCTTTCCAACGCGACCAAACTTCCTTGAGAAATTTCTTGTCTGACCATCTCTTGCTCAGGTATAAGCAATCTGGGAATCAACCGTGCATACACCATATTCATACACAAATCGACATGCAACATTTTCAGTGAACTTGTTTCGGATATGCAGACTTCATTGGCAATAACAGAAACTTTTATACGTCAATCATGCAGTAACGAATTTCAGGGGTCGTCCGGACTTTGGGTCATCGTTAATTGATTTCCTACCCCATACAAAGAGTTTAGATCAAAATTTAACTTGAAACTACTTTCAGAAATAATTTTTAGTTCCACCTTAATTTTACTCATTTTATCAATTAATAAACCCAAGTTTCTATAAAGCGCACAAAACTTAGCACATGTACTTCATGTTAGAGCCAGTTTTTAATAATTGATTTGACATCGATTGACATTCTTTTATTTCATGGCTAGACAGATAAAGTAAAAATACGCCCTCGTATTATAGTTTCTGAGGAGAAAGTTCAATACTTCAGATATAAACACGACTTGGTTTAGCTGAAAGAGAAGCGCCTCTCTATTATGGCCTTCAGTAAAAGTTCAAATAATATATTTTTCATGTTTATTACGATTATATTTATCAGTAGATAGGAGTGAAATGTCATGAGAAGGAAGTTCTTTCAAGTGGAATTATTTATTGTTATTTTATGAATATATCTACTTATTGTAGATGTTTGTAATAAGTAGATTTAATGCACCTCTTATGAATTTGATATGTCAAACTTTAAATCATAAAGTTTTTCTCATAGTAATTTCAGTTTTCTGTTGAAAAGAGTAACAATATTTGTAAATATACAGAGCGAGCAAACACAAATCCAATCTGAGTGTCTTCTGGACAAGCAACTACATTTGTATGTTGTCGTGATTGCTGTCTTAGTAACCGCTAAGTTAATCAAAGGATTTTCACTTGTTACACTTTCGCTTTAGAGTGTACATACATACGGGATGTCCACTTGAAATGTCCCTAGCTTTAATATTTCCCTAACAAAAAGTGCGAGCAATTTTCAACTAACGACATTGATATTTACAGCAAAACACAACAAATTTCTATGGCAACGATGTCAACGACATGACTCAAAACTGACGTTTTAACCAGCCATCTTGACTTTCAAATTTCAAATATATTTCGATATACATACGGTACTGTACAGGCTAACGTGTTTCTAATCTCACTATATGATTTTCGGTTATCTTAAGAGATATGAAGTTAGCTAAATTGCGATACAGGTGCATATTTTCGTCCCAATCAATAATTTGTAAACTAATTTCACCTATGTATTTTTATGGTTTTTAAGATAAAAGAAAAAAAGTAAAAGTCATATAATAAAACCCAGTAAAGCTACACTGATAAAAGTGGTGGTGAAATTACTTTATTTTTAAATCAAAATTTCATGTTATTTTACTACTATTAAGTAATAATACATAGAATTCTATGTAGTATTAAAAATACACGTAAAATATTATTGAATTTTAACGTAAAAATAGTGTAAATTTACTACCACTTTTATCAGTGTAGGCATTTTTATCTCGGACAGGAAGTTTCTACCTGACATTTCTATGTACCGCGTGTCCCAGAAATGCATATAAAGCTTCAGGTAAACCTATTCCTCTATATTTCCTATTCTAAAGCCGCAAAAAACGGTTCCCAGGGTAGTGTACTTTTCTTGTACGAACCCTCCAAGCACTTTTAACAGAAAACTGCGAAGTAAACGGCTGAAAATGGAACGGAAAATGTTTTTAAATTAGTAAGTCTTTATCATTAACAGAAAATAATTAAAACGCACTTCACCCACCTACGATTGCTTTTTGGGTTACTGTTAAAAACAGTATCACAGAGAACAGTAAAATAAACATTTATTTAAGGCATATTTGAAACATACTTGAAATTTATTTAATCTAAAGTCCTTCTGTAAATCTAATTAACTGCATATATAAGCAACGTTGTCAAGTTTACCAATTTTTTTACCTCGTATTTTGTCTCGTGTGCTGAAACTAACAAACCTAAGAATTAATTTTTGCATTTTTGGGATGCTTAGGGAATGTAGAAAAGAAATACCTGAAGCTTTATATGCATTTCTGGGACACCCTGTATAAACAGATTTGAAAAGTAGCTAATACTAAAACTTCAAACTTGAATCAAGAACTACGTCCTCCCATTCAGCAAGTAAGTATATAACTAAGCGATATAAAATACTGATATTAAAATGGAACCCAAAAGTGCAAATATGTTAGTATTTGTTTACGTTTATACAGCCTGTGGCATTTAACCGGGTTTCTTCATTAACGCCGTTCCGATTGAATATATGGAAAAATGTTTTATACAAAAGTAACATCCTTTCAAGCTCCGCACAATTCAAAATTATTTTCAAATATACAGGCTGTCCCAATTTGGCTGTACGATGTGTGACTTCGTTATTTTAAATGGAACGTCTTATGTTTTATAACGAATTTGGTTTTTAAGATATTAGGCTTTGCTTACGGTTTTCGGGTAACTTTTATAATTAATATCTCATTAACGAAGCAAGTTAGAATGCAAATATTATGGTACTGTTACAAACTTCAACCCGGTTAATTGCCACAGGCTGTATAATTAATTAATATTTGAATTATGAATTGTTTTGATTTTTCACTATTTTATAAAATCTTGACTTATTAAATAATTTGATAAGTGGGTCCTAATTTTGTTTCATTAAGGTAATCTGGTGTTAACTATAATCAAATACAACTTTTAATCATGTTCTGCACCTGAGCTTGATTTGAAGAAAACTGCTTGTCACCAAATTTTAAATTTAATTTACTTGCCTCTTACCACTGACAAGATGACAAGCTTCTGCTGACGAGACCGTATCAGCTGTGCCACAGCTAGCAACAGTGAAGAAAGGGGCGGGTTATTAAAGGTGGTAAAATTATTAAAGGGCACCAGAAGACAACTCTTCAGCTAAAACGTAATCGATCAGTCGACGTCTCCAATCGACCAGATCGCGCAGAAAATGAATCAATAATAATCAGAGGCGAGACTTTACTCACTGGTGTGCATGAATGTAGAAATTAAAATCGTAGCTAAAGTTAACAATAATACACTTTATTTGCGCTTGTGCCTTCGTACAAATGCAGGTCACTACATGAATTCACTTAACTAGGCTAGGTTCGTCTACAATTGACAAATTTCGACTTCAAACAATCTAAAGTAATTTAATAACGCAATGTCTGCATTTGGCCGACGATTCACTCTTAAAAATGCAAGCGCAATAAATTTAAATGGTTACCTCCCGACCACCTCCCGACCGATATCTGTCAGTGTACCGTCTATACCGTTAAGTTGGCTGTCACCACACCATCTAGTAACTGGTTTGGCTAGGAGAAACGTTGGCAGCAAGATGGCGGATCCACGCTACTCGCGCAGAAAGGCAGACTACAGCTGGAGTTAGTCGTGGCACCAAAACTCAATACAAACGGGAAACCCTCGCGTGAAAGCTTGCGGGGATAACATAAGCCTGCGCTAAAACTTGCGCCCAAATAGAAAAGCTGAATGTAAAGGGAAAAGGTTTCGTTAGCAGCCATTTTGATACACCCGCCATTGCACTTTTACATTACCTGGGGCTAATACGTTCCCGGGCTTGGAATTGGAGTTAAAATGACCTCCAAATGTGTTCGAAGGTATTACGTGATCTTCCGGCACAGCCGCAAATGAGTTATTCCTCCCGAAGAGCGAAAACTTCGATAATTTTACTATGCACGTAAAACACGTCTAACTTGTAACACACTTCGAACAAGAAGGAACTCAACGAGGCGAATTTGTAGCAGGCGAAGGTTGCTAGGATATGAAACCGAAAACCAGTCACGTGGTGTGTCACACGAATGAACGTTGAGTAGTAAAGAGAAGGGAGGCAGGGTGGCCAACTGTGTTAAAACGCAGTTGAATGATGCTGTATCGCCACGATGTTGTGGCGGCAAATTTGAACGTAACATGCTTTTGTGGATCTTTCTTTAAAGTCAAACGTACAGCTGAATTCAAAAAAATCGGGAAATGTCAAAATAAATCGACACGTTTTTTTCAATATTTTCATAGTGTGAAAATGGATTTATTAAAAATAAGTTAGAATTATTTGACGGTATGTCAGTTCATAGGTAAAGAGGTTAATTTTTTTTAAAGATATGTATGTATTGTCAAGTAGACAATTAACTGACAAATGGAACCAAATTTACAACTGGAAAAGAATCATTTCCCGTTTTTTTTTTTTTAATTCAGCTGTAAGTATACAGTGTCTTTCAAAAATTATGCAACAAATGGGATTTTTCTTTATTATCGTTTTTATTATACAGAACGCTTCTGCATTCCTTCAAATAAAATTGGGAAATGCCAGCTGATATTTATCTTTTACGGTATACAGCGTGGACACTGAAAAATGAAGACAGCTTAAGAATAAAGTGCCCTTATTTTAAAAGACAGAGGAAAATGTCATAATAAAATGTTAAAACTATCTTTCTATCATTTTGTAATTACATTATTATTTAGTTATTGGTTTTGCGTTGTTCTTTGGATCTCAAAATATTACATACATATAATATGCGTTTGTAATTACAACGTTGCGCCTCTAAACGCGGCAAAACAGCAAGGTGACACAATTTATAGATAATATTCACGCCAAGGCGGAATCATTAGCTAATTGACTTAATAAAACATTCATTTTACAATTTACGTTACGATTAATTTTATGGCATTTAATATTATTCTATTATACCTACCCATATTTACTTCATGTGATCAATGTCGGTTAACTTGAGATTAACATTTATAAGGCACTTCCGGACTCTTTTGTTTCAAGTCAAATTTTAAAAAAATCAGTAAAGAAAGAGAATTTAATTTAATACTAGGGCGTCAGATAATGAAAAATTTCAAAGATGTGTCAAGGTCACTAAAGAATGAACAATGAAGAATAAATATTACCTGTGTTATGTCATTGTAAAGAGAAAAAGGGAACACATTCAATTTTTCCTAAACCTACTCGATGGTGCACGAGAAAAACTGAAGTTGTGGATGAAAACTCGAAAACGGAAAGTGAAAAAAAATCTAAAAGAATATTTAAATTCTGAATAAAAAAATGCCTTAAGAAAGTACAAATAACAAAAATGTATTGATTACAATAAAGAACTCCTGAACCACATGGAATTTTTTAAAATACAAAATTCCTAATAGGAATAATTCATTCCATTTAATCAAATCATATCTCTTGTAATAAGCGAGATCCCCATACTGAAAAGATTATCTGGGACATATTGTATACAGACTGATTCAAAAATATGGAATAATCAAAATATCTCAAAAGTGATAGGCACCACAAGGTTGATATTTTATATCAAGATATTAGCAAAAAAGGCGGATCAAATCACAATATCGACATTGTTACCAACCATCTACTTCCTCAGAATGCTACGAACTTTATTATTTTCAATGGAACACACTGTATATTTTTTCACATTTCGATAGAATTCTATGTTTTTTTTGCACTGGATCAAATTTCCCACAAGTTTCGTTACTAAACTGGAAAATATTGATATTTATATATCTCGTTGTTACCTCTCCAATGAAATCTAATTCGCTAGCGCCATGCTTGTATTAAAACCGCTCAAAATAGGTATGACAGTGACACTTATGGTCCGTTTTCAGGCTCAAGCAATTTGTGCAAGCATTTGCGCAAACAAATTTGCTTGTGCAAATGCATGCAGTTTGCCAAACTTTTTGGCTTGTGCAAGCAAAAAAATGACGTTTATATGCAACAACTTCCTTGTGCAAATTTGTGTGCACAAGCACATTTGCGCATATTGCTTGAGCGTGAAAACGGACCATAAGAGTAACACGTGATGGGCTATTTAATACTAGCAAAAATATTTTCGTATATTGTTGCTTTTTGTGTATTTAAACTACGCTCTCATGGTATTAATGGACTTTTAAACCCTACTTTGAATAGTTCAAAAGTAGGCCAGTACTTGTTTCTAAGGTAAATCCAAGGTAAATCTTAATGCATTTTTTTTTCTAAGATAAAAATTGAAAATACCTTCGTCGTCCCACACCAAATGAACACGGGAAAAAAACACAAATTGCAACTGCTACAAGAACGTCTAGACTTGCATGAAATATTCATTTCGAAGTATGTAGTATGTATATACGAGAGTCGCAAGAGTCCCAATAAAACAAACGGAACAAAACCAGTTTGATTTTAGCCGAGAACGTTTGACAAGTGGAAACTAGGCACGTTATGAGCAAGGCGCGCCTATTTGCGATCGCATTGACAGATTTACCTCAATCAGGCGTTCAATGGCAATCAGTCAACCTGCCACGTTCCACGGCGTTCTTCATTCGTGATGGCTTATTTAAAGCCAAGCAGCAAGAAACAAAGTAGCTTTACGAGTTTAGAGCCTGCTGCTGATACATAGGTACACTACTACACTCATAAACATGCTGTTAGACTTGCTCGTAGTCTTTTACTAAAATAAACTTTGTAATTTCTAAAGCGAAAATTAGCACAGTACGTGATATTAATAATAATAATAAAACGACTTCTGATCGCAACTGCGAACTTGAGGAAAAGTTGAGAAATCTAGCAGGATAGCAGTCAAAAGGGGGCAATTAAAAGTTTACTCTTGTTTGATTGCCAAGCTTTCGGAAAGTATTTATTTCCTTCATCAGGGCGGCTATAAAATTAATATGAAAGTGTTACACAATTGAAAATGATGAGTTTTAAAATTCTACTTACATCTAAGTGAGGTTCAGAAAGCTAAAGTTATATATTTTGAACAAAATGTGTAAGTGAGGTTCAGAAAGCTAAAGTTACACATTTTGTTCAAAATATGTAACTTTAGCTTTCTGAACCTCACTTAGATGTAAGTAGAATTTTAAAACTCATCATTTTCAATTGTGTAACACTTTCATATTACTCGTAATTTTATAGCCGCCCTGATGAAGGAAATAAATACTTTCCGAAAGCTTGGCAATCAAACAAGAGTAAACTTTTAATTGCCCCCTTTTGACTGCTATCCTGCTAGATCTCTCAACTTTTCAATAATAATAATGATAATAATACTTTATTTATCCATTTGATCACATATGTGATATTGGACATGTCAATCTAATCTAATTTAATCTAAATTGGTTATAAGTTATTGAAATATTCGCTTAGTGTATATACACATTTACTAACAAGTTCTTGTTTAAAATTTTTTGGAGATTCAATGGAAGTTATTTCTTGAGGTAAATGGTTGTATACCTACTCGTATTTTGCGATTTTGGTAGTTTGGAGAATTCTCATAGAAACTTGTACGATGTGGAAGCACCCTTAGAGCTTGACTATTCTGTGTGAAATAACAATGATTATCACTATTTCTTTGAATTGTTTGAGATGACTTTTAATAATAATAATAATAATAATTGTCTTTATTGGCCCAATTTAAATACAATAACAAGATGTAATTAAAATCTGGTAATAAAGACCAAAAGGCGAAGTAGCAGCAGCGCTGAACTGTTCTTCCACTTAACCTTAACCTAAGAGTAATGTGACAATGAATAACTAATAAACATGTAACTATTAAAGAAACAATTATGCAAATGAGTAGGTACAGGTACAGAAAGAAAAAAAAAAGTAAAATCACATACAACAATTTAAAACGTAAATGGAGGTCAACGTGAGGATGTTTTGAGTTTTGAAGGTGTCTCTACAGGAATGTCGTTTCTTTAAGTTGAAAATTAAACGTATAATTCTTTTTTGGAGAGTAAAGATTCTAACTATATTGGGTGCGTTGCCCCAGATGATGACGTTATACGATAAGGCAGAATACACTAGCGAATAATAGGTCTGAAGAAGGATTTCTCTATCTGCGTCATAACGTAACTGTAAAAGGGCATAATAAGATTTACTTAATTTTTTACAGACTGTATTTAGATGAAAATTCCATTTTAGTTCTGGATCTAAGGTTATACCCAGGAATTTAACTGAGAGTTCACAATTTGATAGAGAAACGTTTCTTTCAAATTGCACACATTTGGTTTTTCGGATGTTTAGTACAATCTTATTATCCTTACACCAAGACTCCATGTCACTAACAACTGATGAAACATGTGCTTGGAGTTCCTCAGTGTTAGACGCGGAAACAGCTACTGAAGTATCATCTGCGTAAATCATAATATGACAATTTTTAATGTAATTGGGAAGGTCATTAATAAATAAGTTAAAAATGAGCGGCCCCAGCACCGAACCCTGAGGAACACCAACATTCATGTAGTACTTTTCTGATTTTTCATTGTTACAATTTACGGTTATGGATCGGTCTGATAAAAAAGACATTATCCATGACAAAATATTAGACCGAAAACCCAGATTATATAACTTTAGCTCAATAACTTTCACATTTACACTATCAAAAGCGCGCGAAAGGTCGAAGAAAATACCGGCACATAGGTTTCCCTTATCACGTTCAGAGTTTATGAAATCCACTGCTGCTGTTTGCGTCGACCGACCTGATCTGAATCCATGTTGTGCATCACGGAGAAGATCAAAACGGCTTATGTAGTTGAGAGTCTTTTTATAAAACACTTTTTCAAAAATTTTCGAGAAGACACTGATGGGCCTGTAATTTTCAACCTTCTCTTGAACTCCCGCCTTGTAAATTGGAAAGACCGTCGCAGACTTCAGAGTACTTGGAAACTTCCCTTCAATAATGGATTGATTCAACAATTCAGCAAGGTAATGTGAAAACGAACTGATAACGTTTTTTTATTAATTTCATCGTCAGGCCGTCGCTGTCTGGAGTGTTTGTATTGTTCAACTCAGAGACTGCAGATTCTATATCTTCGTGACACACAGGAGTGAAAAACATGGTATTATCAGATGGAACACAAAGTGTGTAGGTGATAGCAGAGTCTTCATCAGAAGGTCCATTGGATGGTATATTAGTACTTGTTATTCAAATGTTTATTTTCAGTATTATAGTATTAAGGGATACTTTGCTAACAAATATTTTGAGGCAGTTGAATTCTATAACAAAAAAATTACTTTCAGGAATGAATTTTTTTAAAATTGTGTTATTTTTTTACCAGTATAAAGTATTTCTTAACAAACATTGAAACTGTCGAAGTGTGAAATTTGATTAGCGAGGTTAAACCGCTCATAGAAATACATATATGTATTGTACTTCGTGCTTTCGAGTGAGTTTCAGATAACGTGTGGTAACCTTTAAATAAAAATTATTTTCTATTAAACTATGGTAAGCTAAAGTCACTATAAGTAATGAAGTTATTTACGCATACCGTTTCATTAAAAGTTTTGCAAGGAAGAAGTTTAGAGCTTTTCAAATAAAATAAAATTGGCTTTCAATCACTTTCGGTTATACCGGAAGTGACTATGTATCAACTCGCTCATTTTAAATAGCATGTCACATTTTTTGTTATACTTTTTATTCTCCATGAAAAAATATGCAAAATTGCAATATCTCTAAATTGTACTGTCTTTGAGATATTTTTGCGTTTTCTTCAAAATCTGAATTCTGCAGACTGATTTTTCAAAAAATAATATCAGAGCTATTATTATTATTATTAATTTCTATATAAACTTTTTCCTTGAAAACTTCTAATGAATAGTTTGTGTGAATAACCCTGTATATTAAAACTAATTACATAAGCAATCTCGTCGTCTGTCGATTTTAATAATTTCAGCTGATCATGTCTACGACTAAGAAGTTTACGAACACGATCTCAGGTTTAATCACATATTTTAACTTGAAATGTTAACGTATCTTAAACCTTGCATTACATTAATTACGAAAAAATAGTACAGAAAAATATTAACAAGAAATATCATGTTACACTACTATTTTTGGTAACATGTTTTTCTTTTTTACACTAACCTAAAACTAGTGCAATTTTCTAAGATAATGTAAAAGAAGTTTTAGACTTTGGCTTTGAATGAATAAAGAACGTAAGCACATTTTATACAATGATCAACTTTATAGATCATCGAGTATGTCTACAAGCATGTGTACGGATACACAGAGCTTTAAGAACGCGATAAATTGATGCATGCCTTTGCTGTTGTGCAATTAAACATATTGGCACTTTGAAACCATTCATTTTATTATATCAATGTGATCCCCGATAACTATGCTAATGAGAAGGAATTGGAAAGAGCCATTAAGGACTTTTATAGTTAGATTTATTTGGAATTTACTTAAATACTATTTAATTTACGAATTTAATGAGTACTCGTACATCGTAAGAAATACACTTGCTGGGTTTACAGCCTAACATTTTGATTACAATTATTACAGCCATTGAAACCGAGAAAAGAAAGGAGGCTATAAATATTCAAACTGATGTAACTGTTTCTGACGAACACATGTCATATTAGCAATCTGATTTTAATTAGAAATAAATTGGCTGGATGAATTTTAATGAATATAACTGTGTTGTTGATATAATATTTGGTCGCGTCTTTTTCCAGCAAAATTTTTTAAAAATATTTTTACCATTTACTTTTTTTTTCTTTTTCGTTTTAAAGCGTACTAGTTTTCGGTTATACTGTGCGATCCAATATTTTTGGATAAGGGGAGGCTATGAAAAATAAAATCAGAGTCTTAGCTTAATGGATACAACTAACCTATTGATCATCTATCAAAACGGAAACGTCAAGATACATTTAACAACTTTAGAAAAAATCTCCTAAATTTCTTAATTGAATATGTAAGGATTTGTTGCAACTCTTAACATGATAACGACCAATTTCAAATGCCGCGGGTTGGCTTGTTGACTAATGACTGTGTATGACTGTGCGCATGGCACAATATGAGAAACCATCAGCACGTGATCAGTACACAGCACAGAAAACGTCAAGCACAGTGTCAAAAGTAAATTACTCTAAATACTCGAAGTATCCACCTCCTTGTTGAAGACATAGGTGGACGCGCCTTCTCATGTTATTAAAAAACATTCAGTAAAGTCTTCGGAGTTACACGAGCACATTGTTCGGATAACCCACTGACCGTCATTAAACACTACATTTCGAAACTATGCTTCAACAATAAATATTGTTTGTTCTTTTGTGAAACCATTCTGAAACTTTCTAAACGTTTAAACTAACAGATTTGACAGGAGTCAGAAAGCAAATGTCAAACTAAACTTTTGTTTCAAATTTCAAGCTAAAGTTTTGAATCAAGCTAATAAGGGCCGTTTTCATAATAGTGCTAAAGGAGACTTTAATTTAAAGTCACTTTAAGCATAGGAAAACTAATGTGTTTTTATAGGTTAAAGTTACTTTAAATTTAAAGTTCTATTATGAAAATGGCCCTTAGACTCATTTTGCATAGCCTCCCCTTATCCAAAAAATATTGGATCGCATCTTTGATCGCATAGTTTCTACTGAGCTTTAAGTAAAATGAAATTTTATAATCCGTTCGCCGTTTCTATTTTATTAGTTTCTATTTTCATTCTGAAAAGCCTGGTCTATACTAGTGATGGCGAACCCATGACCCGCGGGTCACGGTGTGACCCGTCAGAATATTTAGAGTGACCCTTACAGATATTTATAAAATGTATAAAATTGTCGATTTTGTAGAAATTATTTTCATCATGGATTTTTTCCACCTCAATAATGGGTGTTACATTTTTTTGCTATGGCTATGTAATTTGAATTAGTATTAATGAAGTGTCAAATATCATTTCAAAAGTCAAATTAATTTTACTTCCTAATGCTACTGCCACAAATTAATATTATAGCAGATAGAGTGAAACAAAAATAAATGGGAAATGGAACCAACAGAAATAAAAGCAAGAAAAACAAAAAATATATGTATATTTTATTTATGTTTTTGTTAATTATTTCAGTTTTTGTTGAATGAAGTCCTTAATGAGGTGAATTCAATGTATGAAGAAAAAGGCACTTACAAATATTCGAAAAGAAAATAACATATATGTCAAACAAGTGGTTGGGAGAAACTGATTTCAATTTTTCTTTTATTTTTTTTTATTAAATTATCATATTTATTACATTTTTTAATGTTACGTTAGCGATTTTTTAAAGATTCTTTTTGTTATTTTCCTGATTTTATGTATATACTTCATCTCTTGTTTTTTCATTATTTTCTTCTTTATAGTTTATTTCATTTCTCATTTGTTTCTTTTTATCGAGTACTTTGTATTCCGTTAACTTTTTGGCAGGTTTCTTTTGCTTTCTGCCAGGCTTTGAATTTCAAATTTTTTCTCGCCGAAAATCGTCGATTTTCATTTGCTTTTTTATTACTCCATCTTATTATTTGCACTTCACGAAACTTTTGATGTGAAGATCAACAAATTACATTCCTGACATACAAAAATTATGATCAGAAAAGCAACAATAAATATCGCGGTGAAAATGCAAATGAACTGATTCAAGTCACGTTAAATGAATACTCATGCATTCATGGCTGCATCTAATAAATAAAATAGATAAATAAAATAATAGCTCTTTAATTAAAGTAAAAAAAAATCTGCGATGGATTGCAGGTAAAATGAAGCGTTTTAAACTTTCGAAAGAAATCGATATGTTTAAGCAATTCCTTGTAAATATGTAACAGTTGCGTCCTGTGTATAAGTATAATACGTCAGAATCAGAGAAGAAAAATGATGTACTTTTTAATGACTTAAAATATCTGACCCGCCGCCCATT
This sequence comes from Dorcus hopei, assembly GCA_033060865.1. Taxonomy (NCBI): domain Eukaryota; kingdom Metazoa; phylum Arthropoda; class Insecta; order Coleoptera; family Lucanidae; genus Dorcus; species Dorcus hopei. Next base: position 32,860,460 of record CM065421.1, on the reverse strand, counting down.
ACTACAAAATTTTTAACTTAAATTTGACCCATTGGTAAAAAAAGGTTCGCCATCCCTGGTCTATACGTAACGTTTTGTCGTCAGTTTTGCATGATCTGGAAAGACTGACCAACAAGACTGACACAAATCGTGGGGCTACACTGCTCAAACTTTCCGTCAAACTTTCGCTCAGTCGCACAGTGATCATTTTAATTTTTCTAGGAAATAATAAATAGCATTGTGAAATGTTTTACTTTAAATTAAATTTTCTCAAGTTGAACTACACAGAGAAAAATCGTATTGTTAATTTTACAACAACCGAACTTGTTGAAATAATGTTGTTTATCTTCGTACAAATATTAACTATATTGAGAGAACCACATGTTGTAAATGCGGGTACAACTATTTTATAGTAAACTTTTGTTTGAATATTACTTTTAAGAAATATTTGGACAAACAAGTGTTTATTGTTAGAACAACAACAAATTAATAGTTATTATTTTGTGTTTACTATACTAATTCATTATTTTAACGCCGACATGTCATTGTGAATGCATCATACTATACTACTACATTATTTTAACACTGACATATCATTTGTGGATGCATCACCACCAATTCGTAGTTAAAAACTATAATATTGATGTTGGGTTGACGCCAAGACGTGACCAACATTAACAAAAAAACTTTGTGTGTTAAATATCTTTTTGACACTGATAAAACTACAATTTCAGTTGTTCACAAAAATAAAGTTGAAGTACCAATGTAAAATTTGTGTCGTATACAATATGTCCCAGATAACTTTTCCAGCATGGAGATCTCGCTTATTATAAGAGATACGAATTCGATAAAATGGGACGAATTATTCCTAAGTATTAGGGTAGTCATAAACTGTTTTGAAATTCAAAAAATTCCATGTGGTTCAGGAGATATAGCCAAGAAACCAAAATTTTCAAATTTCGTTTTTTTTGTAATAACTTCTTTATTGTAATCGATATGTTTTTGTTATTTGTACTTTCTTAAGGCACTTTTTCATGAAGACTTTAAATGTGTTTTTAGATTTTTGCTTTCACTTTCCGTTTTCGAGTTTTCACCCCCAACTTCAGTTTTTCTTATGGACCGTCAACTAGGCTTTGGAATAATTGAATGCGCTCTTTTTTTCTCTTTACAATGATATAAAACATGTAATACTTATTTTGACAGATAACGAAGAAAATTTTAAAAAATACATTTTCTCGACTAAATAATTTTCAAACAAATGAATAAAATAAAATAAAAAAGAATCACAAGAAACAAAAACTTAATTATTAGTTAATAATAAATAATAGGTAGTTGAATTGGGAAGTAACTAAACTATTTATAAAATATGTTACGTATAGACCAGGTTTAAAGCCTGGTCTATACGTAACGTTTTGTCGGCAGTCTTGTATGATCTGGAAAGACTGACCAACAAGACTGACAAATCGTCGGGCTACACTGCTCAAACTTTCCGTCAAACTTTCCCTCAAACTTTCGCTCAGTCGCACAGTGGTCCTTTTAATTATTCTAGGAAATAATAAATAGCATTGTGAAATGTTTTACTTTAAACTAAATTTTCTCAAGTTGAACTAGTAACTAATTTAAAATAGAAACCTTACTGGTTATACAGGGTGTCTCATAATGTATGGAGGCACCCAAAAGGGTAGGTAGGAGAGATCAAAATAAGGTATTTTTTCACTTTTTTTAAATTTTTTAATACCCATTAATAATTAATTAATTAAATTTTTCTCGTACCAACGTATATATTGTAGAACTTTAAATATATAGAGCTGGACGCTTCTTCAGGTGTGACTCTGAGATTTGTTTTTCGCTAAAATTTCACTTCTTTGTCCATTTTTTTTTCATCCTAGACAGCCATAATTTCATATTTGTGATCTAAGAATAATTCTAAAATATATATAAATAATATAAAATAAAATAATATTTTCGCGTATCTTGAAAAATAAAGGTACTTTACTCTTATGTCGATTTCAAATATTTTGATCTCCTCGGTATACAATAAGAGGTATTCAGATTTTGGTATGTGCGTTTTGAGTTTGGGAAAATGCAGAAGCTTTCATAAAGAATAAATTTTTCTAAGAAATCAATAATAAAAAAGTTACCCATACATCGACATTCTTCCTAAACAAACGAAATAGCTCAGTCCTTGGCACTTCTTGGCAGCTAATTTTAAGCTTACCTCAAAGCTAAGGAAAATACCTAATTAGAAAACCATATATCACTATGAACAAACACGAATATAAGTATTACAAGTCCAATTAGTTTGTATTAAGACAAAGAAAATAACTCAGTCAGAATTATGATATACAATAGCGTTTTTCTTTAAATCTTGTTAGAAAATAAAACTAGTAATTATTTACAATTAAAGTACAAACCTTCAAAATAAATATGTAACAGAAGAAATCAAGAAAATATGTTTCATGCTCGTATTAACCGTTAATTGTACTACGCATATATCTTAATTGAAATAAATATACAAGTGAATTTTAATTTGTCAAGTGTTGATTACGTAATTACTAAACGAAATCTTAACGATTTTCCTTTCTCTTTTTTTGCAGGTATTTAACTATTTCTCTTTTAAGAAATATGAAAAATAATGATATTGGTGATTGTAGATTTTTGGTATTATTATTTCCTAGAATGAGTAGAATGACTACTGTGCTAGTCGTTCCGAAATCGACATAGATGAAGAACTATTAGTGACGATAATTGCATCTGAGAGCAGAATGGCAGGTGAGCGAAGTTTGACCGATTAGACTGACGCACATCTACATGCACCGACTTGTCTGTCGTCTTGCTTGTACACAAAGCTCTAGCCCATCAGTCTTTTGCGAGTTTATCAAACCTCATTCATTCATGCAAAACGTCCAACTTGCCGTCTACACGTAACGATATGTTTGACAAATCTGGCATGATCATTAGGGTGGGTCGAAAAACCAAACTTTGAGATAATTTTACCTAATAGCAAAATTATGTTGTCTTTTAGTGATATTATGACACCTACGAAATATTTTTGAATTTAATTAATATTTAGAGGGTGCGCCTTACGTTTGAATTTTTGAAATTATACAAGAAAGGCCATATAGTATGCCATGAAAAGTTTGTATTTGCAATAATAATAATAACAGAGTTATGATCAAAACTGTTTACTAAAAGGGCAAGAGAAGGTGGATAAAATTAAAACTCGAATCTCGCAGCAATGCCTAAATTCGATAGCAAGAAAGATTTCAATATTGAATGATTTTCATTAAATTTTCTGTTGTATTATTTTTTTAATTATTAATAAATGATTATTTTATTCTAAAAACCCTATTTTCCTTGAGACATTTATGTTATATGACTACCAGAATATATTCAAGTTATTCGTATTTCCAAGGCAAAGCGCAACCTGAAGATGAGGTGCTATTTACTTTAAATTTTAGCATTACACTGTTTTCATGTAAAGGCAATATAATTTTGCTATTAAAAATCAAAAGCGCAATATTCGTTTTTTTCCATACAAAAATGACCCACCCTAATGATCATGCAAGACGACAAAACGTTACGTCTAGACCAGGCTTAAGGAGTATTTAGAGACAACCTTGAATATATTATTTATCGAACATACATATAAATGAGAAGAATGTTTAACAACAGGTATGCAAAAAGTGTTTAAAAAATTAATCAAAACAATAAGCATTGCTCAATACCGCCTTGAGAAAGCCAAATTAATACATACTGGTTATTTATTTGCGCTTTTTTGAAAGGGTTAACCGGTAAATTACCATAACCTGAGGCTTATTTATAAACATAATGAACTGTCAATCATAAGCCGCTTTTCGTGTTTGTTTATTTACACGGCCTACTTGTCTGCATGCTGCACACACGGCAAAAGAATGTGGATCCACACGAGCGTATGATAAATAAATAAATAAGTCGTTGCGAATCTCGAGGGTATCGTATTGAAAGCAATTACAGAGCCATTGATTGATAAGTTTATAAGCAGGATAAACCGAGACAATAATTTCACATACGCATATTTGAATACATAATTAATTCTCCGTTTTGAGCGAAGAAATGGAATGTTTCTACTTCTTTTCTTGCTGAAACTTCGACATTCAACAATTGAATTTAGAAGTAAAAAAAACTAAATCTGGAAAAATCATATCGTTGGCTTTACTGGAAAAATTCGTTAAGTACATTTCAGTATTTCTGGAGAAATTTGACTTTTTTTTTGTTTTTCCGCCATATTTCTCAAGCTGCAAAGTTATCGGGTAGGTGTTCTGGCTAGTGAGTTTAAAAAAAAATTATTGAAAAATTCTACAGTTTATGAATTTGCGATTTGGAAAACTAAAAACAATTCTATTGTAAGTACAGTATTCGCCAAAATAAACAGTACCAAAAATGAAAAAATTAATCAAAAATATGTCACTTCACCGACCTGCGTGAGCGACTCTCAGCAGTTTATAATTCGGTACTGTTTATTCTAGCGAATACCATAATACATATACACTGCGGGACAAAATTATAACCGCACTGTATTCTAATGATAGCTAAACAATGAAATTGTTTTGTTTTTAGCCCAAAATATATCACAAGCAACGAAAAATGAGGATTTGAAATTTTTAGCAGAATAAGAAAGATTATTTAGCTGAACGGTTTTATTCTAAAGTATGGAAAAAAGTATTGAGTATCATCTTCTAATTGAGATAAGGTTTTTCTCAGTCATCATCATCTTCCTCATTGCCTGAGGGATTTCGTAAACGGCAGCTTTCGAAATTGGCAGTGACTTGACAATACCATCTATATTCCTCAGGTTTGTCTTCTTTGCTACGCAATTGCAATAGCTGATCTTCTTCTTTTCTGTTATAGGAAGAATTTTAATACAGGTGCCCCAAACTTACTAAATCTTCGAAATGTTTTGGACGGCTTGAGCCCTTGACAAAAGCTTGAATGTGTGAAGAATGATCATACTGGATTATTCGGGACTTGCACTTCTGATACTTGAAACAATTTACTTTTAACACTTGACTTGAGGATCCGTGTACAAAGGTTTGTGTCCTAGAGTACCTGATGAGATTTTAGTGCCGAAAACTTTTCTACTCTCCGTTCACTTTTGTAATGGGAAACTAATATGATTTTTTTGTTCTTATGTTGTGTTACAAAAGCGATTGATATTGCATTTAAGGTTTTGTTAATCAAATTCTCGTTTGTCACAACTTAGTTTTCAATCGCAAAATGCAATTTTCAAAAATAATCCGGAAATCCATTACGAAACAAACAAAAAACCACATTAATTTTTTTATTTCTACCTTCTTAGTAAATGACATTTTACAGGTTAATTTTGCTGTTTATGATAACCAAGTAAATGATACATTACGGGAACAGACCTGTAATATTTTACGGGCTGGTATAAAAGACCTGCAAAATTTTACAGGCTTGGTTTTCTGTTTACATCACTGTGACTGCGTCTAGCTAGAAATAACGAATTCGATAAAAAAAAGTTTTCATAAAATTTTTTTAAAATTAATTAAATATCACCATGTGAAGGTGGAAATAAAAGTTTGTACGCGACACGCTTTGCAATTAATCTTTACTAGGCTCACTGAATTATGGAGCTCACTCCTGCGTCGCTCACCCCACAAACTTCCAGCTCGCCCGTAAAGATTAATTTACAAAGCTCGACACGTAAATAACTATAATAGGTTTAATGCATTCAATAAAACGTTGGAAAAGGATGGAGAAGGTAGCCAAAGATCCAAAATAACAGCACAAAATTGAAACGAACATAAGCTAAAAATAAAAGTGCCATTTACAAGATACGGGTACTAAAAGAAATCAGGTTTCTACGATAAAAGTTACTAGATCGTTGTAACTTTAGTTGCTGTCAAATGTTTCTGGTGTTGGTAACTGTTATAAATGTAGAGATAAAGCAGGCTTCCAACAGAAACCCAAAAACTCTGACACTAACAGGTATTAGGGGAAAAAAAACAATACTGAGATTTTAAAGTATACATAGGCCCGATTTTATAATCGTCGGATAAACTGAGTAATACTATTTTTAGTATAGCTGCTATACAGCCTGTATCATAACGTCCGACAAATATTCACACCCTGCGATGCTTTGTTGAAAACTGCACAGAAAATTATTATACCACTTTCCTTGTAAGTCTCTGGTTGTGAAGTTATTGAGTGTTGAAAATTGATTTTTGTTTCAATAAGGTACGATAAGTCTACCTAATTTCGTTAAGTAGTACATGAAACATGCAATAGATTAGTTAACTAAATAATATTTTCACCTTTTTTTCCCCCCGGTTTACTTTTAATTCATATTTTACTAAAGCAAATTCTTTGCATTTTATAATCTGGGAACATGTTGCAACTGTGTAAATGCGTAGCCAGGTAACTTAAAAATCATGTCAAATTTGAAGTGTATGTATTTTCGCAGAATTCTCCTGCTTCTTACTGAAATCAGGTTGCTAAGAAACGACGCTACATACATGTTCCCGAATAGTGGATTAATTAAATAAATGTGCTGTTCGTTACACTGCGTTGCGATATTTAAAAGACTTTGATCGGCTATATTTTTGAAACTATACGTTTTTGGAGAAAATGGTATTATATTTGTCGTTACAGTTTTTAACAGAGAATCGCGTGATGTGATTATTTGTCGGACGTTATGATACAGGCTGTATGCAAGACATCTGACTCGTTCACCATTTTGGACCCCAATGTGAGGTTATAACGAGTGATCAATATCTTTTCTAATCAAAAGACCTATGGAAATAAAATCGTGTGTCCTTGATTAGTTCATTATTTTAAATGCCATTTGAATTATTTATATTGCATTCCTAGACAAAATCTAACTGCTGTTTTATCTATTACATGTTTTTTTTTTATAAATTTGGATATCAAATCCCAAGTTCACATTTCCCACTTAAAAAGAAAGCACGCGTCAAGAGCATATATGCAGCCGCATCTCCTAGCAAAGACAAATGTTTTAAGGTTACGTTCGGTGCATGAGTTTTGTTATGATGATTCAGTGAAATTGCTATGTTTTTGAATTAATTAAATTTAGTGCAATAAAATGTATTGGAATTTGGAATAAACGTTACCTTTATAAAGATAACGTCAAGAAGACATGAGCCAATGCAAGTTGGCCAATTCCCTCATCATAACAAATTTTAAAAAGGGAGTCTTAAAGTGAAACTTAATTTTCGAAAACTTTTTCTTTAATTATTTAAATAATTGTTGCATAATTCTTCATAATTTTAAGCATTAAGTTGTATTCGATCGAGGACTAGCAGACGCAATGTAAATTTTTGTGGTATTTTCTCTTGGCAACATAAAAATCTACAATATTTGAATACTCATGTTAATTTCCTATAGCTCAGATATATTTAGATTTAGTTATTTGAATTGTCTTTTGGTTAAACCCCAGTAGGCGGACTGGAGTTCTTCGACACAACATTGATGTCATAATTGGAATAAAACTCTTCCAGCAATTCTCCAAAGTGACATGTTGCTAAATTTGGCAAAAGAAAAATAAAGCATCATGAAAATAAAAGACAGGAATCCCTTTTTTGAACCTTCTCCTACATAAATTTGATTGTTAATGGAGCCGGTGGTAATGAATGGATCACATTTTAAATTACAAGTACTTACATATTATAGCCTGCCAAAACAAAAATTTCTTAGCATATTTGATGGGGTAACGTACCAAAGGGTCTAAGTGTCAATTTTAAAAAATTAAAAGGGATTTTGTGCCATCGCCCATACATTAGAAAATAAACAGTGCCTTATCACTCGTACAACATTCTTTAAGTATTTATTACATGTATATACCAGATAGTTGTTTATTCATCTAGAATCCTAATATTTTTTTAAATATTCAAAATCCAGAAATTGGCACTTACCCCCCTATTCTGTATCTCATAACGACATCGTTAGATGCCGATATTCGTTAGGTGGTATATTTTGACCAATCAGTGCTTAGATACAACGCGTTTCTGTGTACCGATTGGTCAAAATATGTCACTTAACGATTATCGGTATCTAACGATGTCGTTATGAGTTACAGAATAGGTGGGTTAGACCCTTTGGTATATCACCCCTTCATTTGCTAGCTTTCTGGTTTTAAACTATGGCGTAATATTTCCTCTTGTGATGCAATGTATAATTCTTGCCTTGGAATTTGTTTGATATCAACAATGCATTAGGTTTATCACTAATATAAAGCAGTCAGATTTTGTCCAAAAGTTGCTGTGTAATTTTCAAGGTCTTAATTTTGATACATTTTTCTTTTTCGGAATCTGTATTTGGAACTTTGTGAACTTTATGTCTTTAGGCCTGCTTTTGCTCTACACATTAGTCTTCGATGTACCTACCCAATTTAGTGGCCATCGAGTGGATATGATGAGATTTCTTCTGAATAACGCCCTGCTAACTTTTCATCATCAAAACCACGTTTATTACAGGAACCACAGGCTTTCTTTCAATACTCAGTTGTTATGCGCGGATAACTTTTCCCACAGTGAAACGTGAAATGTTTAAAAATTTTCAAATTTCTACCTGACTAATTTTCGCATATCTTAACGAATGTGTTCACAATATGCCTTTGCCCTTCCATTTGTTTACTCGTTATTTCTATTACTTAAGATTATATTTCAACAATGTGGACACAAAATGAAAGTTGATACTTATTGTTGCGTTCCTTTTACACCAATTCTAAGATAATCTGGCCTCTCTTCCCCTTCCTCATTTAAACATCAGACAATCCCGCACACTACATGAGTGTTGAGTACATTGAATGAAGGAAATAATTACATTTTTTGGGTGCAGTTAAGCTTATAATTAGGCAAGAAATTATTCTTTAAACCTGTTTGCGTACGAATAATTCGCACAATTGCTATAATCATGAAATTATCTGTGAAAGTTTGAAATCAGATAGGTATAAGAATATAATTAGACATGCTCGATAAATTATGGTATCCGCGCGGTATCAAGTGAAAATTATCATTATTAAGGGCAACGGCGCCAAAATTGCGCTTTTAAAAAGCTGAATATGTTATTAGAGCATGTATTAGCTTCTGTTATTTAATTAACAATGCCATAAATAAGGAGCAGTTAACGCAGTGGCCAGCTGGGTTTTTAATTATACAATTAATTTCGTCGCTCGGCGGTGCATGTTTTAAAAAAATGCTACGTCTGATCTACAAACAGTCAGGACATTCCAGAATAAAATTGCAAAGCGCATTCTCTCTGCTATTCATGTAAACAAAAACATTCATATTCAAAATATTTATTTTTAAAAAAACTGCCAAAAATAAGGATTCTTCAGTACAACCTGAGGTAAATCTTGAGGAATGCATGAAACCAAACGTTACACATCCACATTTTATCAAATTCTATATCCGTTTTGATGTATTCCCGTATAAAAAGTGAGCAAATAAAAATCAAATTAGAGTAGGCGGTGCAAAGAAAATTTATGTCTGTGATTAACTGAATTAATGAATGTAATACATTCATGGACTGTCAAAATTATTGACTTTTTATTTAATCACACACATACATTTTCTTTGCACCGCCTGCTCTAATCTGATTTTTATTTGCTCACAGGTTATTAACCCAACACATTTTTCTCATGAAAAATTTATTTTGTGCCCGCGCCTGTCCAGAGTACATAAAAGAAAAATTATTGTCGTCTGTGAAATCATTCATCATTCTGCGGCACCGATTTTATCTGTTGGATTTGATATCCGCCAATTAATTCGGAAGCCATCGCTATCAAATCGCACAAAAACAGTTCTGGCCCAGATGTTTATGTAATTAAAAAAGACGAGCAAACTACGATGTAAACTCGATCTGAAGTGTAAACGCAATTCGAACCAAGCTTGATTTACTATCAAATATCCATTCACGTGTGTAAAACATACACAAAAGCTTTTAAAACCCAGATTTTATTTTCAGCTTCGTTTTTGTTTCGTATTTAGATGGCGTCGTTGTTCATTTATCTTCAGAATCCATCAAATGAGATTTGCATTTACTTTTAAAATATGAATGAATACTCGAAAGAAGTATTTCATTAAAATATTTGCAATGTATCATAAATATTCCTATCAAATCATTACTAAATAATAAAACTGATTCTATTTGCCATGCATCTTCTTGACAGTAATCACACCTACTCAAATAAAATTGATGTAATACATAAATGTAACAAAGGACATAAACTTAATCTACTATAATCTTTAGAAATTCATAAAGCAAAACAAAACCCAGAATTCTCCGTATTGAATGAACATCTTACCCTCTTCGCCATCTGAACAAACTAGAATAAGTCACGTCACAATGGAATTAAGTGGAATAACAAAGTAAGTGTTTTAATTAAAAAATTTCCATCATGTTACACTTCCACAAAGTAACGACTGCCAGCATTAAATTCCCTAAACAATCATCTTTAGAGTGAGAACGATAAAGGCGATGATTTGTTATAGTTTCTTTCTTCCTGTGATATTATTTTCGATTTCCACGACGATAGACGTAATAAAATCGATGTGTCAATTACTTTTTTCGTCTTTAATAAAGAGGTCAGTTAACTTGGCCCCCCCCAGTAACGTTTTTCAAAGTTTTTTTGCACCAAATGATTGCACCCTTAATGCACCCTTATGCACCACCGAAATAAATTTTTGCACCCCTTCAGGAGAGAAACTGCAGGCAAATTTCACTGGGAGGGGCCAAGTTTACCGTAGCCCCCCCCAGTGAAAATTTTCAAAGTTTTTCTGGTGCACCGTGTTGCACCCCTAATGCACCCTTATGCACCACCTTTTTTAACTTTTGCACCGCTCAAATAGCTGAGAAAAAAAATAAAATAGAAAGTCAGCTAGCCCCCCCCAGTGAGAATTTTCGAAGTTTTTTTGGTGCACCTTATTGCACCTAATGCTTATGCACCACCTTTTTAGCTTTTGCACCGCTCAAATAGCTGAGAAAAAATAAAATAGAAAATTAGCTAACCCCCCCCAGTGAGAATTTTTGAAGTTTTTGGTGCATTTATTGCCTAATGCCTATGCACCACCTCTTTTAACTGTTGCACCGCTCAAATAGCTGAGAAAAAAATTAAATAGAAAGTTATTTCAGTAATTTTTTTTCTCAGCTATTTGAGCGGTGCAAAAGTTAAAAAGGTGGTGCATATGCATTAGGGTGCAAAAGGTGCACCAAAAAACTTCGAAAATTCTCACTGGGGGGGGGGGGCTAGCTAATTTTCTATTTTATTTTTCTCTCAGCTATTTGAGCGGTGAGAAAGCTAAAAAGGTGGTGCATAAGCATTAGGGTGCAAGTGCACCAGAAAACTTTGAAAATTTTCACTGGGGGCTATGGTAAACTTGGCCCTCCCAGTGAAATTTGCCTGCTGTTTCTCTCATGAAGGTGTGCAAAAATTTATTTCGGTGGTGCATAAGGGTGCATTAAGGGTGCAATCATTTGGTGCAAAAAAACTTTGAAAAACGTTACTGGGGGGGGCCAAGTTAACTGACCCTTAATAAAGTGTAGTTGTATTTAATCTATTGATTTGCGATTTAAATATTGGTTTTCTCTTACTAACAAGAGCAAGTTCTCTTGCCGTTTAGTCGCTCTTCGAATGGATCTTTTTGATATTTCTCCCAATATAGCATTTTTTTTCAAATTCAGATATCTGTTTCAAATTTCGAGAAAATAAGCAATTCATTCTAGTCGGTTACCGGTTAACTTACTTTTCAATCTGATAATATGGCAACGAAGTCAAAAAATAAAACGTAGTTATTTATACTGCTTTCAACTTAAAAGAAGTTCGAAAGCTTTTTCAGTAAGTAAAAATTTTCTTATTTGTTAAAAATGTAGTAGAGAGTCACAATTTATTAAATTATAAACCTTCTTTTTAAAGTAGCATAATTTAAAATATCTGAATTTTAAGCTCCTACTCGTATTAGAGCCAAGAATTAATATTTTGTTTAAAAGATAAGAATTTAGAATATAGTTCGTCAGAAATTAATTTCCCGAATTAGGGCAAAAAACAAACGATAAATCAATTATAATTCAATAACACTTTAACCTCCTGTTATAAATTTTATATAAAAATAATCGTGGTGCATTCCTTAACTATATTATATCATTTTAGATTTAATTCACAGTGATAAAATGATGCGTCCTTTACGACATTATTCTCCAGGTCGTTAAGATATGCAATGAATGAAGTTGTTATAATCGTTAAAAGTACCAAAAAAAAGACAGTGTGAAAGAATGAATTCTGTTTACCTCCTTTCTGTTTATATGTATTAATGTTACATAATGAAATCTTTAACGTTTTAACTTAGAGAATTGTTTCATTTAATGTCTTCTATTCTGATATGATTATAAAGGAATGAATGGATAAGGAAAGCTTTATTTATTCTTCAAGTAGTTTTTCTGGTTCGATTTTGTTTCAGTTTAGAACTTATACATCCGCTCGATTAGACCGTGAATGGTTTCCATTTATATTTATGTAGTTATTTATAACTTTCGAATTTACAAATCAATTTACAAAAATGTATTTTCTTTAGTCTAATAACCAAGTTGTATGTATTTCCTTCTCAAATCAAGCATTTAAATCTACAATTATAAGTACAGCAATTTTAATAACGTAGTATCAGACCCTTATATCTATCTAAATATTTAATTCGAAAATCATATTCCGCACCTGATTAAATATTAATATCCCTTTCAAGTACTTGGTACCGATTCATAATAGGGACAGAGTTTAGTTTCACTCAAAACTTTACGAGTTTTGTCGATCACGCACAGACAAACTGTTTTTAGAAAGGAATTACACTTACACGTTTTTAGAAAAATTGTAATTATATTTTTTTTATCAAAGGAGATGTCTTTCACTACAAAAGGTTTTTTTTCTTCCAAACCGGTTTCACCAATTATGGCATCGTCACTGGTACATTATAAAATTATTAAACCTTCAAGTAAAAGATAAATAATAATTTACATATAATGATAATACTAAAAATAGTACAAACTTACAGTATCTTCTAAATTCTATTACACTGCTGTAAATTTGTATAAAATATTTAAATATGTAAATGACGGAGTGATGTAGAGATAAATAAATAAATAAACAATTTGTTTTTTTTTTTTAATTTAGTCTAGTTTAATAAGTGGTATTATACTGTACTGTGCTGCATGTTGAATGAATGTTAAGAAATCAGACACAAAGTTTCCAATTTATAGAATTAAAAAAATTGTTATTCTGAGAAAGTGTTTGTTCATTGAGAACTGTGTTAGGAAAAAAGTTACAATGTAAAAATGTTTCTAAATTTTCAGCAATATCAAGTTTGTTTCCTTTTGGAAGATTATGTAACAATTTGATATTTGAAGATAAATCAGGTACATCACTCGTTGGAATTGAAAAAGGCACATCTTTATACGAATGTTTGTAAAGTAAAACTTACGATTTATTATCTGGCTTGAAAGTATTGATGTGTTTCATACGGAAAAAATCAATGACGTACGTAATAAGATTCCATTTAACAAACTGTATTTGCGTATCTCGCCGCAAATTATAATTTTTCTTCTATCTATCCGTTGTCTGTGTCTAAAGCCTGTTTTACATTCCACTAATATCTGTTACGAGAGCATACATAGTACAACAATATATCAATAGAAATGTCATGTCATGTTTCAGTACTATTTGTGATAACATATTAATCTTTTTTGTTTTACACTATCCTAAAACTCGATATTTCTTTTTCTAGTATCATTTTATATGATAATGTAAAATAGACTTCAAATTACTAAATCAAAACTGGAATATTATCAACGTTTTACATTTTCATAAACTTTTTAATACCTAATTAACAGGTTTTCGGTTAACCAATTGGGATAACCCAAATATCGATTTTTAGTATATCCGAATAGTAATTTTTGAATTTTAGAATAGTCAATTTTTGGATATTCGAATAGTCGGTTTTTCAAATATCCGAATAAACGGTTTTTGGATCCTCGAATAGTGGATTTTAACATTTGGATAACCGGTTACATCCGAAACAGGTTTTTAAAGAAGCCGATTATCCGGTTTCAATTTTTTCCGGTTTTTGCAAGCTTACGCACATAAATGAACTTATTAAAGTAAGTACAATAACATTTTAGTAACTTTTTACCAAATGCGTGTGCGTATATGAACAGTTTTGTCAAGCAATTTCAATTTGAAGACGCTCCTAATCAAATGATTTTCACCATTTCAATTACCAGAAAATCTAGTAGATTAATCAAATGATTTTGACCGTTTCAATTACCAGAAAATCTAGTAAATTAATCAAATGATTGTAAAAAGAATTGATATCCCTTTGGAGAACAAAACCTCGCAACAGTGCAAACATGCATTGGAATCACACACCACTAAGAAATCTTTTTATTATAATTTTGAGCAAATGATCAAATGAGCTTTAACATTTGAATTTGAAACACCTAAAATTAAGATTTTGCATGTTTTTGTGCATATCGCATATGTAGTTAGTTCTTAGACTAATTACCTGAATTTTTTAAGAAATCGAACCTTTGAAGTCTAATGATGTGATTTGAAATTTTTGGAAAACAGATAACTTTCGCTTTACATACCTATTAAACATATTTTATTCCATTTTTAGGTTTTAAATTAATTATAAAAAGCAAGAAAGATTCTGGACTCTGTTCTATTGGTTTCCTAAATACGGGGTGAGCCAATAGTGTGTATTCGGAAGATAGCGTCTTTATTATTGCAAATTTTTAAACTCTGTTTTTGCTATTTCTTACATATGGTACAGACGCATGATTTAAAATCTATGTTATGTTAAATTATGCTTTTTTAAATGGAACATACTGTATATTAAGGCCCATATCGATTTGCGTTTAAGAGTAGATCAATTTATTATAAGGGTACTATGTCAACTTGCGGTCAAAAAAGCTGACCCATTATTTTTTTGAATTGTAAATTGGCTTTCGATCTGTCAAAGTACTAAATTATTGGAGCTGTCATATTGTGTCAATTAAATTGTTGCTTTGACATTTAGTATAACCACGTATAACCTCCAAAACTGCAAGGCTGGTAAACGCTATGTAAATGTAATCAAAACGTCATTAAATTTCAATGTGATGGGTCACTTTTTTTGGCCGCAAGTTTACCCACAACTAATAGTTTTTGAGATATTGACGTTTAAATGTAAAAAAATAGTACTTTTTGGTATTTAATGGATCAGTTGTTTATTACAATTAGGTTTTTAAACTTTAGAGTAATATTACATAACCTGTCACGATCAGAAAATAGTATTCATTTTGGAAATATTCCCATTACTTTGTACAGGGTGATTCAAAACGCGGATGTTTATTTTACTCGATTATTGTAAATGGAACACCCTATATATCATCAGATTTATTTCGTCTTTGACTAATGCCCGGTTTCTTCATCGCCTTATCTAGAGGTTAAATTTATCTGTTAGTTAGAATGTGACACACAGTATGTGTACGGCCAACTATACGTCACATTCTAACTGTTAGATAAAATAACCTTAGGTTAAACATGGTGAAGAAATTGGCCATAAGCCTTGCAGTAATATAAGGTTCAGTATCAAACTTACACAGAGTAAGACCTCAAAGTCTATAAACAGCATTTATTCCAGCTTCCAACTTTTTATTTTGTTTATAGTATCGTGGATTTTAATTAGAAAATCTATACTCAGTCTATTTGTAGTTGTTAGTCTGTTTAAACATTTGATTCGTAACATAAAAAACGGTATATGTAGTTAATTTTTATTTAAGAAACACTGCCTGATTGTTTTTAAATAAGATTACGTAACACAACGCAGGCAATAATATCAATAATAATATGTAATAACAATTAAAAACAATTAATATAGAAATGTTGCGAATCGATCTCTTCATCATAGAATATAATTTTGTAAAGAACGTCATGGTCAACGTTTACAATATTTGCTAAATTAATTGTTTTTAATGCTAACTCAATTGTTCTTGTTATTCTTATCATTATTATTATTATTTTTGATTATTTATATGCTTACTATCAGGGTTGCTATCACAATTAGTTGGTCAGAACATACTAGATTTGATGCCAATATAATTCCTTGATGAAGTGATGGATATCATTCACTAATGTTTCGAAAAAATGTTGTTTGATACTCGATTGCGAAATGCTTTTGCATTCTCAAATGCAAAGGAGTCATTTCGCAATCTAGAATCAAAAATAACCATTTGATACCTGATGCATCCTAACCCTGGTCTTCGGTCTAATTGGACAATTTAAATCCCGTAGCAAAATAAATATGTTTGCACTTGTTTCTTAATTATAGCATTGACATGCTAAATAGCGTTTAATTCAATTCAAGAAAACTGATTACGCGAGACGTCATTTTCTTATTTTGAATAATTTCAGAATGCAAATTACAAAACAGGCACGAAAATTGAATTACAAAAATCTAATTTAATATTCCCATAATTTTTAAAAAGAAATTCACTCAGCAAGTAGTGCAGAAGGAAAAAAAAGCCAAGTGAAATGTTTTCAGAATTTAATCCGCTTCTTAACAACTCATTTAATCTCCAGCCCACATATTTATTCTTTGCTATGAGCGAGAGAGCGCACTTTATTACCATATAAATTCGAGACATTTCAAGTAGCAAATTACACCAGTCGTTAATCTATAAAAACGACAATAATTATCGCAGAAATGCCGCGGAGTTGCACTTATTACTTTTTTTGCGTCAAACTTCAGTTTCACATTTGCATTTGTAATTTCAATCAATTTTTCCATTAATCTGCAACACGGCAATTCGGCGGCTCGTATTTTTGCAAAATCATAAAGAATTTGTTGTTATAAAACCGCAACTAATTGAGAGTAAATGTAAAAACAAATTCGTCAGGCGATTTTAATTTATTCATATTTGCATTAATCATTGGCAAGAAAGCGAACGTAAACATCACAACGCCAGTGTTAATTTTTATTTTAAACAAATCATTATCTGGTGTTTAAATTAGTACCTTGTGCGTTTATCCCTTCCATTGTGTGTAGTAACAAAACAGAACAAATACACAGATAAAAATTGGCACGCCAATAAGTCTTTAATAACATTGTTGAGGAAGCACGTGTGCAAATTGTTACAACGACGATGGAAATGCTCTCATCGCTGCGACCGAGATCAGACTGAATCACTTTCAGCAGCAGAACAAGGGATCGAGTCCCTCTCTCAACAGTTGATTCCAGTTTGGGAGTAGCTATAAACAAACCGTTCGAATCCCCAGCTATCGGGATGCCTTGACCATAGCCACCTACTACTGGATGCCGTACAGTTCACTGTCGTTACTACCAAGAAGTTTTCAGGACGAGGTAGTATATCACAAGGTGACATGCAATAAATAAAACCACGCAAAAGAATAAGTGAACTTACCGTACTGTAAATTAGAACATGCAGAAATCAAAATAAAACATCATAATTTCTACTTTTAAGTTTAGGGTATGCCTTTGAAGTAAGAAAATGAAATTATGAAAATCTCGTAAAGACATAAAAAACCTTTTCTTAAGCTAAACTAGAATGGTCTTAAATTAATCAATTTTTGCTAAAAATTAAAACATATATACTAAATCAATCAACCAAAACATTTTCAGAATGAAATTGAAGAAAAGAATAATAAATTTATTGAAAAATGTGATTTTTATCTTAAACTAGAGAACGCTAGGGTCCATTAACTAAAATCACGACCAACGAATAACATAAACATTTTCAGAATGCTGAAACGTAAAAAACGAAGTTCAACTAAAATAAAGATTAAAACTAATGTTCCGCAGTGTCAACACTTAGACAAAAGTAAATTATATCAGATAGGATAGAAATGACCGATTAAATAATTACTGTCTAGCGGTGGTCATAGGGGTGCGCGATATCATATTTTCAATATCGGTTATCGATAACTTAAAAATATCGATATTTATCGATATACCTATCGATAATGTCGATAATATTGATATATCGATAACTGAAAATGGAAATATCGTTATTCGATAATTATCGATAAATTTTCGCAGCCCTAATAAGGACAATTATTTGCCGTAAAAATAAAATCATTTGACTAGTATTTCAATGAAATTCATTTTCGGACAGTTTTAGTGCGAATCGGACGAATTTATTTCAATGCCACGGTCACTGTATCCAATATAAGACATACAGTGTCTTTCAAAAAGTGTGCTACAAATGGGAATTTTTTTTATTATCGGTTTTTATAAAAATGTATTGACACAGAATGCTTTTGCATCCCTTAAAGTCAAATTGGAAAATGTCAGATGAAATTTATCTTGAACGGTATACAGCGTGGACACCGAGAAATGAAGACGGCTTAAGAGTAAAGTACCCTTATTTTACAAAATACAGCAAAATGTCATATGAATAAGTTGTTCAGAATTAAAAGTTATAGCTAAATATGAAATTACAGCCTTCGACATGTGACAAGTATACCTTTTTTAAAGTAAATTAAATGTCGTTTCAAGAAAACGAAACATATTTTAAAAATATTCACGTAAAAAAAAGTACGACAATAAACAAGAGAATGTCAGGGGCTCCAGAGTGCCCTCTATACGTTACCTTAAAAGTAAGCAGATATTCAGATTCAGCAGTACAAAAAACCTCTAAATATCAAATTACAATTAAATCTCTCCAAAAATGAGCGAGTTTTGCTAAAATATTGGTATAAAAAAATTATCTTTGAAAGGCCATAACTTTTTAATGAAACAAAATTGTACTAAGATAAATTGATCTAAATCGATTTATTTTGATCCAAAGAAGCCACCCTTGAAGTATGGCCCATTCTTTACCGGACACCCAGTATATATGTATATACAAAATTAAATTCTTCAACAGGGCTGCAGTCAAGAGGGCGGTAATTAATACTCTTTTAAAGTTGAACCTAATTTGAATCAAAGAACTTTTATTGAAATGTGTCATATTTTTGGCAATAATAAAAGCATGAATAAAAGAACAGATATTGAGAAACTTAGTTGCATTTACACATATTTACTAAATTTTAAAACAACTTCTAAAAATTCTTAATCGAAAAATAAAAAAAATTTATAACATCATATTACCTTGCCCCAAATAAACAACTTTACTGTCAATTCAATTTAGTGTCAAAAATAATTTGTCAACAAAAATTTTTAACTTGGAAGTAACTTCTTTTCTTACTCATTAAGGAGTAAGTAAAAATTTATATTATTAATTAATTGTTAATTAGTGCCATGTTTTTGTAGAAACTTTGAAAAAGGAAATAAAATTTTCCGAAAGCTCGGTTAAACTTTAAAAGAGTATTAATTACCGCCCTCTTGACTGCAGCCCCGTTGAAGAATTTAATTTTCCTTAACTGATCAGTCGTGATCATACTGCGATATACAGGCTGTCTTACGAAAAACGCCCCAAGCCGTAACTCCGTTATTTATTGATTCATTTTAACAAACAAAAAGGCAAATAAATTGAGACTAAAAGTACCATAAGATGAGTCCAGTTTCAATTTTTTTTTACATTACCTTCAAGGTCAAACGACTGTCAACTTTTATTTTTCAAATCGCTCTGTATATTTTTTATTATTATATCTGATAAAGATTTTTTTTTCTAAATCCAATAATGTGCAACACTTTGACATTTAGAAAATATTTTTCGTAAAAAAAGAAATGAACTAGTGTATTACCCAAAACGTGCTTTTCATAAAAATGTTAATGTTTGTCGTGAAAACAATGTCACTGAGGGTTATTTTTCACAGTTGTTTCAAACTGTCAAGTTATTCTCTTTGTATGATTTATTGTTTCCTAAAAAAAGCCGATTATGGATAATACTCACAGTTGATTGACTTACTCCAAGTATATTTTGAATGCAATAAAAACACAAGCAGTGCGTCTCTATAGACAGAGATTTTTTCCCAAAGCAACTTACACAGTTGTAAACTTAATTTTAATTATGTCATTAATGTTTTCTGTACTGCCTTGATTGCTGTTTTTATTGCATTCAAAATATACTTGCAATATGTCAGTCAAGTGATTATTATCCATAATCGACTTTTTTTTAGGAAACAATAAGTCGTACAAGTAGAAGAACTTGATAGTTTGAAACAACTGTGAAAAATAACGCTCAGTTTCATTGTTTTCACGACACAGTTTAACACTTTTATAAAACGTACGTATTGCGTAATAGACTAGTTTATTTCTTTTTTTTACGAAAAATGTTTTCTAAATATCAGTGTTGCACATTATTGGATTTAGAAAAAAAATCTCTACAAGATATAATAATAAAAAATATACAGAGCCATTTGAAAAATAAAAGTTGACAGTCGTTTGACCTTGAAGGTAATTTTAAAAAAAATTTGAACTGGACTCACTTTATAGTATTTTTAGTCTCATTTTATTTGCCTTTTTGTTTGTTAAAATTAGTCCATAAATAACAGAGTTATGGCTTGGGGCGTTTTACGTAAGACAGCCTGTATATATACATGTACAATATACGACATTTTATTGGTACATATACAATATATTTGATATGTATATAATATACATATACACTGAGTTTTTTTTCCCACCTATGCAGTGTGCATATACTATGAGTTTCTTTTAACTTTGAATATCCAAGATAAATGTTTCTATGTTCAATTTTAAAAAGAACGAGTCAGTGCATTGCAATGTATATCAGCTATTTATGATGAAATAAAACGAGTTTCAATCAAGTAATAAATATATAATAAATAAAATATAATAAATGTTTGAAATGTCCTTCTTAAATCCATAAAACATACAACATATTTGTCACTTTATCAGCTGTTCCATAGCTTTGTCCTTTTTAATTCAAAAAAGAACGGTGTTCGGTAATTTAGCTTCAATTCTAGATAACATGACATGATCATGCAGTGCGCGTTATGTTTATGTCAACTACCAACAGAGATTGTTGAAACCAAGTTTAAATGAATATGTCTTTGTATATAATATACAATATGTATGTATATAATATACTGAATATTATATTTCCCAAGCGCGGAAAAGGATATTTACTCATAATATCCTAGAGTTTGTATAAATATTCAATATACAATATACTTTTTTATCGTAGTATATTATGTACAGATACGATATACCTACAAAGTAGATTATATACAGTACATAATGTACATTGTATACTATATACCCCCAACACTGATTATTACATCAAGTTAAAATGAGACGTGTGCTCTAAAAGAGCAGTCAATCGAAAACGCGATTTGACATTAGAATTCAGTCCTATACGTTGTTCACAAATTAAAAAACCATCACCTGCTGCATTATGTTGGTATAAAACATAAGTCCCCTATAAAACATTATCAAAATAGCAAGGTTGGCAAGGTATTTGAAGTTTCATGTCAACGTAATTTGTCAAAACAATTTTATTTTTATATTGTTTACATTTATATTCATTTTAACAAGCCATTCCAATGCTTCGAAAGCAGAAAAATATTTTAAATGCCAAAATGAAAGAAGCACTTGTCAAATGTTACCAAATTTCTAACTAGGACAATGTTGGCGGTTGTAACGAGTGGTTTTTTAAATCCGACGTCAAGTTGGTTCTATTCACAATGAATAGAACAACGAATGTTTCACAGCCAACTTGACGTCGGATTTAAAAAACCACTCTATACTTTTCACAAGGCAACATCGCCAGTGGTCTTTTAATTTGAGAACAGAGAATATCTAACAATAAGTAACAGACAACAGAAAATTTACTAGCAAGGATTACTTTCACAAACGAGATCATTAAAATAAAGAGTATCACAAGGTTCAGATTTGGACGTCAACAACTTTCAATATTATTCTTGAAAGAAAAACTTGCTAATACTTCTCAATAACTTTCACAGACATAAACGAATTTTTCTACTTTGCGTTCACAATGAGCTCATTGTGACACCGTTGTTTTTAGTGAAATTTTAGTCAATTTTTCATTGAAGACCTTTAATAGAATTTACAAAATAATTCATTATTTATTTGTTATTTAACAGAATACTCACAATGAAGCTGGACAAGAAAAATTAATAACTTGTCAATTTCATTTTTGTTTAAAACGAAAGGTTGTCAGTGTTGCCACGCATTACAATTAAAATTCCCCATATAGGGTAAATGGTACAGTAATTGGCCAGTAGACAGTGATTGGCCCGTTTGTTTTATTTCATGTGGCTCTTTCACCTCAGCGCCAGCGCCCCGAATTACAATTATTTATTTATGACCTCTCACGGCCTACTGAGACGAGGATAAAGAGTGAATAGATATTATGTTATCTACCTTTTGTAAGGGCAAATGCATTGTAATTTTTCATATTATGATTGTAATTTGCCTTACAATAAAGTATATTATTATTATTATTAAAAAAAAATTACATAACTTTATCTGACACTAAAACAATTCATAGCCGTCTCAATTGCCTTCTTAATTGACTTGACCACGTAAACTACATAAGGAAAAACTCTCCTCATTTCGTGGTAAAAGAATATTTAGGAGGTTTTTGTGATAGGAATTCATTAATAGGAGTAGATTAGAGTTTTCGGAAGACATTCCAACACCAGTTAACTATCATTAAAAAATATTTCTTCTCAAAAGCACATTGCATCAAAAACATTGTGATTATGTACAAATTTTACTTTTCGTTAAATAATAACATATCTAAAGCAATAAATACCTTTCTCTATTTTTTTTTCCAATTACAAATCTCTCAAGTTTTCATCTAAAATTATTTGAAATTTAAAATTAAGTTTTGATATGTGAAATTTTGTGAAAAGTTCAAAAATTGAAAAATTTAATGTTTGCGAAGAAAACGTTATTTTCTGGCCTTGAGATTGTTCAGTAAGCTAAAACTAATACACAGTAAAAAAGTCTCGTTGAAATGTTGATTAATTTCCAAGAAATAACAATTTTAGAATTTTGGTAATTTCGAAAAACTCTTTTCTAACTAAGTAAAAATCACTCGGTATATCTAATAGGGGCCAAATAGGTTTTCAGACAAGTACAAATTATTGCCGTAAAAGGTTTTTGCGAAAAATCAGAAATAAAAGTGTTTCCCATTTGATGCCGACTTTTTGGCGAGCACAGCACTGGACTATAAATGCTTGTGGATAATAATTCTTAAAGTTTTTTACATATTGCCTTAAAAATTGAAAAATGGGTTTTTTGAGCCGAAAAATAATAATAATTAATTTTGATGCAATGGATAGATGGCGCTACGTACGGTACAATTCTTGCATATAAACTGCTGTAACTTTTTGGTGAGTAGACTTATGGAACAGTTTAAATGCAAGAATGATGCCGTATGTAGCGCCCTCTATGCGCTACATCAAAATTAAGACCATATTATTATTTCTCGCTCATGCCAATTTTTAAGGCAATATGTCAAAAACTTTGAGAATTATTGAAGAAAATTAAAATTAAAATTTTGATATTAACGACCTGTATTTCTCCCTTATTGTCCATTTTTGCATTTTTGGACTAG
This sequence comes from Dorcus hopei, assembly GCA_033060865.1. Taxonomy (NCBI): domain Eukaryota; kingdom Metazoa; phylum Arthropoda; class Insecta; order Coleoptera; family Lucanidae; genus Dorcus; species Dorcus hopei. The sequence continues at coordinate 32,836,922 of CM065421.1, read as the reverse complement.
GTGAGCTTAGCTAAATCGCAATATTTTGATGTCAGGAATCCACCTTGCATAATTTTTGAGAAAACTCCTATGCCTATGAATAAATTTAATCAATCTAGTTATTAAATACAGTACTACAGTTCTTCCGCTCGATCTTTGCAGTTACGTCACACTTTCCCAATTCGAGAAACGAAATCAACATATTCTTTTATCCTTATCTAATATGTATGTTAAAACAATGGTAGAATTTATAAATTTGTCATTTTGAGTCGATAATTTTCTGACGTAACTGCAAAGATCGAGCGGAAGAACTCAATGTAAACTTTTCAAGTCGCAAAAATTATCGCACCTGTTGCTAAATAACGCGTGATCTTTTCTAATCAAGTGACCTATGGAAAGAAAATAGTATGTCTTTGATTAATTCATTTTTTTCAAATGTCAATCTCATTTCAATTATTTATAACTGTCAGTAAGTTTAATTCATTAACAGAAATCTTTGTTCATAAGAGTTTATTGTTACATTGCGCACAGTTAAATAACAATTCAGTAATCTTAGGCCAATATTACACTATAAAAGTTCTTTGACAAAAAACTTTTATAAAAGATATTTTATCAAACATATGACAGTGTAATAGGCAATCTTTTATAAAATATTTCTTTTATAAAATATCTTTTATAAAAAATAACGACAAGTGATTTCATTTTATAAAAGATTTAATACTTTGAAAACAGGATGGCAGAAGGCAAATTTATGTGTCGCGTTTCCTCAACGAAATTATTAATTTCGGAGTATGAGGTGTACGAAACTCCGAAATTTTGTACAACAGTCAACATCCAAATTATAAAGATAGAAATAAGCGATTAGATGCATACAAAAACATTGCTGAAGTAATAAATACAATTTCCAAAGGATGCAGATGCAGATGATATAAAAAAGAAGTTAAATGGTTTGAGAAGTCAATATTTAGCGGAAAAAATGAAGGTATCTTCATCCATTTTTAAATAGCTTTTGTAACTCTTGATATCTTCACACTCTAGTTCGCGAACTAAGTTTGATGGATTCCTCTAAGATCACGCCTTGCAACCCACAGCCTTACGAAGAGTCGTCGTGTTCTTTTCTTCTTTTTTAACAATAAAGAGATAGTTACCTTGGCACTAACTATCGCTGCACAAGCAAATACGTGTGTGTCGTCCATTTTAATAATACCTTTTGTTTAAAACTATAAAAATGTTGATGTGTTTGTCAAAGATCTTTTATAATGTAATATCCATCAAGAAATATTATAAAATAAAAGTTCTTCAAATATGTTCTAAAAGTATTTTATAAAAGATCTTTGTCAAAGATCTTTTATAGTGTAATATTGGCCTTAGCGAATGTTATTAACAATCTAAAACGCAGAATTCCCTTGTGTTTACAAGAGAACGGCGGACATTTTACGCACCTTCTATGAACCAGTTTTTCGTTGCTCTTGGCGCGTGCTTTCATTTTGTGGGAAATGTGAATTTCAAATCCAAATTTATAAAAGAAAAAAAAAACACGTACTACATAATAATAGTTAGATTTTGTGTAGGAATGCAATATAAATAATTCTAATGACATTTGACATAATAAACTAATCAAAGACACACGATTTTATTTCCATAGGTCACTTGATTAGAAAAGATATTGATCACTCGTTATAACACGCTCGTAGTGCTTCAATCGCCAGCGAGGATTCCTTGCGAAATGCGTTTTACGAATGCTCCCTCGACTCGTCCTGCCACCGTTCTATCTATTTAAAGACCTGTGTTCACTCTGAATAGCAAGTTTTCATAATTTGTCCGCAGGAAGTGGCCCGAATTATGATCTTTGCTTATAATACAAGAAGAACAGATAATATTGCCATCCTATTTTACAAAATCAATAAATGAAAATCTACTGTAAGCAGTCGAAAGAAGTCAAAAATTTATCAAGCAAGAAATTAGAACACATTTATTTGTTTCAAATTTTTCTTCATTAATTACTTACTTTACTTAACAAAGGTCCGTATGCACAGGCAAATCTCAAGGTGGACTTAAGGAAAAAACTGACGCTTAGGGCCAGTTTCATAATCGAATATAAAGGAGACTTTAAAATTAAAGTCACATTCAGATGTGTAAACAAATATGTTTTCACAGTTGTTTTTACATCTGAAGGTGACTTTAAATTTAAAGTCTCCTTTAAATTCGATTATGAAAAAGGCCCTTAAAGCTAACTTCATATCAAATTGTGCGTCGCATAGTTACATTCTTCGAAGTAAAGGTTTACTTTGGCTTCACTCTAAGATTTGTCTGTGCATACGGGTATAAATGTCCTCATCTATTCTGACTTGATTTAGTTTTCTAATGTCCTTCTTTGTCCACTGTGTCATAGTTCTTTTTGCCTTATTTCTAGCGTGTTACTGTTCTCGTCTATTCTGTTTCTTTTCGTCTATTTCGCCTTCTATATTTGTACCTTGCAATAGTTCTTGAAAATATTCTCTCATTCGTATCATTATTTCCTCTTTGTCAGTGAGCTTCTCTTCCCTTTTATTTTTGATATACCTACTGTTACGTTCAAATCTCGCGCCAAAACATCGTGGCAATATGGCATCATTCAACTGCGCTTTAGCACAGTTGGCCACACTGTTACCCTTATTTACATCACTATAGGGGAAACCTGCGTGAGGTGAACGCTTAACATTCATAGGCTATGAAGGCACCATGTGACTCCCAGGTCGCCTGTCATTGGTTGTCGTCGGTAATTTACGCGCGTTTTAGCGATTTTCCCCATCTGCGATCTCGTCGCCTTCTTTCTTGTTCAGAACATTGTGCCAGTCAGACGTAATTTACGTGTGTTGTGAAATTATCGTAGTTTTCGCTCTTCAGGAGGAATAACTCAGTTGCGGCTGCGCCGGAAGATTCATGGACACCGCCGAACATCGATTGGAGACAGTTTTTAATCTCCTTACCAAGCTTGGGACCCCAGTTCTCTCAGGTAAAATATGACGACGTATGCCGACAAACAAGCCAACATGGCCGCTAACGAAAAATCATTTCTTCTATGTAGGCTTTTCTGTTTGGGCGCAAGTTTCAGCGTAGGCTTAGGTAATCCCCGCAAGCTTTCATGCGAGGGTTTCCCGTTTGTATTGAGTTTTGGTGCCACGACAAACTCCAGCTGTAGTCTACCGTTCTGCGAGTAGTGTGGGTCCGCCATTTTGCTGCCAACCAGTTACCGGCTCGGACAGGACCACTAGACGGCGTGGTAACAGCCAACTTCACGGCAAAGACGGTACACTGACAGATATCTGTCGGGAGGTAACCATTTAAATTTATTGCGCGTGCATTTTTAAAAGCGAATTAAGGCCTCTTTATGCGGATATAAATAACAGATCGCTTTATTAGGAACCTCTAGTAATTGTGTAACGTGTTGTGTCTTCGAATTGTTTAATTAAACGCTTATAGTTTATGTTGTGTGTTCTTGTTTAAACTTTCACGCTGCTATGCGTCCCAAAAGGGTTCGCGCAACAACCACTTGTGCGTGGCGGGTAATACCCTGAGGGGAATTCGGTCGAGCCGATCGGACCTACCTGTGTGGCTCTCTTTTGCGAGGATACGCTGTCGTCCCAGTAGCTCAGCGGAGACGGTCATGCAGTGCGAGAATTAAAGCGTACAAGTGTCAACCCGAACAATGGGGGAACGATCCCGATGTTACAATTTATCAGGGCGCCACCTAGCCGTAATGCAGCGATCCTCAAGGTCATGGACCGACGCTAGGAGAGGGTCCAAAATATAAACACTGCGTAGAGCTCCAATACCGAATGGCTCGCCAGAAGGGCAAAGCAGAATGAAAACAACCCCAGACCCCACCAAGGTGAAAGAAAACCCCTGCGTAAGAGTTAACAAACAATATATTAACTAAAAGAGAGAGAAAAGGAAAAGCGCAAACGACAAACAACGCTCAAGGTTCGGTGCGACTAGCGCTACGAAAATCTATCATAAATTATGTGACTTAGAACAAAACATCAAGCCCAAAGGGCATAACAAATGTACAAGAAAACATTCATGTAAATAAACAATGTATAAACCACACGCGTACAGGCCCATTAGCGACGTTCACAAAAATTACCCAACCGGGTGTATTAATTACAATAAAATCTAAATTTTCCAAAAACTAGCAATCAAAAATCAACTAAGAATAAAAATGAGTGACAACGTTAAGAAGAGGTCACGCCTCTTACAAATTAATAGTTAAATTATTACATTGAATTAATACCAAGCAAAATTAATAACAATCGCGTTCGGTAACGAAAATAGGAGTGGCCGATAGCGAAGTACGCACACACTGCGGATCCCCAGGTCCGTAAGAAGTTTCGTCGCCGCCAAGTCGCAGACTGCGATGGGACAAAACCAAGAGAAAGTAATAAAAATGAAATGGTGTTAACGATACCAATCCATCCCTCTCTCCCTTCGGTCCGGAGGTCGGCAGTTCGGATACGGCGTCACCAGGGGGGTGGTCAAGTGTGGCTATCCAACCCCAAAAGTCGGTCCGAATCTAGCGGTGGGATACGTGCAAAAGGGGGTCAGACGCTACCAGTCGTTCAAGGCCCCAAAGAGGTCCACGTGGCGATTTATATTGGTGGAATGGCGGCCTCGCACCACTTGCTATTTGAAAAGGAGAGAAAAAAAAATCGCAATAGAGAATGCAAACACAAATGACCGAAATACGAATCCCACAAAAGAAAATAATAACAACAACTTAACCCGTATAAAATACGAGCCAAGAAATCACAGGAAGAGAAGCCTGCCTTCGGCGTGCCAGAAAATTCGGTGTTCACAAGAAATAAATCCGCATAAGCGAAAGGCGCTTGTAAGGCTAAAAACGGCCCATCAGCATCCGTGGACACAATCCTCTAACGAGTCCTCATACGCAAACGAAATTCTCAAAATTCCCAAAAGGGACGTCTGACGGAGGTGAACACACGCGGCACGATAATGCAAAATGACCAAGACCAAAAATGGCTCCCACCCGCGCCCCGGAAATGCGACGTCACACGAAGGTTCTAGAATTCAGGAAACCAACCGAAAACCACACACCATAACAAAACTTAATACACGAAAACCCGTCAGAAAATCCTTTTCTAGGTGAAAGAGGGAATGCATCAAAATTAAATTTTAACGTGAAAACTCCGTACTTTGTGCGAAGAGCGAAATACGACACGACAAACACGCATGTCGGTAAATCGACGGTTGGCAATCTTGTCAAGTCTTGCGCTGTCAAAACAAAGTGTAAACATACGCATGCATAAACCAACCGGGCCCCAACGTCCAAAGGAAGCGGACATAGCGACAGGCGTGAGGTCCGCGTAGCGATGCATCGGCGTAAATAGAAAGTAACCAAAGGTAGGTGGGCAGAACGCCGACACAATCGATTCGCGTGAAAACAAACGGGACTCCCAGCGAAATAGAGCAAAATAATTAAAAGTAAAAGAAAACGTAACAACGCACACCAGTGAGTAAAGTCTCGCCTCTGATTTATTATTGATTCAATTTTCTGCACGATCTGGTCGATTGGAGACGTCAATTGATCGAATTGCGTTTAGCTGAGGAATAATTGTCTTCTGGCGCCCTTAATAAGTTTACCACATTGATTAACCCGCCCCTTTCTTCATTGTTGCTAGCTGGGGCTCAGCTGATACGTTAACATCGGCAGAAGCTTGTCATCCGAACTGTGCTAAGTAAGAGGCAAGTAAATTAAATTAAAAATTTGGTGACACTACAGGGTGAGTTTTTAAGCACCCCTTCTTCCATAGCTCATTTAAAGAACGAGATAGAATTTCTTTCTTCCACAAGGACATTCTACCTATTGAGCACTATAACCTAAAATTATTTTGATATATACAGAGTGTTACGTAAAATAATGGCAGCATGCAGCAGGATTTTTTTAGATGCAACACCCTGTGTATTTTCTTATAGAAAGACATAAGTAGCACATAAAATATTTATATTTATTTAACAAAGTAAAAGAACTGTACTGCAACACAAATACCATGATTATATGTAATAATAAGAGTCTGTAATCAATTGTAAACATTGATATTATCCATCTGTTTTATGAAATACAGAGCGCTGTGTTAAAGAAACCAAAATACGGTACATTAAATAACTTTTTAATATTGATTTTAGAGTAAAAATGTAAAAAGTTTATTACAGCAACAAAACTTTAAGGATTAGATACAGAAAACCTATAACAGGATTGAAGAGGAACATGAACACTGTCTTGTCGTGAAAAGAGATAGAAGGGGTTGCATTTAAAAAATGGAATAACGGCAGTTTGAAAATCTGACAATTGCACATACTTGAAAATTAAAAAAAAAATAAAACTAAAGGAATTTATATCTAGGTTATTCCTTATACTTTAATTTATAACACTACCGATTTTAGTTGCTGTACGACAAACAATACGTTTACAGTAAGTATTTCAAGAGAAGAAAATAAGACTGTTTTCAACAAAATATTAATTTATTCTTAGTTGGTTAAATAAATATAAATATTTTATGCTACTGTTTAGAGGATCAAGTGTTATATCTTTCTATAAGAAAATATACAGGGTATTGCATTTAAGGAAATCTTGCTGTATGCTGCGATTATTTTACGTAGCACTCTGTATGTATCAGAAAAATTTAGGTTATAGTGCTCAATAGGTAGAATGTCCTCGTGAAAAAAAAATTCTCGTTCTATAAATGAGCTATGGTAGAAGGAGCGCTTAAAAACTCACCCTGTATAAGTTAGTTTCTTCATTTTGGCCTTTTCTGAACGATTTTAATATCTTATAAAACAGCTTTTGGTTACCCTTACTGCCAGATCACAGTATAATAATCTACACAGTAGCGTCACTCGAGTATAACTGTCACATTTGCCATTTTGTTTGATACCTACCGATTTGCAAATTACATTACATTTCCATAAGGGTATACAGTATGGCCGCTTTTCTTGACACTGACGTTTAAGTGACGGTACTGTGTAATTACTTATACTGTGGCCAGATTCACTCCAGCTATTCTTCTTCGCCTGTGGAACTAATTCTTTAACAATTTTCCTAAATTTCTTGTATTCTTCATAATTATTATTGTTTCTATTTGCAAGGTATTTCTTCCACGCCACTTTCTTCTTTTTAACTATATCTTTTATTTTTTCAGTCCACCACGATGTTTGCTTTTTATTATTAACCGTTCTACAAACTCCACAAGCTTGTTTTGCTGCATCTAATATAGTTTCTTTAAATGTCTTCCATAATTGAAGAGTCAAGTGGATGAAGGAGGTAACTAACATTTTTATTCATATTGACTTAAATCCACTAATAAAGGGGGTAAGTGACAATTATTCACTTAACACCAATTCTAGTCGTAAAATATTAAATGTAAAGGGAAATCTGAATTCATAAATGAGGTATGTAACAATTCTTTAACAAAGAGAATTAAATATAAAACTTTTAAATCGATGTTTCTCCACTATTAACTTTTGTCACATACTTCCTTCATCCACTTGACTCTTCAGTTGTTCTATGGTCTTTGTTAGCATTCAGTTTTAAGTTTAGTTTTTCCTCCACTAACTTTCATTTTTGACATGCAAATTAAAATTAACAAATCTTGAACGAAACAAGACAGACCATTTGAAACTTTGTGTGCAGTAATCTTCAATAAATGGCAAGCCCATAGAGACTAGGCTACTATGTTTGTAAACTCTCTTGGTATAGATACATTCAATTTTTGTGATTTGTCCTTCTTCTCTATCGAAAAATCTATTTTTTGCAATTAACACCCTTTATTTCACGACAAAAGAATTTTGAGAGCACCTTGCTAGAAGACTGCTTGGCTTTTTAATTAAACAGTGGGTGGAATAGTATTTACTTAAGAAGTTAAACATTCAAATCTGACAGGTTATTTACATAAAACAACGATGAAAACTAAAATTACATTCAGTCTTCGAAAGAGATTACTCCTTAACTGCATTCGTTACACACCAAAGGCGACGGACGGATCTTGTTAGCTTTTAATTTGTCGTCGTGCACTGGGTACAGTCTACCAGGAGTTTCATCTTAAACTTTTGCTTCAATGTTCGTTTTGTTAACTCGCTGGATTATAAAAATGATTTACACGCATTTGCTTACAAGGACGGGCATAAAATTTATGTGAAATATTAGTTTCGAGTAAAATGTTAATAGGATTATTAAATTATCTTAAAGAAATAAATTTAAAAGTACATTTGCAAACACTGCATAGAGTAGATAATTCCGGAAATTATTCTGTTTATAGTGAATCGATTATTCAAAACGACACTGAGTAAATTTTATGGCCGTCCATCATGCAATATTTTCAAATAAAAAAAAGCTATAAAATTTTAATTAAAAACACTCGAGTGTTGACTTCAACTTAATCTTATTCCTTGTGTAATTTCAAAGTTAATGAAGTGATCGACATAAAAAGTAATATCAAAAGGTTAATGGGCGTTAATTTAATCTGAAATTATTAACTGTATGTGTATATTTCCTGTAACGATTGAAACTGTCAAAATTTCATTAATTTTTCAATATTCTTTTATCTACTGATAAATGCCAAGATCCTATTAACTGTTACAATATTACAAAAAAAATGTTCGACGTTGAGTACTTGCACTTTTAATTAACTAGACAGGCATTTCTGTATACATGTTACGTTAATTTATTTCTAATTATAACATCCAGCAATACATGCACATGTTTCAAAGTGTAAGGAATTCGGAAAGAAGGCACCACGACAACCGATCCCCAATCCGTCAATTCATGAACTCATCTAGCGCCAGTTCAATCGAAAGAAATGTCGCATCTTCACAATAACTAAAATTATCAATTACACCGAGGAATGCCATCCGATAATTAAAGATGGATAATGTATGCGTGCGTCCTGAAGTACACAAGCCTCGGGCAGAAATTCAGAGATAAAAAGGTCAGCGCTGTAATTGAAAGGTCCGAATGATTAAAAAATCAATTTATCATCGTCGCTTCTCAGAACTCATCAGATATACAAACAAATATGTAAGATAAAATGAGAAGACATCCCATCTCTTTTTATTATTGCTTTGATTATTTTATTTATTCACCACGGTTCACGGTGTATGCTACTTAATGCAATGCTTTTATTTACGCTATGTACCGTGTAAATACTTAAGTAGTATAATATTGACAGGGCTGCAAAGTTATCTCTTTGAGTGAGTATACCTAGAAATGATTATATTATTTGACGTGGCTAAACGTTCGCTGGCGGAACCATTAATTGTATTTCGAAATTCCGCCATCCGGCGGATCTAAGTAATCTTATCCCACAATTCCGCCAAAAGTTCAACTGATTTAGTGATTTGCGCAAGTACGGCGGAATATAACTTTAAAAACTAATAGTAATAATACCGCCGAATGGCAGACTTTATCGAATGAAACGCTTAATCCACCATTCTGGTATGATGTTAAAGTAATTCACTATTTTAACAGTATTATTTACAATTTCGAAGTGAACATGCATCACATTAAGAGTGGGTGAACCTTCAATTCTTTTGAGGAATTTAGCAGGTGTTTGAAATTGTATAGCGATGAAAAATGTATTTGCCTCTATAAAAGAGAAGGAAGAACAATGGACCCATTTGGCATTTTTGTTTTATATCAAATTTTGAAACATTAGATCTCTTCGTACAGCACTTTTGACTAGTTTGAAACTGTCAAATATATTCGCCCATCGAATTAATCACTGCTTTCAAGAGCTGCATTAAATGTGAAACTTGGATCGGCGCATGCTTCTGACAGTTTCGGACTAGTCAGAAGTTGCTGTACGAACAAACCTTTTATCCTATTAAGGCCAAAAATAAAACATTAAAGAGGGTTTTCGATTCATTGCTCTAGAACACTCTCAGAGTGTTCTCATCTCATTTTAACCTCGCAGAGTACAATCTGTACTTGTAGATGCATTTAAATATGTTTTGCTGCAAATATTATAAAAAGCGAAAAAGGTAATGAACTTGTTTGCGAATTTTACAAATAACTGAATCCCGACGAATTTCGTATTAAAGCTCTACAAGTATTGTGTCGTCTCAGAAACAAACAATAAATTCAACAAATAAGTTATTGAATTGAATTTAATTAGAATATTAAGACTAACCTGCCATGTTTAAAACTTAATTAGCTTCTTCACTGAAGCTCAAATAAATTGGCAACTAATACCAGTGTAATTATAAAATGCAGAAGATTAACATCTTAACCACTTAAGTGAATGTAAGAAATTCATTAAATGTACTCTTCCGTACTTCTTCCTGCTCTTAAAAAAATTAATAAAGTTAACAAATTGATTAAATTTATTTTTAAAAACTAAAGTGGAAAAATAATGATCGTCTAAGCGTTCTCAGATTAATGAATGTGTATATGAATATATGAATTCCATGTAAAAAAATAAATTACACAAGAATATTTTTAAAATGTAATAAGTTTCATTTGTTCTTACACAGGTACTTATTAGCACACGTACGTATTATACATAGCATAATATCTATTCTGCTTAATTAATTCATGTAATACTGTAGTTTCAGCAATTTAGAAATCGTGAGAACTTGGAATGTAATATCGGAATTACCTGTTACTTACAAGCATGTAAATGAATAACGAAGATAATCACAAAAAACATAAATATGCACGTAGCAGTTTGAAGTAAAAATGATTCTAACAGGTAGTTTCAGGTTACTTAAAAATATTCAATGCATTTAAGTCATAACAATTTTCCACAGATTAATAACCAATATGTGTACAAGACCATAAGTCGTCAACCGTAATAAATAATTTGAATTTACAAGCTCCTCATATAAACGAGCCCTTTTCTCGCTCCCACGTTGATCATGTTCTCGTCTTCGTCTGAGACACAATCGAAAATTCTTATTCCACGTGTGTTGACCACAACGTGTGTGCACTTTTGATTTGTACAGGAGAATGGTGATATCGGTAGGTGTGTTTGTTTGAGTGAGTTATTATTAAAGGTGTGTTCATTGTGATTCTAGGTATAAACAAGTCCTCTCCACGCTGTCAGCATGACAAACAAGCTTTTTTATGTGGAGGATATGAAAGGTATAACTTATGATACTTGAACTTGATGATTTATAATGGTACTCAAAAATTAATGCTAATGCGTTGCTGAATTTAATCAAATTAGGAATTTAACGACGGACTTTCACATTATAAAGTGATGTGATCAGAAAGTGGCGAATATTTCAAAAATACTTTCGCCAGATCGACATACTTAAAATTCTTCTTTTTGATATGTAAATCAAGAAATCTGATCCTTCCCTTACACCCCCATAAATTCAGCTTACAATGTGTGGTGCAAATATTTATTTGCAAAATAAACATTAATATATGTTCCTATAAATATGATTAATGGCGAAGTAATAAGTAAGACTCGTTGCATGACAATAGTCCTTTTCCCTGGGAATATTTATAGAAGTAATAAAGATTGAAATACTGTTTGCATTATTTTGCACCTGATATATTACCTACTGCTTCGTTAGAGAAAGAAACCTCATTATATTATACAGATGTAAGTACATAAACTTCCACTTTTATTATCATTCAAAGATAAAAAGAGTAATTTTTCTAATTAATTTATTATTATTTTTTATTTTTAATTTACTTAAAAATTCACAGATATTTCAAAATAATATAGGTATTTCAAAAAATATTTCACAGATATTTCAAAAAAATGATAATAAAAAAGAAACCCATGAAATAACAGCTACAAATATTTTTATATTTTAATTGCTTCATTTTTTAACATTATGAACTTATTTATTCAAGTTCTGATGCTATTGTCTCTGGAAGGTATAAAAACTACCATGATTTATCCAAAGTGGAAGCTTGGAAAGTTGTTGAAAAATGGATGAACACAACAAGCGTTGTCAATGACCGCTGAGTGAGCTAAAGTACATATAACTTATAATCGAGTTTGAAATCTCAACATGTTCGGTGTAAACAAGGACAAGGTCAGCATCAACAACACCAAGAAAATTTGTTGCACGTAGAAATCTAAGTCTGTTTTAAACTAAAACACTTCGTCCTACATTTCCCTTGTGTTTTGAATTCTAGTGCTTTTTGTGTTACGTTATGGCTTTCTAATAGCGTTTTCCACTGGCTGCACTAGTGTGCACTGAGTGTATTTTCATCTCGGTTCAGCTTTATGTAATAAAACGAGATAGAGATATCCTAAGTGCATACCGGTGCAGCCAGTGGAAAATGTTATAAGTGAATGGAGAGAGAGAGAGAGGATAATTCGGATACTTTTGTTTTATTGGTAAAATTTTTCGCAGTAGTTTATGGTAAGAAGCTAATAAATTTGGATATAAAATCATAATTTCTTTCTTGTCTTACGATACAGTTTATTTTTAATATAAACAATTTTTATAACCATAAAAAATATTCCACAAGAACTTTTGTCCAGAGTGGTCCAAAGTATCCTCACAAAGGGGAATAAATTGGACAATATTTTAAATGATCTACGAGTATATCACTGCACTGATATATCATTGGACTGATAAAATATAACAAAAAACTATCTAAATTTACAACAAATTATGTTCTTCCAAGTTCCTGTTAAAGTATATCGTATTCAAATACCTAGATGGTTTATCTTGTAGAGGCTGAGGCAGGCAATTTAGTTCTAACATCTTCAAAGGGCACAGAAGATATTACTTCTGTTTCCTCAAATCGATATGAAGGAAAATGCCTTTTACAAAACTACACTTCTAAGACCGTGTTTTGTATCTCTTCAACTAAATTTTAACTGGCCGTTAAATTTTAGAAGGGTGTTAAACTAAAATGGTATTTACAGTTGGTTCTTGTCCGATGAAATTTGTATCAAAAAATCTTTAAACCGGACACTAAATCGCTTAACGTTTAAAATGGTATTCTCTAATGTCCAAATCTGTTAAAAGGCAACATGTAGCCAATTTACTAACAATAACAAACTTCTTTGACAAGACAAGTATTGAATAATAATACTTTTTTTTATATATCAATCAACAGATAAAGACAAAATATTCGAAATTCTTTCTCGTTTAGGAAGACTGGAATCCTCGTTGGATGAGTTCGATGAGATTCAATCAAAAATTGAAAGCATTGATATTGACGAAATTCAAGAATCAGAACGAGAAGAATTTGAAGATGAATTTCATTCTGAGATTACTAAAGCCAGACGCATACTTAATATTCAAATGTCACAAAATATCAAAAAAATCTGGCGCAACCCGTAAATTCAAATCAGCAGCAGCAGTCAATTCGAATCTATCAAATTCTACGATCATTGAGCTTCCTAAATTTAATGGCAATTGGGAAGATTGACTATCATTTCGAGATATTTTTGAATCTCTCGTTGATAGTAATAAGTCATTAGCAGGAGTGCAGAAACTGCACTATTTGCGTTCATCCACAGATCACCAAAAAAGATTAGAATGTCTATAGTACCTACTGATAACACAATCTTCAGCGCCACCTGGTAGAGTAGTAGAGTAAATAGTTGCTAAAGGCGGGATTTATAAAATTGTATTCCTTTTTCGCCTGAGGAATTTACTATTCTCAATACTAAGTGCCGTTTGATACAAACCCTTTCATGTTTGAAAGCTGCAGTTTGGAGACGTTTTCTTTCCCTGCTGAAATGTAGAGGTATTAAAAGAATATCACATTGCTCTTCGACAATTATACGACACTGTACAGCAACACATAAAAACATTAGAAAGATTAGGTCAGCCCACAAATCAGTGGGACACACTTCTCATTCAGATTTTACTTCCAAAATTTGGAAGACATGAATGGGAAGCGAAGAGAGCAGACTCAGAAAAACTTTCTACATATGAAGATTTTTGCACTTTTCTTAAAACGCGTTGTTCGTTTCTGGAAGCACTTACACGTATAAAATCCTTTAAAATTAATAAAAACGAAACAATAGTTATATCAATCTTCAAGACAAACGGGACAAGCACAATCCTACATTGCGACCGAAGAAAAGGCATGTGTTGTTTGTATGGTAGAACGTAAAATTTTTAATCAGTTGAAAATAAATATCAGAAGGCGAAGACATTGAAAGTTTGTTTTAATTGTTTGAATGCTTATCATGGACAGAATTGCAATGCCTGCCGGCTCTTATAAAAAATGCGAACGTTATCACAACACATTATTAGTATTATTACATTCAGACAATCGACAGACAAATATGACAAATGTTACAATTTTAGATGATAGTCAAAATTTAAATCTATAATGGGTGAAAAAAGAGTATGTCAGAATTTTGCAAAAATTAGTTTAAGTCTGAAATGGATAAAAGTTGTACTCTAACGGATGTGCTGTATAAGCAGTATAAGTCAAGAACCAACAAAAAAATAAGCTATTTCGTTTGTTACTTATAGTACGATAATAATTTAAGGATGTTATGATGGGAATAATAGTATATATTAACTTATACTATGCACTTATACAATGCACCAGTTGAATAAAAAGGCGCGAACAGTGTAATGGTGACTTATACTATTCTGTCCCGACAATAACCATTAGTTTTAATTTTTTATCAAATGGTCTTCACAGCTTCAAGGCAGATTGTGCATGTATTTTCTTGGTCAGTATTGTTAATACTACTATCATTTTAAACTGTAAAAATAAAAATGAGTTATAAAAAGGAAAGTTTTTGGTGAATTTGGCAAGGATACTGTCGCGATGGAGGACGGCTGCCTCCACCATGTCACGCTAGGGGCCTTCACTACATCGCGCTAAGCCTCCACTATGTCGCGACGGTGTGTCCTTAGCCTTTGGGTTGATTGGGGTGCGTAGGTTTATCAGAGGGTAGAGCTTAACAACAATGATTTACAAAATTAATACCTCTTTATTTACGTAAATGATTAATTTAGTTGAGGGTGGTTTGTCCGTGAAACTTGGGGGTGCGGTCCTGGGTCGCCGGGAAGACTGGCGAAGTTCAAGGCCGGTCCGCGACTGGCATGGTTGGTCAAGGTTGGTCTCAGTGACAATGTTCCTTGGCTGGAGCACGACAGGTCCTTTGCTCAGCCTACGGGTGATCGGGTTGGAACAGCGGCGCCAGGGATGTCTTCTCTTGGACAGCTGGCGAGGGAGATGCTCCTCGTTCTCTTTAGGACGGACGGCAATGTTGTCGGCGGCAGTGGCAGAAATGCTGATGCTGGGGTGGCGACGACGTTGTTGGGGCGTTGGCGGCGGCAATGTTGGGCGTCCCCTCGTTGGTTGGCACTAGTGCCCCCTGAGTCGGGCCGGTGGAAAACGACTGGCTTCCTAATTTTGGCCCGCACTTTAAATACGCGTTTTTTGCCTATTCGAACGTTGCATGTTTTCGTCACTTGCTTTGTGTCTGTTTGCGTCATTCGTACTCGTTAGTATACGCGCGTGGTCCCGTTTGTAATAAATTCCGCTGATATGTTATTATGAAATATGAATCTTTGCATTACGTTGAAGTTACCTCCTTATTCCCAGCGAAAACACGTACGTGTAAAAAACGTTGTAAAATAACATGTAACCAAACGTTGAATTCGTGTGGTATTGTTACGTTGAAACAACGAAAAAATGTCGCGGCAATCAATTTCTTTTAAACGTCTCTGTCCACGTGTAAGAAACGTTGTAGAATAACAATTAATCAACGTTGAATTCGTGTGTTATTAATACGTTTTAACAACGCTCGAATCAACTTCTTTTAAACGTCTTTGTCCACGGTATTTCTACGTTAAATCCCAGTGCATACATACGTATAAAAAACGTTGTGGAATAACATGTAACAAACGTTGAATTCGTGTGTTATGGTTACGTTAAAACAACGAAAAAATGTCGCGGCAATGTCCACGTGTAGCGTTGAATCAGACAATTACGACGTGTATTAAAGCTGGGTCTAAATCATTAGACTGAACAAACATACATGGCTAATGGTGGAATTCGAACCCACGCCGCCGAGTGACACGACTTTCCAAGTCGGCTAGACTAGACCGCTAAGCCATTTGGAGATCCCAGTGCCGTATCGCTTCCGTGACTGATTCGTAAAGCAGTAGTAATAAAGCCGAACCGGGGACTTTAACTTACAATAGCTACGCGCCGCCCTCACTCGTTCAATTTCCGAACTCTTTACTACCTACAGTTTCCTTCTAACATCCATATTATCATAACATCATTAAATCAATTTTTCTAATTATTACAATCCTAAGGTTATTTTCTTTGTATATACATTTCAAAAATTCTAAATTATTTATTTATAATACATATGTAATTCTAAATCGCCTATTTCTAAAAATATTTACACTAACATAAAATATTCGACAAAACACATTTAATACAGTACTCTCAATTTACTTTATTATTTATAAAATTATTTCTTTATGAAAAATTAAAATAATTACATGCTGCTCATAGAACACCGCAGTGTAGTGTAAAGTTTAACTGTAATAAATTGTGTAACTTAGATAATTTCCATTTGTAGAAAATTTCTTGGAACAGGTCAATTTTTATTTTTATGGCGCATATTATAAATGGATTTCTTTAACTTTTAAATTATTTGGAAGGATGAAACAACCCCAACTATTTTTTAATGGAAGGGTATGTTGAGTAATTTTTTTTCTTAAAGCTTGTTCAATTGGGAATACAGCTACGTTTTTTATTTTTTATTTTTCTTAAACAGTAAAAGGCGAAAAATAAAAAATAATTTTGACTACAAACGATTTTAACGCATCAGATGTTCAAAATGCTCGCCACCTCTCACTTGACAATACCCTAATCGATTATAAATTCCATCCCTAACAGTTTGTAACATTTCCGGCGTTACTCTCCTAATTTCATGCAAAATTTGAAGTTCTGAAGTTCTGCTATGTCGTTTGGTTTAGTCACATAAACTTTACTTTTAAATATCCCCATAAAAAGTCTAAAGGGTGAGATCTGGAGATCTTGTTGGCCACTCAATCGGTCATCGGTCATCTTCTTCCTATCCACCTATTGGGAAAAAACTTCAGTGAGGTAATTACGTACAATTAAAAATTTAGCGCATTGACAGCGCCATCTATTGGCTGCACGCAACAATACGATACCATATGGAATGCTTATTTCTTCTCATCAAATAATAAAAATGGAGTTCCTGAATTTTGGCATTAAAAACGGTTTTAGTAAAAAATTCTTTTTTGTTTTTTACCTTTTACTGCTAAAGAAAAATAAAAATAAAACGTAGCTGTATTCTAATTTTTTCAACATATCCTTCCATTAAAAAAACATAGTTAGGGGTCGTTTCACCCCTCCAAATAATTGAAAAGTTAAAAAGTCCCTTTGTAATATGCGCCATTAAAATAAAATTGACCTGTTCCAAGAATTTTTTACAAATCGTAATCTTCCAAGTTACAGAATTTATTCCAGTTAAACTTTCCACTCTGTATACAGCTGTCCCCAATGAGTATTCGTGACAATATGTATCATAATTGATTGACTATTGCGTTCTTTAGTATTTTAATCACAGATTTTGGGCATCAAATTCAAACTAACTTAAAAAAATTTGACAGATTACGTCAACTTAAAAGGGATTGTGGTTGACTCGTATGTCCAAATTAGCAGTACTTTTCGTACCTGTTTCGTTTCATTTCAAAGCTGCTAAGCATGGAGAAGAACCTCATATTTCATAGATTTTAGTAAAATTAGAATTCAAAGGTGTGGAAACACGATAGACAATCACTGTAAAATTAAGTGTTTTCTAACGTCAACATCACGTTTTGTAAGGCATATTTATTCGGTATACGTTAAAATAACGTTATAAAACGTGGGTTAAAAATTTAGTTGTAAATTATGATTTATCTAACGTATTAGTTTCGTTAATTTTTTTCTCATTTATTACGTAGAATAGTAGATGTTGAATTAACGTTGAAATGATGTGGTAATCAACGTATGGTAGATACATCGCATTTACTCATAGTATAAATCACGTCGTAAAAAGACAAAATTGTTACGCATTTATTTCACGTTATAATTACGTCCATATTAAACTGATCGTTAAAAAACACGTCATACAAACGTGATATAATTATGGTTGCTAATTCAACCAAAAAACAACGTTGCATTTTTCAACGAATAACGTTATTTCCACCATTACAACGTGAAATTAACGTTGAATAAACGTACATGTTTTCGCTGGGTTGTGTTTACCTTTTCGACACGGTCGCAATTTGGCCTCAATTACACAAGTTCGCGTTGAAATACTTTTTATGTTTTTTTTATCCGCGCAACACAGAAAAAAAACCCTCGTGGTTTTTAGAAAATTCCCCCTCGTGACAATACATTTAGGTAAGGGTAATTTGATTTTCTGAAAGTTATTCACACTGACAGATTACTTCATTAATAAGCTTTGTCACCTTTACCAGCAACTAACCAAACAAAGAATAATAACTTAATGGCTGAGTCGAAGCATCAGATGGTCTAAATCAACTAGAAATTCCAAATTCTAATGCAGGTGAAATGACAGGTAAATTTAGGTATTTTAAATAACATATTGCGATGATATTTAGTTATCACATAAGCAACTTGTAAATAAATTGTAAATAAATTAATAAAACAAAAAGAGAAACGTTTAAAAATGAAAGTTACGATTCAGATTTTACACAAAATTTCAAAATTAGAGTCGAGCAATAAAAGTAAAAGTAACATGCAGAATACCGAAGGTGAAATCCAGTTAAATGTGTCTTCCGAGGACAGCAAATGGCTGGAAAACAAAATACATCTTCGTGGGACGAGTTCTGCGAATTGATGGATAAGCATCACACAAAGACAAAAGGGCCTCTCACGGCAAGATTTTGGCCTGTTCAGGAACAGACTTCCAGGAGGAGAAGACGTCTAGTGTACCTGCAAGATGGTCGTCGTGTGAGATTGAATGCTGCGAAGGTCCAGGACGTTCAAGTTGACTATGAACATCTTTTGCGGCAACACCTAAAAACAGAAAAGTGTTAGTGTGGTGCAGTGAAAGACAAGAGTTAGAAAGGCCTGTTTAAGTTTTAAAAGTGCAATGCGCCAAGAGAGTTTAATTTTACCTAGTTAAGTTCAGATCAGAAGAATGTTTGTATATAAAATCTGAGGTTAGGAATTTTTGTTCACAAAGTTTACAAAGAGAAATACTTACGTTGATGACTGTCGATCAAAGTACGAAAATGATTAAATTAAATTAAGCTACTTACCTGTTATATTTGTTTGAAAAACAGTAAAGATTTTCCAAATTTCATTTGCGCGAAGAATGTAAACATGATAGACAGTCAGGCCAACGTAAGTATGTCAAACACCAATGATCTGGTACAGGGTAGATAGACAGTGCCTTATGTTTCCTGCATTCTCGATTGATATCAGCATGTGAGTGAAATAGCGAATATCTGTGAATAATTTTGGCTCATGTATCCGACAAGGATGTCACTAGAAGCCTATGTCACGTGACACAGGATGTGCAATGCTTTTTAAATGGGTGTATTTATCATCTCACTCTTAAGTTAATATCAATTCCTCTTTCTCTACAGGGAATCTGGCTACTTGATAAATCTGTGTCAAATGCTCAAACAAGGGACGGAAACCAAAGAAATTTGTAACTAGAATTTATCAAATTTCAGTAACACAGATAATGCTAGTTTGATAGGGACTTTAGTAGTGACGATAGTTTCGTAAGCAAGGATTATACACTGCGCCAATAAATTAGGGGAACACCAGAGAAACCCAACTAAAAACTATAAATATCTTTTTATTGCCTTAATGTAATGAACTAAAAGTTTTTACATGGCTGCTATAACACTTTATTTGCCAAACAATAGTAATATTTCGTTACTCAAGTGACAATAATAAAGAAACTCAAGGGAACTGCCGGGTTAACTTGCTTCAAGAGAACATCCAAAGGCTAACCGAAAGTATGCTACGACGATGCCAAGGTGCTATTCAAGCTCGTGGGGGTCATACTCGATATTAAATTTATACACCGGTTTAAGTATAATTGTTCTTAAAATTATTGACTGCTGACAAATTGTTTTTTTCTTAATTGTTTCTCAAATTCTTTGAAACGAACACGAAGAATTTGTGATACAATTTTCATCGGACAAGAACCTGCTTTAATTAATTGTTTCTGTTGGGTTTCTTTATTATTGTCACTTGAGTAACGAAATATTATTATTGTTTGGCAAATAAGGTGTTATAGCATCCATGTAAAAACTTTTAGTTCATTATGTTAAGGCAATAAAAAGATATTACAGTTTTTACTTGAGTTTCTCTGGTATTCCCCTAATTTATTGGCGCAGTGCATTCCAAATAAAGAATCATCTGATGAGAGCCAAATTTTAACATGTTTGTAATGTACTTGTATTAATTTAATTTATACCTGTATACCTGTCAAAATTTTAACATGTTTGTAATGTACTTCTACTGATTTAATTAATACCTGCATACCTGTCAAAATTTTAACATGTTTGTAGTGTACTTGTATTAATTAATTTATTCCTGTATTTTTAAAATACTTAATAACAAATGAATGTAAATATGTGAACACATACATACGTACATCTAAAAAATTATCATTATATTGACAATTGTAATCTGTTACAAAATAAACTACTACTACCACTACTGCTACAATGGTGAATTTATTGATAATGTACATGCAACTCAATCTGAAAGTCCATTGCAAGTAGTACTAGAAGATAATAACAAACTGAAATAGAACAAAGACTGCGATTCAAAGAAGGTTCAAACATAAGAGCATAAGGAAAGGAAAGAAAAACTAAGAGAAATTTGGGACAAACGTGTATATTACTGCAAAGGGCAAACATGTAAAAGCAAGAGTGATAAAAGATCTACCAAAATGTCGTTTAGATTGCAACAAAGCAATATCGTAGCCTATACAACAACAAATTTTCAAAGGGGATCGCAATAAAAGAATTACTTTTATTGCAAGTCACACGAAAACGAAAAAGACAGCAACAAAACGAAAACGAACTAACGATCCCGAAAAACAAAAAATCGTGAAATAAGTCATTCCTTTTTTTTTCAAAGTGGAGGCCAAAGAATAAAAGTATGTAGGGGATGTTTTATGAAGGTTCTGAATGAATCACAAATGTTTGTAACTTTGGCTCTAGTTAATTCAGAGCAATCTGTTTCTGGAATAGTGAGAGATGCTGCAAGGGCTGTTAAGGAACCATCAAACAAGCACTCACAAGAAATTTTGAATTGTATTGTAGAGCTTATTAATTAATTCCGATCCTACAAATGTCACTACACAAGACGAATTAATGACAAAAAATATTTGGCTCCACATTTAACCTTACAAATCATGTATAATTTGAGGCGTATAGGATCAAAACGTGCAATGTCCACTCTTCACTGTTTTTGGCAAATTGTAAAAAACTACTACTACTTTATTTCTATCTGCTGTACAAGTATGCTAAAGCGAAAGGTGGAGAGCATTTAAAACTTTTCAAAAAATCATAATGCATTCCATATATGAATAGTACTTTTATTGTCATTAATATAAATATTATGGAGATTGCATTATTTGATCTTGACTATTGGATTTTGTTGCTTTTGATCCTAACGACGTCGGAGATTGCAGGTTTTGCCATGACTTTTTCCATCGCCATTGCTAGATGTTTACGGATACAAAGCTTAAAGTTTTAATAACAAATAATTATTATTAAAGCGGCTTCTGATCGCGACTGCGAACTTAAGGAACAGTATCAGTTCTAGCAGGATAGCAGTCAAATACTTATCTTATACGTGTAAATAAATAATTATTACAATTAGTGCGCTTTAATGCAAATAATTTTTTTCTGAAAAATACTTTTTTAATAACATTTTCTACATAATAATTATGTAAGTACTTTTACAATGAAAAAAGACAAAAACAGAAATTTAAAAAAAAGCGAAACATTTTCTCAGGCACTTTTATAAAAGGATAGTAGTTATTAATATTAAAAACTTGTCTTTATTAATACAAAATTAAAACTGTAAAAAATAACGAAATCTGTTACCGAAATATTTTATACGGTAACATTAGGTTCTTCTTCTAAATTTTTCAAAATGCCCAGGCCAGTTAGAACTCTTCATTTAGAAGGCCATGGACAGGTGCATCTTCACAGCAGGACAGAAGTTCAGAGCAGAGACAACAGAAGGTGGCGGCAGCCAGCAATACAGGAACAAATGGAGTGTCATCTACAAAAGGACAGACTCCACGAGATGCTTGCCAGAAATGTGGTTTTTACTCAGCATTGGAAAAAGTACCCAGCATTTGGAAAAGTTTGCGGTAACTGTAGTAAATTAGGTCTGGAAAAGACTGGATAGAACATTTAAATTTTGTAGAATGTAGAAACAAAAAAGTAGCATTTAAGATATGCTCAATGCAATGTTATTCCAATTGACATATGCAAAAAGCTAGGTATTAAGCAAATAGAAAAATCAAATTTAAAATTGACAAGCTATTCAGGAAATATGTAGATTAGATACAGTAGGGAAAATTAAATTACACTGTCTTGTGGAGAATAATACAAAAGAAGTGCAGTTTGAAATCTATAACGGTAATGCCTTGCTAATATTATGATTACCAACAATTCGTGAACTTGGTTTGCCAAAAGGAACAGAATATGCAATAATTTCAGAATTACAGGTAAAAAATAAACCAGAGATTTTAGTCAATTATAAAAATGTTTTCTCAAATTCATTGATATTAGTCACCAAAGCAGATGGCAAACTACGTGTCAGTTTGGATCCACGATGTTTAAATATAGGTCTTGTAAACTTCCAGCCAACTTTCGTCATTAATGACGTTAAACCAGTACAAACTGAACTCAAGATGTAACGTACGATGTATTCGTTGAAATTTAGTAACATTTTGTTACTACAAGTTTTTGAAAATGTCAGTGTTGCCACCGCTTCAATTATCACTAACGTCAGATGTGTTTACTTTGAATATACAACACGTACATAACCTATACATCATCAACCACCGATCATATGTAAACTCTTCAATGCTTGGCAACATTGTTATAGCATTACGTCATAAATATGAATGACGAAAGTTGGCTGGAAGTTTACAAGTTTACACTTGCTATAAAAAAAGTGACAGAGAGGCGACAAAGACACCGGAGTGCCGGTCTCTTTGAAGCAATGTTTATAGCAAGATCATAAAACTTGGACGACTATATTAAACGTGAGCACGGTTTTCTTTTATTCCTATAAATAACCGAGAAACCCTGTCAAATCATCAAAAATAGTCCACCCGGTACAGCCAGTTTAAGGCAATTAATAAAAAAATAAATTCCTATTATGTGGGGAAATGAGCATAAAAACATTTTCTAGTAGAGACAGACCCCAAAAACCACTGGTAGCTATTACTAAAAAATCACTTTACAAATTTTGATTTTGAAATTATATACAAGCCAGGTAAAGAAATAATTATAGTTGCAGATCATTTGAGTAGATCGTTTTTAAAAGAATCAACAACTGTGAAGGAGGAGAAAATTGAGGCGTTTGTTGCAATGATAGTAAAAAATGTAAATATTACTGATGAGAGATTGGAGAAATTGAAAAGAGAAACGAGTGTAGATAATGAGTTACAAATTTTATTAAAATACATCAGGAATGGTTGGCCAGACAATAAGTCTGAGATAGAAGAGTTAGTAAATAGTATATTATTCCACAAGTTTCACAAGAAGGCTTATTGTAACACGAGTGGGGTTACAGAACGAGTGGTACAATGCCTCTTGTGAAACGTGTAAAATATACTATTTTTTACTTTGCGTTAATTATTGAACAAAAATATGAAAAAATATTGTTAAAAATTGGTTCTCCTTAGTAAATGGGGAATTTTAGTTGTAATGCGTGGCAACATTGACAACCTTTCGTTTTAAACAAAAAACAAATTGACAAGTTATTAATTTTTCTTGACCAGCTTCATTGTGAGTATTCTGTTAAATAACAAATAACTAATGAATTATTTTGTAAATTCTATTAAAGGTCTTCAATTAAAAATTAACTAAAATTTCATCAAAAACAGTTTCACAATGAGCCACGTTATGAAACTGTTTTTGGTGTCACAATGAGCTCATTGTGAACGCAAAGTAGAAAAACCATATTATTATTCCTTTGCTAATGAATTAAGTGAGAGCCAAGGGCTAGTTTTTAAAAACACATGTATACAGGGTGAGTTTTTTTCGATGTTTAGCATTGGGATCTCGGAAACTAGCAGAGCTAGAGAGACGGTTAAATGAGGAAAGATTTGTAGTTTTAGGAGCCCAGTTTAATGCAGCTTTCATTTTTTTCTTAAAGTTCATGGCTGGCTAGATATTTTGAGAAAACTGATTTTTTATAAATTCGTTAAATACATATAGCTCGGTTATTCTTGATTTTAGAGAAAAGTTGCAAGAGAAAAGTTGTACAGAATTATGTTCTTAATTAAACAGTCGAACTAAATTTTCCATATAAGCTCTTATTTTTCAATTATGACATAAACATCAGTTTTTTTAAATGGAAACCTTAGTAGGCCATGAATGAAAAAGAAAGGCCTTTCTTTACCTTTTCAACGATGTAACATTCGATATGGTTATTTAAGAAAACAACGGAGATACGGCAGTTTTTCTCTTTCAAAATTGTTAATATGGTTGGCCATGGAAACAAAAGTTTATTAACAAATGCAAGTTATAAGTGGTGAGCAAATAAAAATCAGATTAGAGTAGGCGATGCAAAGAAAATGTATGTCTGTGATTAAATAAAAAGTAGGGTTATCCGTAGTAACAGCGAATCACAAGACTCTATAACAGCCTGTTAATAAGTTACAGAATAGCCCCTAATGACGGACGTTCTACTAGGAAAGCAGTAAATTCGATTTTAAAGAGGTGTAATTTATGTATTGCAAATAATGGTGGTCTTTTCGAACATCTTTAGAAATATTTTTAGTTTATTTTTGTTCTCGATAGTTTAGATTTGTTAAAAAGGTTTCTGATTAGCAATATGAAGGTCAAGTCTTATTCTTCGACCCTGGTATACTTGCAGTTGTTCATCCGGTGAATTTTGAAAGGTTCTTTTCAGAACCACAAGAATGATCTTCCAAGGTTTCGCTGCTTCGTGTTTGTAAACTATAAAATAATTTATACGTACGAATTATTGGTTTTGTATTTCAATATGTTTCACATAGCTGTTTGATATTTAACAGGTATTTTGAGTTGGTGATGAAAATGAACCCTATCTCAACAAAAAGCAGTCATAAAGTGAGTGTTTGCAAAAAAGAGTTGACATTAAATCAACGTTAAAAATTTCCAAAATTGAAGCAAACATGAAATTATAGTGATACTGATGTTTTCAGATTGAAGGTTCTCCTAGGAGGCTATTGAAATATTGAACCATTGTTGATATTAGAGTTTTGATTCTGAAACGTATGTAAAAAAGAAACTGCGAACAAAACGTCAAAGTAATAAAAGTGAGCAAATAAAAATCAGATTAGAGTGGGCAGTGCAATGTTTGTGATTAACTGAATTAATTAATGTAATACATTCATGGACTGTCAAATGTATTGACCTTTTATTTAATCACAGATATACATTTTTTTTGCACCGCCTACTCTAATCTGATCTTTATTTGCTCACCATTTATAACTTGCATTTTTCAATAAACTTTTGTTTCCATGGCCAACCATATTAACAATTTTGAAAGAGAAAAACCGCCGTATCTCCGTTGTTTTTTAAATAACCATATCGAATGTTACATCGTTGAAAAGGTAAAAAAGGCCTTTCTTTTTCATTCATGGCCTACTAAGGATTCCATTAAAAAAACTGATGTTTATGTCATAACTGAAAAATAAGAGCTTATATGGAAAATTTAGTTCGACTGTTTAATTAAGAACATAATTCTGTACAACTTTTGTCTTGCAACTTTTCTCTAAAATGAAGAATAAACGAGCTATATGCATTTAACGAATTTATAAAAAATCAATTTTTTCAAAATATCTAGCCAGCCATGAACTTTAAGAAAAAAACAAAAGCTGCATTAAACTGGGCTCCTAAAACTACAAATCTTTCCTCATTTCTCTCCATTTCTCCGTCTCTGTAACTCTGCTAGTTTCCGAGGTCCCCATGCTAAACATCGAAAAAAACTCACCCTGTATAGTTATTCCGCGAAAATGCAGAACAGAAATATTAAAAAAGATACATTATGCACATTTAGTAGAAACAAGTAAATCATTCGCAAGAAAAATTATATTTTGGCCAGGTATGTCAAAACACATTGAAGATCACATAGGGAATTATAGCACCTGTTTAAGTTATCAAAATAATAACAGGATTTTTAAATCGCTGTCTACATTCGCCATAGCAAAATGCTGAATAAAAAAACACGCCCTACTATTATTTTTCGTCCAACAATTGTGGCAGTGATCATTGCTACTAAACATTGCTATTAAACGGTAATAAAACCAATTTTCGCATGAAATGCGAAAAAATAGTATACGCAACTCGTTAGAAAAGTTTTCTCTAAACTCGTATGGCTTTTAAAGTTACACGCTCGCTCGTACTTAAACAAGCCAAACTCGTTTAATAAAACTTCACTTTTCTGCACTTCTTCCGTAATATACCATTTCGGTATTATCAGGCATTTACTCACAAAATGGTTTGCATTAATTAAAAATTGACATTAGTTGTCACACTTACACTTACATAACCTCATGAAGGATACCTCATTATTTACAAATTATCTGCGTCATAGGCGTTTTCGTGCAAATTTGATTATACAGAACTTTAAATATTATTTTTTCTCTTATGTTAAAATTTATTTAAAAAAATATAACACGCGCATTTTAATCTCTGACACGAATGCAATTTTTATAGCACACAAAAAATTTGTGCAAGTACCCTATTGTACTTCCGAATTTATTGTTAATTTAGAAAAGTTCAAAGTATCATGCGTCCAACAATTATTGTGGTCCTGGGTGGCTGTGGTATCACACATAAATGCCGATTTTTACTTCGTATCGTTGAATTGAAGTCTCAAATATTGACTGTTAGACAACAAATAAATGTTTCTTTACGTAATTAAAGTTTTAATGCCATTTGAAACAATAATTAGTTAAAAATGTTTGACTCTACAGCCACCCAAGACTACAATAATTGCTGTTGGACACGCGTTAGAATGATGCTTTTAAATTACTATTATAACTTTTCTTGTGAACATTTAATAGACAAATAACTAAATTCTTGAAAGTGAAATATAATTTTTAATTTTTAATGTAGTACCTAGTGGAAACACAAGTAAACTTAACTTCATCGGTTAGAATTGTTCGTTGCTATGGGCAAGAAAATCAATATCCAAATAACAGAACAAGACAGAAAATCTGTTACTTTTGACAAATAATGACTTGTCAAGTATTTTAATGAAATTATTTTTACTGGTTTACACATAAAAACGAGGCCCGGGTACTTTTCACTTCCTAAAGTATATTTTGCGTACGCACAGGTATGTACATACATACGTTAATAGACTTTAGACCAAATGTAGAATATATTGTAGAATCTTACATGATGGAATCTAAATGGTACTTTGCACCCGGTCAAACTCTAGAAAACACAACGATATCTCAACGTGGCCTTGCACTTCACGCCAGTGAAACTGAATGGAAGAAAATTACATCACATTTAGACAGGAACGCTAAACTCGCGGAAGCCCTTGAAAAAGAAAAGGATTACAAAGAGTCCATGAAACAAGGATCGAATGCTTTAACGAAAGAGTGGCCCGACTGCACTCAGGTTTGAAGAAAGAAGTTCAAGCAACAATAACCACTAAATCCAAATTGTGTTATAGAACACGCACATGCGATTAGAAGAAGAACGCAGACGACGAGCAGAGGAGTTGGAAGAAAAACGCATGAAGGATTACCTGGAAATTCGCAAAGAACAAGAAGAAATTAAAGAGCAATACATTAATAAGGTGAAGAAGACAATGTACTTTCAAAAATCTCAACCGAGGCAACTTAATGGTGCTTTACTAGAATCCGAAGCAATTTACGAACGAGGTAAACAGATTGAATTTAAAAAATTTATACAGGAGCATGATCGAGAAGAACAAGAGAAATACGCGCAGATTGTCAGAGAGAAAGATGAAGAAGAAAAACGAGAAGATCTTAAGAAAAAAGAAGAGGAATTGAAAAAGAAACAAGGACTAAAAGAAATATATTTAAAAGAGTAAGAGACATTCTTTCAAAATTTATTCATTACTTACTATCATTTTGGAATAATTTACAGAATGGCAAGTAGAAGTAAAAATACGAAGGAATACAAACGCAAAAAGGCAGAGAAGGAATTAATAGACAACATGAATGCGAAAACAGAATATGAAATGCAAGACAAAATTAAACGCGAAGATGTAAGTAAGTTTATTTCCGCTATTTTCATATATTAATGCATGTTTTAGGCTCTAGCAATGAGAGCTGAACGAAAAGCAGATCTTCTAGAACACATTCGAAAAAAACAGGAACTGAAAAAGGAAATTGAGAAACAAGATGCGGAAATTGATGAGGTTATTCAAATTTTTAGCGAAGCAAAGCACAGAATTGATTGCATCAGAAAGGAAAAAGAGGAAGAGGTGAATATGCACCGACTTCCGATCAACATTTTTATGCCTTTTTTATTTTAGAAAATGAAAAATTTGCTGATACTTCAGGACATAGTGAGCAAAAAAGTTATGGATGAGAGGTCCGAAAAGGACGCTTTATACCAGAAGATGTTGAGAAAAGGTCAAGAAGATTACGAACAAAAGTATTAACTGTTGCAGTTTTAACGAGGCATTATCATCCTGTTTTTCAGAGATGAAAAGAAACGGCAACAAGAAATAGAAAGAGCGCGGCAATTAAGACAAGACGCGGAGGATAACTGGAAAGCATTTCTGCAGAAACAAGTACAAGAGAAAGAAGAGACAAAAGAATTGAAAAAATGGCAGATGCTGAACAGACAAAAGAAAGATGAAGTGATGAAGAAGTACAACAAAGACCAGAGGAAAACGCAACATGAAAAGGCCCTCGAATATCAAAAAGAATTGTTAAAACAAATGGTGA
This sequence comes from Dorcus hopei, assembly GCA_033060865.1. Lineage (NCBI taxonomy): Eukaryota > Metazoa > Arthropoda > Insecta > Coleoptera > Lucanidae > Dorcus > Dorcus hopei. Next base: position 32,807,802 of record CM065421.1, on the reverse strand, counting down.
ATTTGCAATTTTGTTTATTATTATTGACTTTTAATAATTTTCTTCTACGTTATCGTAAAATGATTATTTATATGATGACGTGATGAGTGCAAAAAGTGTTTGTTTTTAGTCGCGATGTAAATTCCTACGAATCCGAAAACTTGCTATTGTTAAGACTCTTTTAGATTAGCCTATCTCTTGTACGATTTGGTTCAATTTCTCAAGCAATTTAATTTGCGCAGTAAATAGCATCAAAATTTAAATTGCATTAAAAATAGAACATATAAATACATAAAGCAGCCTTTTTAGACAGTCAGACAACAAAAGCCAAAAATATTTTTTCTTATTAAGTAAATATTTTAATTTAAACAATAAGAGCATACGCCACTTTAACACAAAAGGATAAGATAACACTATTATTTTCGCACTGGTGTTGCAAAGAGTATCATAATGGCTTATTTTTTTAAAGCGGCAGCAGAAAACACTTTTTCTCTGTTTTTTAGGAAGAACACAAAAAGAAAACCGCATACGGTACTGAAGTCGCTTCTGCTTCAGATACATACCTAGCTGATAAATTAGAGGAACAAGACAAGGCATTTTTTGCCTATGCCGATGAATTGTTGGAACATTGCAAAAGTCGAGGGCGAACAACGTATCCGTTGGAAAAAGTAATAGAAGTAAGTTGTCATTATAAATAAATAGACGATGAGCTAAAAAATTATTATCTTCTGCACAGGATTATAAAATACAAAATAATATGAAACCACCCCCCGACAAAAGCTGCATACACATCAAAGAGTACGAAGCGAGAATGAGAGAAATGCTCAACACTCAGCCAGGAAGAATGTGCCATAAACCTCAAACCGACCCGACCTATCGAAAATGCAGACACTGCAAGATGAAAATTATTAGTTAATTTATCACTTAATGCCGTCAAAATTTTTAATACAGTTTGTTAAATGGATCTTTTTACACACGTCATAGACAAACGGCACTAGTAAAACCAATTTTTATTGGTAGTTAGATTGAAAAAGGGACGTCTTTTTACCAATGTTTGTAAAGTAAAATTTATAATTTATTACTTGGCTTCAAAGTATTGACGTGTTCCATACGGATCAAATTAATGACGTGCGTAAAAAGATCCATTTAACAAACTGTGTACAATTTAGCTACATAAATACTTAAATCATTTCCACATTTCTTCTGTGAAACTGAGTGCTTCTTTCTACTTCCAAATGATTATTTCATTGTACAGAAAACGTACAGGAGCGTCAATAAAATCCGGACACGTTATTTGTACGATGTAAGCCTTACTTTAATATTATTGACCTTTTGTGCAGTTGAGGACAGAAAATTTCGGACACCATTGACACTTCACCAACATAATAATGTGAAAGTCCGAATGAAATAACCTCACTTTTTGGTACATTCATACCATTCATACACCGTTCATATTCAACCTGTCATTTTGACAACGAAGGAAATTAATATTAATCACAGAATATGCATGCTATTCGGGTAGCAGACAATTTTTGTCGGTCTGAAGATTCATTAGGACAGTTAAATAGTCCCTACTCACAGAAAATGTTTTGTTACACAGAATAAACGCATTTCCTGTATCCCAACAAAGCGTTTTCTCTGTGTACTTGGATAAATCCAACATTATTGAAGCATGTTACGTCCGACTAGTAGGTATTATAGGTATCGATAATATTGATGCCTAACGGAAAATTTAGGGTGTGTTTTTTACTGCACCTTATACTTTCAGCGCTGAACCTTGATGACGTCAGGCTGAAGCTTTAAAATGACAATTTCCATCTATTCTTTCAATAGTAAAAATAACACTTAAAATCGGATGGAGGTAAAACTTGGTAGGGTTCCCATCCGTCCGGCAAAAGGAGGACATGTCCTAGTTTTGTATTCAAAATTTTATATCCGGCCGGCTTTTTAAAATGTCCAAATATCAAATGATTTAATGTCTATTTTCTGTTTCTTCAACAAGAACTGCACAGGTTGTAACAGGCAAACTAGTAACAAAGGACAAAGTACGCTGTACTTGACGAGTGGAGAAGGTGAATGTGAAGTGGGGCTTGAGGTTTTAAACCGCTCTCGTGTGAACGTTTCCTAACCGCAACGTGCCCAACTTTTAGGTGGGCGCCACACCTGCGACTTCGCCGCTGCGGCCACGTCGCAAGTTTTGTTTTCTATGTTCTCTTATGTGAGATATCAAACCAGCGGTGTAACCACTGACATGACACATAAGAGACCATAGAAAACAAAATTTGCGATGTGGCCGCAGTGTAGCTGCCGCGAGTGTGGCGCTCGCGTCAAACATCCCGAACCAATGCTGACATGCACAGTAAAAATTTAAGGACAAAACCACGCGTCAGTGAAACTTCTGTTCATTTACTTTTTCTGTGATCTGTGTCCAGTCTCCCTAAGTTAAGTGTAAAATTCGCAAGCAGGTTAGAAACATGAAATCCTCCTTTTATTCTTATCTTAACTAATAACAAATGTTAAATTTTCCCGGAATATAAAAAATGTCGAAAAGAAAGTGCAAGTTTGGCGACAATTGAAAATAGAAATTTCCATGTTTTCTATCAGGCAGAACAGAACATGAAGTCAAATGTCAACTGTGCGATTCGTATATCTCTATTGCTCATAAGGATGCTCTTGATTTGGAACGCCACATTATGTCTGAAAAACGTGAAGTCGACACAGTCCACCCGCAAAATGGAAACTTTCTTTAACTCCTTGAATTCAGCATTAAATCTTAACCCTAGGATGCATAAGCAGTACAATACCGTCATTTACATGATCCGGGCCTCGGAGGCCCTGCCTATGTAATATATTAGGTTGCAATGGAAAAACATTTGTTGGAGTAAAATATGCAGGTTTATGTTAATTAGATTAAATTTCTAAATGTCTACGTAAACATAATTGCAGAAAAGTTATATTTTAGCGTAAGAAGTAGTGCACATTCTAATACTGTGCTCATTACAAACATTATTTTTACATGTAACACTTATCAATTTTTGACTGATACAAACACGTAGATTACATGTCTCTAACAAGTTATAAAAATTTAGTCAACTAAGGACATGATCAGATTTGTCTTATACAAGATTCTATTAGACGGGTCTGGACGGCGGTATACGTAAAATTGTAGAGTAGTGATGAAAAACATTTTTTTTTTCAAATTCTGAAAAAATTCGAAAGGTTTTGGATTAGAAGAGAAGTAGACAAAAGCGAGTTTAGAGCATATCTAAACGCTCAATTCGATTGAAAATATTTTAAACAAATTATAAGAAATTAAGCACCTTCATGGGCCTGGGAGGCCCCATTTATGCATCCTAGGGTTAAAGCAGCATGTGTAGAAGGAACTTTGGCTTTTCACAAAGTTATGCATCATCAGTCATACAAATCGATAGATTGCATATCGAAACTGAATAAGAAAATGTATGCCGATTCCAAAATTGCATCGGAAGTTACGTATTGCAGAACAAAAACTGAGGCTATAGTCAATGGAGTGCTTGCTTCAAAAACAGTTGATATTTTGATTAAAACTTTGGAGAAAGTTAGTTTTTTTAGTCTAGGAACAGATGCAAGCAATTATGGAAACGTAAAAATTTTTCCTTTGGTCGTGCAATATTTTGCCTGGAAATCTGATATAAAAACCAAATTACTAGACATAAGTAATAGTTGCAATGAAAAGTCTGAAACTGTTTCACAGTATATTTTGCAAACTTTGGAAAAACAAGATAGGAACCATGCACATGCGAAGCCAGCACCACCAATGACCATATTGTGCATTAGTGGTATGACAATACCAGTTGTTTCAAATTATTAGTGTACATTTGAACTTGAATATTGTAATGTATTTCAATACCAGGAAGCTCAAGTATTATGTATTACAATCGTAAATTGTCATAAGAGTGATATTATTCCCATGCAATGAGTCTCAAGAAATATTTTCATATCACTAATTCACAAATCACCACGCCAGGCGGCGCTGAACGCAGAGATGTGCATGGCGCCTATAAGCAAAAAATGCATGGCATTTGCCGGCGATAATGCTAACGTTAACTTTGGTGGCCTGAAGCGAAAAGATGAAAAAAATATTTATTCATCTTTAAAATGTAACTTAAATAACAAAATAATAGGTATTGGTTGTCCTGCGCATATTCTGCACAATTGTGTGCAACATGAAGCTGATAGTTTTACTTATGACATTGAAAGTTTAATTTTAAAATTTTCAATTACTTTTCAATATACAATACGAATAGCACCGTACGCTTAAAAAAACCTTCACTGTTAAACGGTTTGAAAATATCAGACTTTCTCGTAGAACCATTTATGATATTAAAAAGAGTTAGTGATAGTAAAACATTAGGTGGACAGCCAGGTAGTGGTAGAAAGACCAGAAAAATGTCGGAACGCAACAAAATGCAACTGGAAATGCAGGCTATCGGGAAGGAAGGAAAATCATATAGAAAATTGGGAAGAAAATTTAATACTTCATATGAATAAGTCAGGAAAGTATTAAAAGAAAATGATATCGTTATAAGAAAGCGAAAGTCGGCGCCTAAATAACTATAATGGGAACCAATTAACAAATCAAACCGAACACTACGCGAAAAGCACCTTTGAGGTATTCGAGCAATATCAAATTTGGTACATTCCTCGATTGGCAAATGTACCAAATGTTCCTCAACAAAGTCCTACAAAAAGGTTTTGGTTTCAATGATTAAAAAAAGTGTATCAGAATGGGTGGGAAGCGAAAAACGTGTCAGATTTAGGCCCGATCTTTCCATCTCCTGATAAATTTATTCGACAAATAACTTTACGAATAACCATGGAAACCATTCATAAAAATCAAGTTACTTGCCAAATAACGTTATCGGGAACTTTATTACGAGGTGGAAAGATCGGGCCTTAAAAGACAAAATTAAAAGAAAACTTCGCCAGTTTAGTTTGGATCATTTCGAAAGATTAATGGCTAGAGTTAAAACCAAAGTAAGACAAGCAGCCAATTTTCGTCCCGACTATGTTATTTCACATTAGATTAAGTAAGTTATTAATTGATTTTGTTTATGTATAATATTAAGTAAATATATTTAATTAAATTTTGTGCGGATTTTTTGTTGACACACCCTTAAGTGTTTTGTGGCCTATATCTTTCGATACAGTACGCGGCAAGAAATATTGCAACTTATTTCATTAAATAAATTTTTCAACAAAAGTAAAATTATGGTAGAATATAGTAGCAGATCGATTTGAATAATTACGATTATTACTTCTCAGTGCAGCTATTGCAGTATGTCAATAAAACTGTTGTTTGAATTTACTTCTTACAACTTCTTCGTATCCTAATCAAATTAATATGAACCTAAAAATCTTTAAAAATTGTTATATCATTTTTGAGTGTTATCTCCACATTTTCATAAATTACTGCCACTTAGAATAGTAATGTTCTTCACTGTTATTGTATCGACTGAATAACAATAATAAATAATTGATTATAATTGAGAAATATTCATTATATTATAATTTGTTCAAAATAATTTGGCTGTACAGTAACACATTTCGCTTCGGAGCTTCAGGGTTGGTCAAGGGCCCCCTGACCTTTGGGGCCCCGGTGCACTGCACCGCTTTGCCCTATGGTAGCTACGCCACTGAGAGTCCTCCTTTTTGTGATGAAATTTTCTCCTTTGCCAGCAAAGCCAATGGTAACCCTACTACTTGGGTAAAATAGCTGATTAAAGTACTTATTACATCGTATGCAAAAAACGCATCGTGGCAGTGAACTGTTCCAACTTAAAGTGTAAAAAAACGCTTTTGATTTAATTGCTGCAATGGATGACTTAATCTCGAATAAAAAAACGAGCTCTTAACTTTCGCTCAAAGAGTGAGGTTACTTCGTGCTACTGGGTGAAGGTTGGACAAAACGAAGAGTTGCCGCTAAATTATAATTTGTAAAGTTTCAAATTCCTTTTGTTTTGACAGAAACATGACTTTCTCAATAAAAGCCTGATTTACTAAATTTGTCTAAATATGAATGATATTGTCAAATTCTTGCTCATATTTTATCCAGAGTCCAAATGTATTCACATACCAAAATATCGGAGTAGTCATAACATAACGAACATTTCGATAAGGTTCAATTTCGAACATGTTTATTGCTAATCGGACGAATACATTTGGACTCCATCGTATGTATGTATGTACATGTATCTTGAATAAATTATAATTTCTATCTTAAGTTTAATAACTATAAAGCCAAGGACTAGGATATTGAGATACTAAAAAAAAAATACTGACATCCTTTTCATGTAAAATTTATTTGAAAGGCTAAATATAAACATTAAAGGCACCTTATATATTGCTAATATATTTTAAGCATATTATTTATTATGATGAATGTGCTGAAGGTGATCGCTTTAAAAAAAAACTTTCCCAACATGTTGGGAACAAATCACAGTAGTAGGTATGTGTATATCTTACATTATCATCAAGTGAACGTAATTACGATCACCCTGTTTATTTCCTTTTAGGGCAAATACTATCTAAATAGGATGCAGTGTAAAGTGGGTATATAAAATTAATAAGTATGAATAATTGAAGTCATTGATTATATAAAAATATCGTAATAGTGACTAGAGTTATGACTATTTATACAGGCTGTTACAAATTCGAGGCTCACCATTGGGATCTCGGAAACGGTAAGAGATACGAAGTCGGTTAAATTGGGGCAAAGTTGCGTATTTTGGTGCTGAACAATAATCCGTTCTGAAAAATCTTCTACGTTTTGTAGTTTTTGAAATATTTCAAAAAAACAAGAAAACGTAATTTTCTTTTTTATTTTTTCCTGAAGTTATTGTTGCAGGGATCATAACAAAATTAATACATTCTACAGGCACTTTTTTAAGCTCTTTACGATGATATCATTAGATTTTACTTAAAACGTTTCGTCTCGTCCTGACCATCATCAACTTCATTTTTTCTTATGGACGCTACATTGGATTTTAATACCATTGAATAGATCTATTTTTTCTGATGCTTTTCCATGTATCACACATCCCTATTTAGTAATCTGAAACAGCTGGAAATGCAAGAAATTGTTAAAAATAACACTGCAAAGAAAAACATGGTATGCAGTGAAAACAAAAACAGAAAAAGTTTGATATACCTTCGGAGTTTTATTTCGTGTATCACAAGAGCTGATTTTAGTAAAATTTTTAGATCTAAAAATGAATGTTTTTGAATACAAGAATGACGTAAATTTAAAAATTTATTGTGGTCTTAACAACAATAATTCAGTAATAACGAGCGAAATTTCCTTCCAACAATATCCAGAAAGACAACTACAAAACAATAGTTGATTAGATTTGTAATTAAATTATACATTATTATTATTAAAGCAAGAAAATATCAAATTAAATTATGTATGTCTTTAGAAAACTCGTATCTTAAAAGATGTTACGGCTCGAGGAAACATTCTTTCTTGTAGTCTCATAATTTTATACATTTTATAACTAATTTTATGTAATCTACCTGGCCATGAAAACAATGACAAATGACAACGATTTTGAAACGTTAAGTACAAACTACCTCTACTAATAATTCTTCATTCTCATCATCATTAAGGCGATATCGATACGTCCTTCGAGCTTTACGAAAATATTCATAAAATGCAATGTTTCTATCTAACTTAATAACATTGTTCTGTGTGGATGGCATCTTTCTGGGTATTATTGGAAGTAAATTTCTCTTGCTATTACTAAACTGCTGTTGTTAGCACAGTACATTTTTAAATTTATAAGAATGAGAGATTTTTAAAGATATAATTTCTTGTGATACTTTCTTGCTTTAATCATAAAAATGTATAATTTAATTACAAAACTAATTAAATACTGCGTCATCGTCATTATTGGAAGTAAATTTCTCTTGCTTTACTAAATTGTTGTTAGCACAATACGTTTTAAAAATGTACGTCTTTCTTGGATTCACATCATTCATTTTTATATCTAAAATTTTTTAAAAAATCTGCTTTTGTGATAGACGAAATAAAACTCCGAAAGTATGTCAAATTTTTGATTTTTGTTTTCACTGCATACCATGTTTTTCTTTGCAGTGTTATTTTTCAACAATTTCTTGCATTTCCAGCTGTTTCAAATTAATAAATAGGGATGTGTGATATATGGAAAAGCATCAGAAAAAATAGATCTATTCATTGGTATTAAAACCCAATGTAGCGCCCATAAGAAAAAATGAAGTTGATGATGGTCAGGACGAGACGAAACGTTTTAAGTAAAATCTAATGATATCATCGTAAAGAGCTTAAAAAAGTGCCTGTAGAATGTATTAATTTTGTTATGATCCCTGCAACAATAACTTCAGGAAAAAATAAAAAAGAAAATTACGTTTTCTTGTTTTTTTGAAATATTTCAAAAACTACAAAACGTAGAAGATTTTTCAGAACGGATTATTGTTCAGCACCAAAATACGCAACTTTGCCCCAATTTAACCGACTTCGTATCTCTTACCGTTTCCGAGATCCCAATGGTGAGCCTCGAATTTGTAACAGCCTGTATAGGCTTATTGCAATGTGTCCCTGTTTAAAACTCACATGTTTTAGTTAGGCTTTGATTAATAGCGGCTTTTTTTTTCTTAATAAGAAAATGTTGACATTAATAAAAAAAAGTGTAATTTTAAATTATAGAATAAATTATTATAATATTCAAAATGATATGGAAGAGAAAAGACATTAATTTTTCAAAAAGGGATCACAAAAATACACGTCTTTACCGCAGTCAACTTTAGCTATGCTATTATTATTTTAGAATCTACCATTTACCTACAAGAGAAAGAAAGAAAAGGGGACAGAAAGATTGTCTGAATATTACTTCTTTTATAGAAAAAAATATGAAATTTCAGTAATTAAATTATTTAGTTGTCTGTAGAAAATTTACTAACAAATTTATAGCCTAATTCTCTAGACGACTTTTAAATCGCACTCTAATCAAAGTTTCGTTATACGGTGGCAACTTTGTCAACATACGTGTACCTATACTATAGAGTGAAACATTGATTAGGTCTGCAATGAAAAACATTTTTGGATATGATAAGTGATCCTTTCAGGTTTCTGAGGTGCTGATTACGAGAAAAATGGTAAAAAGATCCATCGCTTCAGTTTGACTGACTTTTCCTGATTTTTATTAAAAAAAAAAACCTTTAAGAAAGAGTTCATGTTTTAATTTTCATTCTAAAATCATTACGAAGGATTTCAAATGCATCCATTGCTTTCTCATAGATGAATAGAAACAAAATGATTGACTGTTAAAGCAATTTTTTTCTAAATATAGCTTAAGGAATTTTTGAAATATAAATATCTGAAGCTCGTAATAATTTGCGGTTCCGTGTTATTAATGGATTTAAAAGAAGTCTAGAAAATTACGCTTCAAATTTATTACATACAAATTTTCATTTTTATGCATTTTTATTAATTATAAACCGAGAAATTCAAACGTAACACTAAAAAATAATTTTTATCTCTTCCAATTTCTTCTCTTAACTTTCTCTTTCTCTTCTCCCAACATTCGCTGTAGTAATTTAGAAACAAACTTTATAATTAAAAATTGAAATTTCTGTTAATTTCTTAATCGTTTAAAATTTATTTTAAATTCAGTGGAACATTGGAAATCCGAATTACTATTAAAACCGTCGCCAAATGAAAACAAATTTGTTTATTCCTTAAACAATTGTAGATAAATACAGGCTGTCCCAGAGTGACCTTTCATTAGAAGTTTATGGGGTTCTGACCAAAATAGAAACTTGAACATTTAGAATTAGATACAAGTGATTGTGTTCTCTTCAGCTAAAATATTTTCATATGTCTAGCACTTCCGGTTATACCGGAAGTCGCCATCTACTTTGTTATTTTAAATGGAACACCCTATTTATTTTTACACTTTTAGATGGGAATCATAATTTTGAATCTTTTTTTATTGAAACCATACCATGTCTATCTATTACAGTTTTTGAGATAAAAATTATTTTCCGAAATCATGGCAGGTGGTTGACGTTTTCAAAATGGGCTGTAACTCTTATTTGAAACGAGATAGAAAATTGAAATCTAATTAAGTTTGTAGTTTAAAGATCCCTTTATCGTAGGTATTCTTAAAATAAACATCTTTGCCTGAGAATAATTCTAAAATTAATACTTTTCATCAAGAGTTAAAAATGTGTAAAGATCGATTTTTTCAAATGGAACGCCAGATTTTTCGTTGCGTAATCAAATTGGTGATAAAATTTGGCACAAAGTGGTATTACATGTTCCTATACCTAAATCAGAGTTAGAGTTATTTCCAAAAAACGGAAAATTTTACCATTATAAAAAATAATTTTTCAAATGTCAAGTTATTGAAACTCATTAACTAATAGAGTGCCTTTACGAAGTTTCATTTCAAGTTGCAAAATGAATAAAAGCAACCATTCATTAGCATGCATTCTCGCCATAATGGTAAAATTTTCCGTTTTTTGGAAATAACTCTAAAACGGTTTGATTTAGGTATAGGAACATGTAATACTACTTTGTGCCAAATTTTATCACCAATTTGATTACGCAACGAAAGATCTGGCATTCCATTTGAAAAAATCGATCTTTTTACATTTTTAACTCTTGATGAAAAGTATAAATTTAAGAATTATTCTCAGGCAAAGATGTTTATTTTAAAGAACTACGATAAAGGGATCTTTAAACTACAAACTTAATTAGATTTCAATTTTCTATCTCGTTTCAAATAAGAGTTACAGCCCATTTTGAAAACGTCAACCACCTGCCATGATTTCGGAAAATAATTTTTATCTCAAAAACTGTAATAGATAGACATGGTATGGTTTCAATAAAAAAGATTTAAAATTATGATTCCCATCTAAAAGTGCAAAAATAAATAGGGTGTTCCATTTAAAATAACAAAGTAGATGGCGACTTCCGGTATAACCGAAAGTGTTAGACATCTGAAAATATTTTAGCTGAAGAGAACGCAATCACTTGTATCTAATTCTAAATGTTCAAGTTTCTATTTTGGCCAGAACCCCATAAACTTCTAATGAAAGGTCTCGCTGGGACACCGTATAAATTTATATCAGTATGTTTAATTTTTTTTTCGTTCAATTTTTTTAATTTGATATATATTTTACAAATTAAAACCGCTAATGCAACCACAACCCAACTCTTCAACCTCTATTTTCAACCACTGGTTACGTGCATTACATTGGTTAACTTGCATCATTTAATAGATTTGAATTTATATCATTTAAACTCAGAGAGTGTGATTATTAGACATCAGTACCAATCATCTCCAAAAGATCTTCCCTAAAATTAACTTCATTAGCATTGTCGTTCATATTCAAATCGCTAAACATCTCGTTCAGTTTATTATCATTTTGCTTGATTTCGATTTTTTGAAAATTGCCTACATTCCTAGACGTTTCGCTTTTATACTGACTCTGAATATTTAATTTTAAATTTTTGCTGGGCCCCGTTGTACTATCTTTAGGCCTGCGTCCTCCTAGAATTTGATCTACTAATAAATTGACTTCGTTACTGTTTCCTAAGCTGTCTTTTCTTTTTTTTTCCAAAATTCTTCCGTTGTCAGTAACAAAGTAAATGTTTTCACCCAAATTTTTAAGCATTTCTCTGGTAATATCGTTGGTCTGATTCATAACGAAACTTCCGTCCATATTTTGGAGACCCAATTTAAGCAGTAAGGACACTTTCACGTTGAATTGTTTCAACCAGAACAGGATATCTTCGCGTATATGCGCCAGCTCGTTTTCGGAGTATAATTTTGAAAAGTTCTCGATCAAGGTTTGCACTCGATGTAATTGCAGTTGAATATCGGGATTAGTGACGTAGTTCTCTACCTCATACATATGTCGAAGAGTTAGTTTTAATATGTCTTGAGAATGAGATATTTGCCACTTGAAGACCATTGTTATTAAATCCCATAATTTATCCATGCTCGTTGCATCTAATCGCATTATTGACGATTGTGCGATATCTTCCATTATGTTTCTCACGTGTTCATGGGAGTACGGCATCTGAGGCCTCATTATGTCTGCTATCAAATCTTTGGATAATAAAACTGATATGATGTCATTCAAAACTGAAACAAAAAGTTAATAATTAGAAAGACAGTGACTGCAGATAAAACAAGTCAACTTATAAAATCAATATCGCGTGAGTATGTATGTTAATATGTGAGGGGCATAATCAGAGGCTATTTCTTAAAAAATTCTTTGTCATTTATTGATCTACCAAGAATAGAAACTCCTTGAATCGTTAAAGGTATTCATTTACACATGAAAGAGTGACTCATTCTAGGAATAAATTATAAAATAATAAGGTTGATTCTGAATTATTTATATTTTTTTGTTTTTCTTCACAAAGGCGAGTCCATTGAATCAAAACATTAGAATGAATCAACATAAATCATTATAAATTTACTTAAATATAAAAGTAAAATTAATTCAGGAAAGAAATTGAAACATAAACCTAAGATAGTGCACAACATATTTTTCTAAATAATACAGTGAAGAATAGCTACAAGAACTTTTTGAAACATCATAGTTCTTATGCTTACCTATTTGAAAATGAAACAAAAAAAAGGAAATTAAAACAATGCTGTTGTATTATACATACAGCGTGTCTCACTGCACCGGCACTACCCCAGTATTTTTTTATATGTTATCGACTTAATAAGTTTTTTATCTGATTATACTCCTCACTAAATTGTACTTTTATGGTATGTTACTTTCCCTTCACGGTAAAATGCTAGTCTACTGCGATTTAAAATAAACAGCAAAATTGAGGAAGTCATATTAGAGATTTGCTTATCAAAAAATCTTGTTAATAAAAGTTTTTTAGAATCGTTCAAATAAGCTAAATATGAAATTTCATTAAAAACAAAAAATTGAAAATCACTCTCAAAAAATTTCTATGTCCAGAAAATTCGAATAATAATCTCACAAGTTTGCCATGGCTTTTTATTTTATTCTTTTAATTCAATAAAATAACAAAAAACGATACTTAATTACTTAAATAACTTAAACAGTATTTTCAACTTTATCAGCCAAAGTTAACTTTGCAGCCATATTATCTTATTTTTAACGATTTTAATTAATTGTACACAATTTGATAAATGACATATGATTAGATCACAGTATACGTTACGGTTGAGAAATTCATTTAAGTTATTCATAACATTTGCCGATCGTCCTGTATTTGTGTGGGAATCAAACGGCCAGGCTTGGCCTACATGAATTTCCTCACATTTCACAAGATTTCGCCACTAAACCATACGCTGTCGGAATCTACTCCGAGATTTGTTAAAAGCATGCCAAGTGAATTCAAGCACATTATTAAGCTTTTCTAACGCCTGTTTCTGGGACAAAGGACAGGTAGGTCTTCTTGGCAATGTTGTGCGTATGTTCTGTTGGTATCTAGGCTATTAGTCGTAGTTTTACTTTGGTTGAAAAAATCGTCAACCCCTTGGGTGGGAGAAAAGGCCGGATACGGAGTTTGAAACGTATAAAACCCCCGGCATGTCGGCCCACCCTTAGTCCGTGAAAACCCAACCGATCTGCAAACGCGACGCCATTTGGTTTGTCTTTACGCTAGATTTTTGGTTACAAGGTCGAACATATTTTAATTAATTTTATTGACTTATTTGTCGACTCACTTTAAAGCGGCGCGGCGTTATTATTTATTTTATTTTTCCTGTTAATCAAGTGCTTTTCGTTATTTACTTTAAGGCTTTGTTGTGAACGAAGAGCAGATCTGCTGATCGGGTAAAGACTAACTTGATTGTTTGCTTGATAACTAAAGCCCGGATTTTTGGGCACTTAAAAAGACTGAATTAGGCAGGCAAATAGGCAGTTAATGTCTAAGAAGTAGGCGCACTTTTAGGGAGCCTAAAAAAATTTGGGCTTTTCATAATTTCTCCTCTTTCGTCGTTTTATAATAAAAAAAATATATATATTAACGCTTATTCTAGTTACCTGGTCATTTATTAAGAAATCTGAGAGAGGCTCTTAGGGGCTTATGGAACTGTACAAGTGAATCAAACACATGATTCGCCGTAAGGAATGTATTATAAAAACATGCTTTAAATAGAAACCATAAATCGGCGTTTAAGTCAAAAATCCAGACAGTACCTAAGACGGTTTCCTTCCTAATAGAGTAGTTCGAGGACTCAATAACAAAGGACCACTTTACAGCTTTCCCTTTCAGGGCTTTTCTATTTTTCTATGGTGCTCTAGGCGAAGGGTCTTCTTTTCGTAACTATCAAATCACCCACACCAGGAATATTTAAATACCCACTCGCAAAACGAGGTCGATGATAAAGTTAAAGAAGAAGCAAAAAATTACAATTTTTAAATTTGAACAAAGATATAAAAATAAAATATGTAATAACTTCTGTTCACAAAAAGATTCAGCGAACATTTTATAAAAATTACATGAATGTGAAAATTGGAAATGCAACCGTTCGCGAAAATGATTCGGTGAACATCAATTAATTTTTCGAATCTTCTCTTCCTGCGGAACCGTATTGTTTACATTATCAAAGACTGAGCCCTTTTTGTAATTTGCGACTGCGAGGTTGCGACATCTGTGCGAGTCCCCCTTTTGGTCCCACTCATTTAAGTCACTGGAGTGACTTAAGTTGTCTATCCTCAGGGGATTTCGAGGTGTTTTTGGACCGGCTCCGCCACCTTGCGTGGGTGAGGTTCTCACTCGCTCTAGGTCTTTATCGCATAGCTTATTTATTTTAACGTATCGTAATGGCCACTTATCGTAAGAAGAGTCAATATTTTGGCTAAAGTTTGTCGCTTGGGCCCCTTATCGCCTAAGATTGTTTATACTAACAATTAAAGCGTGAAATTCTTTCGTGAATAATCCTGAAGTAATTTTATTTAAATTTAAAAATTTTGAATTTAAATTTTCGGCTGTTTAGCTGAACACGTGCAGTATCTTTAAAATGTTTTAGCAAGCCAATACGTATGTCCATACACAAAGAAAACAATTCATAAAAATTAATTATACAATAATTAAAAATAATATTTTTTTTTACATCTCATTCTCATTCTAATTAAAATTGTAATCTAAGGGTGGGTTGCGTAAAAGATTTAAGCCAGGATTAAATTTAATTCTAAGTTAGAAGGTCACTCACAATGACATATAGCATAGTGTGTGTCACATTCTAACGTGGGCTTAAATTTAATCCTGGCTTAAAACTTTTATGCAATCCAGCCTTAATGTTTAAAACTTAATTGCCTATGTTTTTTGTTAAATAATATTTTAGGCAATTGCCTAAAAATCCGGGCTTTATTGATAACAAAGTTTATTTAATTACATTTCGTGTTCGATTCATTGGACCCCGTCTGGGTCGTACTAAACTTTTGTAATTTAATCCTTTTTTCTTTATTTTTACCAGTTTTGAGCTTGACAAATAAAAACAAGTGTACTCGTCTGGCGACTTTTATTTTATTTAAACTTGTCCACCCTTTGCTTTTGGGGTTTCGTTGTACCCTCCCTTCTCCAAGTCTCCAAGAGCTTAATCGGCGGTGCTGGAGAAACTTCAAAGTCATTCGCACAATTAGCTGTCCTTCAGGTAGGTAGCAATACTCATCGATCAGTAGGGACAACTCGTGTCGGCGCCTTTGATGTTCATAATGCTAGAGTCCATACTACCGTTTTCACATCCAATATGGCCGTTATTGGCGGGTCTTCATTTCAATGCTACTAGATGTCACTGGTTGAAAAACTGGCACTAAAGTCAGCAGATAGCGCTGAAATCTATATCCGCAGTTCGTTGCCAAGTAACGCTTGACGTTTTTGAATTGTCAAAAAGTTACATTTGCGTAATTTCTTAAGGGGTTCAGTTTATCACATTTAATAGTTATTGTAGTCCGTTTCAAATGTTAGTTTTCGTTTCGTTTTACTGTTGTGTTTCCCGTTGCCGAAACATTTCATGTGAAATACATATTTCACATAAATTTCATTTCATTGAAATATTTCATAGCAACCATAAATTTCATGAAACTTATTTTGAATTTGCCGCGCAGAAAATGTCTGCGCATGGTTTGGATTTAGATAATAGACTGAGATGAACGATGAAAAACATAAACTTCACAGATTACACAGGGATGAACTCTGTGCATAAACTAACGAGCCCAAAAGCCCAAGAATTCGCGAATCGCACTTTTCAGTTGACGTTTCGATGTTCGCGTTTTACGCTCAATATGTCCTTCCCTGCCCTCTCAAGCACCACCTCTTATTTTTGTGCTCGAAACACATGTTCCCCTACCTTGAATTCTGCCCTGATACGGTGTCTACAAGATGACTACAAAACAAATGCGTATTATTGAAAAATAATTACTGTCAAACGTTTTAATAAAGCACTTAAACAATTTTTAAAATTCATTTTCAATTTGTTGTATGTCACACCTCTACAAATACGTTCCCGTAAGTATGTACTCAAAGCTCATGGGTTTAAAAGTCAACTGTGTTTAGTGCGCAAAATTCAGAGCTAACGGGAAAACGCCTACTGTACTCCAACCTTCCCTAAATTTTGAATATGGATTCATCGGACGAAAACTCGTTTCTCCGCATTGTGTACTTTATAGAGTAAAAAATTTCTACAGATTTTTTTTACTGTATGCCGATCCGCGATCGTATGTACAGATGTGACTTAAGAAAATTTACAACGAAATGACGTGACATGACAAAAGCCGCAAGGATGTTTCACGAAAGTTAGAAGGAGATAGATACCGTAAATATACCAGTACTTGAGATCTTAAGGTGATATCCCAGATAAGTACTCTGTTCTATCAATATCTTATTTAGGCCCAGTTGTATGGTCATACGCAGCTTAAATGCAACAATTTGACAGTTCTGTGATCCTTGTATCACAAGGTTTTAAGAGTGAAGTTTGCGTGCGGGAGGTGCATTTAAGGTGCGCATGACTGTACAATTCGAGTTTAACGTTAAACCAAAGCTTAAGCCCTTCACAATAACATAGCTGTAATGGACGTTGCTATGGGTTTAAGCTTCGCTTAAAGTTGAATTGTACAACTGGGCCTTAAAACTCTTTTAAGCTATTTCTTGCTTATATTAAAACCTTATGAAAACCTAATTACGATAAACTTTTTAAACAGCTAAGGCTGGGTTTCTCTGTCCTAGTTTAACTTTAAACTCCTGTTTATTCCCATGGTAGCAATTATAAAAACAATAAATTGTTCCTATGGAAATAAACAGGAATTAAACTAGGACTGAGAAACCCAGCCTAAGACATATATTGGTAAAATTTAAATTGAATTTTAAACGAAAATTGCAGATGTACCAGAAGCTGACAGATCTTGACCCAGTAGTGGATTTTATATGTCCTAGTAGCTGACAAAGAAAAATATTGGGTTAAGTAAGGAATAGGTAATTACCTAAATACTAAATAGCTACACTATAGGAAAAATGATGATAATGATGATTGATAAGGTAAGTACATAAATATATAAATTTGAGAAAATATGAGAAACTCTAATAAAGAGTATATTGGTGCTTTTACATTTTTTTTTCTTTATACAGTTTCTAAAGATACTCTTTTTTCTTCTCTTCTCCTTTTTTTAAAGTTTTTCCTTTTCAAGATGGAATCTTTTCTTATTTTTACATCTTTGGTTTCAGTGGAAAATTAAAATATGATTCTTCGTATTAAAAATTCTGGCCCCAAACATTTTCTCAAATTTGACATTAAATACAAATTTTATTTATCTATTTTCACAGAAATATTACTTCTATAGAAGCCTGATTTACTAAATTTGTTGAAATACGCACATATCAAATTCTGGCCGGATTTTATTGTCCGCTTCCGTACACTATCTAATAATTGATTTTTTGTCGTAGATGTAGGAAATCCAGCTATCGAAATGTGAAGCATCCATCCAACTATGAATAATTAAGAATATTTTTTTTCCATTCTATTCGAAAAAAAGAAATAGGTTCCAGTAACTTTTATCAGTAAATATTTTTAAAAATATTTTGTAATTTAATATACAAAGTGGTCAAGAATAACTGTTTGAGTTGGCAACACAATTAAGAGCATTTCTTTATTCAGCTGTTTGCAACACTGCAACCGGATAATGTTTCGTTGGTTTATTTGACGTAACCTGAACAGCGACAAGATTATAGGTTATGTAAATAAAAATTAGCGTTTTAATTTGAATTTGGAATGTCAAGGTGACGTTGTCAAAGTGACGGCTGTCTATGTCAAGCCGTCAGCAACCGGAAGTTACTCCAGTTGTACCATTTAAAAACAAAATTCAGTACTGCCAACTCAAACAGTGATTCTTGACCACTTTGTACATACTGCATTACTAGGACCTGAAGCTGATGTCCCAGTGTCTGATAGAGAGAAAAAAATAAATAAAATTTAAAAATATGTCAGGCACTTGTTCATCTAATTTTAGGAGGGAGGTAATTCTTTTTAATAAAAATCGCGAACCGTTCTCACAGGCGTGTATACAGGGAAGGCCAAAAGTATGGAACCGGCTTAATATTTCGAAAACTGTTTGACGTATCCGATTGAAATTTGGTATGTGCCTTGGAGTCAATAAGACCTACATTATTAATTTATATCATTTGTTTATTTCTTATTATTTATTTGCGTTTTTTTAAATGACAACCTCCTATTTTTCCTTTATTTAGTAGTGCATTTCATTCTCTAAACGGCCGAATAAAAATTTTGATATGTTACATAAGAAAATTTTTGAGAAAATAATATACAGTGGGAATGTTTTGGCAGCGAACATAATACATAAATCTCAGTACAATGTGATATCCCTAGTAACAAACAACTAAAAATTGAGGTTAAATAAATAACACCCAGAAGCTGACGCAACTGGACCCTACTCTCGAATTACGTCAACACCAGTATTGCCGCAGTGGCAATTAAAACGAATGTGTCAATATCAAACCCGGTAGGCCAAAAATCTAAAACGAATGCACATTTCGTTCACGTAGGTGACTTGGGGCAGTCCAAGTAACAGTATAATGTTCACATTTTAGAATATTAAACGCCAATATTGTTCACGTTTTAGAACATGCAGAGTAGCCAAATCAGGTGCTCACGTTTAGGGTGTTCATGTTACGGGAAATACGGAAAGTTCACTTTATAGAGACTACACTGTATGTATCGGTATACGTACACATTACGGTTCAGTTCTTAACGCTAACAAAAAGAGCAAGTGCTTAGATAGGTATATGATTTGATTATGATGCGACTAATAATAATGCGACTTAATAATAATGCGACTAATAATAAAGAAGAATAAATAATAACTAAATATTTTATGTTGTAATTAATTTACAAAGGCTCAGATAGATTCGACCGTAAATTGATATAATTAAAATGAATAAAAGAAGTTGTATGTATTCTACCTATGTTTTACATTTATATTACAACAGTAATTTTTTTGCGGGCATGCATGATGCGTCTACACCTTTTTGAATTTACCGCGTGCAAGAAAAACCAAGTGCAAATCTTCTAAAAATATCATAACGTACCAAATGTAGCACGTTCGGTCGGTATGTTCTGCGCGTTGAGTCGTTGTGCTATAACGAAAACCATCTCAGAACCGAGATTCAGTACTAAGAACGGTGTAACGTATTGTGACATTTTCCAGACTAAGCAAATCAATATTAAAAATGTGTGATGAACATTGTGTTAAGGTTAACGATATATTTGAAAACCTGTGTCGCACCCTGTCGTCTAATGGCGACGTCAACCCGACGTCTAGGGAATTTTATTCGCTGCTTACTAATTCTAGTCGCGTAGACTTTGCTTATGATTTGCTTTGCAAATATCAATTACTGCCAGAATTTGTTGAAAATGCCAAAGATGAAGAACTCAGCGTCAAGTACAGGCAAGATGGAAATCTTTTATTCAAGGATAAGAAGCTTAATACGGCTTGGAAACTGTATACCCTGAGTATATCACATGCACCTCCGAACAGTGAATGCCTGTCTCTAGCTTACGCCAATAGATCCGCCGTTTTATACGAAAAGCATTTATATAAAGAATGTTTGCAAGTAAGTTATTTATTTATTTATAAGTACCTCGAAGTTAAACTTATTATGAACAATGTTTAAAGTTGGAGGCTTTCTACGTTTATGATGATGATAACCAAAATTTGATAAACTTTCATTTTGAATTCTGTGTAACGTTTTCCAGAGAATGCAGTAAATTTGTAAATGGGCACTGTATGTTTGCTTACTCCTTGCTCCTAGTGCAATATGTTCATCAAAAAACTTTATGTTGGCAGCATTTAGTATTTGACAATTTGGTTTTGAGTGAAGTATAGATTTTTAGGTTACCGGTTACCCTTTAGTTTGTAATTCTCTCTAAATGTACAGCTCACAGCAAACTTTCATTTATTAATATATTAGGTATGTTTCTTTGTTTTGCTAGGAGTTACTCTAAAAGCTATCACATGTAGTTTTCAGTCAAATTCGTATACCTCGTGTTGAAAAAACTTCGAATTTGACTGAAAACTACTCATAGAGTAATTCCGAGCAATACAAACAAACAGACCTATACTGTAGAGGTCAACTTGTTCTTGGTGTTCAAGTTGAATCTATTACTGCTTATAAGTGAATAGAAAACACTGATAAGATTTGGAATCACTATACCGCATATCCCAGAAATGCACATAAAGCTTCAAGTAAACCTATTCCGCTATATTTCCTCATTCTAAAACTGCAAAAAACGGATCCAACGGTAGTGAATTTTTCTTTTACGAACCCTCCAAATAGAGCACTTTTAACAGAAAACTGCGAAGTAAATGACTGAAAACGGAACGGAAAATGTTATTAAATCAATAAGGAAGTCTTTATCATTAACAGATAATAATTAGAATGCACTTCACCCATCTATGACTGCTTTTTGCGTTACTGTTAAAAACAGCCTTTAATTAAGGCATTTGCAACTATGTACATACGTACTTGAAATTTATTTAGTCTGAAGCCCTTCTGTAAATTGAATTAACTGCATACATAAGCAACATTGTCAAGTTTACCAATTTTCTTTTACCTCATATTTTGTCTCGTGTGCTAAAACTAAACCCTGACAATTAATTTTTGCATTTTTGGGACGCTTAGGGAATGTAGAAAAGAAATACCTGAAGCTTTATATGCATTTCTGGGACACCTGTATAATACTATCGAGTACTCCTAGAGTATGTTCTTATACTTTCCTTTTCCATGCCTCTGCAATAAATATTCTATTTCTATACATATAATGAATCAGGTAAAAGAATTTTTATGATTTTTTTGCCTTTAACTAGAACTAGAAATGTGTAATCATGTGTGAGTTGATTCATTAGCTTTGTTTGTTTGATCTGCTCAAACCCTTCTGAGCAAAAAAATATGATTTGAGATGTCCCTGATCTCTCCTCGATGGTGCTTGTTTGCAATAAAACATTGTTCCTAGAACAAGTTAGAACTTACTCTAACTGCTCTGAAACAACAGCAAGAGTAAAGGAGTAATTATTATGCAGTGCAAGTAATGGCCTAATGGCCAGTGTTACCAGGTTTTTCAAACACGAAGTCGCCAACTGGGAAAATAAAATTTGAAGGTATTAAAAAAAAATATCTCCAAATTTGTTACCTTCAAACGAAAGTGCGTTTCTTTGACTTAATAATTAAAAACGAAATTTTTGAGCCAGCAATAATTGAGTCAGCAGTCATATAATATTTTCTTAGTTGTTACAAAATATTTTCTGTAAAAAAGTAATGGAAAAATGGGGTAAGTGTGCGCACGGGGTATTTGTACGCATCCATTCATCTCAAAAAGTAATAGATTACTGTTCATGAAATTTATGTTATCCACCCACAACTCTAATTTTTGAAAACTCTAATAGTATCTGCTTTACCATTCAAGTTCGGTATGACGTCATAGCAGCAAGGAATTTTCAATGTATGTTTGGATTCCGAAAACTTAAGCCGTAAATAAATTAATTATAAATATTTTAATTTCAGTTTTGTGTTACGATATTCAGTAACATTTAAAGAATGCATTGCGCATTTGGTATTTATTGAAATTTTTTTTTACAATTTTGTGATAATAACAATAAAAGAATGTACACATACCTCCACAGATGTTGGGAGTTGCTACTTAAAACTGAACAATGGTTTAGGTATATTCTCTGCTCTAGATGGGTGCATACATGCAACGGTTGGAACTAGGGGTGCACGATAACATATTTTCAACATCAGTTATCGATAACTTAAAAATATCGGTATTTATTGATACACCGTTATTATCGCTTTATCGTTAATATCGATAATATCGATATCCGAAATGGAAATATCGTATTTTCAAAGAATCTTATTTTTGTTGTATCACCCATGTTTTTTTATAACAAAATATGCATATAGTATGCCCGAGAAATATTTTATTTCAACATATTTTCAATATTAATATCTAAAATGAGAATATTCTACTGCGCCAAGTTACCCCATACCTGCGCACAATTACCCCGTATGTATGGGGTATCTGTGCGCAGGAGCACTGTCATGAATTTTATTTTTTATTGTCCGTATTTTTCCCTTTAAGATGTCTACGCTTTGAAATTTGTTCCGCAAATATCTGGAGCATTGTGTAAATAAAAATGGTGGTATTATCTTTATTATTTCCTATATTCTGGGGGTCTAAAGCAAAAATGCGCACAGTCACCCCAGTCTCCCCTACTCATTACAAAAGTAACACGATTTAGTAACTTGTACCGTTGAAATCCGACTTCTTTTTTCTTTTAGTTCCTATCTAGTAAATAGGTAAGATTTTTATTTTTAGGTTGTGTTGGTTTCAATTTTGTACTGTTATTTTGGATATTTGGCTACCTTCTCCAAGCTTTTCCAACATTTTGTTGACTACAATAGGTTTGTTCGTTTGTTCTGCACTTTCTACACTTTTAACTCCTTTACTCTATTTTTCTCACTCCTACTTACATTATATTATGTACACCTCACTCTCTTAGGAGCGGTTGGTGTAGAAAGTGTAGGAAAGTGCAGGACAAACGAACAGACCTATTAAGCTTAGTTCAGATGCATCCGGATACGCAGAATATTTATTGCGAATCGTTTCCTGATTGGTTCGTTATTAATAAACCAACCAATCAGGAAAAGATCCGCAATAAATATTTTGCATATCCGGATACATCTGAACTAAGCTTTATACCTAAATGTGGTTCTTCATTTGTTTCGTAATGGATTTCCGGATCATTTTTGAAAATTACATTTTGCAATTGACAACGAAATTGTAAAAAACGATAATTTGATTAACAGAACGTTAAATGCAATACCATTCGCTTTTCTAAGACAACATAAGAACAAAAAAATTACAATTAGTTACTCATTACAAAAGTGAATGGAGATTATATGACTGTTGACTCAAGAATTTCCTTTTTAATTATGTACAAAGATTCAGTCAAAAATTACATCATTAATTTATCTCTATATTTGTTTTTTTTTCCAATAATACTGAATATTAGGAAATTTCAAAAATTTCTGTTCTAAATTTAGCGATAAAAGCAGTTTTCCAACAGAAACCCTAAAATTTTGATACTGATAGATATTATAAAAAAAAACAAAGTGTCATTTAAATTGCTGCTTCCACGACCTATTAGATTTTACGAGAGAGCATCTCTTAACCGGCCCGGGCAATTTACTAATTGAAGTGTTTCTCCGCTGGCGCCACTTATCCCAAAAAACTGAAAACGGATACATATCTGAAACACATACTGATCAATAAGTAGAGTATAGTTTTTTTAACATCTACATTAAAGTAAAAGAAAATGGGGTAACAGCACGTTTGCAAAAAAGTATCAACCTAATTTATTTATAATAATTTGGCAGGCTATTGAGTAGTTTAAAAACTATTTATTTTACCTACAAAGACTTTAATTAGAAAACTTAGGTACCTGAGAAATATTTTAGATCATTCTTTTTATTCTTTAATATTAAACTGAGGATGACACCAACGCAAGAAGTTTTTTTTAAATTAAAAAAGGGAAACGTGAAGAAATGTGGGAGATAAAGATACATAACACGTGTAAAAGACGTACATTACTTGTTCCACAAGTTATTTCAAGAAAAAATTATGGTCTTTACATTTCACCGTCAGTTTTTCCGCGATGCTTGGTGTCTTCCGTATTTGAGAAGACTATAAATATGCATAAGCATAATGCTTTCATGTTTCAACAAAGAATTTTCGCTTGAAATTTATATCTGCTCTGCAGTAAAAAAGTAAATGGGTCGCAAGCGATAATAGTCGCACTTATATGAAAAAATTTCGAACAAAATTCCTTATCATCGATTGCATATGTTGTAAGATACGACAAACATTTTCTTTTCTACAGCCTCGTTTATTTAGATAATCTCTTGGTTACAGACCACTATATGTAGTACACTGTAGTTTCCCAGAAGTTTTTGTATGTGTTGAACAGTTTATTTAATCTATCTTTTTTAAAAGCTATTTTTTTTTTAATTTTAGGATATCCAACGGGCATTTATGAACAACTACCCAAAAAACCTCCATGAGAAACTGATCCAGCGACAAATTAAAGCCAGCAAACTTCAAAATACGCAGCAAATACAGGAATACTTTGAAGATGTGCCAGTTCTGGCATATCCTAATGCAAAAGTTCAATGTGCTTCGAGTTCAATTGAAATTAACATGAAGCCAAATTTTGGAAGGTACATATCTGCTGTTGAGGACATTCGAATTGGTGATATAATTGCAATAGAGAAACCGTTCGCAAAAATATTACTCCGAGAGGACTACATAAATCATTGCTTTTATTGTTTCTACGCGAGTTATAATCTCTTCCCATGTGATTATTGCACTAATGCATTTTTTTGTTCTGAAAAGTGTAAAGAACTAGCATGGAGTCAATTCCATCAATACGATTGCCCTATACTTTCAACACTGTTGAATTTGGAGATGACTAAACTGATGTTACTAGCTTTGAGAGTGTGTATCTGTGCTAAAAGGGAGTATGAAAACATTGAGAGGTACCGTGACATCAGTAAGGTTTATAAATCTGAACGTTATGAAGAAATACACTTTTTAATTACTAACAGCAAATTCAGGAAAAATTCAGATTTGTTTCCCAGAGCTGTTACAGCTGCTATAATTTTTGCACTTGTTGAAGATCGCACTAGCTTTTTTAATGATTTTGAAGACATAAACACAGCAAAGAATACTTTTAAGGAATTAATATTGAGGCATTTACAGACTGGCCCATCAAATTTTCATGAAATATCTGAGTTATTAGAAAATAAAGAAAAAACGTATGAAACTGTAGAAATTGGTGCGGGTGCTTATTCTTTTTTAAGCCTTTTAAATCATTCTTGTGCACCGAATATTGTCAGGCATTGTCATGGAGCAACTGTTGTCCTGCGAGCTTTAAGACCAATTTCAAAAGGGCAGCAGCTCTTTGATAACTATGGATACCATCATGCTGTTATGAAAAGAGGAGAAAGACAGAGACACCTTGAGGAGCAGTATTATTTTCAGTGTAAATGCGAGGCATGTGAATATAACTGGCCTTTATATAGATATTTACCAATTAAACAGTGTTACTTTGAATTGACCGAAGATCACTTAACATCTTTGAAGCACGGAGATTCTGAGGTCGCAAAAAAATTACTGAACATCTTGATAGATAAGGCTACAATAATAGAAAATATACGACCTTGCAAGAATTTGGCTGATATTCAGGAGAGTATCAAGCAGTGTTTTGCCATTTTTGGGAATAAGCGTGTTCAGCTGTAAAATTTTTTTTGTATTCCAGGTTTTACTCAGGCAAAGATTGTTAGGATTTTGTTAAACCTCTTGCATATTCATATTTTGTTTGCCATTTTAACTTAAGTAATTTAATTTTGTTAAGCATAATTCTAGTGACGTAATATTCCATCTGTTATATTTTAAGGAGAGAGAAAGAGTGTACTTATACAGTTCGGACAGTATTTTTTAAAACTTCAATTAATTAACAGATTTGTATTTTGATAACTTACATATTTAAAAAGAAATTTGATACTTACAGGTTAGAGGTCAATTCCCTGATCGTATTTTACATTTATTAAATAGTTAAGTGAAAGTCTTGTCAATTTAAGTCAACTTAACCTGCAAACATTTCTTTCCCTCTTAACAAAAATTATTTAAATTTTTATTTGTAATTTATTTCAACAAAATAAATCAAATTTTAATTAGAAATAATAACTCCTCTATTCGTCACATATTGTAGTTAAGGATTAAGCATGACCTTTTTTATTTGGGAAAAAATGAATTTAGTTCCAAAAAATCTGACCCTTTTATATGAAATTTCAATTAATTATCAAGTTAGTATTTTTCCACTCACATATTTATCTTTTTGAAATTGAAAAAGTATTCAATTTTTTCCCCTCAACTATAAGAGTGGTCCTGTTTAATTCTTAGTCACATATTCTGATTGCTATTACGTAAAGTTAAAATTTTATTTATTTTATTGAAACAATTATAACTAAAAATTTAAATATTTTTTGATAAGAATAAAGGAAATGTTTGCATTTTTTAGGGTTTGATAAATTCACAAGACTTCACATTATTTATATTAAATGTAAAATACGGTCAATAAATTGACCTGCAAGTATAAAATTCAAAAGTAAATGTAATATTTGAGTTGTATTTGTACCTGTCGTTAACATGTTCACTGTTAATGGTTTTTTTTCCTTGTTATAAGATGTTCTAATCTGGTAAACGAAAAAAACGTATCTGTTTTGTTTTTTTGTATGAGTACACATACAGTGTCTTTCAAAAAGTGTGCTACAAGAAAGCACAGAGTTTCGGAACGCATTGCAATAATCACTCAGAACCAAATGAAATAATCGAGAAATAAGAACCAATTTAATGTTTTCCTATTCATATTATTTTGGCGGACACTTTAATCCAACCGGTATTTCCTAAGGTAGTGTGCATAAAGAGTGGTTCACAATAAATTGTGATTTTTTTATTTTTGAGATAGAAGACCGTAATTTCATATTTAGCTATAACTTTTAATTCTGAACAACTTATTCTTATGACATTTTGCTGTATCTTGTAAAATAAGGGTACTTTACTCTCAAGCCGTCTTCATTTCTCGGTGTCTACGCTGTATACCGTTCAAGATAAATTTCATCTGACATTTTCCAATTTGACTTTAAGGGATGCAGAAGCGTTCTGTGTCAATAAATTCTTATAAAAACCGGTAATAAAAAAAATTCCCATTTGTAGCACACTTTTTGAAAGTCACTGTATAAAGTATCATAAAAATATCTTTTTATCATGTTTACTAAACAATATTGGGGTATTTCAATCACAGAATACCTATTCTTAAAAAAAAATTACGTTATAATATGAAATTTGCAGATACGTTTTTTTTTTTTTTTCGTTTAACGTGGCAGTGTCTCTCTTACCGTTTCATTTTCCATGACTTGTTGATTATTGCATGAATAGAGATGTTCAGTTCATTTTGTAATTCTAGCTGTCTTATTTATTCATTTTTTGTGAAAAACAAGTAAAGTTAATTTCCACATATTGTTACCGACTCAACTTAGCGTGCCAGTAATATACAACTTCTTCAAATTTGTTGAATAAGGGTTGTATATGGACATAACAAAGATAAAATGTCTGTATAATAATAAAAGATAAATAAAATGACAATAAAGAGAAAACGCATGAATCATCTTGGCATTATAAAATTTTCCTCTAATTAAGTTTTTTCTAGAAATAAATGCAAATCTGATATCTGTCTGAAATAATACATACTGGTTGTCCACTTTACGCACCATAGGAATTTCAATGCAATTTTTTTTTTATTGTAAATTCCTGCTTTCCTGTCGAATATATCATAAAATACTAAAGCCTAGTTGTACAATGCTAGTTTAGTCAACGATTATTTTAACAATTGTTGTTAAGGGTTTAAGCTTTAGCTTAAAGTTAAGCTGGAATTGTACAGCTGGACCTAAACGGCATAATACGTAGCTTTGTGTTACGCATTACCTAAGACTCTTAGTATGTTTTTCAAGTACCTACATGCTACATGGGCTTTCAAAATAAAAAATTAAATACGCAGATATTTTTTCATACCGCACTTTTAATCAAGCAGGTAAACTTCTAATTAACAAGTTTAATTGATTTTCAAAATTTTGTAATAAAAATATAAAGAGGCATCAAACATAATTCGTATTGAGAAATATTTATTTATAAATTCATAGATATTACACCAAATGCTCAAATAATTCGCCGTTTACGGCCAACCTGTGATAGAAGCTTCCGCGGATATTGTTTAACATTTTAGGGGAGTATAGCTGTACATTCTTCCAGGATTCAACCTCTCAAGTCGCTCAAATTGCGGAAAGCAGTCTAATAATTTTTTGATTTTAAATAAGGTCAGAAGAAGAATCGTTTGAACCGCTAATCGTCAAGCCTGCATTCAGTATGCTGTTTTTTTAACAATAACTTCAATAGGGAAGCAGGAATTTACAATTATAAAAAATTGCATTGAAGTTCCTGTGGTGGGTAATCAAAGTGGACACCTGGTATACAGGGATATCCACATAAACCGTTCGTTAAAAGTTTTCAAGGTTGCAGTTCACGTAGATATTTGAAATTTAAGAAGCAAGGTTTTCCGTAGAGATCTTTTTAAATAAAATAAAATTGTCTTTGTACCACTTCCGGTTGTACCGGAAGTCGCTACCAACTCGCTTATTTTAAATGGAATGCTATATTTTTTACCACGTTTTTGAATTGTATATGTAAAAATGTGTTAAGTTGCAATACATTTCCCTATCTCTAAAATCCATCATTTTTGAGGTATTTTGAAATTTCTTAAAAATTTGGATTCTGCAATCTGATTTTCAAAAAATTATAACACAGCTATGATTGAAGCAATTTTATTTGTAATAGCTGATATTGTAGTTGAAGCTTTAAGGTTCTTAAAAATTCCATAAGCATAATCTATTAAGCTACAGGATGTCTAAAACGCACCGCTCCACTCGAAGATATTCAAACACAGAAAAATACTTTTTTTCAAATGGAACGACCAATATTTTAATACATCATCGTATGTGGAATTAAATGCTGTGTCGAACTGTACTAGCATTCCCTATACCTAACTTTAACAGTTTTACAGTTATAAGATATTTTTGGTTTAATACATAAAAATTTACATTTATTAGGTTAAATATTTCTAATTTTGTTGATATAGTTATGAAAACAACAAACAATTGCATTTAACGTTTCCTGTTACTACAAATTTTAAGCAAAAGCAATAAAAAGTTGAGAATCAAAATCAAAATTATTCAAACGCTGATATTTTAAATCTATTTTTTAAATTCATGAAGAATGATCTAAAATTGTTCAAAGCAGAGAATGTGTGTTCAATAAAATGTACCCCTCTTGTCTCCTATGAATAAAACACAGTTTGGAAAGTTTGAACCTAACTTTAAACAATTTGGAAAAATAAAATGTACGAAGATCAGTAACAAATAACGAAGATAATTAGACAATGGTTTTAAAACACTTTCACGCTAATCCAGAGAATTGCAAACTAGCAGCTATTTTATTCTTCAATTTAAAGTAATGAAATTCATACTTTTTCGTTTTATAAGATCACAAGCGTCCTAAGAGAAGGATGATTAAAGAACTATTAAAATTTGTGAATTTCCACTTGCCAAATTCTATTTTCTTTGATTGACTACAAAATCTGTAGTAACAGCAATCATTGTTATAATTTCCATGCTATCTTAATAAAATTAAAAATATTTGACCTATTAAAATTGTAATTTTCTATGAATTAAATCGAAAATGTTTCATAACTCAAAAACTGTTAAAGTTAGGTATAGGGAATGCTAGTACAGTTCGACGCAGCATTTGATTCCACATACAATGGTACATTAAAATATCGGTCATTCCATTTGAAAAAAAGTATTTTTCTGTGTTTGAATATCTTCGAGTGGAGCGGTGCGTTTTAGACACCCTGTAGCTTAATAGATTATGCTGATGGAATTTTTAAGAACCTTAAAGCTTCAACTACAATATTAGCTATTACAAATAAAATTGCTTCAATAACAGCTGTGTTATAATTTTTTGAAAATCAGATTGCAGAATCCAAATTTCTAAGAAAATTCAAAATATCTCAAAAATGATGCATTTTAGAGATAGGGAAATGTATTGCAATTTAACATATTTTTACATGTAGAATTCAAAAACGTGATAAAAAATATAGCATTTCATTTAAAATAAGCGAGTTGATAGCGACTTCCGGTACAACCGGAAGTGGTACAAAGACAATTTTATTTTATTTAAAGAGATCTCTGCGGAGAACCCTTGCTCCTTAAATTTCAAATATCTACGTGAACTGCAACCTTGAAAACTTTTAACGAACGGTTTATGTGGATATCCCTGTATAAATTTGTTAAAGATTTTTAGAAATGAGAAAAATTAACAATTATTTTCAGCTCTTCAAAGTTATTTTTAACTCCCACTCTCTCTTCTCTTTTAATTCCTAATGAAAGAAATCTAACATTGTTTTTCCGATTTTTATCTGTCGATTATGACTTTTCTTTTGCAGTTTTTTTCCAGTACCAACTATTTATATTAGAAGAACAAACGGGATATAAAATGAACGCTTACAGAAGTATCCAACATCTCTAATTTGAAAGCTATGTGCTGTTGTTTAGTTGAGCAATAAATTGTGTTTCACTTTTTGTTATCTATACATGTAGGTAGTTTCCCCACAACTTCCTACTACTTTACATTATCTTGGTAAAGTGTCTTCAAACTGTCTAAGGGCCTGCGCCTAAACCGTACCTCCACAATTTCTCGTAAGACGTACTAGTGATAAGCGCTTGTAGTAGCGGAAACTGAGAATAACAGTGAACTACATGGTTTAACCTAGCCATGCTATTGTGGTAAGTACGCAGTGTAGGCACTCTATGGGAAGTTATTGAAAAATAAGTTTTTGGACTAGTTTTCAGTTAAGACTAGTCTAGTCTAGTGAAGATAAATAATGAAATATTTTTAGAAATAGGCGATTTAAAATTAAATGTTTATTATAAATAAATTATTTAGAATTTTTAAAATATAAATACGTAAGGCTAAAGCTTATGTTATGTAGCGTTCACAATCACTGAATGTAAATTAATAATTTGAATGCACTCTTTGTTAATGTAAACGAAGTAATTCTAAATTTAAATGATTTACTGTTCATAATTAAACACATTAATTAGTTTCAGAATTTAGTTTAGAATTTTAAGTATTTACATTAAAACAAAACGCTTCAAACCTGTATTTAGAGGTTAATTTTGGTACGTTAAGTCATTGTGAACGCTGTTTTAAAGCCCGTTCACAATGCCTGCGTTCAGCCTTGCAAAAAGCTACGTAGCGCTTCGCGTGCGCCACGTAGCGTGACGTCATATATGTGTTCAAGCCGAAGTTAAACTTCTGCTAAGGGAGAGCGATAAACCTAGCGGCCGCCATGTTTTAAATCGCTTTACGGAGTAAAACAAAGAATCCGTTCAGCCAGTTCTCAATTAGCTAATACGCTGCAAATTAGCGCTCTGGTACGAGGCAATAGCGAAATGTAAGCGCTAATTTGTAGCGTATTAGCTAATTGAGAACTGGCTGAACGGATTCTTGCTTTTATTCCGTAAAGCGATTTAAAACATGGCGGCCGCTAGGTTTATCGCTCTTCCTTAGCAGAAGTTTAGCGTCGGCTTGAATACATATGTGACGTCATGATACGTGGCGCACGCGAAGCGCTACGTAGCTTTCTGCCAGGCTGAACGCAGGCAATGTAAAACGGCTTTTAATTTATGTGTTCACAACGAAGGAATTTTTTGTTTTTTGCTTGCGCAAGTATTTGCAAATTGTTAGTGGTTGTCTAGGTTAATAAAGGATAAAATTCTTTTGCTTAACTCCAAGACTCAAAAACTACACTCACTATAT
Source organism: Dorcus hopei (assembly GCA_033060865.1). Taxonomy (NCBI): domain Eukaryota; kingdom Metazoa; phylum Arthropoda; class Insecta; order Coleoptera; family Lucanidae; genus Dorcus; species Dorcus hopei. Next base: position 32,775,742 of record CM065421.1, on the reverse strand, counting down.
TGTTTTAGAAAGCTGTTGATTGAATGTACTTAACAGAGTTAACCTAAAAATGGAAGTTGTCAACTTAAGAAAAGTAAATTAATAGTACGCTAAATTAGTACGCTTACATTTCTAAAGCTGGATTTACATGGAGCGTTGAGCCACTCTGGACTTCAAGATGGCAATGGTTGAGCGCGTCAAAATGTCGGCGTACTGTGCTCCCATAGGTTACTGCTTTGTACGCGCGTAACACCAACCGCCATCTTGAAGAGTTGAGATGATTTTAACTTTTGACGCGACGCTAGAGCGTAAAACATTAATGCGCGTGCGCAGTGCAAAATACCGATAAGAAAATAAAAATTTCTAATTAGCTGTTCAGCTTCAGGTGAGCATAGGTTAGGTGTGCAATTTACAAAATAACTAACAAAATAACAAAAATTCTGATCTAGCTTGGTAGCTTATCAATTTATGCAAAAGTTGGACAACCTGTAAAATTATTACGCTTCATTTGAACACCTCAACGCATTTTACGCTGGTAAAGTCATAGCGTTTTGACGCGCTCAACGCTCCATGTAAATCAAGCTTAAGAGTGTTTCCAACTTTTATTAAGTGATTAATTTTATTACGTTAAGTCATTGTGAACGGGGTTTTAGAATTGTAATAATTAGAATAATTAATCAATGTCATGACGACTCCGATATTAGAAGAAAACTGTAGGTAATAAGGAGTTCGGAAATTGAATCAGTTAGGGCGCCGCGTAGCTAGTTTAGGTTACAGTCACTAAATAAATACAGTACCGCAATCCATGTGTTTAATGTGCAAGACAAAGACACCACGTTTTTGCACTAAAATGGCCGACTTTTCTAGTGATTTCCTTTCCGGCAAGTTTAAATGGCCGACTTTTCTAATGATTTTCTTTCCGATAAGTTTATTCAAACTTAACACCTGTCAAATAAAAGGTTAAAATGCCCAAGTGTGTCGTTACCGTTAGACATTTAAATTTCCCGCCAATATTTTGCACTAAAATGGCGGCTGATTGCGGTACTGTAATTATTTAGTGACGGGAAGTTTAGGTAAGGTACTAATGTTGAGTTCGGAAATTCACACGGTGCAAGCTCCGAGTGAAAAGTAGAATGAGAACGCAGCTGTTTTGATATAGGTAAAAGTGAGACAAAAGTGCTCGAGGAGTGAATAGAGTAAGCGCGGAGGAATTACCGAACCCAGCATACATCAACATACTTCGTATAGAGGTAACACATTTATGCCCGTTTGTACAATTTGAGTTTAACGTTATACCAAGGCTTAAACCCTTCACAATAACATAGTTGTAATGGACGTTGGCTATGGGTTTAAGCTCGGCTTAAAGTTAAAACTAAGTTAAATGGGCTTATGTGATTTTTTTTATATCTATCCTTGTCGCACATTGTTCTAATCTAGGGATAAAAAAAAAAGTTGGAAATATTATGGAATATTGGAAGTGACGTTTGTCAAAGTTACTGTCAGTGGTTAAGAAAATTGAGTTTAAATATCGCATCCCAAATTTTTATTGCATGACATTTAATGATTCCGCCAATTTTGTAAAAGAAAAATTCTGCACTTCATAAAATAACAACTTTTTGATTGGCAAATAACTTAACTAGACATAACCTAATACACTTTTAAATTGAAACCAGTGACATTGCGGTAAACAGATTTCCCTAACTGTTGTCTTCCTTATTGCACTTGCGACAATTATATTTGTTATTTTTGTTTCTGAATGTTCTCTCGAGAGGAATGGGATTGCGTTACCTATACGGAGTGTTGATTTAGTACCTTAAGTTTAAGGTAGGTTTAGGTAAAGGCACCCGGTCACACTTCTTAGCGGCCACCCGGATATCGGAGGCAGTTCATCGGATCGCATTTTAGGGTGCGAGTGGGGGTAAAACTTTCCAATCGCTTTTGGCGGCAGAATACCGATAATGAGTGCATGACAACACTTTGGCGTAATGCGATTGCATTGCATTTCGGCAGAATACCACTACAGTTCGAATCCTTGTAAGTAAAGTATATTGGCGGTTTCGTGAGAAACCGACCAAGCGTATAAACTTCGTTTCCTTAAAATTCCGAACTTCTTCATGATATAAACTTATTTGTGCAACTGTTTAAAATTGATTTAATAAATTATTTTCCGTCTTATTCTACGAAATACACACACACACTGACACAGATAATTTTGAATGGGAAGGCTCGTGATGCCATCTGCATCTAAAATTGATTACATAACAAATACACTCTACGAGTAAGAATCAATCTACGAGATACACTGCAAAATATATCATCGGAGCAGGAGCCGTCACAGAAAACTACGAAGTGAAAAAGCGATAAGAATAACGATAAACAAATAAGATATAAACAAAATAAAGATTTAGAAAAAAAATAACAAGATACCCTGAGATACCATAACATTGCATAAAATTGGCTTCACCAACTTGGAGGCCATAACACAGCAATATGTTCTTGAGGGGTACGAATTAGGCAAGTTTACCCTACTTTTATCACTGATTAACTTTAACCTTTGGTTTATTTCCATGCCTACAATCGTAAAGACAATTGTTTCTATAGGAATAATCAAACATTAAAGTTAATCAGTGATGAAACTACCGGCCTTGTCGGTAATTCCAATATATTATTTTAATAAGTTCATTTACGTTCACATTACCACAGTATAAATATCTTACAGTAGGGACAAATCCGGTATTTGCATGAACAGTTTTTTAATGCGCATGTTTCGAAACTGGCGGTCCTTCCACAAACGACCGAGTGTGGCGCAACATGTCATTTCATCATTGTGTACAAAAGTGTGGTTATAGCACGGTTATAGCCTTGTTTATATATACCTAGTTAACCCATACCATAGCTTTGAATGGAATCCAATAAAATTGTGCCGATAGATGGCGTAGCAGCAAACATTTGTTAATTCAGCTAAACAACAGTAAATTCACGGAAATGAAACAGAGCACTATATGCTATTGTCGTGCCATCTACATTTCAATGGTGATTTCAATAGTGCAAGCAATCACAGCTGCAGCTTTTTGAATAAAACCAGAGAAAACGTATTAAAACATCACAAGAGCGGGTAAGACCTCCAGCCAGTCGGCCGCGAAAACTGCGCAAGCGCAAACGCGTGTCGGTACTTCGCGGTTTTTTTTTTTAATTTAATAATTGAATTGGATCGAATATAACAGAAAAAATTTCATCGCATAAATAGAGTAATCAAGAAAAACTTTTAAAAGTTTAGAAAACAAATCCAAAATTAAAAAAAAATCAGTCTGTGACAGAAAAATAGATAATTTAAAACAATATTTTTTACAGTTCTTACTCATGAAATTATATTATTGTAATATGAAAAAGCGAGCAAGAATATATCACAGTACTTACTTGACGTTTTGCGAAATCGATTGTTCAGTTTATCAAAAGTGAATGAATAAAATAAAAGAGACATTTTCTATAAATTAAACACAATTAAGAAAATAATTAATAATTTGACATATAAAGATGCCTGAAACGAAAAGAATTCTATTCTATTCTACTCATTTATTTATTTCTTAGTACATTTATTACACTTAAAAGTGAATACAGTACTATCGTTATTCGATAAAGTTTGAAAATAAAGCAGGATGAAAATAAATATAGTACATAATTATATAATATGTCAGTTTTATAAATATACAGGGTGTCCCAGAAGTGCATATAAAGCTTCAGGTATTTCTTTCCTACATTCCATAAGGGTGCCAAGAAAGCAACAATTAATTCTCAGGGTTTGTTAGTTTCGGCACACGAGACAAAATACGAGGCCAACAAAATTGGTAAACTTGGCAACGTTGCTTATGTATGCAGTTAATTTGATTTATACAAAGTGTCTCAGAAAAACTATTCCTAACTTTCAGAAGTAGTAGAGGGCATGTAGTTAAGCAACTTTTATTAATAAAGTTGTGGCCGGAAATGTTTCCACATCAACTTAAAACGAAATAAAAAAATGAGGACTAGAAATAATTTCGATGTAAAAAGTAACTTTTCTATTTATTTCCAGTAACTACAAAATTTTAATTAATTTCAACTTATTATGAAAACATGAAAAATTATAACTGTTCAAAATTATGGCCTCCATTTTAAATACATAAGTTATAACGACGGATAATTGAATGTAGTTGCTGGAAATAAATAGAAAAGTTACTTTTTACATCGAAATTATTTCTAGTCCTCATTTTTTTATTTCGTTTTAAGTTGATGTGGAAACATTTCCGGCCACAACTTTATTAATAAAAGTTGCTTAACTACATGCCCTCTACTACTTCTGAAAGTTAGGAATAGTTTTTCTGAGACACTTTGTATAAATCAAATTAACTGCATACATAAGCAACGTTGCCAAGTTTACCAATTTTGTTGGCCTCGTATTTTGTCTCGTGTGCTGAAACTAACAAACCCTGAGAATTAATTGTTGCTTTCTTGGCACCCTTATGGAATGTAGGACAGAAATACCTGAAGCTTTATATGCACTTCTGGGACACCCTGTATATTTATAAAACTGACATATTATATAATTATGTACTATATTTATTTTCATCCTGCTTTATTTTCAAACTTTATCGAATAACGATAGTACTGTATTCACTTTTAAGTGTAATAAATGTACTAAGAAATAAATAAATGAGTAGAATAGAATAGAATTCTTTTCGTTTCAGGCATCTTTATATGTCAAATTATTAATTATTTTCTTAATTGTGTTTAATTTATAGAAAATGTCTCTTTTATTTTATTCATTCACTTTTGATAAACTGAACAATCGATTTCGCAAAACGTCAAGTAAGTACTGTGATATATTCTTGCTCGCTTTTTCATATTACAATAATATAATTTCATGAGTAAGAACTGTAAAAAATATTGTTTTAAATTATCTATTTTTCTGTCACAGACTGATTTTTTTTTAATTTTGGATTTGTTTTCTAAACTTTTAAAAGTTTTTCTTGATTACTCTATTTATGCGATGAAATTTTTTCTGTTATATTCGATCCAATTCAATTATTAAATTAAAAAAAAACCGCTAAGTACCGACACGCGTTTGCGCTAGCGCAGTTTTCGCGGCGACTGGCTGGAGGTCTTACCCGCTCTTGTGATGTTTTCATACGTTTTCTCTGGTTTTATTCAAAAAGCTGCAGTTGTGATTGCTTGCACTATTGAAATCACCATTGAAATGTAGATGGCACGACAATGGCATATAGTGCTCTGTTTCATTTCCGTGAATTTACTGTTGTTTAGCTGAATTAACAAATGTTTGCTGCTACGCCATCTATCGGCACAATTTTATTGGATTCCATTCAAAGCTATGGTATGGGCTAACTAGGTATATATAAACAAGGGTTTAGGTTACAGTCACTAAATAAATACAGTACCGCAATTCATGTGTTTAATATGCAAGACAAAGAAACCACGTTTTTGCACTAAAATGGCCGACTTTTCTAGTGATTTTCATTCCGGCAAGTTTAATCAAACTTAACACCTGCCAAATAAAAGGTTAAAATGCCCAAGTGTGTCGTTGTTAGCGTTAGACATTTAAATTTCCGCCAATATTTTGCACTAAAATGGCGGCGGTACTGTATTTATTTAGTGACTGTAAGTTTAGGTAAAGGCACCCGGTCACACTTCTTAAGTGGCCGCCCGGATATCGGAGGCAGTTCAACAGACTTAAACGGATAACTGAAACCTGTCTCGAAAATGTGAACTTAATATACTCATAACAGGTACAAAGGGGCATAGAAACAATAAGGCATATATTAAATATAATGCTATAGACTGTTTACTTTTCTTAGTAATATAGATTTACGGCCTTTCTAAGAATCGAAAAATTCGATTTTGGCCAAATAATCGCTTCTCGGAAACCTTAGTGCATTGCATAAAATTGGCTTCACCAACGTGGAGGGCATAACCCATAACACAGCAATATGTTCTTAAGGGGTACGAATTAGGCAAGTTTACCCTACTTTTATCACTGATTAACTTTAACCTTTGGTTTATTTCCATGCCTACAATCGTAAAGACAATTGTTTCTATAGGAATAATCAAACATTAAAGTTAATCAGTGATGAAACTACCGACCCTGTCGGTAATTCCAATATATTATTTTAATAAGTTCATTTACGTTCACATGTACCGATTGTTTCACTGAAACTGAAAACAAAGATAAAGCAGAAATGATTATACTAAAACAAACGATATCTACAGTCGGGGAATTCTGTTGAAAATTGAAACATCATAAGTAAAATAAACATTTACATAAATATACTGAAGAAATATTACTTTAGGAATTTTCTTGCTCGTGAAATCTGAAAATAAATAATTTTTAAAAAATGAGCAAAATTATAACCCCCGGCCCAGTTTCATAATGGAATTTAAAAGAGACTTTAAAATAAAGTCACATTCAGATGTGTAAACAAATGCGTTTTCATATTGCTACCTACCTGTAGGTTTGCAAATTTTGTGCGAAGTGTCTTAAGTCTCCACACCGCTCGGCATAGCTCGTGGAGAAGGGAGGGTTCGACGAAACCCCAATGCAAAAGGTGGGCAAAAATGATTTAAAATAAAATGCACCAGCTGAGCTCACTTGTTTATATTTCGCTTGCTCAAACTTTAAATAACAATAACTCACACACGAACAATAAATATCAATAAACAAGTAATACGTTAAATTAAATCCGTACCACAGATCTGTGCTTCGGTTACACATACGGTTTAGACGAACAACGCAATTAATGATACTCAGACTCGGGTAACAATAAACGAACTCCGCAAATACGAAAAATAAAAGGGCTATTCCGACCTTGGCCTCCTAAGATCCAGCGTCAATGTCAGTCAGCTGTTCAACGTCAACAGATCGGAGCGTCCTCCCGCGTTGGTTAGCAAAGTGGGCCAATGTTGCGGTAAGCGGGAAAACCGCCAGAAATGACGTCGTCTTGCAGGGCGAGCCTATTCTCAACGACGGGGAAGGCCAGGTGGCGTGGCTCAATTCGTTGACGAAAGCCAACGCCGGGCTTCTCCTGCACCCAAGGGGACGACGATATTTCTCACCCAAATAGAACTACCTCGGCAAGCTGTCTTGAGCTGGGGCTATATCTCAAACTTAAGCTTCAACAGAAAGCCTCTACTCGTACTAAAAGCCTAATGGAAGAAAATATGCGTTACGTTTCTTCGCAGTCAGAACAAAGTCGCAAGACATACCTGTTTCGTATTTCGACGACAGGCTTGGAAAGCTGTTTAGCAAGCTTAAAATTCTCTCCTCGTAAGATAATAACAAATCTCGGGATGACCCGGTTCTGACTCCTTCACAAAAACCAGTGAAAGGGGCACAAAGGAGCTGTACTCACTCACACAAGATAAACGAAGTAGGGATGTGCGGTACGATACGATATTTCCGTATACCGGTACTTTTGCTTCCGATACTCGATATTTTGTACCTGTTTTACACTAAACGATACGATTCGATTCGCTACAGATTTACCGAATACCGTATCGATTATCGCGGATCGACTATTCCTATATTTAACAGCGTATTCTTGCGAACAAGGGCCGTGTTTTAAAAATACTCGAACAAGCGTTCGAGCGTTTGATTAATATGCAATTTCCTACCTAATTGAGCACTTGATTAAGGTAAGATATCGCATGTTAAATAAATGCTCGAACGGCTGTTCGAGTAATTTTAAAACACGGCCAATGGCCGATACCGAAGCCGTATTATATAGAATTCTGCATGAGGAGAATTTCTACTTTTGCTTCACGAACGTAGGTAATTTCCTGAATTGAAGTTTCATCCGCCTGTCGCCATTATAGCACGCGTTCAGGCGTTCACAACATTAATATTAATATTAATCCGGATCGGAAGTGTACCGGTACTTTAGATACCGGTACATAAGCCTTCGATTTTATACCGGACCGGTTTTCTCTGAATCGAGACGATACGATATGCTGTACCGGTACATTTCGCAGTATCGCACATCCCTAAAACGAAGCGAACGGGAGAGCTTGCGATATGAGACTGGCTGCGGATGCATGTCGCGTTCTTCCCCCAACGCCGGTTCAGACAGAAGTCGTTACGATCGAGACAGATTTACCCCGGAAACTAAGTGAGATGGAGCTATGTAGAATGCCTGAAGTAACAGCGGATAGTTAACATCACGCTATGTTGTGAAATATGGTGCAATGCGACGATCGGCACATAGGCCGTGTGAACGTTAAAAGTTCCCACGATGATACAGGGTGTACGGAAAATTATTATGAATAACTTGAATGGATTTTTTAACCGTAACAATATTTGTTTTGACATCTGAAGGTGACTATAAAGTAAAACTCTCCTTTAAAATCGATTATGAAACTGTGTCTAACCCTGGTTTGCACCGAACAAAATAAGCTCAGCTTAAGTTTAAGCGTCACTTAGAATGAAACTTGTTCATTGTCGTGTAACCAGAAATATCACATTATAAACACCACTTAAATTTAAGCTCAGCTTAAAGCGGTTGGTGCAAATGGCCATAAGTGTATTAAATTACTTATTCTGTTAATTAAAAAAAAAATTATAAGCAGGGAATTTTATTTTTAAAATGTTCAGTAATTTAAGGCAAAAAATTTTGCTAATGGTTTACAAATTGTCTTAAAAACAATGAAAATTTTTAGAATGTTTATTTTCTGAATTCCTGTAGACTACAGGCAATACGAGATTTATGTTCCAATTTTTTTGTTCATAAATAGGATTTTACAAATTTAATACGCATTGGAAGGAGATAAATAAATTAAAACTACAATTTTTTTTCACCAAACTATAAAATAGGTACCTACCGAAAAAGAAAAGCTGTTAGACCAGGTTTTTATGTTCGGAATCTTGTGAATGGTTGCTGACTTCTTTTGACTTAAATTACTATAGACTCTTCTAGAGTTGTGTTTCTAATTATGATTACTTTATTTTCTTAATGCTTGTGCCCTCATGATGAATGGATGAATATTATTTTAAGGAAGGCGATTTTTAATTAATTCACTTTTGTTTTGTTGGCAGTAAAAATATGTAGACTCCTATTTTTAGGAAAACTTTTTAATAAATTTTGGCATTTTCTCATATGGTTTCATGTATGTTACGTACGTAATTGAAAAGCAGACGTCGTCGTTTACATATACATATACTAACAAGAATATAAGGCAGCGTTTTTTAAATTATTTATATTTAAGTACCTACAATATATTACAAAAAGTTATCCTATAAGTACACACAGTTTCACAGCTTGATTTTCACATAAATAAGCTTAACTAAAAGTATATTTGGTTGATCAGATATTATTTACAAAGTAAACTTGAAGTGTTGCAGTGAACACAAAATAAATAAAACAAAACAGAAAACGTGCCTCAGTAATTTGATCTACTGAATTGGTAAACAATCAGTGCAATCACTTTTTTGCAAAATATTCCCGCTTTACATAAATTAAATTACATTACATACATAAATAATGAGCTTGGTTATATCCAGAGAAAAATAAAATTCATAAACAACAGCCAAATTATTTTGTATTGATGTGAGGTCTGACCAGAAGATGCCCTAATCCGGTAACTGCATTGAGACTGAGTCTTGTTGTCTTTGTATTCCGTGAAATTTGGAAACATTTCAATATTCTCGCGCTAAAATAAAAATAAATTATACCACAATGATATTTCGCCACACTCACAAATTCATACAATAGCTAGGGTGTCGTCTCTTTTCGTGCAAAACGTCATGTGAAGGCCTTTGTAGAAGTACTCTTCAATCTTCTTGGTTAGCAAATGTTCGTGGTAAGGAATGTCTTCAAGGTGTGCCATGAAACTTTTATTTCGAAATTCCTGTGGCTCTTTGATGATGAGTTTTTCAAAAGGCGATAACATGGAGTTCGCATCGCCTTCTATCGTGTATTCTTTGGCACTTTTTATTGCGAGGATTGCTCTCGCGTTTGCTTCTGGTGAATTTTCATCGCCTGGTTTGTAAGAGAAAAGAGGAGTTTTTGGAGTCGTTGATGGTGCAGGAGAGTCGGAACTAAAACATTTAACATTTTCGATTTCTTTCATATTAACAGAACAATCACAATTGACAATATTTTTTATTTTATAATGTTCATTTAAAGAATCATCAATAAACTGATTTCTTTTTAATTAATACATAACTATCGAGATATCAAAAATTATTTTGGTCAAAGGCGGTCATGAAATGGAAAGCGACCGTCTTAGCTTAGAACATCATTTTCAAATAATAACTCAAGCGTTTGGCTCCGTACGCTAGCGAAGTTCAGTTCAGAAGTACGAAGCAGCTTTTGAGAACTTCATGACCCATTACGCCACAGGACCCATTGCACGATTTGGCATAACCACTGAAACCTCTTCAAAATATCACCGGACTACAGTTTAGCCTATTGTGTCACAGCCAATTTAAGAATGTCCAGAGGAATAGTCCAAGTATTCAGGGTAAAGTACGGCCGGATCGAAGAAATGCAAAGGCAGCTGCCAATGGTAGAAAAAGTGTTGAAGATTAAGGATACCCAGGGAGAACGTGAACAAATCTCTATTACTTGGTAACGAAGCAAGTGTCCTAAGGAAAGCCTAATTATCACCCCATGTGGAAAACTTTATGGAACCTGAGAAGTCATCTGTTAGCGGACAAGGTGAACAAGTTAGTCATCCCAAAATTAGGTTGTGGTCGGATTGGGCTAAATTGGAGAGTCATCCGGAGTATGGTAAAAGTCATCTTTGATGGAACTGGGATCGAAGTTCTATGTAGTCTGCAGCTACATCCCAAGAATCTTTGTCAAGAACGACAAGACCGTGGACTGTTTCTTCTTTATGACCACAGGTTGTAAAATGGGTTCAGCTTGTCGCTTCCGTCACGACCTATCAGAAATGTCTCGGAATACATTCCGGGACAAAATGTCTTTAAGGAGGGAGCTGTGTAACAAAATCGTAAGACCGGCAACACGGAGTAACGTCATCGACTCGACGGCGTCGCCCAGGCCACGACACGGACACCTTTGAAGACGTTCCGCGACGTACGAGTCTAGTCCAGAGGATTCCAGAAAGTCTATGGATTGATGCAATGCACGAACCTAGCTCCGACAATAATTTTAAAATTCATGACTATCCTCGACCAAAATAATTTTTGATTTCATAGTATATATTTCACTGAAGAAATGAAGAAAGTAACAACAGGATTAAGTAAATGAGAGAACTGATTAAAAGCAGCTTATTACCTGCCGTGAAGAATCATTTCTTCAACTTCGGACATATTAGCGTTGTAAAATTCCTTAACTCCAAGCGTTTCGAAGAAGTACTTAATAGGTGGCATCGAGTAACAACCACCCAAATCTATTTTGGGATAATGCAAAATGAAGGCAAGACACATTTCTTCAGTTGTTGCATATCCACCAAGCGTTGGCTTCTTCCTTTCCTTTGTTGAGTACGTACACTCGGTAACCAGGGAATCCCCAGGCAAAATCTTTATTTCGTGCGATAACGCTCTTGCTTGCTGATAATTGAAATCGTAGTGGTCATCCTGGTAAGAGAAAAATCATTTGATATCATTATATTTTATTTGCAAGAGAAATTTTGGTTAAACAAAACTAAGAGGTAAATAGACATTAAGCTAGCATGCTTTTCTGTATCTTTTTTTCAAAATTAAATAGGAGATCTAGTTAATACCCTAGCCCATAACGGTTCAACAAATGTTAAAATCTTACTTATGGATAATGAGAAAAGTTTAAATCGCGAAATCCTGCGATCGCTTCTCGACATAACATTGCAATAAGGCGGGCGGCCACTGAACGCGAAACTAAGCTAAGCTGAGCGAAACTAAGTTTTTTGAAAATTAACTCCAACGTAATCTTACGCGGACGTGGCAACTAAAGCGAGCGAAGTGAAGTTAGGATAGCAAAGATATAAAACAATGTTTATCTTCGCTCAGTTGCCTCGTCCGCGTAAGATTACGTTGGAGCTAATTTTCAAAAAACTTAGTTTCGCTTTAGGACGGGCGGCCACTGAACGCGAAACTCCAACGTATCTTACGCCGACGAAGCTAAGCTGAGCGAAACAAAGTTTTTTGAAAATTAGCTCCAACGTTATCTTACGCGGACGAGGCAACCGAGTGAAGATAAACATTGTTATATATCTTTGCTATCCTAACTTCGCTTCACTTAGCTTTAATTGTCTCGTTCGCCTAGGATTGACATATTGCAGCTAGTTTGCTACTTAATAAGTCATTGCATACAAGGTGGCCATGTGTGCTGTCAAAGCATAATGAAAGTTGTTAAAAATTTTGTTACAAGTCGGTTTTGATTGCAGTGAATTCCTCGAGCATCCTCTGTACAGCTGTTTCGGCCTCGTCTGCAGAAGCGTAGCTCGAGAATTACACTGCAAACCAAACCGACCTGTCCTAGGTTTGACAGCACGCATGGCCGGCTTGTATGGGATGACAATTTGTCAATTTTAATGCAATGTTAGGTAAGGTTACAGTATTGATAAGGTAGCGCCAACTTTCTATCTCTTTTAATTTGGGGTTAATCAAATTCATTCATAAACTCCCTAGCAACAGTAACTTGTTATGTATCTATCCTTTTTCTTCTTAGCGTTTCATCGCGTCCTTTTTAATTTGGGGGACGAAAGCCGCGGAAATGAATGGCGGTACCTCCTAAATACAGTAACCTTATTATTAGGTCAAAAAGCGATCGCAGCATGTCGCGATTTAAACTTTTCATTACTATTACACAGAGTTCCTGTATACAGGGTGTTCCAAAACGGACCTTTCGGACTTAAACGCCATATTTCTGAAGGTAAAAGAAACCGAAAATCTGTTAGACATAATTGTTAAATCTGCCTATTAACCAAATTAACCAAATGGAAAGTACTTGTTGAGAACCGCTGATATCGCGCCATAAATTTAACTTAACAAAAAATCGAAATCCCATTTTTATAAATCTGTACAATGACGTTTGTGTACTTAACTGACATTGTAATAATGTCATTCAGTAACGCTGAATATGCAGATATGCATTTTATGTATGGAGAAGTTGGTGGTAACAGCAATGCTGCAGTCCGGAGGTATGCATAAAAACACTTTATTGTTCAGTTGTCAGCATATCTTATTCCAGGTATGCAGATTTGTATCCGAATCGCCGACATCCCACTGCTGCAACATTTCTTCGTGTACATGAACGCTTACGGTCAACAGGTCGGATCATTGCCGACTAGAGTACAGGCCAAGTTCAACGGGTGGGGATTCGGAGTCCGGTGTTCATGACCACGCTTGCGCTCGCTTCCTAGCACGAATTCATGCGATAAGACATCTTAACTTGACAAAATAATAACGCAATTAGGAATAGAACATTTTGCAGGCATCGTGAATAAAGCAAGGAAAAGACCCACAATTGTGTTAAATGAGAACAAAATAAGAACAAACTCTAATTTAGCAGAACGCTCGGCACGAAGACAGACATGCTCATCGTATGATATATGTTTACGAAATGAATTAAGCAGTCCCGCGTCAACCCAGACTCCGAGATTCGGAGTCTCCCCACTCACTAAGCATGGCCTGTGCTCTAGTCGGCAATGGTCGGATTCAACCTCAGATGTCACATGGTAGATCTCGTACTGCGCATACTGTTGCTGCTGAAGAAGACGTACTGGAATTAGTAGATAACGATTCCAATCTTAGTACTAGAGCCATAGCTAATGCTACCGGTATATCACGTAATACTGCATGGCGAGTTTTACATGAAAATCTTCTGCATCCATATCACTACCAACGAGTACAATCATTAGAACCACAAGATCCAGAACGAAGAATTCAATTTTGTAATTGGTTGCTTCGGCAGCATGAGTAAGATCCCAATTTTATCAAGCACATATTAGCAATGGATGAAGCCAAGTTTACAAGACGTGGAACATTAAATTTTCATAATTTACACGTATGGGTTGATGAAAATCATCATGTAACACGAACAGCAGCATTTCAACATGAGTTTTTTCTGAATGTATGGTGCGGTTTAATTGGTGACATTTTAGTGAGTCCATACATATTGCCGAACCGCTTGACTGGCCAAGAATACTAACCCTGGTTTGCACCAACCACTTAAGCACAGCTTAAATTTAAGCGTTACTTAGAATGTGACTTGATCAATATTGTGTAACCTGAAATGTCACGTTATAAGTACCAGTTAAATTTAAGCTCAGCTTAAGTGGTTGGTGCAAACGGCCATTAAACTTTTAAGAAAATGCGCTTCCAGAATTATTTGAAAATGTGTCGTTTGTAACTAGACAGATATGTGGTTACTACATGATGGAGCTCCACCTCATATCAGGAATTGTTAGACAATCGTTGGATCAACACTATGAAGTTAGATGGATAGAAAGATTTGGTCCAGTTGCGTGACCACCAAGATCGCAGGATTTAAATCCTATTGATTTTTATCTATGGGGACATCTGAAAGCAATTGTTTATCAGACCGAACCAAATTCACTGGAAGAACTGAGACGGCGATTAGAAAATGCAGCGGAAACTGTGAGGACAAATCCCATTGTCATAAGACGAGTATGGGACAATCTTCGACGTCGGGCCGAAGCTTGCATTAACATACAAGGTTTACACTTTGAACACATGTTATAATAAATAATAATTCTTTCTTTAATCTTCTGACTTTAAAATGTTAATCAGCAACAATAAATAGATTACAGCTGTGTGAATGAAGAAAAATGTTTTACTAAAATATGAGAAAGAAAGTGTCCGACTCTGGGTGTGAAACCATGGTTAGCTGCCCCAAACGCCGGTGTTCTGTGTTCACACTGCTTAGCCATTGATACACGTTACACATTATTCGTAAGGATACATATAAAGTGTAAGTGAAAGTTAGACTTCCCATCGTACAAGTGTGTATGAAAATACTAACCACCGTCGTGGCTTTGAAACGGAGGGGCATTAACTTTATTAAGGCTTGGCGATCTTAATTCACAAAATAGGAACAAAAATCATTAAAAAAAGTTTTTTCTTTTGCGTGTCTCTTTATGTCATTAAAGTCGGAAAGGTCCGTTTTGGGACACCCTATATAATTTAGATAAGAATTAGGCCATGTGTGATGCACGTTTTAATTGGTTGGAACCAGTTTCAAGGAGTATATGATTTACATAATTTGACAATTTAGTTTTGGCATTATGCTTAAGTATTTCAGCATTTAATTGTAAGAAAAGAACAAATCGGGGCTTTTCGTTTCGTACATTTTCAAAACCATTAAAAATTAAAAGGTATTTGGAGTAAGAAACGTAAGTATAACGGAGGATGCCAATTGTGTATTTGACATTTTCAGTATGTAATAGTTGTCCGATTTTAACGAAGAATTCTTAAACAAGACGTAATTTCAACACTATTTGCAGTGATACTGAAAATTATCTCCTTAAAGACTAAATTTCTGAAAATGTTAATAATTTTTCATTTAAAGCTGTCAAATTTCATCAATTAATCCAAATTATCACAAAAACCGATTTCTCTCTGGTGTCTTTCGACAACCAAGGGCACCCAGGCGTCAGCCTATCTCCCATTGAGAAATGGCCAGCGGGACGCCGTCCGGCACGGTACTCCCGCTGTCCGCCAGCTATGACACTGCCACTAGGAGGCCAACACCAATGAGGGGGACCGGCCGGGACCGGTGGGCTCCTCCTCCCCCTAGCACTTATGTCAGCAAGGTTTCCCTAGCTACGTTTGATGAGTAACCGTCGAGAACGCTTACGCGAATCTCTCCCACACATCTAATACTAACCCCAGCATCCATTACCCATACACGCATATCCGCGTGTATGGGATAGGGCAGCTAGACAGGCTAGTTTTAAGGGTAACAGGCGTGTGGTCTGCATCGGTTCTCGTCTCGGATCCTAGGCTTCAACACAAATTATCACAAGTAGGAAACGATAATAAACAGTTAGGTATTTTACATATTACATGCAATTTTCAGAATAGGCGCCATGCACATCTCTGCGTTCAGCGCCGCCTGACGTGGTGATTTGTGAATTAGTGATATGAAAATATTTCTTGAGACTCATTGCATGGGAATAATATCACTCTTATGACAATTTACGATTGTAGTACATAATACTTGAGCTTCCTGGTATTGAAATACATTACAATATTGAAGTTCAAGTGTACACTACTAAATTTGAAACAACTCGTATTTTCATACCACTAATGCCCAATATGGTCATTGGTGGCGCTGGCTTCGGATGTGCATGGTTCCTATTTCCTATAAGATTTTACAGTATAAACGTTACACACATTCTTTGGAAAGGAATCAGTAAAACGTGCAGTGGTAAAAGCAGTGCAATGTGAAATTTGTTTTGAAACGTTTCAAAACGTTTCAAATCAATACATTTTAGTGTTACAACGGTGACGTCACAGACGCAACTGGTTCAAAATAATTGATGCTGGTTTGAACCGCGCTCGGAGCTCGGTTTGAAACGAGTTCGTAAATTTATGGAGGGGTAAACGGACGAATTATTTGTAGGTTAGGTGAGAGACTATTGCATGTGCTATTGCAAATCTATTAATAAGTAAATAAATTCACATTATTTACACGAATGAAGTATTCAAAGATATGTATCGCTTAAATAAGACACGAAGGGTGAAGGTAACCAAATTTCTTTCTTGTCATCGGAGTGGAGTTATCTTTACTTTTCTGCAAAAAACAAAGATATTTGAAAGAATTTCTTGATTTTCGAAAACATTTGTTAAGATCCGCAAAATAAATGATCTTCCCAAACGTAAGTAAACGTTCAAATGGATACCATTTACTGCCAAACCGAAAAGTTTCGAAGCTTGTTTCAAGCAAATCTATTTTCTTGTTATATGAATTAGTGACGTCACAGTTTAAAACGGTTCAAACCAATGAACCAACCATGTTTAAAACAATAGGCATTTACGAAAATTTACCGGGTGTACACCGCATAAACCGAATGCTTTCGATAATTCAACCAGTTACTTTTCTACCGCGTTCGATAATTTACCACGTTTACCGAACTCACGCACCTGGTGCATGATTTGTGCACCGAGGAAAGTTAATGGTCCATGCGGTCGGTACATTAAACATAACCTAAAAAAAGTTATTAGTTGTAGGCAGCGTTTTGTAAAATTAAAATAATTACTAGTTGCAATGGATGTGGAGTTGGGAAAATGTTCAAAAATAAAACATCAGCTTCAGATATGGAAAATATCATTAAATATGCTTATTTTCAAATGTTATTATAGGTTTTGTTTGGTTAGTTCACCGAAGTTTATCTACCGAAGCGTTTTTAAATTCAGTCAACCGATCTCTGCACCGGTGTATCAGCTGATTACCGATCGGTAAATTTGGTGTATCCACCGGATGAATTTTCGTAAATGCCTGTTGTGACACAAAAAAACGCCTATTGTGTAGTATGTAGACAGTTGGTATGAGTGACTGGCCCTGATCTGTGCCCGCAGGTGCAGCGCATGTGAGAAAAAAGGTTGGTAACACTAGTGTAAAATGGCGTATGTAGAACGAACAACGAAACAAACATGTCTTACTAAAAATTGTGGTCATTCTGACATTACACCCTACAGTTTTTCAGAAGTGAGATCACAGTATAGAAATTTACTTCATATACTATCCGTTCACGTTCTTTTTGCATTCTAATAGGCCATGTTTTTTTTTCGTTAGGTTACGTGCATGTATTTTAATAGAACTCAAAATGTGACAAATGTAAACTTCTGACACTTTAACGTCAGTCCCATCGACTATAACGCCTCTTATACTCTACGATGGCATGAAGAAAGTAAAATAATAGCATTAAAACAAATAATTACTTGTGACTGCAATACTAAGTCAAAATGCTCAAAATCATCAATGCTTTTTGGCGTCAGTTTTCAAAAATATAACCATCATATTAAAATGGAACATATTCACTTGAAGGTACCAACAAAAATGTCACCCTAACACGGCCTACTCTGAATGCAAAAAGAACGTGAATGAATAATACCTACAGTAGTGACAAAGACGTGTTTTGTGGAAGTAATTTCTAGGCGCTGTACTATCCACAAAATGGCGACTTTCCGTCAGCTGATGTTTGCTGGTTGCACGACAGCTTTGGATGTTGAATATTTCATTCAGCGTTTGCATTAAACTTTTTTGTAAACTTGGAAATAGATGTTTAATAGGATGTTCCATACTGTGGTACGGGTTTGTTCAGGCAAATTGTTTGTAACATTAAGGCCCGATTTATTCACCTCCAAGTAAATTTATCTGGTCATTTATTCCCACTTATTGTGATCACAATTGTTACTATGGGAATAAATGACCGGATAAATTTACTTGGAGGTGAATAAATCGGGCCTAAAACTGATTAAAACCAACGTAACCTGGAAAGCAACTATAACATTTTTGAGACCTTTTGTTTATAAAACGTTGTACTTCTTTATGGTAAGTACATTAATCAAATTCTGACAAACTAATTACAATATTTTTTAAATCTACTTATCATAACAATTATACGGCAGTTTGGTTTTGTTATTCCGTTGACCGTTTGAAATTTCCCACTCGCTGTCCTAGTACTATCCGAAAAACGGCGAAGGTCAACCAAAGCAATACCACAGCAATACGTTCCACATCAAAGACGCCGACACCTAGAGTGTGTTCGTAAACTCTCTTGGATGTTCCTGAGTAAAATTCTTTCTCTCTCATATAAACGATTCTGTATATTTTGCTTTTCATTTTATTCACTCCTAGCGTTACCCGAGGAGATTTTACGAACCCAGCCCTAATGTCACTACTGTATAAACGTAAGTTTAAATTTAAATATCTATACTGTGGTGAGATCAAGACTCAAATTTTACTCAGATCTATGCTCAGATTAATCCAGTGTTGTGTCTAAGTTAATTTTTTTCTCCGAAATGACGCGTCTAGACGAAATTAAAGGCATGGCTGAGGCGATACGCAGTGCATCACAAAAAGTTGCCAAGGCACTTGATTTGTTTATCAGTTTGGAGGAACGGAGATTAAATCGTAGGCGATTGTGTGAATTTACCGGATTTGCATTTGTTGAGGATAAACCGGAATATGAAGAACACGTGGCGAATGTTACTGGGAAGATGCAAGTAGGTGATTTAGACTGCGTCCGACTCGTTGGCAAACATAGTCGAATTCGTCCGATTCATTGTCAGACTCCTGGTCAGACTATGGGCACCGTGGTCGCATTTTAAAACGTAATCACTCAACCGTCCGACAGATGGTCCGCCATGGGTTGACTACTTTAACCACGAGTCGGACCCAGCCTCAGTGGCTATTTGCACTCTGTTCGGATTAGATAATGGTGGTACGCCTGAAGAATTAGCTAAACGCATAACATCGGCTCTCATTGATTTCAATTTTGGAAATGATGTAGTTGCGGCTCAAGAAGAAGAAAATGAGTTTGAGGAAGAGTTTGAACGCCCACACTCTCGTCATTCACTGTCATCCAATTCCAGTTTGGTAAACCCTGGAAATACTAATACTCCTTGTTTCACTATGAATTTTCATGATGTTGAAGATTCAATTAAAACATTCGATGGAGAAAGTTTGTATCCAGTAGAATCATGGATTGCAGATTTCGAGGACTTATCTGCAGTCATGGGCTTCAATGATCTCCAAAAACTCGTGTTTGCGGAGAAATCTTTAAAAGGTCTAGCCAAAGGCTAGGTCTAGTACAAGGCGAAAAACGATAAAATACATGGGAATCCCTTAAACGTAGTTTGAGAAGTGAATTTGGTAAGAGAATAAGTAGTGTGGATTTACATCAGAAGCTCAGTCGTCGAAAATTACAAAAATCTGAAACAGTCTTAGAATATATGTTGAAAATGAAAGAGATAGCTTCAAAGGGCAATATCGAACAAGAGGCGGTAATTCAGTGTATTGTTGATGGAATTCCTGATGACGTTTCGAAGAAAATAACACTATATGAAGCAAGAAATTTCAAGGAATTAAAGGATAAACTTGAAGTGTATGCCAGAATTGTAAAAAGGCAACAAGTATCGAGTTCCAATTACAGTGTCAAAAATACCCATAGCTCAAGTTTCATGTCAACTCAATCGAAGAATTTTGTGAAGTCGTCATCATCAAATGTGAGTGGTAGTGCGACTAGTGCTGTGCGTTGTTTCAATTGCGGTGGTAAAGGGCATCTTTCGACGAAGTGTTTAAATCCAAAGCGTGAGCCCGGATCGTGTTTCTTGTGCCATTCGATGGATCATCAAAAGAAAGGCTGTCCGAAAATCAAGCAAGCAAACATCACAGCGAAATCATCTACATCTGTGACCCATCTCATTGAAAAGAATGTGGCTAATCACATCATTCCTGAATATTTGATAAGAATATCTATGTTAGGCGGTGAAATTGATGCAATTATTGACACAGGTAGCCCAATTTCTTTGCTGTGTGAGACGATTCTTCCGAGTGATTGTGTTATAAGGTCTGATACTGATTTGCACCAATTTCAGGGTATGAATGGTTAGTAAGTTGCAAGTACTTGGACGATTGTCTCAAACAGTAATAGTACATAACACTTTAAATGTACCAATGTATTTTTATATTGTACCAAAAAGTACTATGTCACGCGCTTGTCTTCTGGGTCCTGATTTTACAGCCAATCCTAATATTGAAATAAATTTTGGTGAAATGGTAACAATAAGACCAAAATCAGGTTCTGTTGTGAATGAAATTTTTCAAATAGATGTTGCCAATTTGTTCGCAGATTGAACTTAATGTTACTAATAATGTCTATTGGACAGTACGACAAGAAACTGAACGAATTATAGACGAACATTACATAAAACCTATACGACCAATTAAGCCCGAAACTGACTTACAACTAGAAATTATGGTCAAACCTTACATCAACCCTTTTCATTTAATCCAAGACGTCTTTCAGTAGCTGAAAAAACTGCAGTGAAAGAGATAATTGATGATTTATTAGATAGGGAAATAATCAGAGCAAGTAATTCTGTTGGATCCTTATTGTTTAAATTATTAGCCACACCTTATTAATGTAAATTAAAATAGGAGTAGGCTAAAGAAATATAAACAAGATAGGCAGATTTTTGTAAACAGAGTAAAAATAGAGTTGTGACAGTTGGTCTAATCTTAATTTGTTGATTATAAACGACCCAACAGTGGCGACGAGGAAAAAGGCAGAAAAGAAAGCATCTAAAATGGACGCGGAATCAATAAAAACATTCATCTCAACTCTGTTAGCAAGTCAGAAGAAGCTCGAGGAGAAGAGAAGAAGAATCTCGTAAACGAGAAGATGTATTAGTTCAACTTCTTAAGAATCTTCAAGTAAGTTCTACTCAACCGTCTTCATCAATTGTGTCTTCATCAGAATTCTTCCACAAATACCTGAATTTGAACCTGATCAAGAAGATGCTACTAAATTTGATGAATGGTTAAGCCGATTCAATTTGCAATAGATTGTACAACACCAAAACTTGCAGAAAATGAAAGTCAAATTTCTCATGACAAAACTTTCTGCATCAGCTTTTAGTGAATATACAAAATTTTGCATGCCAAATGGGGTGACTGATTTTGATTATAAAAGAAACTACCACGCGATTACGTATGCTGTATAGTAAGAAACGCTCGATTTTGAGGAACGCTATGACTGTTTGCGTATTGCAAGAGACGATGGTGAAGATTTTAGACACTATGTTAACCGTGTTAGAGCAACAAGACTAAAATATCAATTCAGTAATCAAACTGAATAACACATTTTCTGCTTAATTGCTCTAATTGGGTTGAAATCAGCATCAGATGAATCACTTCGTGCTCGTATGCTTCAAAAACTTAATTCTGATGGAGATAAAGTCAAATTCGATGACGTTATGAACGACTGTGAAGAATCTATCGCAATGAAATCAGAAAGTAAGTTCTACGAACAAAAGGAACGTCTTGTCAACAAATTCGTCCTAAAACGAAGCATGTCAATAACAAGAAAGGCGCACCACCTAGTCCATGTCGTCGATGCGGAGAGATGCATTGGTTTAAGGATTGTCCTCATGACAAACACAAATGCCAAAAATGCACTAAAACCGGACACTTAGAAAAATGTTGCAAACTAAAGAAGAAATCGCCACTTAAAATGTAGTACTGTCAATATAGGTATTCTCCCTAATTCAGTAAATAGTTGTCGATTACTGAAAAAGACATTTGAAGTTAATGAAACATTGGTAGATTTTTATCTTGACAGTGGATCAGAAGTTAACATCATCGATGAAAATACCTACGATTACATTGGCAGACCCGCTCTGGAAAACTGTCAAGAACATGTACAAACGTATGATGGCAGCATCACAGAATCACCTTTCTTAGGAAAAGGACGCACATACTTCCGCTACGGAGATCATACAAGTGAAGAAACGTTCTATGTGGCCAAACAAGGTTCATTGAATTTACTTGGTTTAGACGCTATGCGCCGTTTTAATTTTTTTCAAATGAAATACAAAACGTCAACCTTTGTCAAAAGTCAATTAATGACAATGGCCAACAAATTATCGACTCATTACAAAGAGTTTCCCAGATGTGTTCAGTGAGGGACTGGGATGCTGCACTATCACAAAAGCGTCACTCATCCTCAAACAAAATTCCATACCAGTCAAGAGAAAAGCAAGATCAGTTCCATATGCCTCACGACCTCGAGTGGAACAAGAACTTGATCGACTCAATGACATGGGAGTCATTAAACCTATCGATTACGTCGAATGGGCAGCTCCTATTATGGTTATTACAAAGCCGAATGGATCTTCTCGACTTTGTGTGGATTACTCAACTGGATTAAACGACGCAATCCAACTCAATCAACATCCATTACCATTACCAGAAGACATTTTCACGGCTCTCAACGGTGGACGGATTTTCTCTCAAATCGATTTCTCAGATGCATATCTACAAGTGGAACTCGATGATACATCAAAGAAACTTTGTAATATCACAACACATCGTGGTTTTACGAATTTCAACGTCTTCCATTTGGAATAAAGTCGGCTCCAGGGCATATTCCAATCGATCATGGATTCAATGATCGCAGGACTGTCGTTCACTTTTGCTTACTTGGACGACATTGTCATCGTCAGTGGAAACATCGAAGAACATCAACATCATCTTAATGAAGTTTTTCGCCGAATCCACAACATGGGTTTCCGAATTCGACCAGAGAAGTGTACTTTCTTCAGGATTCGATAAAATACTTAAGCTACATTGTAGACAGCAATGGACGCCGCCAGACCCAGCTAAATCAACTCAATCATCAACATGCCACCACCGACTGACATATCAACTCTTCGTTCATTTCTTGGATTGGTAAATTACTATCAAGTATTTGTGAACAAAATGCGTCACATTCGCCAACCACTGGATGAACTGCTGAAGAAAAGATCAGAAATGGTAATGGTCAAATGCTTGTCAACAAGCTTTCCAGCGCATCAAAGACGTACTTCAATCAGATCTACTTCTTACTCACTACGATCCTTCATTAGAAATAATCGTCGCAGCAGATGCATCCAATCACGGACTCGGTGCAGTCATCCAACATCGTCTACCTGATAAAAAATTAAAGCCATCGCTCACGCTTCTCGAGCATTAACTCCAGCCGAAAAGAACTACAGCCAGATTGAAAGAGGCACTAGGACTAATATTTGCAGTTCAGAAATTCCATAAGATGATCTACGGTCGACACTTTACCCTACTCACCGATCATAAGCCACTTCTTGCAATATTTGGAAATAAAAAGGGTATACCAACACATACCGTAAAAATCGCTTGCAACGTTGGGCAACGATTTTTAACTGCCTACGATTTCAAGATCGAATATCGAAAACGACTGAATTCGGACAAGCTGATGCATTATCACGCCTCATATCAAGTCAACCAACTCCGGACGAAGAGATAGTTATTGCATCGGTTCAAACAGATTTCGATTTCATGTCATTTACTGCTCGATTACCAGTAACATTTAACATGCTTTGTGAAATTTCAAAAAAAAGACACATTGCTTCAAACTGTTAAATATTACATAAAATCAAATTGCCATCCGATGTTCAAAGTTACCAAACTGGAATAAACTACAACACTTCTACAGACGACGTGATGGACTCACTATCGAACAAGAATGTCTGCTCTACAATGATCGTGTTGTAATTCCAGCAATACTACAAACGAAGGTTTTGAAGCTCCTTCATCGTGGACATCCAGGAATTCGAAGAATGAAGTCTTTAGCCCGTTGTTACGTTTACTGGCCGAACATGGATCAGGATATTGAGTCTATGGTTCGTCAGTGTTCTGCATGCATCATTGCAGCTAAACAACCAAATACCGCAGAACTGTATTCATGGCCAAAACCGAATTTGCCTTGGCAGCGAATTCATATTGACTATGCAGGACCATATCAAGGAAATAATTTTCTAGTTGTCGTTGATGCCTACTCCAAATATCCGGAGATTTTTGTGATGAAAAAAATTACATCACTTGCAACAATTGACAGGCTCAGAAAACTATTTTGCAACATGGATTACCAGAAGTCATCGTCAGCGATAATGGAACACAATTCAAATCTTACGAATTTAAAACTTTTTGTCAAGAAAATGGAATTGACCACATTTTCTCATCT
Source organism: Dorcus hopei (assembly GCA_033060865.1). NCBI lineage: Eukaryota > Metazoa > Arthropoda > Insecta > Coleoptera > Lucanidae > Dorcus > Dorcus hopei. The sequence continues at coordinate 32,751,052 of CM065421.1, read as the reverse complement.
CCTTATCATCCACAATCAAATGGACAAGCAGAACGCTTTGTTGATACGTTAAAAAGAACACTTTTAAAATTAAAAGGGGAGGGAAACGTACAAAATTCTTTAGAGACTTTTCTTGAAACGTATCGCATGACTCCAAATTCTGCACTTCCTGAAAACAAATCACCCGCTGAGATGTTATTTGGGCGTAAACTCAGAACCGCTCTCGATCTTCTGAAACCATCAAGAAAGCTATTAGAACGCGATTTCGACATGGAGCAGCAGTTTAACATCAAGCATGGTGCTCGTAAAAGTATTTAATGTTAATGATCTTGTTTATGTTCGACATCATCGTTCACAAAACTGGAGGCCAGGAAGAATATTGCAGAAACTGGGACACACTATGTACGAAGTACAGATTAATAATGAAACAATTAGTCGTTTCCATACTAATCAAATTATCGTAGAAATTCAAGTACTCTAAAGATGAATTAGCAAGGATCTCTGAAGCTTCTTCCGATGCCTTCAAGAACTGTTCATCAGTCTTCAGTGACTGAGAAAATAGACAACGTAGTACCTACAGCGAAAGGAAAACATTCTGTTCTTCGACGATCGAATAGGAACCGACAACCGACCAGACACATGATGTTAACACCTCACCAGAAAAATTATGATATTGTTTAAGATATTTTCTCACTTAAAAGGGGAGGTGTTGGATCCTTATTGTTTAAATTATTAGCCACACCTTATTAATGTAAATTAAAATAGGAGTAGGCTAAAGAAATATAAACAAGATAGGCAGATTTTTGTAAACAGAGTAAAAATAGAGTTGTGACAGTTGGTCTAATCTTAATTTGTTGATTATAAACGACCCAACAAATTCCCAGTACAGTAGTCCCATAGTTCTTGTTAAACGTAAATCAGGTAAATACCGTATGGCAGTAGATTAGAGAATTAAATAAAATTACGCAAAAGGACAATTATCCGATACCCAACATCGAGGATCAAATAGAACAGCTAAAAGATAAGCATTATTTCACGCGGTTAGATTTAAATGATGTATTTCATCAAATTCGGTTAGATGAAAACTCTTCTAAGTACACGTCATTTGTAACTTATCTTGGTCAATTCGAATATACACGAATGCCGTTTGGTATTGTAAATGGTAGTTCATTTTTTATGCGTTTTATTAATACAGCTTTCCGAACTCTTTTAGCGCAAAATAAAATTATAATTTATTTAGACGATATTTTGGTTGCCACACGTACTATAGAAGAAAATTTAACCATTCTTACTGAAGTTTCGCACATTGTAGTAGCCAATTGCTTAGAGTTAAAATTGGATAAATGTGAATTCCTTTTAACCGAGATTGATTATTCGGGATACAAAATTAATGAGAATGGTATTAGTCCAAACAATGCAAATGTTAAAGCTATAAAAAATTATCCATTGCCAACAAATCAAAAGGAATTACACAGTTTTCTTGGTCTTGTGTCATATTTTCGAAAATTTATTAATCTATTTTCCTTGATTTCGAAACCTCTATACGACATTTTAAAAAATAAAGACACATTTATATGGAACGAAAAAGCTAGCCAATGTTTTGTACATATGAAATCGTTATTGATACTTGAACCAGTGTTGGCTATTTATTCGCCTACAGCAGAGACGGAATTACATTGCGATGCAAGTTGTCACGGTTACGGATCGGTGTTACTACAAAAACAAAATAAAGATAACAAATTCCACCCCATATGCTATTTTAGTAAGTGCACCACACCATGTGAATCGAAATATCACAGTTTTGAACTAGAAGCATTAGCAATCGTGTATTCTTTAGAACGTTTCCGCATTTATTTACAAGGTATCAAATTCAAAATAGTCACTGATTGTAATAGTTTAAAACAAACACTCGAGAGAAAAGAGATTAATCCGCGTATATTAAGATGGTCATTAATATTGCGGAATTATGATTACACGTTGAAACATAGATCTTCTGATCGTATCAAACATGCTGACGCTTTAAGTCGTGAATTTGAAATTTTAATAATTACCGAAAATACTTTTGAACGTAATTTGTGTCTTTTGCAAGATCTAGACCAAACAATTGTTGAGATTCGTAAGCGATTAGAGCAAAATGAAGAAAAATATTATGAGTTAAATAATGGACTCGTGTATCGAAAATCTAACGATGAACTGTTGTTTTATGTTTCAAAATCAATGGAAGAAAATGTAATCAGAGCGTGTCATGAACAAATGGGCCATCAAGGCATTAGTAAAACACACGAATATTTATCGCGCATTTATTGGTTCCCAGAAGCTCGTAATAAAATTCAGAAGCACATAATGAACTGTTTGAAATGTATAACTTATGCGTCAACTGCTACTCGTGTGGAAGGTCAACTACATTGTTCAGACAAAGGCAATAAGCCATTTTTGACTTTACATGTTGATCATTACGGTCTACTTGAAAAATCAGCTCATCGACACGAGTACATACGTATTTGATATAATAGATGCATTTACTAAATTCGTTAAGTTGTATGCTACAGTGTCAACTAGCTCTGATGATGTCATGATATGATCAACATTTGCAGAATTATTTTAGTAATTACAGTAGACCAAAGAAAATAGTTTCGGACAGAGGTAGTGCTTTTACGTCAACGAAATTCAAAGACTTTTTGAAAGAAAAAAATGTTCAACACGTGTTAATAGCGTCTGGTACTCCACATGCAAATGGACAAATTGAGCGAATAAATCGATCAATTACTTCAATTGTGGCAAAATTATCAAAAAGTCCTTCAACTTGGGATGAATCTTTACGCGAAGTTGAGTATGGATTAAATAATTCTGTTAATCGGTCCACCGGCAAAACACCTTCAGAATTGCTGTTTGGCGTAGAACAATTGGGAAATGTATCACATGAGTTACGCGAATTATTGAAAGATAAACTTAATGAGGAACGTGATTTGGAGCAATTAAGCGATTCAGCTAGTAAACAAATTAAATCTAGTAGCGATTACAAGAAAAAGTATTACGATAAGAGACACAAAACACGTACAAGATATTCTGTTGGCGACTATATAATGACTAAGAATGTTGATGTGACTACAGATATTAATAAAAAACTACTACCTAAATTCAGAGGTCCGTATGAAATAAAAAAAGTTCTTGATTCAGACAGATATGTGATCGCGGACCCAGAAGGACATCAACTTACTCAAATACCATATCAAGGCATATGCTCACCTGAGAAAATGAGAAAGTGGAAGAATGCTTGAATGTTGTTTATACGATCCTAATCCTATGCCTGACAATAAGCTTTCATCAGACAGACACCTCCGATATTGACTAAGGTTACTGTATTTAGAAGGTACCGCCATTCATTTCCGCTGCTATCGTCCCCCAAATTAAAAGGACGCGATGAAGACGCCATGAAACGCTAAGAAGAAAAAGGATAGACACATAACAAGTTACTGTTGCTAGGGAGTTTATGAATGAATTTGATTAACCCCAAAATAAAAGAGATAGAAAGTTGGCGCTACTTCTCAATACAGTAACCTTAATATTGACTACCTACGTTTATTTTATATGTAGATGTGTGTTACATAAAACAATTTTGTGTGATCTCTTATGTTAACGAGACTGAATAGATTGATGAATTTCATGTTTTGATATTTAGTTTTAGTTCATAAGTGAATTTTTTCATTATGTTTGCGATCTTTGTTATGTTAATTCATTTGATCTCCCGTACGATTTGAGGCATGTGAATTATTTTGTGAATGAATTGTTTGTCATTGTTGATGATGTGATTTGTAATAGTTTCTCGTATGATTTGAAACCTACATTCACACATAAGTTCATTTCATTATGTCATTTGTTGACAATTTTAGTCATAAGGTATAAGTTTCATTATTATGTTTTGAACTGTATCCTTATGTTAAGTTTTTGATAAATTTGTTTATCTACTACTTTCAAAATTATCTTTGTGATAATTCTTTGTTTCTGTTATTTGTAGTAAATAGATTACTTCTTAAATTTGTAAGCTTGAGGGCAAGCTAAGTGTCAGGTTGGCCGAACTGTAGTATGTAAACAGTTGGTATGAGTGACTGGCCTGCTATGGGATTCTCGTTTCACGATTCAATCGTATCGTTCGATACCATGATACTAAGACCTTAAAGATATGCTACATAAACAGACGAGTTTACGTTTCGTTTGCGCATAGCGTCACTGAGTGACAAAAATCAAACTTTGTGTGCTATAATTGAAAGAAACAAAATTAATAAATGTCCATTTATGATGCTTTTATATACTTTATCGTCAGCTTAATGCTTCAGTTAGGTCTCCGATCTCATTAAATGTGCGAATTTTTTTCTTATTTTCTCATTTTAAGACGAATTCGCGGCGCTTTTGTCATCGGATGACGTAGTCGATGCGCAAGATCATATCTTTAAGCTTCGTAGTATCATGGTTCGATACGATATCGTGAACGCTGCAACGATAAAAGTGATTCAGAAATCAAATCGTCGGCAATTTACGGAAATCGATAAGAATTAGATTAAATGGCATGAAATTATAACTTTAGGAATAAAAAGTTGATGTTCGAATGGAAGAAGTTTTCATATTACAGTCAACGAGAATACGTGGTATTGTTAAAACTCGATCGACAGGTGTCGTATCGTCAAACCAGAATCCGGCCACTATCTGTGCCCGTAGGTGCAGGGTGCAGCGCATGTGAGAAAAAAGGTTGGTAACACTAGTGTAAATTGGCGTATGTAGAACGAACAACGAAATAAACATGTCTTACTAAAAATTGTGGTCATTCTGACATTACATCCCACAATTGTAATATTGCATTACATATTTCATTATAAACAACAAATAAAGTGCCTTTTTTAAAATTTCTCCTCGTAGTTGGCCGTGAATTCTTAGTAGTGAACCAGCCTTGCTTGAAACTGACGTATATCATAACCTCACTTTTCTTATTGAAGGAAATGTCATAAAGTTCAAATAAATCTAAATTTTATTCAAAATTCCAAGTAAAATCATGATAGGTGATCAAAATGTCCACCAATTTCATCGAAACAGGCTTAGATTCTACGTAAAACTCCTTTGCTGACGTTCAAGATTATTGTTAATTCCCGTTATTTGACTGAGGGGAGTTCTTAATGATGATTCATGCACATATCCCCTTACATTTTCAATACCTTTTTGTGGGACGTCCTCTGCCCTGTGAACGTAAAATAGAACTTCTCTCGAAAAAGCTTAACCACCATAATTCAAAGACGTTCGAAATTTGTCATAAGGAAGTAAAAGATTCGGATATTGGGATATTTTAAAGAAAACTCATGGAAGCAGTTCTGAATAGAGTAGTGCCACTTGCCTTCAGTTTGACGGCCATTTCGAAAGTAAGCTTCGATCATAAAAGTTCAATGCTCTGGCAAGAGAACCATTTCAGAACGATTAGTTAATTTAAAACTAGGGTTATGCTAAGTTACATGATACTACGACCTTAAAGATATGATACATAAACTGACGAGTTTACGTTTCGTTTGCGCATAGCGTCACTGACGGCCGGTATTACCAACGTTTTAAGGAGACCTTAAATTTAAGTCGTGTTTAGATTGTGACATTTATGCTTGGTTTGTATATAATCAATCACATTCTAAACACGAATTAAATTTAAGGTCTCCTTAAAACGTTGGTAATACCGGCCGTGAGCGACAAAAATCGAACTTTGTGTGCTATAATTGAAAGAAACAAAATTAATAAATGTCCATTTATGATGCTTTTATATACTTTATCGTCAGCTTAATACTTTAGTTAGGTCTCCGATCTTATTAAATGTGCGAATTTTTTTTCTTATTTTCTCATTTTAAGATGAATTCGCGGAGCTTTTGCCACAGGATGACGTAATCGATGCGCAAGAGCATACCTTTAAGCTTCGTAGTATCATGGCTAAGTTATGTATTTCATTTTCAAACGTCAAGTCGATTGGGGCTGGTTCACAACTAACAATTCACGGCCAACTACGAGGAGAAATTTAAAAAAAGGCGCGTTATAATTTCTTAAATAATACGATCAATCTATTTGTCATTAATAAATAAAGAATGACAGGAGAAAATAATTTAAAAAATCAAGTGGTTTTTGATATTGGATCCACATGGCTCAACTCTTATCTAAACAATATGTAGGAACTCTACTATTACATTGCAATAGCGAATAACCTAGGACAGGTCGGTTTGGTTTGCAGTGGAATTCTCGAGCTACGCTTCTGCTGACGAGGCCCAAAATAGGGCCGAAGCAGCTGTACAGAGGATGCTCGAGGAATTCACCGCAATCAAAGCCGAATTGCAACAAAATTTTTGATAATGAGAAAGTTGTAATTATTGAATTTGATAGTTGCAAAAATCAGAACAAATTTAATTAACAAATGCATAATTTTTCTCTTTGCATTTTTCCAGAAATATTGTTTAATGATATAAAGAAATTAAATAAGAACTTCAACGTAAGACAAATTATCGAAGTATTTGGTTTTATAATTCTATTTTATCAAGCGAAATTAACTCGGATATTTCAAACCTGTACTAAAGGTGGAAGTTCTTTATGACCTCGAATATGTCTGAGTTTCAGTTTCCTTCCCGCCAGGTGTGAATGTAATAACACTGACACGACGTTTATACCATCTCTGGGGAAAACCTGAAGCAAGAAGAAACTTATGAAGAAAAATGTTACTTTAAAAATATTTACTGACCTGTTTGATACAGTCGTTGCTGCAGTAACCGGCGGACTTATATTCATCTTGCAACGGAGGCACAACTTGGAGGGAAGACAAAAATACACCAGTGACTAGAATTCCACCATCATTTTCACGCAGTTTTCTGGTATATTTAACACGAACTCCAGTCGTGTCTACCGCTGATTTCATTCCTCTGTTGTCAAAATGAGCTTCCAGCATATAGTATCTGGTGGTTTTATTTTCTAGGGGAATTCCCACATGTTTTGGAAAATTTTCGCCTGAAAATGATTTTAATTAGTTTCCTAAAATTTATGAGTTGAACAATTTTCTTTTTTTTCTAAAGTTAATAACACTCATTGTTACATTCACATTTACATTCGGTGCAAATAAATATTTTATTTAACTATCAACCATTTTAAAATATAAACTAAAAGATTTCCTCTGAAAAAAAAGAAGAAAGGAAAGAATGTATACATGCTTTCTTAAAACAGCAGTTAATTCTATTCGAAAAAAATCTCATTCTGCATTAATCAGCATTCAGTCAGGCATCAAAGAATCACGAACAAAAGCCATTAAGTATGCAGCAATTTTAATTGAAAGTTTTCCATAGTCGGTTTGTTGGAACAACAATGATGAATGCACCGTTGGCTTCGAACTGAAGCCAACGTGAATATAATGAAGATGTATCTCACCTTTTGATCCGACAGCCCACGTGACTACCGGCGTTACACATTTATCCCAGTCGATGGGCATTTCCGGTGCGTAGCAGAACTTGCCTTCTTGCTTTGAGTATTCGTCCCACTTGCCCATGCCTCCCGATGGATCAATTGCGCATTCCTTCAGCAACATGTGGTGCACGAAATTGGTGTGGTTTTTACCAATGATTGGTTCATAACCGATGATGTGGTGTTTCTGCTGGAGAGTTGGCGACTTAAAGATCTTGCACCAGTAGATCGTGTTCATGTTGTTTTTTATCTCAAACTGAAATTATTATTTAATACAATGGATATTATTAAATTTCGATGAATGGTGATAAAACATTTTTACAAAAAAATAATTCGAATAAATTTGGAATACGTTGGATATCTGAACATATAGAGTGTGGCATTTAATCGGGTTTCTTCAATAACGCTGTTCCTTTTGAATATACAATGAAAAAATGTCTTATACAAAAGTTCAATCTTTTCAAGCTTCACATAATTTAAATATACAGTGTGCCTCATTTTTTCTGTACGGTGTGTAACTTCATTATTTTAAATAGAACCCCTATATTTTATAAAAAATTGAGTTTATCTGGTGGTTTTAGAGTTGATGAGAGTTCCCTATACCTATAAGTCCAATAGATTTTAAGATATTATTAGTTATTATTAGAGAGTCTTATTTACTTATAGTTTTCGGAAAATACGGATGTAACTTTTATTAAATATTTCAAACAGCGTGAAAAATTACCTTTCTAAGTGTGACATCCCATGTTCGAAGAAAGTTGTCATTTTCGTCTTCTTCAACGGGGGGCGGACCAAATAAATGCAAACTTTGCCCACCACGATTTTCTCCGTGGTAGATCATTTCGAAATTGTAATGCGGATCTTTGTCGTGCAATGCCCATATGACCCGAACAGTATCATCCTGTAAATATGTAATGAAATATTAGTAAATATGTATAATTTAATAAATTGAGGTAGAAATAACAGAACACAAAGTTTAGTTTTTGAAATGATTCTAAAAATCACTGCCGTTTCATAAAATTTGATTTTCTTTTACGTTCTGTGACTTACACCATATTCCCATTTCTTTCATTAAATAGGGAGTTTAAAGCAAGATAAAAAGAAGTAAACCAAGAACAAAGATATAAATCGACGAAACAAGCTGTCACAGTACTAGATCATAAAATTTTGAATGTCTTGAAGAAGATCTGCTGTGGTGTTATGTGATCTGATAAAAGCTTTTGATTCAGTAAGTCATTCAATTTTACTGGAAAAACAGCATTAGAGGTATCCCTCATGATCTTATAAAATCATATTTGCAGATCAGAAACCAAAAGTAGACTTACAAAATGATGAATCCACGTTTAGGAAATTACATTACGGGGGATCCATAAAGTAGCGTTCTAGGACCTATTTTGTTCTTAATTTTTACGAATGATTTAGTATCATACATGCCTAATGAAGTTTAGGCAGTACAGTTCGCAGACGACGCGACATTTCTTTTCGAGCAAGAAAATACAAATAAAAACAGAGGTTCTGAAATATGCAGTAAAATGGTTTACTATCAACAAATTGATACCACGGTGACTTGGTCTACTCATGTTGATAAACCAGTGGCGGATTTAGAAGAAGATCCCACCTCCCTTACAACTGTGGAATTTTTTTAATGATTAAATTAAATATTGGTCTCGATTTGAAAAGACAATCTCATCTCATCTCTAACTATTATTACAAAGTTACAAAGTCCAATAGGAATGTTATCATTAATGCTAACGAAAGAAGAAGGCTCGATTTCGTCATTTAAAGTAAAATTTTAACTGAACGTCGAAAATGTTTCAAAATGTCTCAAATTAAACGCTGCCGCCGCATACTTTAGTTGTTACTTCTACCAGTGGCGTACGCAGGATTGGTGAATGAGAGGGGTTGGGTTGGGTCATATTTCGCGCAGTATTGTGTGCAGTGACCAACGACGTCGAAATATAATAGACTCGGTGTTGCATGTGGTGGGTTAGATCTTGTTAGATGGAAGGAACCAATCAGGTGAGGGGGTACATAAGGTTCACTTTCGCACCGAATCCTGCACCCCCCGGCAGCTGCACATCATGCTTACAAACAAAACATCGGTGTTCTTCGTCTATATCTTTTATACTTTTATGGTCGAAGCCGAAGGCATTGACTGGTCGCGTCAGTGTTGCCAAATTGGGCGATTTTTAACATTTGTAACATTTGACGACCAAAAAAATTTGTTTGTCCATATAAAATGCATTGGTGGGCGACTTTTATTTTTTAATTTAGCGACTAAAAATTTTTATCTACCGTATAAAATATACATAATGAGCGATTTAATACTCAAATGTTGCGATTTTTCATATGAATAAATTGGTAACACTCGGTTGATTTGGTGGGGGGGTTAACCTCTATAACCCCTTACTGTGTACGCCTCTGACTTCTACAACGTGTCCGCGGATTGATTTCGCTTTACGTATGATTTAACAAACATTTTTGAATTCAGATTCCGCGCTTTGTAGTTCAGGTCTGCTTGAAACGAAATGAATTTGTGCCAAATTTGACGTCCAAGGTCTTGAAGGTTGGCAAGAAGAATTAAATCTGTCTAGGCAAAGTGGTCAGTCAGTCTATCTTTTGAATTTAGGAGAAAATTTTAGAAAGATAAAATGTCTCCCATTTAAAATTAGGGATGTAGAGTGAAATCAATTAGAGAAGAACCGATGTGTCATCCAAATTTGTTAGTTTTCACGTCAGCAACTGCTGATGGGACAAACTTTATAGTAAACAATGAAACTACATAATGATTACAATTCGCGTGCAGCAAGAAACACCAAAATACCTCTTTCTTATCGCAAAGACTTGTACGAACATATTACGTGTGAGGGTCTTCTCTATTTAATTTACCTCTACAAAAAATTCCGACATCCTTGAAAGCAGAATGGAATTACGGAAAATTATTTATAAGACGTTGATGCTATCTATTCATAAAAAAACAAGTAAAATATCATTATTCACCCACATTAGCACAATATGTCTTCACCCAGTAGATAGCCAAAAGCACGACGAGACAGAGTTCTTAACTTCTGGGCAATATTTCAATTAACGCAAATTTTCCTCGCTTTGGCGCTAGTTACCTAAATAAGAAACATCATAAATAACGAAAGAAAAAGGCACAAGAAAACTATATTTCAGCAAGAAAATAGAACTGTACTTGCCATACACTGTATGAGCTTGACATTAATTGAAAATGACGCTGTGAAATGACGTTCCGGATATAATTCGTTTCCGATTTTTTAGGTAAGTGGCGCCAGCGGAGAAACACTTGAACCAACGCCCACTTCATACAGGTCTGAGTTAGATAGTGGGGAACATCAACATTTCAGATTATTCGAAGAGTTTCGGGGAACTCGGGCAGTACGCGTCTCACGTTGGATTCTAAAGCTGCGTTGTATAAAAAGTTTAAGCCAGGATTAAAGTTAATCCTAAGTTAGAATGTGACACACAAAACGCTATACGTCATAACAAGTGCCACATTAAACTTAACTTAGGATTAAAGTTAATCCTGGCTTAAACCTTTTATACAACGCAGCCTTAGATGAATTACTCTGACACTGCGGTACTGAACATTTTTATACGCACTAAGGCTAATCCAGTGAGCCTAGTAAAGATTAATTGCAAAGCGTATTGCGTACAAATTTTTATTTCAACCTTCACATGGCGATTTTTAATTAATTTACTTTAATTTTTTTATGAAAACTTTTTTTGTAAAATCGTATCAAAATGAAGTCGTTTATACAATAATTTGCGGGCGTAAGTAATGCTTTTTACGCCCTAAAACCTAAGAAACCAACATGTTTATTTGCATCACATTAGCAACCAACAACGTAACTTATTTTTGAGGACGAATCGTGCCATTTATTTGTTCAAAGTTTTAAGGTAGATTTAAACGATTTTACAAAAAATCTTGTTTGCATTTCGGGCGTGAACGACGATTTTGGCCCTTTGCGTCATATAATCCCTTAATACAAAAATAGCTATTTATCGAAGGCGTTATTTCTAGCTAGACGTAGTCATGGTGATGTAAACTGACAACCAAGCCTGTAAAATTTTACAGGTCTTTATACCAGCCTGTAATAGTTATTTACGAACCGAGTGCGGGAACACATTTTTCCCGCGTGAGCGCAGTTTTGAAGCGCGACCGACGTAGGAGGGAGCGCTTCATATGCGCGAACGCGGGATAATGATTCCCGCAAGAGTTTCGTATTATATTTTTTGAAACGAATATAAAAATTTAATTGGAAATACTTTCATATAATTTCATGTCATGGCAAACCAAAAATGTAAAATTAAGCAAGCCATGCTTCAGTATTCAATAGATGATGCTGTCAAATTTATTGGAATTTTTTGACGATTTCTCCCTTTTCTGGGCCTGTTAATGAATGAAAGTTGTTGTAAAATGGTATTTTATAAACTAGATTTTATTATTATCAACACTGATTTATTTAAGAATGCTCCAAAGGGCCAGTGTTTTTGACGTTGTTTCCTGGTCTACTCGACCGGGAAACAGTGTTTCCCGGTTGACTATTTCGTGCGTAAAACAGTAACTAGAGGGCGATGAGTTCAAAAAATATTACAGCACTGTTCCCGTAATGTATCGTTTACTTGGTTACCATAAACAGCAAAGTGAACCTACAAAAGGTGGAAATAAAAGTAATGAAAAGTTTAAGTAGCGACATCCTGCGATCGCTTTTTGCGAATAATCTAGGACAGGTCGGTTTGGTTTGCCGTGGAATTCTCGAGCTACGTTTCTGCTGACGAAGCCCAAAATAGAGCCGAAACAACTATATAGAGGATTCTCGAGGAATCCACTGCAATCAAAATCGATTTGCAACAAAATTTTTAAAACTTTCATTATGCTTTGACAGCAAGCATGGCCGCCTTTTATGGGATGATTTATTATCTAGCAAATTGACTTCAATTTGTCAATCCCATGGCCTTCTAAATGAAAAGCGAGTTCTATCTGGCCGGGGCAAAAGTGCAGTTCAGGCGTGCTCCGCCAAGCACTGCTTACGGGGCGCTTTCTTAACCTAAAATCTTGACAGTTCTGTCACATGTGAATGGTGGATGAGTTCGTGTAAGAACAATTAATGTTATTTTTGTAAAAATTTGAGCATACTGGATATTATTTACGTTGGAATAAGGTGGAGTATTTATGTCCAATTTCGACAACTTAATTTAGCATTAAGCTATTACTGTTTTAGATTAAAATCTTACTTGCGTATACTCAGAATTTCTGTGGTAAGTTACAACATGTATAATAAAGCTTATTTTCTCACTGTGCGTAATTATCATCGCCCTTTTTAACACGTTTTATTCATAACGCGAAAACTTTTTAAAATGACAGTCTTTCCCTATTACGCAAGCGTACTTCACTCCGACGTGATCAAATGATTTGTGCATGAATCTATAAAGTTTATACCATATAAATTATGTTGTATTACGATAATTACAATATTATTTAATTTTGCGTGAACTCACTTTGATTGACAGTAATCACAGTGCACTTCACTCAGTGCCGTCAGCGCCTAAGGTACTAAATCAACATACTTCATATAGAGGGATAGAGGTAGCGCATTTAGTGATTTTTTATATCTATCCTTGTCGCACAATATTCTCATCTAGGGATAAAAAGAACACAGTCGAAAGTTTGTTAACATTTGAAGTGACGTTTAACAAAGTTACTGTCAATAATTGCAGCTTGCCTTTAAAGTTTCAATTTGTTTGGTATCGAAACTGTTTTCACTTTGTTTTAAATAATACATTTTTGAGTTTAAACTATTGCCGTTGTGACAAATAGAATTCCCTAAAACTGTTGTCTTCCTTGTTGCACTTGCGACAATTGTATTTGTTATCCTTGTTTTTCAATGTTCTCACGAGAGGAATGGGATTACGTTACCTGAACGAAGTGTTGATTTAGTACCTTATCAGCACCCCGTAACCAGCGCCAATGTGTCGATTTTTGGCGTTTTCTCGAGCACAAAAATTAAATGTAAATTTTTCAAAACGCCAGGCCAGTTAGAACTCGCTTTTCATTTAGAAGGCCATGGTCAATCCTAATGCAACGCCAGGTCAAAAAGCGATCGCAGAATGTCGCTACTCAAACTTTTCGGCAAATTTATAGTTCAAAACGTACTGAAGTCTTGAAGAATTAAAAAAATTAAGAAGTTGAAGTTTTCGTTTATTAGGTAGGTATGGCCTTTTTGGTCATTATGATACATTACTTACATTTAAAATGTAATCATCCGGATCGCAGGTGTCCAACGCCCTTCGAAATTCCAAGACCGTGTGCGTTTCATTTTGAGATCCTTTCATTAGTGTATAATTATCGATTTCGTCTCTCACTGGTGCGCTGCCTTGATTCTTGGGTACACCGTGACAATCCTGAAAGTCAAGAAATAAGTTCGCAAATGATTTAAAACATTTCGATTGAATGGAATGTAACATGCATGGTCAACGCAGAAAACAAAATTCAGCAAAGTTAAAAATAAAAATTTATTTAAAAGTTTGAAACACAATCTTAAGATTGTAATAAAATAACACTTGTATTTAACTGTTTCACAACTTTAGAATAGATTTAAATAAATTTTGAATAGTAAAAATAAAAAACAACTTTAGTTGTGAAACAGTTAAATATAAGTGTTATTTTATTACAATCTATTCAAAATGTTTCACCAAAAGCCTACTGCACAAACAATTAAAAATATTAAACAATCTTAAGATATTGAAAGAGAAATAGAAATTGATTGACGCCATACGTAAAGGGGTTGAGCAGGTGCAGAGCGTTGGGGCCAGGGGACTGGGGTCCCCGGTGAGTAAATAACTGTTGTCTCTTGTAAATGATTGTAAACACATGTTATTGTTGCATGAATGCACCATGTCAATGGGAGGCGATGGTAGCGAACGGTACTCGGTAGCCGAAGGAAATGGTGAGTGTTTTGATTACTTAAATTTATGTATACGCATTACCATATTTTAATAACACTGAAAAAAAATGTGTTGGTAATTTTGGCCGCCCTTACAGTTGTTCGGAAAAATATGTCGTTTTCTTTTTAATTCAAAATGTTTATATGCATACACACACAGGCTGTCTTACAAAAAACGCCCCAAGCCATAATTCCTTTATTTATGGACTAATTCTAAAAAACAATGAGACAAATGAAATGAGACTAAAAATACTATAAAGTGTGGTTAGTTAATTTTTTTTTTAATTACCTTCATGGTCAAACGACTGTCAACTTTTATTTTTAAATGGCTCTGTATATTTTTTATTATTGTATCTGGTAGAGTTACTTTTTCTAAATTCAATAATGTGTAACACTTTTAAGTTTTGACCAGCAAATATTGCAGCAAACATTAATAATTGGGTGTGCAAATTTAAGTTGCTATGTGAAAAAAATTGAAAATCGAAATTTAAAAGAGTGGTGTTCACGTAAAATTGTCAAGTATATTTCGAAAAACAACTGCAACGTGAAAATATTAATTCCAAAATCTAAATAGCGACATAAGAATAGAAAGATTAGTAAAAAAATTTGTGCAAATCGGTTTTGATTACAGCGGATTCCTCGAGCAGGCTTTGTACAGCTGTTTCAGGTCAAAAAGCGATCGAAAGATGTCGCTACTTAAAATGTTCAGAAAGATTAGTGTAACAATAATCTACAAAAGTTGCTCATATTCATGACCACCTGTTTCTAGAGTTCCTATATTAATGTTTAGATAAGAGTTGAGCCATGTGGATCCAATATAAAAAACTACTTAATTTTTTAAAATTATTTCCTCCTGTCAATCTTTATTTATTAATGACAAATAGATTGATCGTATTATTTAAGAAATTATATTTGTATTTATAACTGAAGAAGGATATGTAAGAAATATGTAATGTAATTTTACTTAATTTAAAAAGGTAATTCAAACAATTTTGACGTCAAATTTCACATTGCAAAGCTTTTACCACTGCACGTTTTACTGATTCCTTTCCAAAGTTTGCGTGTAACGTTTATACTGTAAAATCTTATTCTGAAAATTGCATGTAAAATACCTAGCTGTTTATTATCGTTTCCTTAATCTTGTGATAATTTGGAATTGATGAAATATGACAGCTTTAAATGCAAAATGTTCAGGAATTTAGTCTTTAAGGAGATTATTTTCAGTATCACTGCAAATAGTGTTGGAATTACGTCCTGTTTAAGATTTCCTCGTTTAAATTGGACAACCATTACATCCTGAAAATGTCACATGCACATATTTAGGTATACAATTGACATCTTCCATTATGCTTACAAAATTTTACCGTTTCTTATCCAAATACCTTTTAATTTTGAATGTTTTTGAAAATGTACGAAACGAAAAGCCTCGATTTGTTCTTTTTTTACAATTAAATGCTGAAATACTTAAGCATATGGTGCTATTCAGAAATATTTGGATTTAACGATTTCAAAATTTAAGAATTGAAGTTAAAGAGCATTTTAAAAGAGGAAGTTAAAGCGTTACTTTTAGAGGTATTCTGAAACAAAGTATTTAAGAAAGCGCTTAAATCGTTGTCATGTGATACATATTAATGGGTGGCTAACTTCAGATAATTGTTGTCACATTAACAGTTTATTTCCAGTTACGTATTTATCTTCTATAATAAATGCCTTCATTACTCTGAAACTTTCAGATCTTCCCTTATTGTGATGTTAACACAAATGCAAAATTTTATTTTTATATCAACTTTCTGATACCTTTCAAGACGGTTTTATTGCATTGCATTGCTATCAGCGAATTAATGGTAATCAGTGTCGAATTATTTCACTTTCTTCTTATTCTACATTTTCAGGAAACTTTCTGGTTATTCAAATATTTGTTACTAGTCTCAATCACGTCTCAATAGCTCTCAAAAGTTAGGGAACATGTTGGGCAATTTGCTCGGCAACATGTTCGTCAACATATCTCCTATTGACCACACACTATGCAAAATGCATTTGCAACTTCAGTTGGTTTCAAAACGCGCGAGTGAAGTGAATAGTTTTTAAACATGTCGGGAGATTTGTCAAAGCAACAAAAAGTGGCAATTGCAGTAGGTTTAACAATAGCGACAGAAAAGACAAGAATAAAAGAAAAATATGGACAAAGCAATGGATTTTAAATCGCAGAAAATACTCCCACATGAATTTATTGCGATAATAGAAATCAACAGAACCAAGAGACTTCCAAAACTATTTACTGATGGATGATACTGCATTTTCCATCCTCTTAAATTTAGTAGATCCTATAGATCAATATTGCTTTATTTTTTAAATGTTTATTTAAATGTTCTTTGTTTTAATGTCCCACAAGCATGGGAAAGATTCATACAATTCGATAAATTCTTTCCAAAATTCTTTGTTATCGCTGAACGACTTTGCGAACGTTGCGTACGATATAAAATTTAGGTTAAATTACATGAGTCAACATGTTACCACGGCGCAACATGCTCAACATGAGAGCAACATGCTCAGGCTCGCGTGTTGGCTTTTGGTTGCTTCTCCAGGAACCAGCAACTTGCGAACATGTTGACGAACCTACCAACACACTGGCGAACTTGTTGCCACGAGCCAAGTTGCCGAGCATGCTCCCCAACATGTTCCCTAGTGAGTGGCCTGCTTTATTGATGGCTGATTCATGTTACTGGGGGTAGATACCTATTATTGCCTAAAGAATTTTCACGAGAACTACTGAAAAGAAAATAAAACGTATACAGAACCTATGCCTATACATTCATGTGCATGTACAATTCGTTTTGTAATTTGTAATTGACCTTCTAATAACTCTTTCGTTATTATCAATTATTATTAAAATAATCATTTCATTAATTTGCAAGTGATAGAACACGGCACATTTTTTTAGTAATCATTTGAAACCATAGAAACAGTCTAGTTAACTTGGAATTTAAGCTTTTATGGAGGCGATTTTGTCACCGTAAATCTTAAAGGCGACGGGTCACTGCGCGCGAAACTAAGCTAAGCGAAACTAAGTTTTTTGAAAATTAGATCCAACGTAATCTTACGCGGACGAGGCAACTGAGCAAAGATAAATCTTGTTTTATATCTTTGCTATCCTAACTTCGCTTCCCTTAGCTCTAGTTGCCACGTTCGCGTAATATTATGTTGGATCTACTTAATTTTCAAAAAACTTAGTTTCGCTTAGCTTAGTTTCGCATTCAGTGGTCGCCGGCCTTAAAGTGTTATTTAAGAAATTTACAGTTAAAAGTTTCGTCCAGAATCGCATTTTCACTTTAATTCTTTTAGGGCCGTTTTCATAATAGTGCTAAAAGAGACTTTAATTTAAAGTCACTTTAAGCATAGGAAAACTAAGGGCCGTTTTCATAATAGAACTTTAAATTTAAAGTGACTTTAACCTATAAAAATACATTAGTTTTCCTATGCTTAAAGTGATTTTAAATTAAAGTCTCCTTTAGCACTATTATGAAAACGGCCCTAATGTGTTTTTATAGGTTAAAGTCACTTTAAATTTAAAGTTCTATTATGAAAATGGCCCTAAATCTTAAAGTTTAAAGTATTAAAGAGTTAAAGTTGCTTAAATTTGTATTGTGAATAGCACCATAAATCTCAAAACTAAATTGTCAAACTATATAAAATCATATACTCCTTGAAACTGGTTCCAAACAATTAAAATGTTCATCATACATGGCCCAATTCTTGTCTAACTTATATACAGGAACTCTACCTGTTTCAACACAAAGCTGACTTTTAGTTACTCCGTAAGTCGCAAGTGTCAAGAGGTATTGCACGACAAGTGTTAATAATAATTCTATCCCTCAATAATTCTTCATTTTTAGGACGTGTTAAATAAACGCGATCGTGAAGAAAACTCCACAACCAAAAGTCTAGTGGCGTAAGATTGGGGGAACGTGCAGGCCACCGAACTGGTCCGAAAGTTCCTTTAACCATGGCATACGTCAATTAAAAATGTAAAATTATGACGCTTAAAAAATAAAGTTTACAGTCGTTTGACTATGAAGATAATTAAAAAGCAATTAAACTAAACACACATTATGGTGTTTGACTGGAATATCAGAAGTTACTGT
Organism: Dorcus hopei; assembly: GCA_033060865.1. Lineage (NCBI taxonomy): Eukaryota > Metazoa > Arthropoda > Insecta > Coleoptera > Lucanidae > Dorcus > Dorcus hopei. The sequence goes on along the minus strand of CM065421.1, from coordinate 32,732,502 downwards.
GCAGAGTGTTTTGAAAAAACACAAACTTCATCCCTAATTCCTCAGAAAGTACATGGTCTAGAAAGAAATGATGTGAATTTTTTTCGCATAGCAACTTACATTTGCACACTCAATTCTTTCATTAATGTTTTCTGCAATATTTGCTGGTCAAAACTTAAAAGTGTTGCACATTATTGAATTTAGAAAAAGTAGCTTTAGCAGATACAATAATAAAAAATATACAGAGCCATTTAAAAAATAAAAGTTGACAGTCGTTTGGCCATGAGGGTAATTAAAAAGAAAATTAATTAATCACACTTTATAGTGTTTTTAGTCTCATTTTATTTGCCTCTTTGTTTTTTAAAATTAGTCCATAAATAAAGAAGTTATGGCTTGGGGCGCTTTTTGTAAGACACCTTGTATATATACATATATACCACGTGTCCACCAAGCGTGGTTTCCTTTTCTGGTGTCTAAACTATTTAATATAGAAAAAAATTCACACGCTATCATCCTCTAATAAAAAAACTGTATACGTTAAATTTATTTGCAATTACACAGGGTGTTCATTTTACAAGTGTCAGCAAGTACCTTTAATATTTTAAATGGAATGCCCTACAAATTATTACGAATTTATCTATCAATTTGGAAAATATTTTATTAACATATTTCTATACCTAAATCTAGTATTTACCGAGATAAATGCCGTCAACGAAGAAAGATCATAAATGCAGGCCCTTATTAAATTGCTTTTATCTTGCTTAATTGAAGAGTCTTCATTATCACTTATTAGCGTGTAATTACACATTTAAGCTAAGTAGCGCTATATTAAACAAACCTGAAGACTACGCAGATCGTTGGTGGCTGGACGTTCTGCTGAATTTAGAAGTGAAATATTTCGAATTTTTCTTATGGAACACTCCGTAAGTAAAATCATCGACCAATGTAGAATTTTGAAAAGTGCTATTTTCTAACTAAGTAAAAAACACTCGGTATATCTAATAGGGGCACAATAGGTTTTCTGACAAGCAAAAATTATTGCCGTAAAAAGTTTTTCGGAAAAATTTCTGATTCTGTATATCTCTTTTTATTTTTCATTTATATTTTACATCGCCTCTTATAGTATACAGGGTGTCCACCGAGTGCCGCGGTCTTCTCTACCGTCTATAGTATATAAGATAGAAAAAAAATTCAAACGAGCAAAGATGTAGCTCAGTCAGCTCTACTTCATAAAATCATTTTTGGCTATACAGAGTGTTCAGTAACTGAGAGCCATACCAAAGTTATATTTTTTTAAATGGAACACCCAATATATTTTTACATATTTCGAAAGTACGCATAACGGATAGGTAATAACCAAAAAATTAGGAAGTTTTACTTAACAGTTTGTAAGATATTGATGTTTAAGTGTAAAAAATTGCCATAATATGAGTGCTTATATCTTTGTTATTTATTTACATTTCGTCTTGAATTTTTGTAGGTACTCAACACAATATATTTTCTACAGAGATTTCAAAACAACTTCGGTCTATCAGTTATTATGTGTACAGGGTGTTGTTTTGCAAAAGAGAAATTTTCTCAAAATTTTCAAATGGAACACACAGTATATCTAGACTCTCGTGAAACACTGTTTTAATAAGCTTTCACAAAACGCCAAATGTATTTGTCTAAACTGAAGAAGTCGTGAGACAAAAATTAATAATTTTTCTTTCATTCAATGTTGACGTTATTTAGCCTTTCCGACCGGTTCTTCTCTTTTGATTTGGTGATAAATCAATGAAAATGTTTTATTTTTAAAGGTAATTGAATATATTCCTGTTAAAATAATTCCTATTTTTCTTTACTTTGAAAATAACTATATAACGTTAAAATAATACATAATTAAAAAAAATAAAATTTAGAATCATGTTGCCCTTTGCTAGAAAATAGGAAAACAGTTGCTATAAATTTTTAATTGACAGAATAATTATTAAGATTAGTAAATAACATTATTTTTACAGCTTTGTATTTTTTTATGATAACAAAATGCATTTTAATAATGAAAAGTTACGTGACATGACATACCTACTAGGAAAAGACAACCAAAACTGTCTTTTGGCATCTAGATTATATTCGCAGCATTATCCTATGAGAAGACACCCGGATTATGGAGTTTTTCAAAGATTGAAAGAAAGATTCTAAACGCCAGGAAACATTAAATACAGTAAAAATGTTATTAAAATAACGTTATGTAAATATTTTCAAAATAAAGAAAAATAGGAATTAGTTTAACAGGAACATATTCAATTATGTACTCTGAACAAAAAATAAAACATATTCATTGATTTATCAGCAAATCAAAACAGAAGAACCGGTTGGAAAGGCTAAATAACATCAAAAAATTAATAATTTTAAAATTATTAATTTTTGTGTCACGACTTCTTCAGTTTAGACAAATACATTTGGCGTTTAAAGCTTAGTGAAACAGTGTTTCATGAGAGTCTAGATATACTGGGTGTTCCATCTGAAAATTTTGAGAAAAATTATCTTTTGCAAAACTCAACACCCTGTACACATAATAACTGATAGACCAAAGCTGTTTTGAAATTTCTGTAGAAAAGATATTGTATTGAGTACCTACAAAAACTCACGACGAAATGTTAATAAATAACCAAAATATAAGCGCTCATAATACAGCATTTTTTTACACTTAAACGTCAATATCTTACAAACTCTTAAGTAAAAGTTCCTAAATTTTTGGTTATTACCTATTCGTTATGCGTACTTTCGAAATATGTAAAAATATACTCGGCGTTCCATTGAAAAAAATATAACTTTGGTATGGCTCTCAGTTACTGAACACTCTGTATAACCAAAAATAATTTTATGAAGTAGAGCTGACTGAATTACATCTTAGCTCGTTTGAATTTTTTTTCTGTCTTATATACTATAGGCGGTAGACAAGACCGCGTTACTCGGTGGACACCCTGTATAACGGTATTAGGCCTAGGGATGCTCAAAACAGTAAAATGAATCGATTCAATCGAATCGATTGTGTGGAATCGATTCAGATGAATCGATTCAATTTAAACACGTAGAATCGATTCGATTCAGTACATATACCGTCTGTCTTATGAAAAACGCACGACACTATAATTCCGTTATTAATGATCCGATTTCAATAATTCAAAAAGCACATAAGACTGGTTTAAAAATACTACAAAAGGATAGTATTTTAGATTTTTTTAAATATGACATTTTTGTCAGACGATAGTCAACTTCTTTTTTCAAATGGCGACAGATATTCTTTTTTACTTAGTTTGATAAAGATTTATTTTCTGAATTCAATTATTTAAAAGTCGTTTTCGAAACATCAAATTTGGGGGGGGGGGATAATCGAAAAACTTTCGGAAAAGTAAAACACACCGTGCGGCAGAGCTGGGGTACTGATTACCAAATTTTACTGCAAGTAAAGTACTGAATACTTTTAGTAATTGAAGTACTTTACTCCCAGTACTTTTGATTTTGCGTTACTGGTACTTGAATGTTAAGTACCACACAAAAAGTACTGGTACTGGGTACTGATTGATACATTATTTGTAATAAGTAATACTGCATACTTGGAAATGTACTTAAAGTACTACCACATAGTGTAGAAATTATCTCCAGTACTTCTAGTTACTCTCAGTATAGTGAAATATTTCTAGTATTCTACTAACTGCAAGTTCGCAGAAATACTGGAAGTAAGAATAAAGTAATATCGAAGTTTGTTTGTATTTGTTTACGAGTTTAGTTATATTGCAAAAGAAACAAAACAAAATAATAATTATAATAAATCCATTAATTAAGACAATACTATACTATACTGCAATAGTTTATATTGATTTAAAAATTGTCGTAATAAAAATACGTACGATACGATGGACATTCACTCCGATACCATTAATTTTATGATTTAAATTAGTTGTTTTTCATATGTGATTGTAACCATTAATAAATAAGCAAACAACGATTTAAATATTATAATTATGACTCTAATAATTATTAACAAAAATTGTATTAATAAAACCGCTAGTTGGGAGTACCATAAAATATTGTAAGTACATTAAAGCAATGCAAGTAGTATAAAGTACTGAAACTACTGTAAAGAGTGGATACTTTGATACTGGTACTGGAATTTCTCTGTTTTCAGTAAAATACTTAATACTTCAAGTACTTCAGCCAAGTACTGGTACTGATACTAGATTTCAAACGAGAAATTGTGGAAACAGAGTACTGGGTACTGCCAGTACTTTGTTGCGGTACTTGCAACAGCTCTGCCGTGCGGGTACTCAAATTAAAGGTCTCAAAGAGGAAAGTTCTTGAATTTTTTTGAACACTAAGAAAGACATCTAACTCTAACGAAATTGACGTTGCTGTTTCTTGGGTTTCTTAAAAGCTTCGTGATTTCTTAAATTTTTTTCAAGTCTTCTAAATTTCTGACGGTTAGGAACTTGTCTATTAGGAGAGCGAGCTGCGTAAAGGCGCTCAGCTTGACCAGAATTTTTGTGGCACTCTAAAAACACTTGCACCGTATCAGTTAATTGATTGTTATCCATAATGAAATAATCAATGGTATAATAAAACAATAACAAGACGGTAACAAATAATACAAACAAGAATAAATGAAAACAAGTTGATAGGTAAATACTTAAATCGTAAAAGATAGTTACTGTTTTGTGCAATTTGGTAGGAATCCAAAGCATACTTGAAATTTTTATTAAAAAAACAATTTCCATTTCTAAAAAACATTCTATAAAAAATATCAAGTTGAAATAAATCGTTGAATTCCGAAAATAAATCTCTATCAAACTAAGTAAAAAAAATATCTGTCGCCATTTGAAAAAAAAAAGTTGACTATCGCCTGATAAAGATGTCATATTTACAAAAATCTAAAATGCTATCCTTTTGTAGTATTTTTAAACTAGTCTTATATGCTTTTTGAATTATTGAAATCGGATCATTAATAACAGAGTTATAATGTCGTGCGTTTTTCATAAGACAGACGGTATATATTACCAATTTCTATTCTTGAAATTAAAACTTATGTCGCAGCATCATATTTTATGGGTCCATTGCAGTGTTTACAACGAACAGATTTGCTGTTATCAGTAATAAAATGCTTCCACATTTCACTTGTTTTAGAAGGCATTGTTCTACACTCACACTCAAATGCAAGATACATATATACCTACTGTTCAAGTGTGCAACGCAAATTTTTACTCGTTAATAGTCAAAGAAATTTCTGTAATTTAAAATGTTCTGTTTTATGTCTTGCACTTTCGCTACCCGCAATTTTATCATTTTGAGCTATTGGCTGCCAGTAACATATAGATGGCGTGGTGATAAAAATTGGTTGTATGTCCACACCTGTCCAATTCGATTCTTGAATCGATTCACACCATATTGAATCGATTCGATTCTTTCGATGCATCGCTTGCAAAGAATCGATTCAACTATAAATCGATTCGATTCTGAACATCCCTAATTAGGCCGCTATGCTTGATATAACGAACGAGAATAAGTTCTATGGTCGAGGCTATAAATTATCCGAGTTTGTTATATGCATATCGGCCGTATGTTGTTTTATAGTTTTCGTAATACTAAACGGTCGTTATGGATAGCATAACAACCATGGAAACAATGCAGTTATAATGAAATAACATTCAAGTATTACGAAAAAATTTTAATGGGGACGCATTACTTTCAACGCTCAGTCTATCTTAGACCGAAAACACCTGGAAATGAAGTTTTCACATATATATTTATGTATAAATTACGAAGTAGATTAAAAACGAAGTTAGTTTTAAATATATGAAGTGAACTCCTGGGATAGCGATAAGTTCGGAAAATCAAATTAAATCCTTTGATCAATGTACTCTCTGAGAACAAAAGCTTTTTTCCATTAGTTTTCAGTTTGAAATTTATTACTGGAGCTTTGAATTAATTTTTTAATATTTCACGTGCATTCTTGAAACCAGATGATTGACGAATCAACCTTTCATCACAGCTACATGTACGTACATAAAAAAAGGCGTAAAAAATGAATGCTTTGTCGTTTGCTGCACCGAAATTTTCAATTTTCTGGTCTTTGAAGTGCTAATTATTTCGGGTAGTACAAACTCGCTCGCCGAAACGCCATCAAGGTTGATTGTGTTGATGTGCGAAACGATCACTCAATCGCCTCGATTACGATGCGTGAAATTAGAGTCAATAAAACGTGCTGACACTCGTGAGACTAGAATTTGTTTCCTATTTGCGACACGTACTCACCTGAAGAACCACTCGGCCAAACTATCAACTAATGAATAATAAACGAGCTGAGGGGAATCTGTGGAGAAACGTTCAATTTTTCAGGCTCTATACGACGACGAGTTAGAAGATTACGAAATTTTAGTCGCACATTAAACTGCGATCATAAATTTGCCATTTTTAATAATGTATGAAAACGAAGGTTAGAAGCTTTTACCACTGTGCATATCATCGTCGCATCGTAATTGATTAATGTTGCCGAAGAGCTTTTACTTTTGGATATTCAAAAACTAGTAAGTATTAGAGAAAAAAACGCATACGCATAAGTTCTATAAGAAAACATTCTGTTGCGACGATAGAGCGGACTGTAATAATGCTGGATTCTTTTTAATTTGCATTTCTTGAACGAATTTAACTTGATTCTAATATTTAGAACAAAATATTTGTGTGCTTTTTGAAACTGCTTATATTGTGATACTCTCTTTTGTTTTTTCTTTACAATCTTGATAAACCTGAACATAGTCCCCGCCCACGGTGCGGTGAATTGAATACTAACGGTGGCAGCATTTCGGCAAGCGAGATAGAGAGCCGTTACGTCATCGCTCCTCCTTTTACACAATTATTAACCAATATTAACTGTCACGGTTGACAGTTGTATTAGAGGGAGAAGCGGGTATGCGATGACGTAACAGCTCTCTATCTCGCTTGAATGCTGCCACCGTTAGTATTCAATTCACCGTGGTCCCCGCCTCGAACATTAAAAGTGTTCAATTAAAATGGTGAGTATATACATACATGAAATAATAAAATTAAATAGAAAAACTGAAATGAAGTAGTTAAATTTGCAAACTTCCTATATCTATTAATATGTTTAATAATAGTTCAATTGTTTTCTGGCACTGGAAGCACACACACTTTTGTTATGGCACGTTTTGAAAAAAACTTTTGCGGTCTTTACTGTGATTACTCGAACAGTTCCTCCACTGTCAGGATGAACTTCTCCAGCCAATGGCACAAGGAGGAGAATTTTCATTTTTTAAGATGAACAATCGCCAATCTTGATATTTTTGGATTGAAGCTTCCATTTTGATTTTTGTTGTAGATTGTGTAAATATTCATTTGACCATCGTTTCCAAAATTGTTGTTTGATTTGTTGAAGAAATTGATATCGATTGAATGTGTTGGTTGAGACTTCTTTTAAGCTTGGATCTGGGACCGAGACCAGTGGTTTACCAATGGGAAAATGAGAAGGAGTTAATGGTTCCAGATCGTTTGGATCAGCTGACATTGAATATAAAGGACGCGAATTGACAGTTGCTTCAACTTGCGTAAGTATGTTCAGAAATTCCTCATATGTTAATTTTGAATTTCCAAGAACTCTCAGCAAATGATGTTTGACAATTTTTATTGCTCCAAAATGAGGAGCGCGTGGAGGAATAAAATGCCATGCAATGCCTTCATTTGCACATCCAATAATCACTTCATCACTTGAATTTATAAGAAATTTATGTAATAATTGTAATTCTTTTTTTGCTCCCACAAAATCGGTAGCATTGTCGAAATAAATACTTGAAAAACAAATATACGCCTTTATTAATTTAGAACCATTTTATTGCGTATTAAAAATGGACCAGCATAGTCTACACCAGATTGTAAAAGGGGCAGCAGCAACAACTCTGCTCTTGGGAAGACCTGCCATTTACTGATCGTGGTTGAAAACGAAAACATTCGATACATTTTCTAACGACACTTTTTGCTGTATTCATGCCAGAAGTTGGCCAATATTTTTGCCATACAGCTGATAATAACAATTGAGGAGGAGCATGGCATAAAACTTTATGCATGTTTTCAAATATTAGTCTAATCAAATAACGCTTTCCACTTATGAGCAACTGATGCCTTCCATCAAATAACAAATGAGCGTTTTTTAATCTTCCACCAATCCGTAATAATCCTTCTTCATCAAGGAATGATCCGTAATAATCCTTCTTCATCAAGGAATGATGAGAGACTTAATAAATTATTTTTTAAATTGACATTGTTTTTTGTGGTTAATAAACCAATTTCGTTTGAAAAGCATTTAATTTAAATTTACAGTTAGTTCTTGTCCGATGAAATTTGTATCACAAAATCTTTTAAGCGGACACTAAATCGCGCACTTTACACTTTACGTTTCGTAGTCGTTCGACCGCTTCGTCAGAAGAATTTAAGCTAATTTTATTAATCTTTTCATGCTTTCGTTTAATTCATCTACTGTGAATGAACCTGTTAATGAACCATGTTCATAGGTTACTTTACAATTGCGTGAAAAGCTTAAGCAATAAGCCATAACTCTTTTCAAGTGAGTTAAATTAGAAAATTTATAAAATGGAAAGAAGTGTAGTGATACTGTAGTAAGAACTGTATATTTTCGTTTCACTTCAGGAGTAGATACATTTGATGATTGTTGAAAAATTTTTGGCCATTCGTTTTTAAGAAGAATTAACCCTGATGAACCATTCCATCAAAGAGAATAATTAATTAGATTGTTAGGAAGAACTCATCTTGATGCTAAGTCAGCAGGCTTGTCCTTTGAAGTAACATATTTCCAATTTTCAACTTTAGTTAATGATTGAATTTCTGAAATCCTGTTTGAGACAAATGTTTGAAGATGACTAGATTCTGTTTTCATCCAACATAAGACAATTTGTTAATCAGTCCAGTAAGTACATTATAAATTTAGAGTAAGAGCTTGCGCAACCTTTTTTACTAATCTAACTAGTATTTGTGCACTAATTATGAACTACATGAGGAATCGTGACTGTCTTCAGTGGAGCTACCTTCGTTTTGCACAAAGTTGTTGAATGTGAATATTTCCTTGTTGATCAATACTCCGAAAATAAATACATGCACCATAACCTTGCTGAGATGGATCGCTAAAACCATGTAACTGTGCAAAATTAAAATTTGAATAAATTACCTACATACAGTAATTGAGCTTTAAATTCATTCAATTCTTTTTCTAAGTCCTTTGGAATCGTATCATCCCAGTCAATATGTAGAAGCCATAACTTTTGAATAAGAATTTTAGCTAGTAGAACACAAGGACTAATTAGACCTAATGGATCAAAAATAGTGGATATATAGGATAATACTGCACGTTTTGAACAGTTCTTTTGCATTGAAAATGGTGGAACATTATAAGATATAATAGCCTCATTTGGTTTCCAATGTATTCCAAGAGTTTTTGTTTAACAATTAGCAGATAAAGAAATAACTTTTAAGGGATTAGTACTTGCACTGAAGGAAGCTAGGATTAATTGAAATCCATTTACGTAATGGAAATTGAGCACTCATCAAAATCTCAGAAACATGCTTACATAAATTAATATCTTTTTCTTCATTCTTAAAACCCGTGATTAAATTGTCCAGAAGAAATTGTTTTCAATGGTATTAGAAGAAATAGGAAATGAAACCTTATGATTATAAGCTAATTGTTTTAAACAGCTTATCGCTAAATATGGAGCAGATGATGTGCCGTACGTAACTGTATTTAATTTATAAACAGATAGGTTGCTATCTGGGCTTTTCTTTCAAAGAACTTTTTGGAAACATCTGTCATCGGGACGAATTAAAATTTGTTTGTACATCTTTTCAATGTCTGCATATACTATAAATGAAAATTGCCTAAACCTAAGTAAAATTGAAAACAATGACAATCGGACCAATATGTAATAAACTGTTAAGTGACCACCAGAATTTGTAAAAGCTGATACGACAAAAATACAACGCGCAACTTAGTTGTAAGACTGTCTTGTCGTAATACACCATGAGGAGGAAGAAAATAGGAATTGTTGGTTTCATCAAGAGAATTTTCGAGAGACATATGACCAGTTTGCTCATATTCATTTATGAATTGTTTATATTGATTAAAATATTCATCATTTGAATCTATTTTTTTTTCTAAATTGAGAAAACGTTTTATAGCCTTCGAACGATCTGGAAGAACCTACAAGAGAAAGAGAATGTTTAAATGGTAGTCCAACAATAAATCGGCCATTTGAAGCTCTGGATACATTATTATTGATGAAATGTGTTTCACACAACGAATCATCTTGCGACAAGAGTTTGTCAGAATTGTTTCGATAATCTTCAATTTCCCAAAATTTTCGAATATCATTTTCAAGGCTTAAGACATTTGAAAAATTGCAAATTGTTTTTTCTACAGGCCTATTGATTGAACCAGTTACCAACCAGCCAAAAATTGTATTCTGCAGACTCGGTAAGTGTTTACCTAATGAAATTCGACCATCACGAATGAAATTCCAAAAATGAGTTGCTCCAATGAGAATGTCTATATTACTTGGAATATTAAATTGATCATCAGCTTAATGAATATTTTATGAAATATTGCAATTGTTAATATCAAGTCGATAGGAGGGCAACTTAGCTGTAATCTTTGGAAGGATAAAACAAGGAATAGTTGTGGAAAAATTATTGTGCATTGATTTAACAATTAGTGAGTATTTTGACTTCAATTGAGTTGTCTGCAGATTTGAGCCCATTACTTGTATATTTGTGGATTGTTGTGTTAATTTTAATTTATTGTAAAACTGTTCTGATATACCGTGAGTTTTTTATATCTCTGAACATATACAAATATTCCTATGTTCAGTTTAAAAAAAAAACATGTCAATGCATTGCAGGATATGGAAGTAATCTCCTAGCAATTTTCAACAAAATAAATGTGCTGTCAGTGTTAATTATGAAATGTCATGATTTAAATCCCGAAATCTTAAGAAAATCTTTGTAAGTATAAGATAATTGCTTAGCACATTGTTTAAAACGTGAAGGAGAACATTTCGAACATTTATTACAGTGTTTTTGTTAACAAAATAAATCTTAAAATTACTTTACTGAAACTCGTTTTCTTTCATCATAGGTAGCTGGTATACCCTTGCAATGCATTGACTCTTTTTTTTTAACTGAACATAGGAATATTTACATTGTATGTTCAGAGTTAAAAAAAACTCATGGTACAAGGTGGGGCAAAAGTAATGTCATAATGTGAATTGGCTGCCATTTTGTTAGAAATGAAAAAAATTGGGCTCTGTTTTGACGGAAAGTTTATTTAAAGGTGTCAAATTGATGACATTAAGTTGAAAAAATGATATCAGTCAAATGACCACTTCCTGAGTTGATGCATATTTGTGTTCGTTTTACGGTATTTTGAATTGGCCACTTCTTGTGATATCTCTAGTGGACCCAATTTGCACGAGACGTTCGGCCAAACGCTTAATTTTTCGCGCGCATGATGCAGGACGACGAGGAAAACGACGACGAAATTCACGCTGCCTTAAAACAACAGACCGGAAATTGGTCAAATAAGTTGTAACAATAATTCCGCGTTGTTCAGGTGTGTATATCGCTCCATTGCTTGTTGTCAACTAATTCTCTATCTGTCTACAACATATGTAAATGTCAAAGCACAATAACAGTTGACGCCATTTGCAAAAATTGTGGCACATTCACATTATGACATTACTTTTGCCCCACCTTGTATAAGCTATTCACGAACTCTTCAAACTCAGAGTAGGCCATGCTAGGTGACATTTTTATTGGTACCTCCAAGTGAAAATGTTCCGATCTTTATATTTTTGAAAACTGACGCCGAAAAACATCGATGATTTTTAGCATTTTGACTTAGTATTAAAAAGTCACAAGTAATTATTTGTTTTAATGTTATTATTTTACTTTCTTCATGCCATCGTAGAGTATAAGAAGCAATAGGGGCATTCAACAAACAAATCGATTTATTACAATCAGATTGTATTGAATCGATTTAAATCGATTTATGAAAACACTGAACGGTGGCGTGACCGGTATAACCCTATTTTCTATATTTGGTATTTAACTTTTCAACAATAGCAGTATCACAATATATTAGCAGTGTGGTTAAGTTATTTCTCAAATAAATCCCTGAAATAAACAAATATACTGTTATAAACAACTCGCACACATGACACAAACTACAACGACATATTTAATCGCAGTTGAATCGTAAATTTTTTACGATGGACAATTTAATGATCGATGTTGAATCGATTCAGATGCGTTGAACGCTAAACCGTATGCAATCATAAATCGATTGTGAATCGATTGCGTCCGTTGAATGCCCCTAATATAGTCGATAGAACTGACGTTAAAGTGTCAGAAGTCTACGGGTGGGTTTACAGAAATGAAATCAAGTATTTAATTACGATTAACTATTTGATTGAGATTAAAATTAGCGTTGCCTTAGTTTAACAATTTGATTTCTATGGCAACACGAATCAAATAATTAATCGCAATTAAATATTTGATTTCCTTTCTGTAAACCCACCCTACATTTGTCACATATTTCAGTCATAGTTTAACTTTAACCTTTAGTTTATTTGCATAGGAACAATTGTTTTTACAATTGTTACTATGGGAATAAACTAAAGGTTAAAATTAAACCATGACTGAAATACCGTTCTTTCAAAATACATGTACGTAACTTCGAAAAAAGTGCATGGTCCACTAGAGTCTAAAAAGATAATGGATAATACCGTGATTTTATTTTAATATGAAACATTGCTGTTCATATTACTGTGGAAACTAATTCCAATTTTTAAAAATGTCGCTGCATGATCGTCGTCGTTAGGGTTTCTAATGTCATGTCAAATCAAATTTGTCCATTTTAATTTGGAACATCTTGCAGGTGAAGAAAGTTAGTGAAAATGTATCAGGAAGAATTACCTTTGGACAAATAACTAATGCAATTAACAACTTTTATAATCGTTTAGGACATAGGTTCTCAAACTAATTTCGTCTACCGCCCACTTTGAGAATCAATAATTTTCTAGCGCCCCCTAAAATTTTTAACTTTACTCATCTTAAAAATCACAATCGCAATCATTACTTTAATAACTTATAGCCTGCCATATACGAGTCTTATCTTGTTTCCCCCAATTTTCTCTGTGCCCTTTACCGCCCCCCTGTAGGCCTCTAGTGCCCACAAGGGGGCGTTATCGCCCACTTTGAGAAAGACTGGTTTAGGATATTGGATGGAGGTAAATGAATAAATTTTTGAAAACTTGTTGTGGTGTTCGTTTTGAATTAAAGAATTTCTGTTTTCCTTATGTTTTAAGTTTACTTATTTTAAACTAAAATAAACTTATCTAATGTAATTAAAAGTCGCTATTATTTTATAGTACAAGTATATCGAAATCACTAATAACTAATAACTAATATTTTAAAAATGACAGTTTAATTTACAAATTGTAAATGTTGCTATGGATTCTCAGATTCGTACGTAGCAGCAATGTTTTGTGTTAAAATAAATTCACGGTATAATTAGATTGTGAACCTGAATCTAATAGTGTTTTTTCAGTGTGTTTTCGACTATATAAATCATACACCAAAACTACTGCCGTAGAAAGAAGTGTATAATTTTGTTGACTGATACATGACAAAGAAACTTCAACATTAGATTGTGAAATTTAAGTTCACTAATTTTGTTAACTTTTGATTTGACATCAAGTTTTATAAAGTTTTGCGCTTTTCACGCTTTGCTTAAAAGTGGGTTGTGAAAAGTGCGTCTGTTGTCATGGTAATAATGTAAACACAAGACTTCTTCAAATAGATGAGCGAGTTGTAAAATAAGTTAAAAATCGTGCGAGAGAAAGATGCGATAAACGTCCAACATGCACTAGAAGGGGTAGTCCTCGAACACAACCCTGCTCTAGTGTTTTATGACGTCTTTATAAAAACTGCAGACGCACGCATATCAGACGTTTTGAAACAAAAGACGATGAGCACTTGTGGTAGGTCATTTTTTTATTTTTGAGCTAGACTATTGATATTTACAGAATTAATTCTCTTACGTAATGAGGAATAATATTAATAAGTGAAACTTAGTCGGTTACACCCTGTATATGAATGTATTTGATGCTATTGACGTCTTGTTTCAAGAGCTTTAAATTTCGACTGGAATATGTATCAAAGTCAATACATATTTCTTTCAGGAATTTTCATTAGAATCAATAAATTTCGTTTAGTTTTTATTATTTTCTGCGCTAGTGAAATAATATTTTTAGTAATATCCATCAAATTGATTATGATAAGAAAAATAAGAAAGTTGACATCACTTCCGGCGAAACTGGAAATTCTACTCAATTGTATGTCTGAAAATTCATTTTTTTGTTTAATATCTCCTTTCCAAATTTAATGTGGATTAAAAAATTAAAAATTTATAAGGCGTGGAACACCGGGATATTTGGTCTTTTATAAAGAGGTTTTTATTTTAGTAATTGTATGGTTTAAAAAATAATTTTCAAGAAATTACGAATCGGCAGATTTGCCTTCTCGTTTATTAACTTTTTTCGTTTCCTACATATAACGGTTAAATTAAAACAGCATATCTTAAATATTACAAAAAATTTACAAATTCGCAATTCATTAACTTTTTCCCGTCATTTACAGACGCCAATGTTATAAGCTGCTTTATATAATTACAATGAAATTTTTAGCAGACGCAAAGAGCTGCTTAAGTTTCACGCTACGGGAAACAAGTTATTACAAGTTTTCTGAGCTTTTTCTCTGATTCGTCTTTTTTTAAATCCAACTTGGAAAATTAAAGACATCGTAAAAGCACCGGTAAAAGCGGTACTTTTCTAATTTACGCGGATATTAAGTTATCAAGACCGGAAGTAGATGGCGCCATTTAAGTGATTTCCGTTCTCAGTTGCAGACCGGTTTTAATTTAAATGTTTATTGCATACTATGAACTTCCTTTTCTGTCCTTCGATGTTAATTAATCACCCAAATATACTATTACAAATCATAAATACAATTATAAACAGTTAATATTTAAACTAAAAGGAAAATAAGCGCAAATTGATTACCCAGGGGCTCGAAAGCAAAATTACTTTGTAGCAAACGAAGAGTTTGTGTGAAGAAACTTTAACGACATTAACACAAAAGTGGTAGGTTTGTTATTCTTGGGCGCGGACAGCATTTAAACAAATTTTTACGGGCGTATGATAATGAAATATTTGCATTTGGCTTTGTTCGCTTCCCAGTTAAAATTTTTACTTTAAACAAGGGAAATGGAAATGTCTGCCTTCGTTACGTGGCGTCAGAGTTACGAAAAGACAGAGGCTTAATCTTATGTAAATTCGAAATTAGGTAAATGCATAATTTTTGTTAGAAAGTTTTTGCCGCAGATTTAACTAAATACATGTATTTGCCGACTTATTATAATTTAATTTATGTCCAATCTCACCAATTATTCTTAAACACCGACTTTGTAAAGAACTGCTTAAATTTAAATACTTCTTAAATTCTTCCAATTTGTTGCACCAACCAATATAAGTCGTGTCTTTAATTTAAGAATTGCTTATGCATCATAGGTAGCCGCAAATGCATTTTAATACAGTTGGCAGGTTTGAATTATAGTTACTGCGGTATCCGTTCAGTACAAATTATGCTGATACTAGAGTCGTATTTCTTTCAAGCTCTAAACTGATCAAACTGAACGCAATGAATCTAATATTGAGAATACATAAGGTTCATTATCATTGCTGTCAGTTTTAAGTTATCTTATCAGATCAGCTTAGAGTTTGTCG
Source organism: Dorcus hopei (assembly GCA_033060865.1). Taxonomy (NCBI): domain Eukaryota; kingdom Metazoa; phylum Arthropoda; class Insecta; order Coleoptera; family Lucanidae; genus Dorcus; species Dorcus hopei. Next base: position 32,716,624 of record CM065421.1, on the reverse strand, counting down.
GTCAATTGAAACAAATACGACTTAAGCCCGCAGCTTTATAATGCCGGTTCAACTTTGAGCTAAAGCTTAAACCCATAGCAACGATTATTTAAACAATTGTTGCGAAGGGTTTAAGCTTCAAATCAAGGTTGAACCGGCATTGTAAAATTGGGCGTTAGTATACGATAGCTCACATATTGCTTAGCTAATTAGATTGAAGTGAAAATTGAAATTCTCTCGAAAAGAAAAGGTAGGTATTGAAAGTTCTAAATTATAGTTCCTTTTAAAACTATCAATAGATAAATTTCGGAGAGAATACTGGGACTTGTTTTGCATTTGGAAGCTAATACAGGGTTATTCACACAAACCGTTCATAAAAAGTTTTCAAGGAAGAAGTTTAGATAGAAATTTAAAATTTGCGGAACAGAGATATTTCGAAAGGAGTTTTTCAAATAAAACATAAAATTGAAGTGACTCGCTTCAGTAACTCGTTTAATTATATGAATTACCGTTGATTTGTGTATGCCACCAAAATAAGCTAAGCTTAACTGATGGCAACCAGTTGCTTACGTTAGCAATTGAGAAGGTTCTCTCAAAAACCTACTTTGTCTAAAAAAATCGAAAAATAAGTTTTCGGTTGTTATTATATTCGTCTATGTACCAGAGACATTATATTCTTTAAAACCCTAACTAATAGCTGTGGATGTGATGAATGACATAAAATTTTTCATACTTCACACTACTTTTAATTTTTTAATATTTTTTGTTCTTACGGTTTTCCCCGTATTTGGAAGTATTTGTATACACACTAAATTTTTACACATGTTTCCTGTAGTTTTATTTAATCAATAATCATATGTTGTGAATGTTATATGTGAATAAGACATGTAAAACTGTCGCCTTTGTCAGTTTGAAATGCTGAAGGCATAACTTATCTGGTATTCCGCTGAAGTGGTCGTTTCTGACAAAAATCTGTCTAGGAATGCCATTCAATATTAAATCTACTATTATTTGACTAATTTGATTACTTTTAAATTCCTCAAATCATTATCAATGCTTCAAACTTTATTTTTAAACGAATAAATTTAGGTTAAGTTTGGATTTAAGCTGGTGGCTTAAATAAAAGAATTACTGAAGGTTCTTAAGAACGCCTTTATGCTTGGTGCAACATATTAAGAATTACTTAGTATTTTAAGGCTTGCCCTGTGGGCTTGCCTAAACTTTAAGAAAGGTCGATGACATTGGGCATTAGTGACTGACAGGTTTTTTTGACGGCCTAATTTTTTTACTTACAATTAGTGCAAAGCCCTGAAACGGTCCCGGATTTGTTTTTCAAAACAAAATCGGTTATTGCTTGTTTAATTGTAAATAACAAACGCATGTTCAGATTCCCAGTAGAATTGCCACCGGATGCGATCCTGTCCAGGGCACATCGGTCCTTTTCAGAAGAGTGAAACCACCCAGCGCGAGTAATAAAAATTTGTAACGTTAGGCCCTGCAAATAACACTCCTGGCTCTCTGCCATCATAAACAAGTCAGCGTAACATTTTAGCTTTGTGTTGGCTCAGATTTTTGTACGAATTGGTCACACTAAATTTGAGAACATGTCAGTGTTAGAAAATGAATCCATTACATTGCAAGTTGAAAATGGCTCGCTTTGTTCGCTTAATGTTTCAAGCAAGTACCGGATGCATTAAATGGTCAGTCACTTGTAAGGTTTGAGTTATGAAGAGAGGGTCAGGAAAGTTTCAAATTGCGACAGACCACCGCCGAGTCTTGTCTGTCAAGCTAATTGGGGTTTTCTTAATTTATAATAGGAGACAGGAAATGGGCAGTAGGCGTGATTTTGGGGCGATTATTGGCCGGGGTTGTTTCAAAATTTGCTTGCGGAGTCGAGGGAGGAGATTTTTTTTTAGTTGGAAAGAAAGCAGCTACGGAAACGGACAGACAGAATTCAATCTCTCGAGCGAATGGTTGAATCCTAATTTTGACTTCGCGAGTTTTCTTTTAGTGCTTGCAGTCATTCTCTCATTTTTCTCATATTTCTAGCTAAATCATTTTATTTCGGTACGGTTAAAATACAGTGTGTTAAGAGAAAGGCAATTAAATAAAGAAAACCACGAATACCTAGTGTTCATCTCGGGAACGCGGATAGGTAATTTGCATTTATTTGTATTTTTCGTCACATACTTGGTGGTATAAATCGATTAAGAATTATTTTAATTTGCATTAATCAGTGGCTAAAGAATCTGTAAAGTTCAGTATTCGTATTGCATTTGGATAATTTTTAGTCAAAATAATTTTATTTACATTTGAGTCGAGGTTAAACCTCAATAAGTTGCATTCGCATTAGTAAAATTTGTTGGTCCTTTGTTGCATCAACTATTAGGCCAGTTCTGCGATTTAATCAACCAGAGTCAATTAACTGTTGGAAGTTGGAAACACGCTAACGGCTGTATTTCGATTTGCACAGGGAAGTCGCCAGTTTGAATCACTGGTCTAAGGCAAGTTATATCTGCCGCCGAAACCAAGTGTGCCAGCACAATCTAGCCCCAGAAATCAAGGCCAATTTGTTGCTAGTTACGAATTTCGCGAAATTACGAGGCCGAACAATTTGAACCACCTATTCATAGCCATCTTCTTAATAGAGTTTCTTTCGCACCCTGTGTGTGGACCGAAGTGTGGTCTTTGCCGATAGATTTGCAGGTTAATTAGAAGCGACTTGCCGAGAGACTGAAAGTGCCATAACCGCAAAAGCGGATTCCCGAAAAACATTTGGGGCCATTACGCCAATAAATTAGTTAGATAGGTTTAGCCGACAAAAAACGACGTAGGGTGATTTAAAAAAGGCGTGCACTGTACCACACCCTTAAGGCGATTGGACGTAGTTGAGAAAAGATCCTACCCATTCGACCTCAATTAATTAGTTTAGCTAGCCGTAGAGTTTCCCATCCCCTCCGAAAGGATTGTCTTGCAAATTGATCGCCGATGGCGGCATTTTGTATCAGATAGGTACTTCTCCAGAACGTTTCAATAATTAATTAATTACTTCCATTAATTAAGTACACTGTAAACCCACTGTGTCACACTGTGCGTTGGTTGATTGAGCAGAACGTGTCTTAGAGTACGATCTGAAGTGGCAAACACTAGTACCAAGACCAATCTAAGTTAAACTTAAATTAATGTTAATTGTTAATTTAATTGAGGAACAGAGTTCTCCAACAACTATTTGCGTGTGCACCAAGCCACCAGCTGTGTGATTGAAGTCAGTTCGATCGCTACGATATTCGAAAGTGAAATCTGTTAAGCGAATTCTACTGTATTTCCTGATAACCGTAATTTTGTTTTCTTTGTATTGGTTTAAAACGCAAGGGTTTTGCGCTCATTGTATCAGATCCCGCAATGTCTGGTACACGGAGTTTTACCTCTTTTTTTTTCAATAAATAATTAATTAAAGCTAATTTCCGCATTTTATTTAAACGTATTTAGTTCCTTAATCTCTCAAGTTTATTGACCGTCGCACCAAAAGAACTGAGTTACAACAACGTAAGGCCAGGTGTTGCATTGACGATTACGAGTTATATTTTAACATTATAAAGTTTATTGAGGATTCTCGGAAGGTCGCCTCAGAACGTAAACAGAATAAGTAGGTCAGTAGGACAGTTCCGGCAGTAAATCTAGGTAGCCTGTAGTCGAGTGTCTAGACGGATAGGGTAGCGCATGCCTAATTGCAGTAATAAAACCTTTGGTGACCCTTTTGGAAATTTTCAGCAGTAAACCTTTTCAGTTCAGTTTTGGATCCAGGTAATTAATTTGGCAATAAGTTTAATTTGTTTTTGTTTGGACAGTTTTATTGGTTATTTAGTTGTCCATAAAAGTCAATAAACAAGCCGGCGTGTTACAGCCCACTAAAGAGATAGCTCGAGTAGCTAAGTTGGAAAAACAAGTGAGACTACTATAAATTGCAAGACTATTCAGGATCCTTGAAGAAACTGATATAACTAAAATTAAATTAAATACAATATTTACGTCGATTTTAATTTCCTCAATTTTCCTTCATAGGAATTAATGTTAAAGAAATTTTTATTTATTTTTCTGAAATAATTATTTAAAATAGTATATTATTATACAAGTTTCACAAGAAGGCTTATTGTAACACGAGTGGCCCCAACGGAACGAGTGTTACAATGCCTCTTGTGAAACGTGTATAATATACTATTTTTTCTACTTTGCGTCACTTATTGAACAAAAAAATGAAAAATACTGTCAAAAATTTGATCTCCTTAGTTTATGGGGAATTTTAGTTGTAATGCGTGGCAACACTGAAAACCTTTCGTTTTAATCAAAAGTCACATTAACCAGTTATTAATTTGTCTTATCCAGCTTCATTGTGAGTATTCTGTTAAGTAACAAATAAATAATGAGTTATTTTGTAAAATCTATTAAATATTTTCAATTAAAAATTGACTAAAATTTCCCCAAAAACAGTTTCACAATGAGATTCATTGTGAAACTGTTTTTGGTGTCACAATGAGTTCATTGTGAACGCAAAGTAGAAAAAGATATTTGTTAATGTGGACGAAACTTTATTTTTTATAGTATAAATCATCTTTTCTTCACATTCACAATCAAATAAATCAAAGTAACAATTATTCTTTAAGGGCCAGTTTCATAATGGAATTTTTCTACTTTGCGTTCACAATGAACTCATTGTGACACCAAAAACATTGTGACTACTTTGCGTTCACAATGAAGCTCATTGTGAAACTGTTTTTGGGGAAATTTTAGTCAATTTTTAATTGAAAATATTTAATAGATTTTACGAAATAACTCATTATTTATTTGTTACTTAACAGAATACTCACAATGAAGCTGGATAAGACAAATTAATAACTGGTTAATGTGACTTTTGATTAAAACGAAAGGTTTTCAGTGTTGCCACGCATTACAACTAAAATTCCCCATAAACTAAGGAGATCAAATTTTTGACAGTATTTTTCATTTTTTTGTTCAATAAGTGACGCAAAGTAGAAAAAATAGTATATTATACACGTTTCACAAGAGGCATTGTAACACTCGTTCCGTTGGGGCACTCCTAGCTCGCTACGCTTCGCTAGTCGTACCCCAACCCCACTCGTGTTACAATAAGCCGTCTTGTGAAACTTGTATAATAATATACTATTAAAGGAGACATTAAATTTAAAGTCACTTTAAGTTCTATTATGAAACTGGCCCGAAATGAAGTTGTTGTAGGTCCCAAAATTAGGTGATTAAATTGAATGTATTGGTATTGAAAAGTACTTCCTAATTAGGTAATAAATTTATTCTAGCCACCGGTTTCGATATGTGTTCTTATCTTCATCAGGCAGCTAACGTCGAAAATATAAATAAAATAATGAAATCAGCATCATTGACGAGAAGAAGAAAGAATACTGAATTCTCTAAATGTTTATAAACTCTTGACTAATTTTGTGCCTTGGATCTAATGATTGATTAAAGTTAGATGATGGGACGAAGTAACAAACTATTCGTTCATTCAGCTGACAGTTTCGATTTATCTTTTAACTTCTTTAGAATCTCTGAATCAATCAAATTCGTGGGAATTTTCCCGATTAGTGGTAATTTTTATTGCAAAAAGGGAAATTTTTTGAGAGAAAGGGAATTTTTGAAGACGAGATTACTTAGATTTTAAGGCAAATTTTTACAAAAAAAATAAAGTCAAAGGGACTTCTAACAGTTCCTGCTCTTAAAATGAAGTAAATAAGTAATTATATGAATTGAGGATATGACTAATCGATTAATAATTATGTTTATTAACAAATTACTTTCAGTCTTAAATTACATATGCCTCAATAGTGTGGGAATGCTTCCTGTAAGAAATGGTAAAGATTCGGGACTAAGTAATAAAGCCGCCAATGTTTCTTATTACAGTCAATATTACAGCAAACTACCTACATATGTAAAGTAAATTAAAGCATTTTCTTATCCATTGAAATTTATCTACCAATTTATAATAATTCTTCGTCGGAATGCTTTTAAAACCAGTTTAAGTGTCGACGTTTCGCTGTATGTTGACAGCTTCGTAAGGATTTTTATTTATCTTTTATTACGAACACATGTTATCATGGGAGTAAACTAATAGTCAAAGTTAACATGCTTTTGTACAGTGGGCCTAACACGTTTCATTTTACAATCGTTTATCGATGCTAGGTTAAATTTATCTTTCAGTTTGTTACCAATGGCAACAATTATGAAAGTATACGTTGCCATTGGTAACAAATTGAAAGATAAATTTAACCTAGCATCGATAAACCGACCCTTAGTTGCTCAAATTGAAATTCTGAAAGATAATTAATTGGTGTTTTAATCAAATTTAATTCATATAGAAGAAAGATATCCGCAGCTTCAAGTATTATAAATTACACAATTGTCTGCGACAAATTCAATAGTTATAGAACCTTTGCACAGCATAATATCATAACAGTCGCAACTTGAGCTTTCTCGCATTCTAACTAATGTTCGAAGCTTCTTGCAATAAAAAAGTGTTAGTCGAGGTGTTGGATTATACCAAGCTGAGATTAACTTAAAATGATGCGATCTGTCTATTTTTTTGAGTTTTCCAGACGACGATTAATAACAGTGCCATCCATCACTTTCACGCATAGCGCGCTCGCGTCTTACGTTCTGAAAAACGGAAAGGATGCGAACTATTATTTCTTGTGACTGTGGACAATTTGGTTCGTTTAATGTGCTTCCGGAATACTGTCAGATGCTTAAAACTGATAGTTTCTAATAAAATAAAATAGGATATTTTTTCATTCTGCTTGATTTTAATGTGCAGAACGAAATGATCTTTTTTCAAGCACTTTCTCGCAGCGTGGTGAAGTTCAATTTTTCGGAACTGAATCGCAAAATTTATAATGGCTGGGTTTCTCAGTCCTGGTTTAACTTTAAACTCCTGTTTATTCCCATAGTAGCAATTATAAAAGCAATTGTTCCTGAAGATTAAAGTTAAACCAGGACTGAGAAACTGGGCCTGAATGGTATTAAAATATATCTAAATATGAATTGAATATTTTGTCCTTATATTCTGCAAAATTCATAATAATTATGCATTTTAAATTCTAAGGCTGCGTTGTATAAAAGGTTTAAGCCAGGATTAATGTTAATCCTAAATTAGAATGTGACACACGAATGCTGTACGTCATCACAAATGTCACAGTCTAACTTATGATTAGGCATGGGAATTATAGGTAAATACCTATTTACGTAGGTTTTAGGCATCAGTCTGAATGATATCAAAATTCATTTTAAGTAATTCTAAACTAATTGAAATTTACCTCCGCCCACAATAATTTTATATCCGTAGATACGTATTTCGGCAGCTAAGCTGCCATCTTTAGTATAATTTAAAAAACACTACATGAAATCTAACAGCTACCTACCTATCTGATCATACTATCTATACTACTAATAGTATCTAAAATTAACAAAATTAACACTAAAAAATATTCTAAAATGCTTATTTTAGGATTATTTTGGTTTACCTGCCCTTCTTCTAACTTTTTAGTCTAAATTAATACCCATTTTAGGGTTATTTTTGTTTATCTGCCTTTTTTCTAACTTTTTAGCCTACATTTTAGGTTTCACTCCTATTCGCACCTTTTTTGTTCTTCAAATGAAAAAAGGACTAATCCACAATATGCACCGCACAAAATTTTTGCAAACCTGTGGGAAAAAAGCATTGAAAATCTGTAATAATCTCTAAAAACCGTTTTCTAATAGGATTGTAAATTTCAAAATTTGTTGCAAGTCGGTTTTTATTGCAAACTTAAGTCAAAAATCGGCCGCGTGATGTCGCGACTTAAACTGTTATTTAAATTTAAAATTGCTTTGAATTTAGTCGTATTTTAAAAATGGCCATTAGTCATATAATTTTAAGCTCGCTAAATAAAGGCATGACGAAAAAATACACATTTCTGTTTTTAAAAGCTCGCGAATAAATGAGGGGAGAAACAGTTCTCACAAGAGCAGTTGCGCATTAAATGAGACCACAGACGTGGCGATATTTGGGCGATTCGATCGACAGCAATCATATCGGGCGACCAGATTGCTTCAATATCGTCCGATTACAAGCGATATTTTGATCGTCCGGCTATTTTTTTCGGAAGCACTTGATGCGTTTGTGGAGCCCCGTTTATTCTGGCGATTTTCGTGCAATTTTCGGGCGATCAGATTGCAGCGACCAGATAGCTTGAATATCGCCACCTGCAGTTTCCTTATGATGGCAGCAAACGCGTAAGCGAAACTTGGAGTGTTTGATCCGTGTGTAGCTTTAATTGTAGTTTGTGATGTAATTTCTATTAACAAGTTTACTTACTACGACGCGAGCTTAAAACTGTCAAAAATAATGTAATTATTTTGTGAAATAAATTTTGAATTTTTCGTTAAATATTTCTTTTAACCTATTTCGCCTAAAATGTGATTTTTGTGTCCTAAAATGTAATTCTTTTTCGCCTTTTTACCTACCTATTTTCAATAACTTTAATACCTAAAATTCCAATCACTACTGATAGCATACTGTATACTGATTCGGAAATTTGTGTACTGAGCATAGCAAGTTTGCTTCGATACGATTCGCGGAGAACTAATCGCGGGCGGTGGCCGGCATCGAAAACAAGTGTGCGTGATTAGTCAAATTTCTTTCTTTATTTTTCTAGTGCATTCCCTGTTGCACGATTATAACAGGATGTCCAGTTGAACATTTACAGATTCTGTATATGCATATTCTATACTCTGTTCACGTTAAGAATGTAGCGTTGGAAAGGATAGGACAATATTTTCCGGCTTGTGATTGGTTAAAATTCGAGGCAAGTTTACAATGGTTAAAGTTGACATTCCCGCGCTTGTTCCGGAGAATTAATTTTATGTTGGATAAAATGTAATATCAGTATATCACTAGAATTGTGAAATGTCAATTTCGTTTATGTCGTTTAGATTCGTTATTTGTTTGTGTGGTTCGTGTGTTTATTGTTATTTGAGATCGTTTTAAAAAATTGTTCTTTTTAGAGCTTTACAGCTACTGTTGTAACTAACAGGTAAATATTTTATCAATAATGTTTATTTTCATGATAATTTATTATGATACATTACAGTGCTAATATGGAGGTTAGAGAGGAAGCTGGCCCATCGAAAAACCCTCAGGGGAAGCATGTACGACGTGACCAAAGAGTTATGGCTTATAATGCATTTGTTCAATACCACCGTGATAATTCCAAGTCAGCATCAGTAAAATTGGCTTCAAGATGGGTTGGCATTGGAGAGGTAACGATGTGGGCCATCGTAAAAGAAAAGGAAACCACGGGAATTCTACGATCTCCTAGCAAGAAGCGAAACCGTGACACAATTTTCAATAAACTTGATATTAGAAGACATGTGCATTCTTTCTATCTTAAGAATGAATTACCTACTTGCTCCAAAATTTTAACGGTAAATACATTTACATTTATTACTGTTATTTTGAAATTAAGGTTATACAAGCAGATGATACTTTACCTGTAATTCATCGTACCACATTGTGGAAAATTTTAAGAAAATTGGGATTTAAATGGGAGAAACGAAGCCGAAATTGTATTTTAATTGAACGTGAAGATATTGTTTTGTGGAGAGGTAATTATTTAAACTCCATTAGAAGATTTCGAAACATGGGAAAGAAAATATATTATTTGGATGAGACGTGGGTGAACGCTGGTCATACAAAGCCAAAAGTGTGGAAAGATACAACAGTGACTACTGCTCGACAAGCATTTGTTGATGGATTGTCACTTGGTTTAAAAAATCCTTCTGGAAAAGGAAAACGTCTGATTGTGCTTCACATTGGTAGTGAAACTGGTTTTGTTGATAATGGATTGCTACTGTTTGAATCAAAAAAGACCGGTGACTATCACGAAAATATGAACAGTCAAATTTTTACTGAGTGGATGAAGAACATATTACCAAGTCTTGAACCCGGATGTGTAATTGTAATGGACAATGCTCCTTATCACTCAGTCAAAACGGATAAAATACCTAATTCTTCATGGAGGAAAGGCGCAATAATTGAATGGCTTACATCGAAAGGAATTGTAACAGACAATACTTTATTAAAAGTTCAACTTCTTGATACGAGCCCCGTCAACTATAGGTTCGGACATTTTAACTTTTTGTCTTTTTGCAACGTAACTGACCAAGTTCTTAATAAAATGAAAATATGTATTAACATGCTATTGGAAGTATACATCATATAAGTACGTTACAACAGAAAAATTATTAAAAAAGAAACTAAATTTGGTTTCAGTAGCTATAATACATTTTACTCAAGAAATAAGTAAAACCGCAATGTCCGAAGCTACAGTTGACGGAGCTCGTTGGAGTAATAATTTTTGGTTTTTAAAAACTATTTTGCCCTATTACCAACTATGAATGACATGGACGATGTTAAGCAAAGGATAGCCAGGATAACAAGGATACTAAAGAATGTTTTATAATCAGTCCAAAGAAGAATAAAATTATGTAAAGATAAAGATATACGATGACATTTCTTATTTAATAATAAATAAATTTGCTTTCAATAGCAATAATACATTTTACCCAAGAAATAACTAAAACCGTAGTGTCCGAACCTATAGTTGACGGGGCTCGTATAACAAAAAAATATGTAAGTGATAATCCAGTGAGTTACGTTATAGATGAAATGGTAACAGAAAGTGGTCGTACAATATTAAGATTGCCTCCATATCACTGCAGTTTAAATCCAATTGAACTTGTTTGGGCTCAAGTAAAACATCATGTAGCTGCCAATAATAAAACATTCAAGTTGCCCGAGGTGAAAACATTACTGCTTGAGGGATTAGATCTTGTAAATGCTGAACACTGGGAAAATTGCGTTAAACATGCTATTGCAGAAGAAAATAAAATGTATCAACTTGATAATATTGTGGAAGATATGGTGGAGGAATTAATTATAACAGCAAATACTGGTTCATCATCAGATTCGTTGCCTGATTCAGATTTAGACTTTGCAAGTGAATAAATTAACAAAATAATAATTAATTCTGAATTCACATTATCTGTACTTTTGTTATGAATATCTGTCGTTCCAGTGAATAAGTGATTAAGTTAAAACTTCCCTACTTTTCAGAGCAGGTTTTTTTTTTCGATTTATAAATTCACATTGTTGGTTATAATAATACATGATTGTGCGCCAGCAATTATTGAATTATTATGTGTATTTTGTTATTCTCATTTTTGTTACTCATGTTACATGTTACATTTAATTCACAAATAAATTAACAGCTTCATTTGTGTATTCATGCAACAAATTAAATTCACGTTTAGTTATTTTTCTATATATAAAAATTTTGAATTTCCCGCTTTTTCCTTATTGCTCCTGTGTGATACGTACGGCGACATCTGCGCCCACTACTACATTCTTAACGTGAATAGAGTAAAGTATATAAATCCAAACTTCAGTGATAAGTGCGAGTCATTTACTCCGTTTCAAAAAATATTAACGATGACAAATGGCTGATGATAACGTTAAAAAATTAGTTCGTTTTTATTTTATTTTTAACATTTTTTAGTTTTATGAATGTATAGGTACTTTAATTTCTAATTTGTTGTTTATTTTTTTCTAAATTGTTACTGTTACATACATATTACAGAATTCATGTTTTACAAAATAATTCACACAGTGTAGTTTCTAATTTGATTTTACTTTTTCTTCATTAAGGTCCAATTTTAGAAACGTAGAATAAGGACAGAATAACTGTTCGCCGGATATCCTTTTAACATTATTCCGTATCTACGCCACGTTATTCCAAGATTATTGTTATTCAGGTAATTATAAAATATTTTAATAACCACACTTTTCATAACTAAAGCTCGGATTTACATGAATAAAAAGGAAGGAATATCGAAGGTAGAGCCGTCCCAGCGAAAACACGTACGTGTAAAAAACGTTGTAAAATAACATGTAACCAAACGTTGAATTCGTGTGGTATTGTTACGTTGAAACAACGAAAAAATGTCGCGGCAATCAATTTCTTTTAAACGTCTCTGTCCACGTGTAAGAAACGTTGTAGAATAACAATTAATCAACGTTGAATTCGTGTGTTATTAATATGTTTTAACAACGCTCGAATCAACTTCTTTTAAACGTCTTTGTCCACGGTATTTCTACGTTAAATCCCAGTGCATACATACGTATAAAAAACGTTGTGGAATAACATGTAACAAACGTTGAATTCATGTGTTATGGTTACGTTAAAACAACGAAAAAATGTCGCGGCAATGTCCACGTGTAGCGTTGAATCAGACAATTACGACGTGTATTAAAGCTGGGTCTAAATCATTAGACTGAACAAACATACATCGCTAATGGTGGAATTCGAACCCACGCCGCCGAGTGACACGACTTTCCAAGTCGGCTGGACTAGACCGCTAAGCCATTTGGAGATCCCAGTTCCGTATCGCTTACGTAATAAAGCCGAACCGGCACTTTAATCACAATAGCTGCGCCCCCTCACTCGTTCAATTTCCGAACTCTTTACTACCTACAGTTTCCTCTAACATCAATATTATCATAACATCATTAAATCAATTTTTCTAATTATTACAATCCTAAGGTTATTTTCTTTGTATATACATTTCAAAAATTCTAAATTATTTATTTATAATACACATGTAATTCTAAATCGCCTATTTCTAAAAATATTTACACTAACATAAAATATTCGACAAAACACATTTAATACAGTACTCTCAATTTACTTTATTATTTACAAAATTATTTCTTCATGAAAATTTAAAAAATTACATGCTGCTCATAAACACCGCAGTGGAGTGGAAAGTTTAACTGAATAAATTCTGTAACTTAGAAAATTGCCATTTGTAGCAAAAATTCTTGGAACAGGTCAATTTTTATTTTATGGCGCATATTATAAATGGATTTCTTTAACTTTTCAATTATTTGGAAGGATGAAACAACCCCTAACTATTTTTTTTTAATGGAAGGGTATGTTGAGTAATTTTTCTTTAAAGCTTGTTCAATTGGGAATACAGCTAGTTTTTATTTTTTAATTTTTCTTAAACAGTAAAAGGCGAAAAAATAAAAAATAAATTTTTGACTAGAACGATTTTAACGCATCAGATGTTCAAAATGCTCGCCACCTCTCACTTGACAATACCCTAATGGATTATAAATTCCATCCCTAACAGTTTGTAACATTTCCGGCGTTACTCTCCTAATTTCATGCAGAATTTGAAGTTCTGAAGTTCTGCTATGTCGTTTGGTTTAGTCACATAAACTTTACTTTTTAAATATCCCCATAAAAGTTCTAAAGGGGTGAGATCTGGAGATCTTGTTGGCCACTCAATCGGTCATCGGTTAACTTCGTCCTATCCCCCTATTGGGCAAAAATTCAGTTTTGTAATTAAGGACCAATTAAAATTTAGCGCATTGGCAGCGCCATCTATTGGCTGCACGCAACAATACGATACCATATGGAATGCTTATTTCTTCCTCATCAAATAATAAAAATGGAGTTCCTGAATTTTGGCATTAAAAACGGTTTTAGTAAAAAATTTTTTTTTTTTTTTACCTTTTACTGCTAAAGAAAATAAAAATAAAACGTAGCTGTATTCCTAATTTTTTTCAACATATCCTTCCATTAAAAACATAGTTAGGGGTCGTTTCACCCTCCAAATAATTGAAAAGTTAAAAAGTCCCTTTGTAATATGCGCCATTAAAAATAAAAATTGACCTGTTCCAAGAATTTTTTTACAAATCGTAATCTTCTAAGTTACAGAATTTATTCCAGTTAAACTTTCCACTCTGTATACAGCTGTCCCCAATGAGTATTCGTGACAATATGTATGTATAATTGATTGACTATTGCATTCTTTAGTATTTTTAATCACAGATTTTGGGCATCAAATTCAAACTAACTTAAAAAAATTTGACAGATTACGTCAACTTAAAAAGAGGTTATGGTTGACTCGTATGTCCAAATTAGCAGTACTTTTCATACCTGTTTCGTTTCATTTCAAAGCTGCCAAGTATGGAGAAGAACCTCACAATTCATAGATTTTTAGTAAAATTAGAATTCAAAGGTGTGAAACACGATAGACAATCACTGTAAAATTAAGTGTTTTCTAACGTCAACATCACGTTTTGTAAGGCATATTTATTCGGTATACGTTAAAATAACGTTATAAAACGTGGGTTAAAAATTTAGTTGTAAATTATGATTTATCTAACGTATTAGTTTCGTTAATTTTTTTCTCATTTATTACGTAGAATAGTAGATGTTGAATTAACGTTGAAATGATGTGGTAATCAACGTACGGTAGATACATCGCATTTACTCATAGTATAAATCACGTCGTAAAAAGACAAAATTGTTACGCATTTATTTCACGTTATAATTACGTCCATATTAAACTGATCGTTAAAAAACACGTCATACAAACGTGATATAATTATGGTTGCTAATTCAACCAAAAAACAACGTTGCATTTTTCAACGAATAACGTTATTTCCACCATTACAACGTGAAATTAACGTTGAATAAACGTACATGTTTTCGCTGGGGTTATTATAAGTTTTACAGGAAAAAGTTTTAAAGATAAGTTAAATGGCTAATTGTTTGCCACAAACTGGCGTTCTTCTTTTTTTCTGTGGCATCACAATCTCGGCTTGTGACGTAAACGATAATTTTTAAAACTGCAACCTGTACTTTTCTTTGATGGAAATGATGGGAGTATTTTTTCTCTTTACGGCCGTATAAAAATATCATAGGGTTGTATAAGAAAAATTTCGAGAAAAATAAATTATTATCTGAGACTGCAATGTTTTAATAATTTTAATAATTCGTTTATTTTGTTAATTTTTTATTATAAATGTGTGAGCGTTTAAAACTCCAAATAGTAAGCATAGAAAATAAAAGTGATTTTTTTAAAATTTTCTAATAAACCCTTATAATTATCTTTATTATTGTATAATAATTCACAAAATATGCGCGGCACATTAAAATATGCAAAAAAATGCAAAAATATGAATTTTGCATATAATCCGAACTTTATTCATAACTAACAGTTATTTTCTATTATGACATTAATGCAACATTTTGAATTTATTGGCAATTTAGTTCTATGGTTCTTTTCGAACGTTAAATTAGTTGAAAGAGTAAGCAAGAAATTAATTTTGAAGAAAATTATTAATTTTGATATTAGGCAGGAAGAAAAATATTAAAAAATGCACTGAGATTAGGCTTAATTCTTGAATATATTCTATAGAATTCAAATAGATGCGGATGAATTTGATTTGTTAAACAAATTTAGTATTATTCACATCATTCCAATTTACAATTACCATCAAGGAAGTTTCCGCTCCTTTAGCATCATGAACTGCTCGCTCGCATACTTTCTCGACGAATTCCACGGAGTTAGTTGTGAATTTAACGTAAATTTAATCGAAACGAAATAAATAAGGCAGCTGTACGCAGAGAGGCAGCTGGAGATATCCTCACGTAAGACATCTGCGCTTACCTACCGCTTGCCCAAACTTCAAAATCATCTGCTGGTAAATTATTTTAATTGATGTACACTTCGCAGTATAAAAAAATATTGTTAAGTTTTCTCTTCAGAAATATGTCATTTTTAATTATAATCTTTTTTTCTATAATAATAATTTTTTTAGTACTAATTAATATCATAATATCATAAACACTAGCTTGCACCTTCTAAAATTAAGTTTTGGATTAACTTATCCGGAGTTATATTTAATTAGTAGTAATATGTATATGTGTATCATTAACTAGGGAAATTGTCACGTACGTGTAAGGTTGATACTTAAAAATATAGATATTTTCAGAGCAACTGGCAATTATATTGGGCACACTGTGTGTACTTAAAGACAAAATGCAAGTGATCCTAATCTAAAACCATGAACAATTAATAGTAATTACATCCTGAATCTGACCCATTTTGAAATATAAATTAATCAAAATGCAAATTCAAAATTTTCCTGCTGAAAATAAAAAATCGGGAAGTATGAACTTACAAGTTTTAACATACGAAATTCTAGGAAAAGCTTATTTAAGACAGCTTGTTTCGATAAACGAAATCTTCTATATACAGGGTGTAATTGAATAAGTTTCACATATTGTAACCACTACTAATACAAAAGAAAAAAAGCGAAGTTACGACATACATTTGAAAAAAATGTCAATAATAACTCCGGAAAGATCTATGTTTAGTTTTTACATAAAACGTTTGAGAACCGCTGGCTTTGATTTAAAGCCCCGGACGGCCCGAACGGCTGAGCGAAATTTACTATTATACGCAATAAATGATAGGGCAATAAACCCGCAGATGCGATACAATAAACGTTGAGGCAGGTCATTTATTACTTTCGTACGAAAGAGTACGGAGATTCCCAGCTGTTTTTTAAATTAATATTTAAGTAATAGATATGCAGATTTTTCACAAAATAATTTTTACATAACAATTTTATTTCATTAATTAAAAATAAAACTGTAATCATGAATCCTATCTAACAATAAGTAAAAAAATAGGTAACAATTAATTCAATAAAGGTCACATTCTAAAAGTATTATTGGAACAAAAAGCGCCGAACTTATCATCCCTTAATTTATGATTCTTTATTACGTTCAGACTAAGCAAAAAAATTCCGAAATATCGCGGAGGTACTGTTCACAGTGTCAGCTGATTACGGTAGTTGCAAGTGTTGTGTTGAAATTTGCCTTTTTAATTATTATTAGACGTTCTTTATCATTTAACATTCTGAAAGCAAATAGTAATTTATACGTGAATTAAACAATAAACGATCGTACTGTTAAACTCGAGCGATAAAATCGCACCTAATTACTTTATTACAGTAAATGATTTAAGAATGTTCTCAAAACTTAGGGAAAGCGTTAAACTAAACATTTGTATTTAGTGCAGTCAATGCATTTATTTATTTAACGGAACTGAAAAAAATGTTCGCATCCGCAAAATTCTCCTGTCACCAATTTGTTTCTTATTAATGTACTTATAACTTACATTCATTATTTTAACATAAGAAATTAACAAATTATATCACATAGTGTGTTATTTGTTTACAAAGTGTGAAAAATCACGATGTAATTATTGTGGATTATTTAATGAAACAGATGTTCGAAGATTCCGTTTCAAATTGTATTGCGAGCGACACTAACCCAGTGACCGTGACATTTGGGGAATTTATCATTTTACGATTCGTCTATAAAAATCGCAGACGCACTGACGAACGAGCAGAGGTTTTCAAACAAAAGGCGATGCGCTCTTGTGGTAAGTCAGTCTTATTTTCGAGCAAGAACATTGATATTTGCAGAATCAATTCCTTATGTGATGAAGAACTTACAGTATTAATATGTGAAACTTATTCGATTACACGCTGTATGTATAATACCGTCAATATTTCAAAATAATTAACTCTTAACCTCTAGAGAGGTAGAGAATATTTCCGTTTTTCTCCGAGATTCGTGAAATACATTAATTACTTGGCACGTGAAATAAATCACATCAAATAAAAAATTAGGCAAATATTGTATTAAATGCTTTGGCGTTGCTTTTTGCTTGGAAGATGATTTATGAACTTACGATTTGTTGACAGTAAATAAAACGTTTATATCTTTGGAGAGAGATCTTATAAGAAAACGACCGATCGATCAAAAAAGTAGGAAAGAGGATTATTTCACATAGGATTAAGTTTGAGATTTTTCAGTTCAATTCCTGATAAAATTGTTAAGTTTTCTTGGCTTGAAACATTAACAGTGTGTTCGTAAACTCTCTTGAATACTCCTAAGTAATATTCTTTCTCTTTCGTATAAATGATTTTATATATTTTGCTTCTCGTTTTATTCACTTCTGGCGTTACACATGGAGACTTTACGAACCCATCCTAAGTATAGAAACATTTAAAACTATGTAGAGCGATGAGTCGAACCGATTCAATATTTGTATGAGGTTAAAATAAGATGAATCGAAAACGCTATTAATCGGTTTCTATTTTTCTATTCCAATCGGTTTTATGAGTTTCAAATAATTTGTACATGGTATCGTGTACCTGTGTTTTTTCTCAGTGTTTCATTTGTTTAAGCGAGTAAAACCCGTTTTAGACGGTAACATTTCTTGTAACAAATCTGTTATCAAATTGATATACTAACGAATTATAACCGTGTAATACAGAAGTTTACTTCACAATCAAAAATGGGACGCCCATGCCCGCGTCACAATTGTGTACAAATAGGTCATTATTCACTTTCTATCACATTTTGTTAACAAATCTTGTTTGTGAATAAACTTCTGTATTACACGGTTATAATTCGTTAGTATATCAATTTGATAACAAATTTGTTACAAGAAATGTAACCGTCTAATGCCCAATTTCTTCATCGCCTTATCTCGAGGTTAAATTTATCTATCAGTTAGAATGTGACACATAGTATGTGTACGGCTAACTGCACGTCACATTCCAATAGTTTGATAAATTAACCTTAAGTTAAACATGGTGAAGAAATTGGCCATAAAACGGGCTTTACATTATGAAATAAAAAAGTCTTACTTAATAACTGTACTAGATGGCGTTGAAACAAACATGTCTTGAAGACATGAAGGTTGATCAAAAAAATAGTCATTATAAGAATGGCAAGCCTTTATTGTAAGCGAATGAGCCAATGCTCTTAAAACACGACAGATGTCTACAGTTATATATTTCACAATATCATCTTAAGATTGAGACATTTGCCAAAATTGATATCATTTCGTCGATCTTACACGTCAACTATAATACAAAAAAAAAATACTATAAGCTGTACCTTCTGTAAAAAGGTGGCTACAAAAGCAACTCTAACCAACTTTTCTGTAGCTGCACTGAGAAAAATGTATATTAAAAACCGTGTTGTAAAAAAAGTATCATTAATAATAAAATAAATTGTTTTAAAAGTAGCAAAATTGTTTAAGTAAAGCAAGTAAATTTTTCTCTTAAGAGAAATGACAATGCGATTTTATTACATTAAGCATATGATTTTGTAACATTTATGAGTTCGGCCTGCAGATATGATGTTTACAATATAAAATTTGTAGGTCAAAAAGCGATCGAAAGATGTCACTACTTCAATTGTTCATTACTTTCACATCGCAATGGCATATAACCTAGGAGAAATCGGTTTGGTTTGCAGTGGAGTTCATAGACAACACAACATAACATAATATATTTATGTTTTCTATGGTGGAGTTCTGGAGCTACGGTTCTGTTGATGAAGGCCCAATGAGACCTTAAACAGCTGTACAGAGCATGCTCGAGGAATCCGCTGTAATCAAAACCGAGTTGCACAATTTTTTTTTATAAAATTTGTGTTTTAATATACGTTTCGTAGCTTCTTATCTGTGCGTAGATATAAATGTTAAAATCTAAATATATTAAACGATATTATATTTTATATTTTAGCCATTTTAGAATATCTTTTTATAAATTTAAATATACAACAGTTAATATAAATATGTTTTTAAGTTAATAAAATGAATTTGCTGTCATATATAGTAATATAAATTTTTGTAAAAATTACTATATTTATATTTACTTTTACAACGTAATTCTCTCCGTGTGAGATCAACTAGAGTCTCTACATTTGTTTGATATGATCCTCATCTAATTGGGTTTGGAAACTTACTGGAATTTTTATTAGTGTTTTTTGTTAACCTGATTTGTTACTAACCCTTAACTGTACATTCCTTATTATTACTATTAACATTTCTTATTATTACTATTAACAAGTTATCACCGAATACTGTTCGTACTTTTAGGGTCCTACTACTACGGTCGTATGGTCAACCTTACTGGATTTAGCCGAATCTAGAGAAATTTCATCCCCAGGGATCCCCTAGGGATTTTTAATGTACCAAAAATCATATTGACACGGGGCCTACGGCCATTTTTCATGTTTATGCTTTTAATCCCGCTGAACGCCTGAACGGTCCAGTGTAAGGGATCGGCCTTGCAATGGCATGGTCATCGGTTCGAACCGCACTCGGGACTTTTCTCGGAGATGGTCGGTATCGACTTCAGGCACCCTTCAGTGTTGGGGATAAAATTCGACACTGTTTCCCCTTAAACGGCGAGAAGGTTGGAAGTAACAAAGCCATGAAACACTTTACACATACTCAAATACACTCCCGCTCCTGAGGTCCTGACAAGTCTTTGACTTAGGACCCCGTTGGGCAACCACCACAGATAAAAAAAAATCCACAATTGCAAAACCGACCGCCGGGTTGGGAATTGAACCCACGTCTTTTGAATCCGAAGACAAACATGCAAGCCTGTAGACATCGAGGTCATACGTTCCTTATAAATTGTTAAATTAGAAAGAGTAAATAAAATAGTGCTGTCATTTCATAAGTGAGTATAATGTTGGAAAGCTAGAGAATTTGGACAGGTTGTTTCCAATTCTATCAAATAAGTAAAATACTTAATAAATCTAAGGATTTTAGAACGGAAAAATTGATATTACAATATGACAAGTATCCAAATCTTGGGCATATAAAATATCTGTGCCAATTCAAAAGCATTAACTCATTCTTTCAACAAAGAGTTGCTGTTTGTGTACGTATAATGACGTCTAAGTATTGTAAACATTTTCTTGATCAACCTTTGTATATATGCAGTTAGTTCATAGAATCTAAAAATTTACTTATTGATAGATACTCGTCAAAATTGTGATATTTATACCATATTTTAGATGAAAATGTATTTGCTCTTTTCGTGCGCACTTAAATCACCAGAAATAAAGTTTTATTATTTTCGAATATACAGAATGTCCTTCAGTTTGGCTGTACGATGTGTTACTTCGTTATTTTTATACTTGTGTCCATTTCGTATTTTGACGTATGTAAACCTATGGTTAAGCATCAATAAAGATTATTATTATTTAAAAAAAAAAAAAAAAAAAAAAAAAAAAATAATTTCTCAGCGATGAATTGATTGCAGACAAAATGAAGCGTTTTACATTTTCGGAAGAAGATTTGTTTAAGCGATTCCTTATAAAGGCTGGCGCAACAAGAACTACAGTTTTAAATCAATGAAAAAAAAGCAAGCTTTTTTTTAATGTTCATATTTATTGGTATCAATGTAATTAGTACACGTGGGTATTATGTGTGGAAAAAGCCAAATGACGTAATATAAATATGACGTTTAAGTATTACTGTTTCGACCTTTAAGAGTTTCGTTAGA
The DNA here is from genome assembly GCA_033060865.1 of Dorcus hopei. Lineage (NCBI taxonomy): Eukaryota > Metazoa > Arthropoda > Insecta > Coleoptera > Lucanidae > Dorcus > Dorcus hopei. The sequence goes on along the minus strand of CM065421.1, from coordinate 32,695,332 downwards.
AACACAAGCGAAGGTATGTACTTTTCAATAACGATTTCAATATAATAAGATAATAATAATAAGAAGACGAGTAAATGGCATTTATTTTTAATCCTGACCTTTTGCGTTTTGCTTTGCTTGTGTATAAAACCTGAACAATTTTTGAACGTACATTGTGTATTTTTTTTCTTTACGAATTCAAATTACTTTAGTCAGTTAATTAATTAATTAAAACTCTCATTAAAGTGAGCGAAAAGTATTTAATACTTGATGTTTGGAAGGTTGTTTGACTGCCTTGTCAAAAAATTATTTAAGTGCGAAATTAAGTAATCCACAGTGCATATCGTAATTTTTATACTAGAGTAACTTCGGTATAAACATAAAGAAAAAAAATACTGAAATTTAATGATAAATTGGTAGCTTAATATTTTTTTTATATTTTGATTTTAAATGATAAATTTGTTGATAAATAGACTGTTTGAATAAACAAGTTAAATGAAGAAGTTAAATAAACAGTTTTAAATTCGTCTGCAGCGTTATATTTTTTAGTTTTAATTTCACTTAGAACACTATTGTCAAATTAAAAATAATTTATGTATGTAAAACCTGGAAGTTTAACGAGATAAGTCTTTTTCTGCAATTTTATTCATAGCGTAAATATGCATGCAAGTTCAATATAATAAAGTTTAGTTTGGTTTTGTGATTTATAATTTACCTATGTACGAGGTGTATAGGACTAGTGCTGGCAACCGAAACCGGTGTTTTGGATAATCGGTTAACCGGTTTTGGATATTCGCGGTTTTGAAGAAAACCGAAAACCGGTTATCCGGATAATCGGTTATTCGAATATCCAGTTATTCGGATAGCCGGATATTCGAATATTATCGGTTTTTTGGAAAATCGGATATTCGAATAACCGGTTATTCGGATAACGGATATTCAGATTAATCTCAGCGAATTCTACAATTATAATACTTGCATTACCTAGATATTTTCTGCACGTTCTAAATATGTCGTCTCGTAACAGAAATATGCCCAGCAGTTGAGATTATGCAGGTTTAGCAAAGTTCTATGCGGCTAAAACCTATGGCGAACACGTTTAATTTTAATGAAAGTAAGGCTGCCTTTTCACTAAGCGCCTCGTCATAGACACGTATAAATTAGTGCTGGCAACCGAAACCGGTTTTTTGGATAATCAGTTAACCGGTTTTGGATATTCGCGGTATTGGAGAAAATCGAAAACCGGTTATCCGGATAATCGGTTTTTGAATATACGAACAGTCGGTTTTTACCATTATTTGGATAACCGGTTATATCCGAAACCGGTTTTTAAAGAAATCGATTAACCGGTTTCAATTTTTTCCGGTTTTTGCCAGCACTATAAAGGACATTAATTGAAATGTATTGTATCACGAAACTTATTTCCATAACTGTATACATAATAAATACAAATATTTGTTTCAACAACACAGCAATAGTGGCTTTGAGTTAAAAATGCTAAAAGAGAAATACCAACACATTTTTATTTATTTCATATTAAATGTTGCCTTCACTTTCTGAATTTTCACATTCAAAATAAATCTATAAACAAACTTTTTTAAACAAATAAATATGATGTAGGCATGCATCCATAAAGTAATAAATTAGAAGACTTATATTGTGACAACCCTAGAACAAATTTAGTTCGCTTGTGTAATGAGAATAGGAAGCCTTAAAAGGAAAGGCTAATTTATTAAATCCGAAATTTCGCAATTTCCCCTCCCATCGGTACTGTATGAATTCCGTTACACGCCCATTTTAAATATCAAAGGCTCTTTAGAGCGGACCCTTTGTTTTAAATATGTGTTGAGCCGAGGATTGTTGCCTCCATTTGTATTCGATTTGTATGTGGACGTATGTACGAGAATGTGTTTTCCGGATTGTGTGCCGATTCGAATGCGTTCCCACGTTTTAAATTGTGAGAGGTTTACGAGGACCAAAGTAAAATCACAGCCGAGCTTAATGGAATGAACTGGTAATATAAAAACTGTGGTTTATTCATTTTCCACTGCAATGATTTTTTGCTTCCAGTGGCGGTTTATTTTTTGCCTTGGAATTTATTTAATACCTATACAGAGATTTAGATCTTTTCTTGTAGCGGGTTCATAAGGCCTTTAGATTTTCCAAATAAATACTTGCAGTTGGCACCCACCCGCAAAAGGCACCCACCTTTTTACAGATATTAATTTTGTGAAGCTCTACCTCTCAAAGGAAAAATATACTACCTAATATACAGTGATAATATGCTTTACTCGAATGAAAATTTTGTGCTAAATAAAAAAATGTATTTTAAAAAATTTAACTTTTTTCTTGTTATGAACTTCATTAAGAAAGAGACATATAAATTGTATAATCCTAACACAGTAACAAAGTAATACAGTAAAATAATTAAATTGAAATATAAGTTATTCAGTAAAACAAATAGTTTCAATTTACTATTATTACTGACAAACATAAATCTTTCATGTTTTGTTTCTGTTTTCCAATTCCAAGACGACAAGGCTGCGTTCACAATCATACCTCCGAGAGCGTCTTGGGCGTGTAATACTCACGATTTTTAATATATTTTGCGTCTCGTTCATCCGTTTCAAAACGTCTTTTCTTGACGTTAGATCTGTTCTAGCAGCAGTACATAACTGTTAGAAATTGTACCTACTGAACATGCGCAGTAACACTTTATAACAGTTATGTACTGCTGCTAGAACAAACCTGTTATTTACATCACAACGGACACACTTTCTACATCCCACTTTTAAGTAGGATCCATGGCATGTTTACTCAATTAAAAATGAGAAGAATTATTATGGTGGGGGCAATTAATTTCAACTACACTCGGCAGTGTTGTCGTCGCATTTAGTTAATTTGATTTGGTTATGTTGGTGATACAATTTGTTACCTTGCAATTGGTAATGCTGAATTGTCAAGTTCATGGGATTCACGGCTTGTTTGCGGCACGTGGCACTGATTCAACTCTTTCTCCTCTTTGTATTATTTGGTTAACTTGTATTTTTATGTTGTATTTTATACTTTGTAGGGTTGTGAGCCTATGGTTGTGAGTGAGTGTAAATGTCTTTCGGACAAATGTCAAAAATGACAATTGTCTGGACAGGACAAATACTATTTGTCATAAAAGTGTCATGGATACTGTCCGTGACATTTGAATCCGCTAAAAATGTTTTACCTTTGTTTACCTTTTCCCGCTAATTCTGTAACAACGTCAAATGTGACAAGGTGCTGGCAAATGGTAGTTACAATTTAGTGCAATAATATTTTTATAATATTTGTTTTTTGAATTTTCATTCTGTTTGCTAAAAGTACAATATAGGAGCGGCATATTTTTGAAAAAGTTCTTTATTTGCATTAAAAAAATTCGAAGTTGATATTCATTATGAAATTTTAAATGTCATAAGTGTCAGGACAGTGTCTGACATTTAAATTCGTGTCCTGTCCAAAAGATTAAACGTCCGGACATTTTACAACCGTAATATTTTGTTAAGTTATAGTTACTTAAAAAGGTAGTTTAAAACATGGTGTTTACGTGTTGTGTACCAAATTGTAACAAGACAAGTAAACAAATTAAAGTGCATCGTTTTCCATATCTGGATGAACAGGTAATGTTTAAAGATATTCAAAATAATTTTCGCAATAGAATAGATTTAGCAATAACTTGATGACAATTTTATTATTGTTTACTATATTCTGATATTCGTTTCCCAAATATCCTCCCAGTTTGTCCTATATAATAAACTTTTGGGAATATTCAATAAATTGATTTCAAAATGAAAAAAATGGTTTTTTATTTGTACCCATAGCTTTGTTGCTTAATAATAAAATTCCAAAGTCGATGTACAGTGTTTTTGTTATGGTTTTCCTCTTTTTTCAATTAAGTTTCACGATTTGTTAAATATGTTTTCAATTTCGCAAACATCAAATTCGTACATCAAAGAGAATAGTCATTTCACAAATTGTGAAACATAATCGATAAAAGAAAACCAAAAGAAAAAAATTAATGTCCATAATTTCATCATGCATTCAAATTTACCGCCAATTTGATAACAGCGCCACTGCGAGTGTAGTAAGCGAAACATCAGTCTCGCCGGTAAGGTAGAGTTGAATATCTATACAATAATAGTAATCTATAATCTATGGTAGGATGCTTAGAGTACTCCCGTTTTCGTGGAAATAATGTGAAACAAATCGTTTTGAAACGGATGAGCCTGACGCAAAATATGTTAAAAAACGACTACAGTATAAGAGTCACTCGAGTATAGCGGTCACATTTGCCACTTTGTTTGATACCTACCGATTTGCAAATTACATTACACACCCAAAAGGGCATCAAACAGTACGGCGGCTTTTTTTGACAATGACGTTTAAGTGACGCTACTGGGTAATTACTTATACTGTGCCCAAGACGGTCTAGGAGCTATAGATTGTGAACTCAGGGCCGTTTTCATAATAGAACTTTAAATTTAAAGTGACTTTAACCTATAAAAACACATTAGTTTTCCTATGCTTAAAGTGACTTTATATTAAAGTCTCCTTTAGCACGATTATGAAAACGGCCCTCAATCCAGTGTTAGATTTGTTTCTATTTTTTGAAGGTTACAGCATCATATTGGTTTCCACTTTTTCAAGATTACAATATCATATTTGTTTTCGTTTAAAAATTACGATGACGTGCGTAAAAAGATCCACTTAACAAACATTATTTGCGTATTTTTAATAATTATTATCTCGCTCAAATTACATTTTTTACAGAAACTCTTTTAACCTATGTGAAACATTATCTAAATATTATTCAAAAATTATAAATCTTGTAAGATCCATTAACCACTGCAAGTACCCTGTTGGACACTTTAGCTTCATGATATACTCCATTCTATTTGAGATTTTTACCGGCCGAAACACGATAAGTTTTCAAAATTCGGCGCTAGTGACGGTGAGAAAAAAATTCTTCGAAGCATTTAAATTTTTAATTTATTCAACTGATATGTTTGAATATCGTAATCTTTACCTTTCCTGTATCTGTAATGCTTCGGATTATCAAGAGGCATTTATAAGTAAACAATTTAAATTACTTTAGTTGTTAACGATCTCGAGGAAAGGGTAGTTGTATAACAAGTAATGACTATGATGCAATTGTAGGTATAACTGTGTATTTAAATTTCAAATGCAAGATGATGATATATCGGTTACATGGATCAGGTAAAGAGTGAGGAACGAAGAATGAAAGAGTTCAAACTGAACCATTTGGAATTCCTGATGTGGTCTTCACAATTTTCTTACTTTCATTAATATGACGATACAGATATAAGATTTTGTGATCAATCTATTAGATGAGACCCAAATATTTTACGACGTCATCGAAATCAACCATTTTATGTAATGAAACTTTATGAAAATAATGACGAGCGCCTTTCTTAGGTCAAAATAAATTCTGGAAGCTGCAAAATCTTCGATAGTGGAAACTTTGCGAACATTTTGTCTCAATTATGGTTATGTTTTAATATGGATAGGTACTATGTAAAGTATTGCTTTTGACGTAGCACACAAAATAGAAGTTAGTGATGAAGTATAACACTCAATAACACTCAAATGTCTACGAAAAAGAAAATATACATTACTTATACAAAATATCGAACTTGACAGTACAAGATATAATATTTATTATGCCTCAAATACTTTTTAAGAAACCATATTAATTCCTTTTCTTGCTTTAATTTCAGTTTCTTCCAGGATATCGGTTTTATTGCTTTCAATAATTTCTCTCTTTTATTCAATTTTTGGACGAATGCTTCATATCAAAATTTTATTTAATAGTATTAATTCAAGCATAATAACATTCCCTCTGTGTGTTAGATAGGTATGATGATTTAATGATAAAATTTTACTCAAGACGAAAATTAGTCGTTAATTTATCCAATTACTTTATCTAATCCTAAGTATTATCTGGCCAGCCTTTTAGCTCGAGTTAATTAAATTCAAGCGTAAGCAATAAAAATCAATTTGCCTTACAAATGGAGCAGATTTTTGCTTGATTAGATTGCATCAGTCGCTTGCTACGGTTTTAATGATGATCATTCGATATCGAGTTCCGAACATCATCTGCCGCCGATTCCAAGGCCCCTCTTAAAAAAATCGCATCGTATTTCACTTCTTATCTGCTTCGTTAGCAATTATTGCAGAATACGCATCAGTTGGCATGTCGGGAATCTCCGTCCTTTGTGTATTATGCATTCACGACCGCCCTAAAATTTCGTCATACGTATGTTGTAACACCTGCTCCCTTTGCACGTGCTGCTTCTAAGATTTCAGTGTAAAAATCAATTCCAAACAATAAGGGAAGTTTTATAAATGTCATCCTCCGTAGAACTTCATACTTTCTTGAAGGAATATAAATTCATAAGGGTCTAGTAACTGCATAATATGCTTAAGTGAACTATTTAACTACATTCTTTAAGACATTCCATCTATAATGCCCTTAATATAGTATGTAGTCGATTAAAGACTTATGTACTCCATCACTCCATGCATTTCCGTTTCCTATTTTATGGGGAGTAACAAGTTCTACTACTAAAAATTCCTTATTAAAGATTTTCTTACCGTAACATCCTTTCTTTTGCTTGGTTATTAAATTAAAGTTGTTAAACCTAATCTTCTTTTGACTTCCGGTTGTACCACGTCACAAATTCTTCTTTCTGCCGACGTTTCGTCTTCAGGGCTGCTGCTGATGATGTTGTTCAGCTTCTATGAAGCAGTAACTGCTACAAAAGATGGTGTTCAGTTTCCATGAAGTAGCAAGAGCCACAGAGAAGAACATCAGCAGCAGCAGCCCTGAGAAAGTATTTTCGCCGGTAGAAAGAAGAATTTGTGACATGGAACATCTGGGAGCCAGAAGAAGATGCTCTCAACTTTAAATAATGTCATTATTTAGTAAATCCCCGGGAGGAAGATGTCCTGCCTATTGTTGGACGTTGATTCTTTCTCATTTCCATGCTATCTCTGTATCCATTACTATTTTATTTTAGTTTGGTCTAAAAACCCTTATTTTTCTAAAACTGGATGCCATTATTTACTTGTCTTATGCCCGGTTGCGCCAACATTTTAAGCAGAGCTTAAATTTAAGTTATGTTTAGAATGTGACATTTACGTATGGTCAGTATAATGTCAAATACATTCTGACTGACAATTAAACTTCAACTTATGTATCGATTAGATGTGACTAACATTTTGTTAAATCTATAAATAATGTCATAGTCTAAACACCACTTAAATTTAAGTTCTGCTTAAAAAGTTGGTGCAATCGGGCATTTGTCTGTGTTTCGTAATTTTTAGATATTTTTAAGAGTAAAAAGGTATGTTTCTCGCTTTTTATTTTAGTTTAAATGCGAAGGTATTAATTTCTTTTATTAAGTACATTGTTGATCTGAACTCTTTCGAATTAGCTTTTTCACGTTTTGCACCAAGTATTTTCTGAACTTCCTGCTACACCTATGCGTTCCGTTTCTAAGTATCGGCCTCACGATTTATTGAATCATGTTTTACACGCCGTGAATAATAAGCGCCAAAAAGGTATGCAGTCGACGTCTTGATGTCTCTCTTACGTGGAAAAAATCATGAGGCGAATTGAGAAACACACACATACATGTGTGTTTTTATTACTGTGTTTTCTGTGTTTGCTGTGCAGCCAGACGGACGCGTTCCGAATGAAATTCGCGATCAAGTACCTACCTTAAAAATCTTTGTTCATGTCTTACACGTCTGGCGACAATATGTTTTGAATTTAGTTCTTTCGTCGTAAAGATGTACGCGATTTTATTTCAAACGCGGGATTTAGCACATTATAAAACGCGAAATAGTTCGGTTTAAAGTCACCAAGGTTATGAGAAAAGGTGCTTTCTTTTTTTACTCAATTCTTGCCTTTATGCTAGGATTTGATGATTAGGTTCTATAAATAAGTCCAGGTCTTTTTATTTTTGTATATATTTTTGCATGGGATATATTAGGTCTGTTCGTAGAGCAGTTCTGATTAGTTTGAAACCGTTGGAAATATGCACCAATGAACGTTTTTCATCTAACGCAACGGTCGAAATTGATCATAACTTCGATGGGGGACTAGATCTGACGGTTCCAAACTAGTTACAAACTTCACTACGAACAAACCTATTATGTGGCGAACTAGCTTCAATTTGTCAATCCTACTGCAATGTCAGATCAAAAAGCGATCAAAAGATGTCGCTACTTGAAATGTTTAATATTATAATAATTTAAAGTATAAGTACATATTAATACATCTTTCTTTATTTTCTTTTTATACCTTCGAAGACGTTGAAGTTTTTATTTTCATTTTCTTGTCTACGGTTGCATCATATTTAAATGATCCTGCCAAAGGTGCCTAAAATGGAAAAGAGGCCAGAATGGTCTTTGATGGATTGAGTTTTTCATGTGCTTCTTCAAATAAAAACCTACAGGAAGCAAATAATTTCATGATTGAGCTTTCTGGCTTTTTGCAACATTGAAAATTTGATTATGAAAAGACTACAAATACATATTTTAAATTGTTTTAACAGTTCTTAATAATATGATTTCAAAATTATTTAAGATTATTTGATTTTTCAGTAACATCATTATCGCGACTTTCTTTTGAACAAGGCGTGGAACTGGGCAGGTGTAAATAGAGCACACGAGTAGATTATCTGTGTAATGTACTTATCTGCTACAAATCTCTTCCTAGAATTTATACATGAGCGTTCTCTACTGTATTCAATGACATGGTCACGAAATACGATGTACGGACTTAATTCCCTTTTCTTTCTCAGTTTCTGTAATATTGGTTTTGTTATACAATTTCTGTATATATAGTACCTACTGTATTTGAAATAATCGAACAAGTTCAGCTGTTGGAGTTACCGAGAAATTCGTTTTTACTGAAACAATGCTTTTATTTTTATACGTTTCTAAAGTTTCGCATAAGTTGCCCTGAGTGTTTACTTTTTTGTTACTTCTACATTGTACTACTTGTCTGGGAAAGTTCCATGCAGTTTATGAGCTGCTTCAATACATATACTCGTCCTTCTAATCACTCTATTTCCTATCTTTTATCTTCCTGTGATTTTTCAACTGACTTAATGCTTTTGCTACTTCGTCATTATTTATCTCAGCAATTTCTTTAAAGCCTAAGTTCTTATTTTTTCAAAATGACTTTATGATATAGTCGATAATGTTTACGTAAGGCAATGTAAAATCTTTTACACCTTTAAATACATACATCGCCTAACTTCTTCCTGTCAACATTTCATCTCTTAAACAAATAGACAGAGTAATAAGCTCACACATTCCCGTATCTAAATTATTCATAAGAATAGAATGCTGTACATAATTTTGAAGCATCTGAACAGGTAGGATTCAGAAAAGAATATGAAATTACGATTTAAATAAAATAAAAATAGAAAGGAGATGTCCTCAAACTATTTAATTTAGGTTTAGAAAGTATTTTTAAATATCTAATTGAACACTGGAAGGAATTAATAATGAATAATAACGGAGTTTACAATACCTATGTTAATTACAAAGATTTTGTTCAAACAAATGAAAACATAGCTTAATAACCAACCCAAACAATAGGAACAGGATTTATATTAAACAAAATATAAATTATGAGCTTTGGATGTCAGATATACATTGACAGTAATATTACAGAAAATATTCAACAAATATACACACTTATAAAAATGGTAGTTAATTTGCACTATTTTTACACTAAAATTCAATATTATTTTAAGTGAATTTTTAGTACTACATAGAATTCTATGTATTATTATTTAGTAATAGTAAACTAACATGAAATTTTGATGTAAAAATGATGTAATTTTATCACCACTTTTAGTAGTGCATATAACTATAGATCACATTTCAAAAAGGAAAAGAAATCCAGAAATGGAAATATTAAGAAGAATATAAGTCAAGCAAACATCGCATAGAGTAGAAGCAAAACATTTAAAAAAAATATATGAAGGCCATTTGATATCTAAGGTACCTGACTATGAAGGGGATGGAATGAAAAAAAGTTACCGCAGTTTTGTGGGGAAGATAAATAATCGTTCAGCAAATTCGTTTTGGAGTCCCAAGTAATCGTAGCCATTACTTCGCCAGCTGATGGTTTAACCCTAAATTTCTTTGATGTTGGAGAATGGGCGTGCTTCCATTGCATTGATTCTTGTTTACTTTCAGGGCCAAAGTTTCCTGTCGTCCCGCGTCACAATTTTCTCACTGAAGATCACTTCTTGTTCTTCACAGGCAGCCAAAAGATGCAGGGAACTTGCAACTATCCGTGTTTATGGAATACGAGCCCAGAATCATATCGTTTGGCCCATTTTACATTTTACAGATAACTTTTTAAATAATTTAATACGTTCACTATCCAATTATCCATATGTGGTTCGTGCTGCTCTTGAACCACAAGTCCGTGACTCATATGTGGGTTAGAATCATGGTTCTCATTTCTAAAAATGTATTACTTGGACGTGAAAATAATAACCATCTGATTTTCAAGGGACTCAAGAAGACCATTTGAAAAAAAATTATTGAGATATTTGATACCGTTCTGTTTCAAATAATTTTAAAAGAGTCGCGTGACCCATATATGGGGCTGGAAAATCTTTGTGGCGAACATACAGCGATCTAAATGAAATAGCTATATGGACAGTGTAAGTGTTAATTTAAATTATAGACATTTATTATTGCTAAAACTGTTTGAAATATTGTTGAAAACCTTGAAAATTATGATTATGAGACATTAATCTGAAATACTTCTTTAGGTTTGTAAAACAAAAATTATTTAAAACGTGACTTGTAAAATCCTAACTTGGGCCAAATGATATGATTCTGGGCTCGTAGTCGTCGTTTATGCGAGAGTCGTCTTCTAAAGACTCCCTATCCCATTTAAATTGCTTAGGCCATAATTTTACAGTTTTATAAGATGGAAAAGCTTCATTGTAAATCGTAAACATCATATCACGTATTTGCTTTGGAGTTTTCCTTTCTCTGTGAGAAATTTTATTACTGCTCGTAAGGATCGTAATTTACCACACACCAGTAGTTTTAAAAAATAAAGATCTGCGAATGAGACTTGATACAAATCTTTTGATATCTCAAATCATGGCCTTCTAAATGGAAAGCGAGTTCTAGTTAGAACTCACTTTTCATTTAGAAGGCCATGCCTCAAATATAAACAAAAAATTGTTTTAGATTTCATAGTCAGGTACCTTAGATATCAAATGACCCTCGTACATCCCACGAGAAGTGGAGAACAATTACTTTAACAAAAAGAATTATGAATAATTTCAAGTTCTTCAGAGACTGAGTACAGAAATATGAAGTGTCGGAAGAGTCCATAGCAAGATGGATAAAAATATCATTGAAAACGCAAGAAAAATGTGAAGTCTGGCTGAAGATAGAGCTCGGTGGAAGTTAAAATAGAAGGACAATGTCCACAAATAGATGGACTCGTGAACAAGAAGATGTCATTAGTGTACCGAAATCTGAAAGCAATAAAATGTGATTAAAGATATGCGAAAATTCAAATGAATTGGGACAAAAATTCATTTAAACAAAAGAAAAATATACTGGGAATCATTCTTGATAAATAACGTGCACTGCCAAATATCTTCTTTATAACTGAAGACGTATATCGAACTTTAAATTAATTTTAAATTTTTTTTAGCTTAACAAGAATTCTTAGGTCCAGTTATACAATTCCAGCTTAACTTTAAGCCAAAGCTTAAACCCTTAACAACAATTGTTGAAATAATCGTCCCTATGGGTTTAAGCTTCAGCTTAAATTTAAACTGGCATTGTACAACTGGGCCTTAATGAACTAAATGAATAAAACGAAGCATATGCTTTTACTTCTGTTAGAAATTTTTTTAAAGCTTAGATACGTGAAAAAATTTCAATTGCAAATCATTATACAATTCCTTTTATTAAAATTTTTACTATGTTACCAGCAGAATTATTTAGAATTTCATTTTTCTTCATATATCTGTAGTTTTTTCATTGAAAAATTTGCATATGCTTCGTTTTATTCATTCAGCTCGTTGTTATTTTTCTGCTTATGAATCCGTTTCATTCAATAAAATGTCACGAACCACTACTTCCTGAAAATTCGCCGATAATGAATCCCCTCAACGGCCTATTGATTCTGACGTCCTTTCCGATGAGCGACGTCTTTTTTTGAAACGGTTATATTTTCCGATTGGTATCAAAGATTCAATGCACGTCGCTCGCAAAAACTAAATTTATCAGACTTGGTCGGCCTCATCGAGGAAGTTAATTCACTATTCTCTTGCACGCCTCGTAGATTGTCTCGCTTTTAAAATTCAAAAGCTCACTGGCCGTAATAATGAGTGGAATGTAGGAAGAAGAGCGTTCAACTTCGAGTCATTAGCGGAATTGTTTTTTATGGTCTTATTAACTGCGTAATTATGTGCATTAATTTGGCGTAACAAGTAATTATCACGCCGATCTGATTATCTAGTTACAACATTTATATTAGAAAACTTGTAATTGGGTGTATGTGCTTTTAAGGCAAAAATATTAATGTAATGTAAAGTAATTAATGTAATGTCGAGATAGTAATAAACAAATAGGAACTAAGGCTATTGCTTAGTAACGAGTATATTTTCATGCCTGCATTTTTTTTGACTGATAAGATATGTGTACTGCAATAAAGAAACAGGCAAAAACGTACATTAATAAGTTTGTGTGGTTGTTGATGGTATAATATAAAAATTGATTACAAACCAGTAATATACTATTATGCTATTTATATGGATACTCCATGCTGTTTTGTAGTTTTTTTTTTTTAATCTGTGGTGGTTGCCCAACGAGGTCCTAAGTCAAAGACTTGTCAGGACCTCAGGAGCGGGAGTGTATTTTGAGTGTGTGTAAAGTGTTCCATGGCTTTGTTACTTCCAAACCTCCTCGCCGTTTAAGGGGAAGCAGTGTCGAATTTTATCCCCAACACTGAAGGGTGCCTGAAGTCGATACCGACCACCCCCGAGAAAAATCCCGAGTGCGGTTCGAATCGACGACCATGAGATTGCAAGGCCGGTCCCTTACCACTTGGACCGTTCAGTCCAGTATTTTTTATAAAAGGATAAGTCTTTCACTACAAAAGTTTTTTTATTTCCAGACCGGTTTCACCAGTTATGGCATCGTCAATGGCACATTATAAATTGTTAAACCTTCAAGTAAAAGATAAACAATAATTTATTTATTTTTCATTGAAAAACCTCACAAGTTTTAAAAATTAATAAAAATTAAATAAATATCGATAAAAACACAAAATAATGTGCGAAATGTCTTGAGTTTTATCGATTTAAAAGTAGTAAACATTTATAGTATCTTCTAAATTATATTATATTATATGTTACCTGATATTTACAATTCAAATTTTTATACTCAGAGATCATATTCCTTTATTTATCTTTGTGTTTAAGGAACCTATTTTTGCTAGCATTTATTCGTTGTTGTTTTATTGGTATTTTCATCTAAACGTTAACTTTCAACAGGTTACGCAAACCAAATTTCATTGCTTAGTGTTAGTGTAAATCACATAACTCATAACCGAATGCATTAGCTCTCATGCATATTGATTACCTCACTAATTACCTTTAGCCGCATATTATTATTCCATTGCTCAGTGCTGGTCTGTTTTGAAATGATTTATCATGTTTATGTATGTTAAGATAAATTTACTATCCTGATGTGATGAACTGATGACTTATTTCAGATTTAAACGTTTGTCCTTTGCGTAAAGCGAGCTGTCAGATAATTTATTTGAGTGATTATTGAACATTATCGTCAGCTAGTAAAGGTAGGATAGAAACAGCCATTGGCTGAAATGCCGCCTAAATAAAGACATTTATTATTATTATTATTATTAGCATCTCTCTGCGAAAACAAAGTTAAAATAAGAGCCATATGAACAGATATATTATAATAATCATTAAAAAAAAATATGACAAATAATTGGAACCAAATGAATGCATACCTAGAATGAAATCTACCGTCCTACAGTAAAATTCGTTTACACTATAAGGTTCAAGTTAACTAGAAAGTTAAAAACAGCAGTTCTAAAATATTTTTTCTATTTTGCGTTGGTAACAGAGCTATTAACGCACCGAAACAAGTGCTTTAATAGAAAATTTGAGTGCGTTAATGGCATTGGTGTAATTAATTTATTTAATGTTGGTAGTACTCATTCCAAGTAAGAAATAATCATCAAATGTCAAACGATATCAAGAACTTTTATTTAATTTAAACGATCACCACCATGAAATGTGCAATTATTATAAACGTTAACGATTACATTGGATGTGTCTTTAGAATTTATACTAATGCCTGGTATGTTCCGATTTGATACAATAATTTTGTGGAGTGCATTATTACCATTATTATTGGTTTTATTATGCGAGGCAGCGAGGCGCAATCAGACTATGATCCAGTGGAACAGCAGGGCAGGTTAGTTTGCTGAAATCCATAATGTTGAGCATTTGTATTTTTTACTTTGCATTTAAAATTGAATTTCCCACTGCCTAGTTAAATGATGTTAAGTAAATGTCTCCAACCACCGCAAAATTCCCTAAATTTTAAAATATCGCTTTTTTCTTTAAAAAGGGGCAAAATAGAAAAATAGTATAAAATACTCGTTACAGAAGGCTTTTCAAGCACTCGTCCGTTCCATCACTCGCCGCAAGCGGCTCGTGATGGAATTTCGGACTCGTGCTTGAAAGACTGCCTTCTGTAACTTGTGTTTTAATATACCATTGTACATTAATGACTACATTATGAAATCCATTGTCATAATGAAGCTTATTAAAGCATCCGAAATTTTACTTTGTTAGGCTGGCAGCTAAATTTGTTCACATCTCAAATTACAAAAATAGCTTCCAAATTGATCGCAATATTCTGTATAGAATATGCTCGGGGGCCCCGTTGCGATCCTGCCGACTTTGCAACCAACAATTATTTTATATGTTTGCGATGACACGCTTTGTCCGCGCCAACCGTCATCTCGTGCATGTTAGCTCATGGGGCAGCAGTATAGTTGCTATTTGCTTTCACGACACAATTTATAGGTCGAAAAATAGTTGTGCTGCGACGCACTTATTGACACGTTTGAAATTACCGATATCTGTTGACATTTCAAATTATAAACACAAGTGAGCACTTTCTTTTCCGTTGAAAATTATCAGAAAATATGTAATTATGTATAAACCTAACCTCCAAATCCACATTTCTTTGAAGTATTTTTTAAGCCCGAAACAATGTCACCAATCTGCCACATAACAAAACAGAATTTTCCTATATTTACTTATTTATTTATTTCCCTATATTTCCTATAAATTACAAAATAACTCAGATTTTTAAACTTTTTTTACATTTAAGAACCAAAATAGAAAAAATGGTATAAAATACACATTTCATGAGATGTTTAGCGCCTTCGGTTAGTTTTCTAAACCTGGACGCGTGCGCGACAATCCTGTCCTATGAAACTTGTCTTTTAATATACTATAATAGGTTCAATTTCTTTAACGTTGGATAGGCCACTTTAGAGCAGCGCATGCATAAAGTGACCATTTATTTTTCATTGAAAAACCTGACAAGTTTTAAAAATTAAATAAATATCGATAAAAATACAAAATAATGTACGAAATGTCTTGAGTTTTATCGATTTTTATTTAATTTACGAAACAAATTTTATTGGTTTTATTGTAAACAAAATGTTAAAGAACACATTAATTTTATAGGAATATTTTATTAATGTTATAGATAAATGAACAAGAAAAGAAAAACAAATACAAAATAACAATACCTTAAACTCAAATTTGGACAATTCTGTTTTGACAATGTTATTAACAGAAAATATCGATTTGTTACGGCTAAAATCTTTACATTTACGGCTAAAATCTGCATGACGGGACATTTTTGCGTCCCGAGTAATGTCTCGGGGAAAATGTACCTACTGTCCCGTTGAAAAAGGGACGTATGGTCACTTTATGCATACACCAAGTTGTCGGTTCATTAGTAAAATAATAAAAGCTTGAGCAAGTATACAGAGCGCCTATTAAACCAGATGTCTCTTGCAGTATCTCTTGCCCGTTGCACAATTGCAATAATTGTTTGACGATTTCGATGTACGACGCTGGGGATACAGCCGCCGATATCTACGCTCTGCGGCACGTGCATTGCACCTACATTCTCCGTACGTTAGAATAATGTCAACAATTTCGTTATTTGTGTAAGCTGACCCTGACCCTACACTGACCTACACACTACGAAGTCTGTTGAGACACTGAACGTGCGTTATTTGCTTGTCGTAAAACAATAAACCATCTGGGAATTTATGGCAGGGGATCGCCCGCCCGGATGGCGTTCGGCACGTGGGTGTAACAGTAGATAAGAAAATCAGTGGTTTCCAAACAATTTTTATCGGTTTTTGTTTGATTTTTTTCCTGGAAAACGAAAGCCGCAGCACCCTCTAATGTAAAGGCCTTTTACTCTACAGAGTGTTCTCAATATGTGGTTTGAAGGTGTCCAATCAATTACCTAACACCCTGTACATCTCTTGAATAGAGTTATAGTTATTCAACGTGTCGCAAAAGGAAGTGCTCAAACGAAAATTGTAGTATTCCCAAAGAAAATGTTGTTAATTCAAAATTCATAAACTATTCGATCGATTTAAATCACCAAAACAGTTTTGCAAAGCTAATTATTACCTTTTTGATTTAAGGATAATACAACTTCGCGAACAAATGGTTTCAATTTAAAAAAATGTTTCACGAAAATGCAAAAAGCCATAAAGGTACCACTTTTTTAGTTTTACTGTAAAACTACATCGAAAATCCATGCGCAACATTTTGAACATTTAATAATGGAAAATATTTTTCTTTAACAAAATGTTAGTCAATTTCGTTGCATTTTCTTTAATTACTGCGTTATTTTATTCAGATTTACTAAACTAAATAAAAATAATAATAAATAATATGTACCGGGTGTCCCAAATTACAGCCAATATATCCCTTATACGGCAAGATAAAAAAATATTCAGGTTTTGTTGAAAATGGCTTGGAATCTAAAATACTTCATTAAAGAATGAAGAAACTAAAGGGGTGCTATATGAAAAAATGGGGTTGGGGGTAGTTTCTGAGGGGTTACTGTCCAGAAGTTACTTTTAAGTACCCTATCTTGTAGAGCTTTCCAAGTCATTTTTAGCAAAACCTGAATAATTTCTTTATCTTGCCGTTTAAGGGAGACATTGATTGTAACACTAAATTTGAGACACCCGGTATATAAAAAAATATAGTAAGGCTATATTTTTTTTTAAAAACGACCTACAAATTAGAGTAGATCAAATAATAGTAGAATAAGTATTGGTCTATTATCCAAAATCCTGAAAAAGTTTTTATTCTGCCGAATAAAGATACTTACATAAGCATTTAATTCCTTGTTATTTGATATCGCCTTAATGTCAAAAATCGGCCGCGAGATGTGGCCTAATTAGATCAAACAGCGGGCGCGAGATGTGACCTATTTAGGTCAAAAATCGGCCGCGAGATGTCGCGACCTAAATTCTATATAAGGGGGTGGTTAGAGACAGTTGAACGCATTTGCACTGGACATTTGATGAGGAGAGCATTATCTGATATTTCTAGAAGTGCTTTTAACTTTTGAGTGTGTGCGCGTGATCGGCTCTAATTTGTAGGTGGTTTTTGTAAGGCTATATTTTTTTATATACATACTATTTATTATTATTTTTATTTAATTTTCTATATACACCGTGTCCACACTCGGTGGACACGTGGTATAATTATTAGTATGATTAGGTGGTTATTAGATTTCATGAAGTGCTTTTATTGTTAATATGTACTGAAGATGGCAGCTTAGCCGCCAAAATACGTATCTACGGATATAAAATATTGTGGGTAGAGATTATTTTTTAATCACTTCTTAAACCACAGTCTCCTTTACTATTTTCAGTTGTACGTTACTTTCGAAGATATTAAAATAAAATAATATAATTGTAAACAATTGTATTTGTCTAAGCGACGTAATATTCCTCTGTTAACAAAAAAAATATAAAAAAAAAATTCCCGGCAATGAGACAACTTCTGCTGTGCTTACGTTCGTTCCTCCGCCGGCGACGATGTTTTGAATCGTGTTATTTTTTAAACCGAGGAAGAGGAAGTCTCGGGTTACGACAACTGCATTTCTACTTTTATACGGTCGCCTTATTCACAGAAATGTAATTAATTTACCGCCGCTGCAATAAATTTTGGCTAATGTAGTGCTGAGGATGTAAATCTTCGTCAGGTGTAGCACGTTTTAATTGAAAATAAAAAAAACATTTAATTGCAAGAGTTCTCAATTTTTTTATGGACTTTCTAAGAAACAATAGTTTATACTTTAATGTTTAAATAGTAAGGTGTGCAGATTTTTTATGCATTTCATTGAGAATTAAACGTGTTATTAAATTAATCTTAGGATCGGAATAGGGGCCTATAAATTTAAGCATAGGTTGTCGGGTGGCTAAGCAGTTAGCACAGTTAAAGTCCTTATGCTATGTAGTTAGCATAGCCACAAGCTCGTAGCCAATTGCCGTCGCAAATGTTCCAGCGAGAATCCGAGAATGGTGAATGCGATACACGTACATATTCCGTTTCCCAGAGCGGCCCCGCCAAATAAATTACCTATCCACCGAGAAAGATTAAATATTTGGATTCTTCTTACAAAATAGCTGAGCGAAATTAATATATCTTTATATTATTGTAATCATCTCTCCGCGGGACATCCAAATTTATAAGAATATACAGGGTGTTCTATTTAAAAAAAATCGCTTTGTATGCACCAACACTTTCTGGAACACCCTGTATAGTTGAAAATAATTTTAAAATGTGCCGCGTGATGTCTAGTATAACTTTCTTAATCTTTTTTTCTCTATTTGTTATTCCTATAGGCACCACAGAAGAAATACACACCGTTGGGACACCCGGTACTTATCGATTTTTCACAAAATTTTTCTCAGATTTCCTTTAAATACCAGTAGATCACGATTATGATGTTAAAATAGTGTGCACAATTTTTGAGATACTTCACATTGAAATTTCGCAGGAACAAGTATAAATTATGGCATTTTAATTTTTAAAAATCTCTATGAAAAGGAATTCTACACAGCAAGAAAGCTTTACGCAATTATGTTAAACTGCAAAGTGCGATGAGTGTGGTTGCAATCCAATTCCCACGTATTAACTATATTCGACCACACAAATTAAAATATTATCTATTCATGGAGAAAAATGGAATATATTTGGATTTGCACTTAATTTACGCACGATTGTAACGTATGTACAGTTGAAAAAAAAACTCGCAGCAATCCATGGAAAATTAACGTGTATCTTAACTTGATTGTAATGAAATAAATGCAAATCCAGTCATGTTACAGCACGTCATGAATGGTTTAAAACGTAGAGTTTTAAAATGTATTGAACAGGGTGGAGGTGGAGGGCATTTTCAACCCTTTTTATAAATTAAAAATAAGTGACATTTGTAAATAAAATAAGAGTACTAAGATATACGTTCATACCTTCATTGTCATTTCAAAGCATGCTAGAGTTTGTTTTCAACTGTACATACGTTATGCGTTAGTTAGATCTATGTAACCGCATTACATTAGATTGATATAGTCGAAATTGCAACTGTCATTGCCGATTATTTTGAACTTGAATACCTAATAAGGTAATTTTTGTGGTCGTAGATAAAATATATCACAAAACTCGAGTTGTAAAGCAATTACGCACTTGTGGAATTACCTGCACTCACCGCTGCGCGGCTAGTGCGCAACTACACGTGCGTAATATGCTATTTACAACTCTCGTTATGTAATACCTGTACTACCTATACAAACGTTGCAAGAGAAAGCAAAATTAGTGGAATTCTTGTAACGTAACGGATCCAGTTGGTATAATTTGTTAGGATGGAATTTTTTACACGTTTCCTCAAATTCGTTAAGGTGCTGAAGCTGCCCACATATTGCTCGCACTTTTCTTGCTTCTTATCCATTTATAATTTTTATTACCACGTACAACTACAAACACACTTGTAAATAAGTAAAAAACGCAATTTAAATGGGTAAAACATACATTTAGCAATTGTTAAGCTCATTAGACGCTGCGATTTTTTTATCTGATACGTAAAAAATAGTATATTGTAGACCGAAGCGGTAAAGTGCTTGTTTTCTAGGTCGAGAGAAGATATGGACAGGCGAGGCAAAGCCGAGCCTGGCTACACTTCTCGAGACCTCGAAAACTGCTTTACCGCCATCAAAAAATTAACAAACGTAAGTTTTTTATTTAATTCCACTGGTATTTGGCTTTAAAAAGGATTAAAATTATCAAGAAAAAAAAAGTCAACTTGGCAGCGGTGGGATTCGAACCCATGCCTCCGAAGAGACTGGTGTATTAAATCACCGTCTTGACCGCTTGGCCACGCTAGTACATATATCACCGTGTTTTAAAACATGTATAATAACTTTAATAGTAACTCAATTTTAATATTTTTACTTCGAGAAAAAGAACGTTTGTGTGATATTAACAAAATTAATTATAATGTTGTGTAGGAAAAAAAATAATATGTAAACCATGGCGGTAAAGCAGTTTTCGAGGTCTCGAGAAATATGGCCTGCAGGCTCGGCTTCTCGCCTCGCCTGTCCATATCTTCTCTCCACCTGGAAAACAAGCACTTTACCGCCGAGGTCTACAATATACTATTTTTTCCTACACTAATAGAAAATTCAATTTTACCGGCTCATCAGAGAGGAGAAAGCAAGCGTTTCCACGGCTATGTACATAAATGCCTAGCCGAGAAAATAATTTACGAGGCTTCACCACTAGGTGGCGCGACAATAATTTCTGGAATGCATTCTCATCGACATCAAAAAATTAAGAAACGTACGTTTTTTTCATTTAATTTCACTGGTATTTGGTTTTAAAAAGGATTAAAATTATGAAAAAAAAAAAGAAAAAACCAAGTCGGCAGCGATGGGATTCGAACCCATGCCCTCGAAGAGACTGTTGTATTAAACCACCGTCTTAACCGCTCGGCCACGCTGACACACAACACAGTGTTTTAAAACATCTATAATAATTTTAATAGTAACTCAATTTTAATATTTTTACTTCGAGAAAAAGAACGTTTGTGTGATATTAACAAAATTAATTATAATGTTGTGTAGGAAAAAAAATAATGTGTAAACCATGGCGGTAAAGCAGTTTTCGAGGTCTCGAGAAGTGTAGCCAGGCTCGGCTTTGCCTCGCCTGTCCATATCTTCTCTCGACCTAGAAAACAAGCACTTTACCGCTTCGGTCTACAATATACTATTTTTTACGTATCAGATAATTAATTAATTTTTATTTAATTCCACTGGTATTTGGTTTTAAAAAGGATTAAAATTATCAAAAAAAAAAAAAAAAAACTCGGCAGCGGTGGAATTCGAACTCATGACTCCGAAGAGACTGGTGTATTAAACCACCGTCTTGACCGCTTGGCCACGCTACTATGTGTATTAGTGTGTTTTAAAACATCTATAATAATTTTAATAGTAACTCAATTTTAATATTTTTACTTCGAGAAAAAGAACGTTTGTGTGATATTAACAAAATTAATTATAATTGTGTAGGAAAAAAAATAATGTGTAAACCATGGCGGTAAAGCAATTTTCGAGGTCTTGAGAAGTGGCCAGGCTCGGCTGCTCGCCTCACCTGTCCATATCTTCTCTCGACCTGGAAAACAAGCACTTTACCGCCTCGGTCTACAATATATTATATCGTAACAAAAAATAAATTCAAGAAGCTATTACCTACATACTACTACATTTACGATCTTTTTTTAGTCCAGTCCATGTTATGGTCCGTTTTCACGTCCATGCAATTTGCGCAAATGGATTTATGTATGCAATTTGCATAAGTAAGAACATAATTGATAATACACTTTACGATAAGTTTTCCTAATTTTCTGGATTGTGCAAGCAAAGAATTACGTTTTCAGGCAACGACTTCCTTGTGCAAATTTGCATGCACAAGCACATTTGCGCAAATTGCATGAGCGTGAAAGCGGACCTTTAGGGTGACATTTTTGTTGGTATTACAAAACACTGTACTTGTCAGGAATTTGATTAACGTTCATTTTTAATTTTATGGTTACATTTTTGAAAACGACCACTGCCACTGTTGCCAACTCAGTGTGTCCATGAAAACGAGAAGTTTTATCCAGAACAAACATTTGATAATTATTATTTATTTTTTCAATAAGAAAGTACTATGTGTTTTTTTAAAAATGCCATAAAGGTTGACCATGAAAATTAAAACTCATGTCGTAGCTTGGCATCTAACACATGCCAAATCTGAAAATTTAAAGTAAATGAATGGAGCTAAGACATGAATTTTCTTTTCCACAGCCACCCCTTATGGCATTTTTAAAAAAACACATGTTATTACACACATGGGTATTTAAATAACAATTAAGTTTAAGTTACTTTTTATTTTAATCATAATACCGCATTCCACATTAGGTATTTACATATTGGCAATACAGTCAATACAGTTGAAATGACAGATTTTGACTTCTTTCAAAAAACATGCATGTAACCTAACGAAAAAAAAAAATGGCATACTAGAATGCAAGAAGATCGTGAATAGATAATAATAATAATAATAATAATTTTACATAGTCCGTGAAATCGATTCACAAAAATGATACAGGCAAAATTACGAAAGCTAAGTCCTGCGTCATCAATCACCGAAGTTATAATCGACAAACATTTCAGTATAATTTCTTTTTCAATGGCGAATAAGAAAAGGATAGAGTTATGCTTTTTATGTCTGGTGATTCAACGCCAGACGCGTATAATTTATTATTACGATAATAGTTAAAAGACAGTGATAATAGCGTGTTTGTCAACTTGTGGTATTGTAGTTCTAAATGAAATTTGTTATTTACAGCGGTTACGATTTAGAATTTAAACATTAAGATACATTTGACAACAGCAGAAAAAAATTCCTAAATCTTCTAATTGAGTAAGTACATAAGGGATTGTTTAAAACTCTTTACTATGATAACGACCAATTTCAAATGGCGCGGGATTGCTTGCTGATCATTCTACGACTTTCAAAAGTTTAAACAATTAACAGATTTGACAGGAGTCAGAAAGCAAATGTCACACTAAAAGTTTTGAATCAAGCTAAAATTCTGATTTTGTTTTTCATAGCTTCCCCTTACCTAAATAATTTTGAAATGCACAGTAGAATGTTTATTAAGTTATAGAAGCGTATAATTTTCTGCGAACGCGGAATTCGTAACACTCCTTATTAATCACATAAACTGACTGATCTATATTATTGTATGGTATATTGCCATTTAACATACCATATGATCGAATACTTTTACCCTCTAGAAGGCTATGTAATTATTTATTCAATAGTATTATATTAGCAGTGCTAAATAAAATAGCCTTCTAGAGGGTAAAAGTATTCGATCATCTTGTATAATGTTTTGTTTGGAAACGGTAGCTATAATCTGTGCCATAGGCAGACACCTACAGGGTGGATCAATTTCGATGTCTCGTTTTTTTTTTTTCTATTAATTGTAAGAAATAAACCCAACAAAGTATATATTTTTGAAAACAGAAAAAAAAACATGATTTCCATTTTAAAAAATTATAACTTTATGTTACAACTCGAAAATTTTATTAAATATCAAGAAACTAACTACACCACTGAATTGTATTAAAAAAAATGACCTAATAATGTCAAAACAGTTTTTTAATATCTGTAAAATTAAACGAGATATGTGCGAATATACAGCGTGTAATCGAATAAGTTTCACATATTAATACTGCAAGTTCTTCATCACATAAGGAATTGATTCTGCAAATATCAATGTTCTTGCTCGAAAATAAAAAACTAACCTACCACAAGAGCGCATCACCTTTTGTTTGAAAACCTCTGCTCGTTCGTCAGTGCCTCTGCGATTTTTATAGACGCATCGTAAAACGATAAATTCCGCAAATGTCACGGTCACTGGGTTAGTGTCGCCCGCAATACAATTTGGAACGGAATCTTCGAACATCTGTTTCATTAAATAATCCACAATAATTACATCATGATATTTCACACTTTGTAAACAAATAACACACTATGTGATATAATTTATTAATATCTTATGTTAAAATAATGAATGTAAGTTATAAGTACATTGATAAGAAACAAATTGGTGACAGGAGAATTTTGCGGATGCGAACATTTTTTTCGGTTCCGTCAAATAAATAAATGCATTGACTGCACTAAATACAAATGTTTAGTTTAACGCTTTCCCTAAGTTTTGAGAACATTCTTAAATCATTTACTGTAATAAAGTAATTAGGTGCGATTTTATCGCTCGAGTTTAACAGTACGATCGTTTATTGTTTAATTCACGTATAAATTACTAATTGCTTTCAGAATATTAAATGATAAAGAACGTCTAATAATAATTAAAAAGGCAAATTTCAACACAACACTTGCAACTATCGTAATCAGCTGACACTGTGAACAGGCGTACATGCAGTACCTCCGCGATCTTTCGGAATTTGTTTTGCTTAGCCTGAACGTAATAAAGAATCATAAAGGGATGATAAGTTCGGCGCTTTTTGTTCCAATAATACTTTTAGAATGTCACCTTTATTGAATTAATTGTTACCCATTTTTTTATTTATTGTTTGATAGGATTCATAATTACAGTTTTATTTTTAATTAAGGAAAGAAAATTTTTATGCACAAATTATTTTGTGAAAAATCTGCATATCTATTACTTAAATATTAATTTAAAAAACAGCTAGGAATCACCGTATTCTTTCGTACGAAAGTAATAAATGACCTGCCTCAACGTTTATTGTATCGCATCTGCGGGTTTACTGCGTATAATAGTATTTATTGCGTATAATAGTAAATTTCGCTCAGCCGTTCGTCGTCCGGGGTTTTAAATCAAAGCCAGCGGTTCTCAAACGTTTTATGTAAAAACTAAACATATATTTTTCCGGAGTTATTATTGATTCTTTTTTCAAACGTATGTCGTACCTTCACTTCTTTTCTTTTGTATTAGTTGTGGTTACAATATGTGTACAATATTATTCGATTACACGCTGTATAACTCGAAAACAAAGGAAGATAGCCAATTTTTGTTTATTCTATTGACTTTATCTTTAAAAAAGAGATCGAGACTTGGCCATTAGTTTTTTATTTCTTCTAGTTACAAAGATGCCCAAAAGAGACATCGAAATTGATCAAACCTGTACAGGGTCTTTGTTTATATTTTGTACGGTACCTACACATTTTATTATTAGACATACCAAAAAATGTTAAATACAAAAGTTCTAGGGATTTACCTGAACCGCCAGAATTTACTAAAAAAAGAAACAAATGACGATTAGACACATAACAAATGAGTATGAACTTTGTTATTATAAATGGAACACTAAGTATATTTTCCCGAATTAAGAAAGACGTTTTTTTTCCTAATTCCAAAAATATATAGTTTGCCTATTTTTGGTTTCATACTTTTTGCGATATTTAAGTTTAAAAAAAAAAATGCATTTACTTTGATTAATAAGAATTCCATTATATGTGACAAGTGTTAAACTAATTAAAAGATATTTTAGAAGTCAAAACGCTAACATCTAAGACAAACTAACATATTATTTGAAATAAATTAATAAAAATATACCAAAACAATAATAATTTCAAACTTAAATATCGCGCAAAGTATGAGACCAAATATAGACAAACTACATCTTTTTGGAATTTCAAGAAAAACATCTTTCTTAATTCCAGAAAATATACTGAGTGTTCCATTTAAAATAACAAAGTTGATACTCATTTGTTAGGTTTCCGACTGCCATTTGTTCTTTTTAAAAGCAAATACTGGAGGTTCAGGTAAATCCAAAAAACTTTTGTATTTAACATTTTTTCATATTTCTAATAATAAAATGTGTAGGTACCGTTCAAAATATATACAAAAACCCTGTACATATTCGTCTGTACATGAAATTCTTTCAGATCCAGGGCGTAATCTTTTTTTGTTTGTTTTAACTTAACAAAACCTATGAATGCTTTTGGGTTCTTTGCATGCTCTTAGATTATTTCTTATGCTCATAAATAAATTAAAATAACTCTGATCAACTTAAAATTCTTTATTAACAATTTCTTTGAATGCAACAATAGTGACTGTTTGTTTGTTTTAGTTGAATTTAATATAAACTAATTTCCTGTAATGGCCATTTGTTTAAACACGTAATCACAAAACAGTTGAAAATAATTGAACGCGTAAATATTATTGTTATTTAAAAGCAAATCCAAAAATGTTTATTTATAACATTTAGATAAATAATCTGTTCAGTGTCTTACGGTTTTATACTTCAACTAATGTTTATTCTCATTTCACTTTACGAAATTTAATTGATCCGCGTCATTAAATTATAGTGTTAATTGATACGTTCAAACCCGTGTACTTTGCTTGACTTTCTCCAATTTAACTTCGGTCCTATTTATAGAGTGCCTTTTAAAAAAAAAATGGAATACGTCATAAAATGATGAATATGTAACAACAATTTTTTGTGAAAACGAGAATGAATTTCTGATATAAAAAATAACTTCCTTATCTTCGTGTCTCGCATTCGTGCTTAGTTGTCAAACAAATGAAACCGTACATGTTATTAAATCGGCTAAACTGGACTTGGTCCTTGTCTGAGAAGTCTGGCTTCGGAGATGCCTTCAAGAAACTACAAATTCTCCACGATGTTGTAACATCGAAACTGCTTTTAGACTGGTGTGTGTGTGTGTGGCAGTCTGATAGTGGCGATTGCATATCTTTTACTCATTCCCCTCGTTTGTTTTTCTTAACAAAAATTTGTATTTCAGTAAAAGCAACATTTTTGTTGAAATACCTTGGGATCATAATTTTCTTTAATGTGCAAAATTTAATTGATATATGAAGAATCACAAACTAAATTACAATTAATACATCAAAATCATAAATACTAATAATATTTTTACAATAATTTGCAAACTTCAAAACTAAAATAACAGCAATATGTTGAAATTAAAGAAAAAATATTGTTGAAATACGAGATAACCCAATTCGTAGATAACACAAAAAATGTTCAACATAGCAATTCTATTACCGTATACATACAGTGCCTCGCATAAAGTCCTAGCGTGAACTGCAAAAATGTTTCGCAAGAAAAAAACATATGCTGTTTTATTTTCTTAAGCACTAAATAAATTGAAACAAATAGTTTCTTTAATAAACATGTAATGTAACAGAGATGAATTTTCTAAAACATTTTTTTTTTGTAAAAATCGTGTATAAGGTAATAATTTAAAGTCAGTGACCAAGTATATGTTTATTTAAATATAAAGACTGGGGAGAGATTTCGCTAAAAACTTGATTAAAATAGAATTCTAAAATGACTCAGCAGAAATGAACAAAAATCAGGAAGCATTTGTTAATCAGAGTCTGATTTAATGCTGATTACACATAACAGAAAATTTACAGCTCTTCCTGAGAATAATGGAACCCATGGAGGTAATACAATTTTCAATTTAATTAATGAATTTTTACTTAATAACGATTTTTTGTCACTCCTTGTAAAGCCAGGATGCACCTACTAATCTATACCTCGTTGAACGTTAATAACAACCTGTGTTAGCAGTTTAAAAACAGGAAATATTTATTAGCCTGGCTACCTGTTGTGGTAGCTTCAAATCCAAATGGTAAGATTCGTGAGCAATTCTCTACGCCGCTGTCCGTCCTTTTCTCACACATCCTTCATTTTTGTTTACCAAATATTTGTAATGCTATTATTTATTCGGTTTCATTGTGTGGAGCAAACGATCGAAGAGAGCGCATCGACGGAACGAACATTTTTTGTCGACTGCGTCGTCGAATAGGTATATACGAGTTTTTGAACTGCTAACCGTGACCGTCGACAGGATGTCGACGGCCATTAAAAAGAAGTAAATTTCCTGTCTAGATCCGCTAATACATCCACATTACGCATACGTGGTTGTTAATATATTCCATGCTCAAAAAAAAGAACATTACCGTATGTTTATTCATACAAGGTCGCATTTGTTTCACATGTCTAAAGAAGTTCTCAATGTGAGATGTTTGACATGTTTGATGAAATAACCAATATGAATCACTTTTTCCATTGTAATAATAATATGTGAAGCATTGATAAAATTATGAGTATCATAATGGACTAATTGTAAGGCCGGCCGAAATTACCAACATATTTTTTTTTCTAGTATTATTAAAATGTGGTAACGCGTATACATAAATGTAAGTAATCAAAACGCTCACCATTTCCTTTGGCTACCGGGCACCGTTCGCTACCATCACCTCCCATTGACATGGTGCGTTCATGCAACAATAACCTGTGTTTACAATCATTTGTAAGAGACAACAGTTATTTACTCACCGGGGACCCCAGTCCCCTGGCCCCAACGGTCTCAACCCCTTGGTCAGTTCACAACTCAATCTAGTGCCTCTATCATCGCTCCTGATGATGTCCAACCTTGGGCCTTTATTATCATATCTGTTGCTCTTTCATAAACTATTGCTCTGAAATATTATTTCCAAAAACACACGCCACATACAACACAGATAGCCTCAATGACATGCAAACATACTCTGCCCTACGTCTTTGTCATCTCCGACCCGTGGATTCTCTACCACCAATCCACTCTTCCGCCAGGTGGCTGACATCTCGCCACGGTGACTCACTTCACCTCCACCTGACACGTAGGGGTGGTGACAATTACATAATAACCTTAGGGGCTTATAATCCTCTACATAGGGGCCCTAAGGGGTCACTCATGGGACCGTGAACAGTACGTCGTTCACCCTCGGCTGCGCTTTTACCCTGTTAGTACGATTTCCCTTCAGGGATGGCCACCACCACACTGCTTAACGAACAAACAATATGTCCAGCAAACTGACGTCACAAACCCTACGTCAGCATGGCCACCCCAGCCAACTTCCTAGTCAGCGGTCAAGTGATGTAGCACTTGCCACGCTTTGCCGAGCCTAACCCAGGGAAATCGCTCATTCGTACCATGCAAGAAATACTTCAAGCTAATTCTCTACATATCATGCATTAACTACAATTTATAACTTATCTCTAGGTACCGCCTTCCTGCTTCTACCAAGGTAGCGCACAATACTTTCCGAACACACCCTGTATACGCACGCCACGTATATAATACTCGCGGATATACAATTAACGCGAGTTGCGAGTTGCAAGCGCGAGTTATAAGTTGCAAGTTGGCCAACTCGGAAGTGCGTGTATTAATTAATTACTCGCCGCACGTTTCTATCATATTAATTAACACCGCAAACTCTTATTAATGCGCCTATCGATTACGTATCATAAACTCGACTGTCCCGATTCCCAAAGCAAACCTGTGGTGCCCGAAAGTGTTTATTGTTTACATAATCTCAAGAAGGCTCAGCATACCACTACGATCGTAACGCTGGCGCTGATAAAACCCGATGCATTGCAGTCGAAACTTTTATTTTTAAATTCTAAATACATTACATTTTTACTTAACAATAAACGTCTAACATTCGGCCAACCTGAAGGCTCCGCGTCCACGCGGTGTTCGTTTATGGACATGGTATACCATCTTCTCCACTTTTTACTTTTTGTTAAATCTGATATACCTCCTATGGTATCCAAAGTTTCTTGTTGTCCACAGTCACAAAGTGGTTGTATAATTTTCTTCTATTGCGTTCTGAGGCAGGCATACCTACTACCTAACATCGGTGGTTTGGTAGAATCAATAGAATCCTTTTTCTATCATTATCACTATACTTGGACATCGACTTACGGCTTTTACCATTCTTTTGTTTTTGTTGCTCCACATGGAAACGTGATGCTGTCGCATAACTTCAGTTTCTTGCAGAAGTTCAGGCAAGTCTTGAAATACTGCTCATAAAGTTTCGTTGCCATTGGGAATTTGAGTTTGTATTTCAACATTTCTTCAGGCGATCTGTCTGTAGATTTACTAATGGCATATACCACTTCTCTCATCTTTTGTTCCACACCTCATCATCTTCAGATGTTGTTGAAGTAAAAGTTGTTTCTTTTATGGTCAATGAATCCTGATTTCGCATACATAGCCATGGTATGTAACATCACATTTTTTTTCACGTAGCTACGCATATGATTCAGTTAGATTTTGCAAAGTCTTCTACCAGTTCTACGCGGAGTACTTCTGTTGTACCAAGCCTACCATTATCATCAGTAGATAGGCTCCAAATGAGTGTATCAACATGATTAATGTTTCTTCCAGGTCGACATTCCATCTAGGAATCATACTCTTGCAGTACTATTTACCATTTTGTGAACCAAGACTTTCTTACAACACTCGGTTTTCGAAGCATTACAATAAATTTACTCCTATCTTGAATTTTATTCCTAAAAGATTGACCCGAATGTTTTCTTCTATTACCATGGTCGATCTTTTCGATTCAGGGAGAAAAGTAAACTATCTAAGTTCTTAATAAACTGTCGACGGTAAAGTCAATCCCAAAAAGGGTCTTACTGGATTGCACCCCATCCAGAGTGACGAACGTTGCAATGTGTTTCTTACCTTTAACAATTGATATTTGATAATGTCCAGAAACGAAGTCTGGTCTTATAAATTATCGACATCCATGTCACCTGTCTATTTGGTCATTATTACATGGTAGCAGGTAACGATCTGTCACGAATACATTAATTTCCTTGTCGTCAGTGTACATTCGTATTTTACCGTTCTTCTTATGGATGTATAAAATTTACGATGAGTATGGAGATTTTGATGATTGAATTTATTATATTTTTTTTTTTTGTTTAGGCATCTGTTATAGTTCTGACAGTTTTTGTCTTTGACTTAATGACATCCTGTAAGGTCTGTAAGTGATTGCTTCACTATCTAAAAATTGTTTGCCCATTTCTATTGATTTAGCCACTTCCAACTCATCCAAGGAAAGGGTGAAACATTTTTGAAAATTTTAGAAAATGTTACTAATCAATCCTTACCATCAGTGTTGGGTAATACACTTTATTTTTGGATCTGAGATACATATACAGTATACCCCCTTTTTTTTTAATCGTATATCTTAAACATATACTGATTTGTAAATCAAAATTTCCCGCTAATTGTTCACCTCGCCGGTACAAGTCTTGTTTCTCAATTCTGATGTTAATCTAAGCCATCAATGTTAAATCATCACTAGTTTACTTTAAACAAATATTTATTTTAATGTTTTATAAAACAAGCTGTGTTACGTCCCATTTATACTATTTTTTTTTTTTTTTACATTTGACAAATTTACTGAATACATCTTCCTCCATTTGTTAAACATGCTTGCGTCCTTCATTTAACTTAACTATTTTGTCCTGATGTAGGAACTAACTATTCCCGGAAGCTCGTCATAAATTAAAGAAATTTTATTTAACCTTTTCTGACTGCACCCCCAATTAAACATATAGTTATTAACGAGAAACTTATTTTTTAAAAACTAACTTTATTGAACTAAGCTGTTACATGCAGTACGCATAAAGAACAACTAAAGATGCCGTTTTCTTGTCCTGCCTTGTATTTATAATTTCCTTAAACCTATGTTCCCGGAATAGGGTTCGTAATAGTGACTAACGCCTAGTGCAGGTATGCCTTACGTAACTATACACTATACACTTGATTTAAAATGAATATGTTTGTACATATACAATATACTTTTTTTTTTATCGTAGAATAAAATGAACATATACACATTCCTTCAAAGTAGATCGTGCACAATATATAACGCACACTGTATACCATACACCACCAACACTGTTTACCATTAAGTGCTAAAGGTGCAGTTAAGATATTCTCTAATGACAGTTCACTAGCAAATTAATGTTCATATGAGTTGTGAGACTCAGACTTCTGAGACTGCTGAAGATAATTTGATCTTCCTCCAGTGATGTTATTTTCTTAACAATAAACAAGTTATGATCAGGCAGTTAATTTTCAAATTTTACTTCCAATTTTAAGTTTATGCTGATGCTTCAAAAGAAATGGTCTTGACCTCCCTTTCGTTGTAATTTACCTTCCAATCACCAATCCCCTTCTAAAAATTAATTGGCTTTAACCGACACGTTACCCACCTAATTAGGATGTATTAATGTATTTTCTTTTGACTTCAGTTTGAGATCTCGGTTATCTATTTCCAAAAGGGCATGGCATTATTATTATTATTATTATTTTTTTTTAATATACCAATCGTGACGTATTAGAATTTATCATAACACTTGTCACGACACTTGTCATCACATTTGACTCCGTAAAAACACATCCCACTAATAATTCTTTATTGGTTACAATTTGTCCATAACGAATGCTTCCACTTCTTTTTCTAGCGTTTACTTTGTTCTGCCATATTATTCCATTCTATTTCAATAATGATAAATTTTTATCATTATTTCTTAATTAACAAGTCTACAAAATAATTTTGTTGTTTGGAAATTTATTTTAAGATTAAGATTTACTTTTCGATTGTACCAAATTTGAAATCAACTAGCATTACTAATGTTTTTGTTTGTTTGTTTTAAGTTAGGAAGAATTGTTAGAAAACCAGATATTGTAACTAATTTTACGTTAGGGACGTTTATAAATTAGGTTTATGTTTCTAGAAAATTGTTCCTCTTATTTATTTAAGAAAGAAGTATACGATACGTATTCTCGCTCTACCCTATCTAGTAATATTTCAGTCACCCTGTATAGTAGAGTGCTGCGAGAGTCAATTTTACTGCTACTGTTTATTGTCAAATTGTTTATTTATTACAGTCTACAAGAATATCATACCACTCTGTTAATATTTATTTATACCAACTCTATACCACCTTTCATAAATAATTAATTATAATTACGCTAAATTAAATATTGTTTCGGGCAACATAGGATACGCTTTTATCATTAGATTTTTATGAAAAGTTTAGACCACAACATCCTGTGATCACTTTTAACCTAATATTTCAGTCACCCTGTATAGTAGAGTGCTGCGAAAATCAATTGTACTACCATTCTACCTACATTGCGAAATTCACTATTGAACATTCTACAAAAACGTCATACTACACCGCGTCATACATACTACTACCATTAGTATTTATTTTTGCCAAATTCATACCACTTTCAACAACCCCATTTACATTTTCAACATCTGTTTTATACCGAGCAACCCTCCGAGCCCCACACCCGGAATGCTGCGAAATTGCTCGCGCGCTACAAAGTCACAGCTGACCAGATGCCAAACTCAGAAAAATCACTCGATACAATTATTATTATGTCGTAGCCTAACATTGTTTCGGGATAAGGAGTATTTGCTTTTATCTTTAAATTTCATGTTAAATTAGGGCGGTCCCAGTAGCCACTACATAACTGTTTATATTAATTAACCAGTGAGCAAAAATGTTTACATTGTTTACACAATTCTATCGGGAGAATTCAGATTGTACCCCACACCTGACTTGTAAGGCCGGCCGAAATTACCAACATATTTTTTTTTCTAGTATTATTAAAATGTGGTAACGCGTATACATAAATGTAAGTAATCAAAACGCTCACCATTTCCTTTGGCTACCGGGCACCGTTCGCTACCATCACCTCCCATTGACATGGTGCGTTCATGCAACAATAACCTGTGTTTACAATCATTTGTAAGAGACAACAGTTATTTACTCACCGGGGACCCCAGTCCCCTGGCCCCAACGGTCTCAACCCCTTGGTCAGTTCACAACTCAATCTAGTGCCTCTATCATCGCTCCTGATGATGTCCAACCTTGGGCCTTTATTATCATATCTGTTGCTCTTTCATAAACTATTGCTCTGAAATATTATTTCCAAAAACACACGCCACATACAACACAGATAGCCTCAATGACATGCAAACATACTCTGCCCTACGTCTTTGTCATCTCCGACCCGTGGATTCTCTACCACCAATCCACTCTTCCGCCAGGTGGCTGACATCTCGCCACGGTGACTCACTTCACCTCCACCTGACACGTAGGGGTGGTGACAATTACATAATAACCTTAGGGGGGCTTATAATCCTCTACATAGGGGCCCTAAGGGGTCACTCATGGGACCGTGAACAGTACGTCGTTCACCCTCGGCTGCGCTTTTACCCTGTTAGTACGATTTCCCTTCAGGGATGGCCACCACCACACTGCTTAACGAACAAACAATATGTCCAGCAAACTGACGTCACAAACCCTACGTCAGCATGGCCACCCCAGCCAACCTCCTAGTCAGCGGTCAAGTGATGTAGCACTTGCCACGCTTTGCCGAGCCTAACCCAGGGAAATCGCTCATTCGTACCATGCAAGAAATACTTCAAGCTAATTCTCTACATATCATGCATTAACTACAATTTATAACTTATCTCTAGGTACCGCCTTCCTGCTTCTACCAAGGTAGCACACAATACTTTCCGAACACACCCTGTATACGCACGCCACGTATATAATACTCGCGGATATACAATTAACGCGAGTTGCGAGTTGCAAGCGCGAGTTATAAGTTGCAAGTTGGCCAACTCGGAAGTGCGTGTATTAATTAATTACTCGCCGCACGTTTCTATCATATTAATTAACACCGCAAACTCTTATTAATGCGCCTATCGATTACGTATCATAAACTCGACTGTCCCGATTCCCAAAGCAAACCTGTGGTGCCCGAAAGTGTTTATTGTTTACATAATCTCAAGAAGGCTCAGCATACCACTACGATCGTAACGCTGGCGCTGATAAAACCCGATGCATTGCAGTCGAAACTTTTATTTTTAAATTCTAAATACATTACATTTTTACTTAACAATAAACGTCTAACATAATCTTAATTATAATTCATGATTATTTAATGTTGTAATATTAACGGAAAGTGAGTCACACATTTCAGGAATAATAGCATAATATAAGGCACGGAAGGCTTCAACTTTCTAAATATTTATGTTTGCTAAAAATTTTAAGTAACTTAAAATTGGATGTTGTAGACTATTTCAGAATATATGAAACTCATAAAATCGATTGTAAAGTTATTAAGAATATTAAACGTTACGAATCGCCGCCATCTATTATTCATCACCATCATAGTACGTTAAGTATTTTATTTTCTGTTTCAAATATTGTGAAATGTTGCTTAACTTGCCCTCCCTCATCCATTTCTATTTATGTTTTTATAATTTATTATTGCACCGTCTTTAAGTAGGTTCCCCAATGTATCACAAAAATAAATCGTTGGTCTAATGTCTAATGTGTTAACTTGCCAAGTCCACTTTTGGTCCAATATTACTTTTTGATCCGATTAAAAGGCGTAGACGATTCTGTACCGAATGATAATCAAATTTCGAATTTCCGAAATAACTGATGATACGTAATACTGCTATATAACCAAGCGCCAAGCACAGAAGTCAAATGAATTTTTCGATGTGATCTCAATTTGTGATTGTAGTTGTACTTTGTTGCGTTAACATTTTATTACTATAGTTGAAAATGTGGTTTCATTTAATGCAATTTTGAAAATGGTACCAAGACCTATAATATTTAAGAACGTCATAATTTTGTTTCATTTGAGCATTTTTTGAAGATCGGTTCCGCGTTGGCGTTTAGTATAAAGATTTGATTTTATTGAGTACTTACCTGCATTAGTTTTATTTATACAGATGTTACAGAAAAGCTTTCAGAATTAGTAGAGGTCATGTAATTAAGCAATTTTTACTAATATAGTGTGGCCGGAAATATTTTCCCGAAAATTAAAACGAAATAAAGAAAATAAGGATTGGAAATAATCACGATGTAAGAAGTAACTTTTCTATTTATTTCTAGTTGCTACAAAATTTTCATTAATTTCAATTTATTAAGAAAACTTGAAAAATTATAAGAAATGTTTAAAATTAAGGCCACCAATTTGGATGCATAAGTTATGACGACGTATGATTGAACGTCGAATTCTGAGGACGATCGTGAATGGTATCAAAAGCAAGAATAATTCGAACCCCTAACTCCTTTTCTGAGTTGGCAGATGTTGTATAGACATTCGATCGAATTGATCCCAAATACAAAAACGAATCGGAGTTAGGCTGCGCTCACACTGATGAGCAAAAACGTTTTCGCACAAAACATTTTTGACTAATTTTGTTAAAAAGCGTTTTTTTTCCATGCTTTAAATAGAATCAGGCACACACTAATATATCAAAACAAAACACAGTTTAAAACACGCTAAAACAGTTACTGCAAAGTTTAAAGGGCCCCACACACCTCGTTCTTTTTCGACAGTTTTACCCGACGGGTAAAATTGCTGGAACGATGAACGAAACCGAATAAAATCCCTACACTTCGTTCTTCGAAGCCGTATCACCAAACAGTTTAGCGCAATGAACGAAACGTGTTTGTTGGCAGTGGCGGTCTAAAATCTGCCATTGCGCCTCTTTAGCTCTAACCACACATGAAAGTGCAAAACACCGCCGACCTGTCTACGCCGACACTGCAAAAACACGTCGGTTCCTGTCCACACACCTCGTGTTTACCCGAACGGATGGCGTGAACCGATGAAAATATCCAAACCGATTGATGTTTTGACACGATGGGGAAACACGTCGGTTTATGTCCATACACCTCGGTTTTATCGTCCGTTCGTTCCAGCAATTTTACCCGTCGGGTAAAACTGTCGAAAAAGAACGAGGTGTGTGGGGCCCTTTAAGCACGCTAAAACAGTTACTGTTTTAGCGTGTTTTTTGCTTGAAAACGTTTTGCTTCATCAGTTTGAGCGCAGCCTTAGGTGTATCTCCCGATCGTACAGGCTAAGGAAAAGGACCTTTTCTCCTAAACCAGCGATTGTCCTTTTTGTGGGCGTGCACGATCGCGAGATATGACTTCAATTAATTTTTGCATTTGGGGTCACATTAAATTGAATGTCTGTGTCAATTGACAATTTAACACAAATCCTGACCGTCTTCAGATATTTCGAAGAATTCGTCGTTAAATCATACGTCGTCATAACTTATGCATCCAAAATGCTGGCCTTAATTTTGAACATTTCTTATAATTTTTCATGTTTTCTTAATAAATTGAAATTAACTAAAATTGTATAGAAGTAGCTGTATATACAGGGTGTTTACGGTCTTCTCTGTATCCTTTTAGGGGGCGATAGTATATCTCAAAAGAAGTCGATAAACCTTAAAACGCCTTAGTAAAGTCGTCTCATAATCGAGATAATAAATCTTTTATTTATTACAATAAACAGTTAATTTGTTTTAAATTCTAGTAATCTACTACTAATCAGCTGAATCCACTACAAAAGATGTTCGAAGTCATCACCATGTTGAATAGAATATCGACGGGCCATCTCGATTTTTAAAGAACAAGGTAAAAATAATAAAATTTTCAGTCAAACAAAGATGATAGTAAAACTGAATTACTGATAATAACTTTGCGTGTCAAATAACAAACGTAATAACAATTGAACAAGAACAATAATTTTTGCAACCGCCCAAGATTACTTTTTATGTTTTTTGTTACTGATTAGGTAGTAGATTACTAGTGTTTAAGACAAATTAATCGTTTAAGAAATAAATAGAAACGTTACTTCTTACATTGAGATTATTTTTACTCTTCATTTTCTTCATTCCGTTTTAAGTTTACGCGGAAACATTTCTGGTCAGAATTTTTTTAACTAAGTTACTTAATTAAATGTTCTCTACTACTTCTGAAAATTAGGAACAATTTTTCATACCCTGTATTTGTTACTTTTGGTTACCAACAATAATTCGAAATATTGCTAAGTCCCAAACTAATTGTAGACTCTAACAAGTAACAAATAAAACAGACAAATCCATTAATTTGTTTGTAATACCGATGATGAAATTAATTTTACAATTGTTACAGTTTAAAATGAAAAATAAACATTTTTACAACAACGGGATTTTAGAAATTCCAAGTTCAGAAATATTTAAAGAAATGTGTATTAAGTTTTTTTTTGCTCCTGTAAAATTTATCGAAACAGACAAAACAGGTTAACAACTGAAGGCGACGAAATGTTTGTCTTCTTTAGTTGAGTGACATAGAAGGAATATAGGGGTATAATAATTAACGGGAACAATACTAGAAGAGAGACAGAATAACGAGGAAAATATACGAGATTAGAATGTAGAGTGAAAATAGTGAAATGGGAAATGCAAGTACGAGACGCGTTAGAAAGCTAAGAAGTTAAATTAAATAAAATTAGAAGATTAGCAGAGATGAAGATATGCGCAATAAAAATAAAACAAAAATATGAAATGATAACTTTAAAGTTCAACACTTAACAGTAATAGTAACGAGCGTCTAAATAAAAACCTGGTCAAGTGGGTTGTGATCGAGAATTTATCCATTGCATTTACATAGCAGATTACTAAATGTAGCCTACTTGACCAGGTTTTTATTTAGACACGAGTTATATTACATAACGTCAGCTGAGAGTTATTTTGAACCATGTCCGCATTTTCAGTTATCGGAGTTCGAACTATCTCCATCTTGTTACAATTATTTTGCACCATATCCAACTCATAGCGCAGCATAATAGAAATCTACCAACGTTAAAGCTCAATTATTATTATGAACCAAGTCCACTAATACCCTGCTCCGCTGCATTATTTTGTACCAAGTCCACAGCCAACTGTCAAGGCACCATTTATTCACATGACAGGACTTGGTACAAAATATGAATTATTTATTTATTGTTTGTCTCATTTTGACTAACGGTCTCTATGTACATCTATGTACATGCAAAAAACTTGCATACAATAAAATACCTTACACAAAAGTAAAATTTATTCATGTAGATTCATCTATGTACAGCCTCAATTAAAAGTAATGAAACGTTCAAAACCGAAACGCTGTAGTCAGAGTGCAACTGTGCCGAGTCAGAGAGAGCGCAACGTGTTGTGGTGTTCCGAAGAACTTCGGAAACATTCGTTCGCCATAAGACTTCATCTCACTCGGTATCTTCTCTCTCTGACTACAGCGTTTCGGTTTTGAACGTTTCGTTAGTTTTGATTGAGGCTGTAGTGGCTGTACGCTAACTATAAAACGGGTTTTAATGATATTTTGACTAATGTGAGATTGGATAGTATTAATCGAAATCAGCGTAGTAAATCTGGCAGTAATGGACTAGAGACTACTTTAATAATGTGAAATGTATTACACAAAAGCCATGTTTAGACTCTAAGAAAATAGCTAATCTTAAATCAATGGCTTCGTTCGGATGAAGAAAATATCGTAAACAGTTTATGATTAATCATAAACAATTTCCGCTGCAAATACAGTTTTCAGTTGAACGATCGGTAGCCTAGACAGTTTTATTAAATATAAATATTCTAGTGCCTAGTGTGTAAGTCTTGTCTAAAAAGCATTTCGAGCTAAATTAAATAAAAATGAATCCAACAATAATTATTTTGGGCGCAACAAACCTCTGGGAACTCATGCAAAATTTGCAGAGCAGAAATGAACGACCTCGAAATGAGAATTAATAAACTGCTTAATCGTTCATGAACTTCTTTATCACCAAACACTTCACATTGCACTCCGTTTATTGTATAAATTATATCAGACTTTGTTGACACCATGTTTTTAAAGACGTTTTCGCTAGGGTAGCGTAAAATCGAATCGCTCCAAGAAATGGCGTCCGCTACTTAAACATGTTTCATCGCGATCCTTGAAGCGTAAACGTTCAGATGAAAAATCGTAAACCGTTTATGATATTTTCCGTCATCTGAACGAAGTCAATGTTAAAATACATGCCAGGCGTAGATTGACAGTTTTATGAAACCTTTAGAGTAATATGACTTTGTGTGTAATAAACAAATATTTTTTGTATTAAGGTATTATCATTTTAGCCTTAAAGACCCAATACGCGTGGATATGGTTTAATATTTGTTTGTTGTAAATACTTTTTTTTTACAAAACTTAAATTCATTTTGAACCATGTCTAGGTCACAAAAGGTCAAATTCATATTTTTGATCGTCCAATAACAAAAATAGTCTTGTTTGCCATTAACAACATTTTATCGTGTATTCTATACTACAGCAGTTCCAGTCACAAATGGAATAAAAATAAGCTAACTGTCAATGACAATTACTGTGAAATCAACATTGGGGACTTGGTTCAAAATAACTCTCAGCTGACGATAAGGAGAGCTGTAAAGGTCATATTACACACGCGTGGAAAAGTTGCGCACGAACCGCGCAGCGGCGACCGCAAATAATTCCACAAGTACGTAATTGCTTTACAGTTTGAGTTTTGTAGGTACTATACTTAATATACGACCATTACCTTATTGTTCTAGTTGAAAATAATCAGCAATGACAGTTGCAATTTCGTTGCAATCTAATGTGATGCGGCTACCAGCGTGCGTAAAGTTAAGTGCAAATGTTCTCGCTGTGCGATTTTGTTTCTTCACTCACGGCATTTGTAAACACTTAATTTATTACTTAATTAACGCGTTGTACGTAATTCGTCATTTACAGTAGTGATCTTAAATAAAATACTTTACAATTAATTATATGAATAAAAATCAAATCCTCGAATTTCGCGAAACTTGGAAGAGATTCAAAATTTGAAAATTAGAATTTTTGCTTTTTTGTCATTTT
Source organism: Dorcus hopei (assembly GCA_033060865.1). NCBI lineage: Eukaryota > Metazoa > Arthropoda > Insecta > Coleoptera > Lucanidae > Dorcus > Dorcus hopei. Next base: position 32,654,498 of record CM065421.1, on the reverse strand, counting down.
AATCTTTGGAATCTGAACCTAAAAACCTGTTAAAAGTATGTAAAAATGTGAAAATTAGGTTGAGAAAATAGAAATGAATTTTAAAATTAAAAAAAATTGCTTATCGTAAACTGCATTCTTTGTTTGTTCATTAAAAACTTAGTTTTAAGTACATGCTTTTTTCTTATTATTTTTCTTATGTGAAGGATTCAAGAGATTCGAGAACCATTTAGGATTGAGATTCGAAAAAAATAAAAGAATTCATTCCAATTCTAATCTCATCAAACACCGCTTCTACGATTCCCGCTTTTTAGGAACAATTTTATGACAATTCATTTTTTAACAAACAAATATGTCGTCAAACATTATAGGTACCAAATATTTGAGTACCTATACTTTGAAACATTTTAATGAATGATTTTGTTCGAGAAAGTGCTGCAATATTTATACATGTAAAAGATAATAGATTAATGTCCGAAACTGTTTTTAATCAGTTAATTGTTTTCTTAATTCTATGATGTATTGTTTTGACAACAGGTGTCCGCCATTAAAAACAATTTGTTTGTTAAATTACTTAGGTGGCGATAAATTTTAAATGCTGAGAATTACGGTATTTATGATTACTCAACTCATAGTAAATAACCCTTTTATGAACTGCCACGAACAATACCAACAGCGAAGCATTGACACTTGCAGTAACAAGGAGCAAATGTCAATGAAATAGCCAGGTATGCTGTTTAGATTTGCATAATCTTATCTCGCTGTTCATAAACTGATTCAGAGTAAAATTGTATACCCCAAACTTTCATTTTATTCTACTTTCAGAAAGTTTACACAATTATTTTGATTTTCGTCGAAAAAGAAGTTAGTCAACTTTTTTGATAAGCGGTCTTCAGAAATAAATTTAATTTGTAATTTGTAAAGTTGCTTTTCTTTTCATTTACATTCATATTCAATCACTTTTCCGTAAATACGATATAATACCATTACCATCAGTATTTATACAGGGTACTGCGTTGATGAACGCAACATAGGAAATCCCATGTTAATTTAGACGTGTTCAAATAATATTGGCTTCCCTAATTATTTTACAGCAAAATTCCATTTAGATTTTTTAAATTCTCTTCAAGATGAATCTGTCTGTCCAGTTTGAGAATTTTTCATATGCTCAGTTTTAATACCCGGAAAATGAACTTTATAAGGAAATATAAAACATAATATAAACGCGCATATAGAACTTGTCTAAAAAAAACTGAGAAAGATAAATTTGACGATTTCATCTTCAGATCTTCTGATAAACAAAGAGCAATGTGGGAGATTATAAATCAGCAGAGGCAATCCGAAAGTTTTTCCTCAAATGAACTTTTTACTGCAAAGTCTTTTAATTTTAATTTTTCTAATATTGGAAATGATCTTCTGATACGGATAGTGATCCATTGTCATTTTTGCCAGCTAATGAGAACACAAATCCCTTTTATTTCAACGAAGTAAGTTTCATTGAGGTACGGGACGTTTTAAATGCCTTAAAAGTAAAAAATAGTTTCGTTATTTATAATGTAAATACAAAAATTTTTAAATACTAAAAAAAAATTTACTAATAATTCCAATCACTAAACTAATAAACATGGCTATCAAAGCTAATACATTTCCAGATGCATTAAAAATAAGTGGTGTTGTTCCAATTCCTAAAGGTGGGTCATCAAAATCCTTGAGTGATTTTCGACCGTTAATTAATTTAAATTTAAATTAATTTAAACCGTTAATTCCAGCAGTGGGCAAAATTTTTGAAACTGTTTTAAAAAAAACAGATGGTTGATTATTGTGTAAAATATGAAATACTTTCAAACAGTCAATTTGGTTTCCGGAAAGGATACAGCACTACTGATGCAATTCTAAACTATACAAAATTTATTTAAAAAAACGGTGTGGTGCTATACTTTATGATTTATCAAAAGCATTTGACTGTGTCACACGAAATTTTACTGAAAAAATTGGAAAGGTGTAATTTCAGCTCTAATATTCTTTTTCTACTCAATCAGAGGTCTTTACCGCAAAGAGTTGGCATCGGCGTGCCGCAGGGATCGGTACTGGGTCCTGTACTGTTTATCCTTTACGTGAATGACTTGGAGTACGCGGATCCTAGTGCTGTGTTTGTGCGGTACGCTGATGACACAAATATTCTTTTAGCGGAGTCAGATATGGATAGACTAAACAGGGCAATGGATAATACTCAGTTGAAAGTCGCTGACTGGTTTAAGGCGAATAAACTTTCTTTAAATAATAGTAAACCGGCAAAAATAGTTTTTTCTCAAAATTACACACTCAGAACTATCTCTTCGGAGAAAACTTTTTTGGGAGTGCGACTGGATCCTTCTCTTAAATGGAAAAATCACACGAATACTCTAGCAAATAAATTAGTAAAAATATATTTCTGTTAAGAACTCTTAAACCGGTATTAAATTATGACACTCTTAAAACATGTTATTTTTCGCTGATATTCTCAGTAATATCTTACGCGTTACTTTCTTGGGGACGTTGTTCATCCACATGCCGCATTTTTTAGTCTTCAACGCCGTGCAATAAGAATTATGGCAAATTTATCATATAGAAGAGACTATAGGGACGCATTTATAAATCTGAAACTGCCTTATTAACATTACCGTGCATGTGTATACGTGAATGTCTCCTATATCCTTGAAAAAATTTAAACAATTTCAATTTTCATATGAAACCAGAGGCCGAAATAATATTAAGCTAGAATTTTTGAGATTAAGCCGTAGTAGAGACGCAGTAAACTATTACTGGCCAAAACTATTCAATCTCTTACACGAAGATGTAAAAAAATTACCATTTAGGCAGTCCGCAATCACAAATTACCTTCTGAGTAGAGCCTCTACTCTATAGAGGAATGTTTTGAAGATCAATTTTCAACATTGTTTATGTAAAAATTTTTTTTTTTTTTTGTAATTTGAAAACATTTGACGTGTGTATGTTTTATGTATATGTATACATGTAATGCATAATATGTACTGAAATCTTAACACAAATACTACTACTGCTACTACTACTTCAATAGCTCCTTACTATTGATTATAAAGGAAAGTATCTTGTATAAATGTTATCGATTATAATGAGTTCTATATTAGCAAATTATTTTCACATACACAGTATGTTCCATAAGTGAGTTATCAACCAAACTTATACTTTTTTAAATGGAATGTACAAATTTTTATTTCAAATTTCGATAAATATGTCAAAAGTAAACTTTTTTATTAAGCATTTACATACATTTTACATACGTTAGAAATAGAATTTGAGGAGCTATTCAAATATGTCAAAATGTACAGGGCGTTCCATTTAAATTTTTTAAGAAAATTGACGTAAAATGGTTCAAATATTTGAACAACTCGCCCTATGAAAAAAAATAGGCCTTACTGCCCAACAGTGAGCGCTACTTTTCATTAACTTACTACTTTTTCAATAATTTCATGATATAAGCAGTAATGTATCACTTACGTCGAAAAATTATGACCAAAAAGCCATTATTTAGAATTTTATTTTATATTGTTTTAAAATTAAGATGCGCTTTTAAATCCTTCAAAAACAAATATCTCGTTCATTGATCTGTGTTTAATAAGACAAATATGTACCACTAATAGAAAATATTGCTTTAGATAGGACGCTAAGTGATCGAGGTGATCGAATTCTTCGGAGACTAGACGCTTTAGAGGAGAAATTAGAAAAATAATCGGCTTTAAAAATTGAGTACGCAAGTTTTCTAGAGAATACTTGGATTTGGGTCATGTGAAAGGGTTAAGTCGGAAAGAAGCAGCTCGCACCGACATTAATCACTTTTACTTGCCCCATCATGCCGTGTGTAAAGAAAACAACATCACCACCAAAGTCAGAGTGGTTTTTGATGGGTCTGCCAAATCCTCTACAGGGCATTCGTTGGACGATACGTTGTTAGTGGGTCCTAAACTAGAACAAGATTTATTCGATATAGTCACGAGATTTAGGACTCATTAGATAGTAATCACAACCGATATCGCAAAGAAGTACCGCCAGGTTCAGACAGCACCATCACAAACTCCTCTACAACGAATACTATGGAGAGAAAATATCCAAGATGAAGTAGAAACATTTAAATTAATCACGGTTACTTACGGGACGTACTCAGCATCCTACCTAGCCATCAAGTCACAACAGCAACTAACCCTTGATGAACAAGAGGAAGATGCTGTAGGTGCCAAAATAATCCTATGAGTCTTCTATGTGTGCTGACCGGAGTGAACACATTTGGAAGATGTGCTCTCAAAAGATGGCTTCGAGTTAAGAAAATGGTCTTCGAACTGCGCTTCTCTTTTGGCAGGTATTCCCGGTTCACCAAGCTAAAATCACGTCATGAATTTCGAGAAGAGCGAAGGTACAACACGCTAGGTCTTCAATGGAACGTAACCAAAGACATCCCGCAATATCGTGTGCAATCTTCTAAACCACGCCAGAAAATCAACAAAAGGCTTCTATTGGCAAAAACAGCCCAAATCTTCGATCCATTAGGTCTAATTATCCCAATTATAATCGTAACAAAACTATTCATGCAGACGATATGGGAGCTGCAGCTAAATTGGAATGAATCGTTACCAGGTAATTTTCAGACAAAATGGGTTCAATACCAAACGGAATTGGAAGATATTAATCGTATTAAAATACCAAGGAACGTCATGGGAACTGAAAAGCCAGACGTTTTCGAAATGCATGGCTTCTATGACGCAAGCGAAAGGGCTTATGACGCGTGTCTGTATTTACGTGTAAGTAATGCCAAGGGAAATGTAACGAGCAATTTACTCTCCTCAAAAGTGAGTGGCGCCTTTGAAAACTGTTTCCCTACCCACATTGAAATTATCTGGAGCCCTGCTATTGGCTCAATTATCAGACAAAATAAGAAGCGAGCTCCATTAACCTATCACTCAGCAAAATTTGGTATTGGACGGACTCCTCCATAGTACTCTCATGGCTTAATGCCTCAGCAAAGAGCTGGAAGACATTTGTTGCCAATCGCATTAGCGAAACTGAGGAACTCACTATTGTTTCCGATTGGCAACATGTGAGTACGAAAGATAATCCTACCGATATCTTATCGTGTGGTGCAAGACCCAGTGTGCTGCAGGAATCCTTATGAGACAGGTCCGGAATGGCTGCAAGAAGACATGTCAAGGTGGTTCAATCAAGGCAAAGTTTTTAAATCTTTCGACGAAACGCCCGAGAGAAGAATCGTTCAAATATCCACAGTTTGTATGACTCAGGACACAGAATTATTCTCCAAATTTTCCAATTTGAATCGCTTGATTCGAATCACCACTTATTGCCTCCGATTTCAAACTTAATTTGCAGGCTCGAATTGCTAAAAGACTTAAGAAGGATTTCACAAACGTTACTTAAATTTAATCATCCGTTAAAAGTAAACGTTGCCATGGTTACATGTATTGAAGGTATAGGAATGATTATTCTTAATCAATGATTAAAGTTAAGTGACGTTTATGAAATCCAGCGTAAAAGAGAGGATGTTCAAATAGAATATTTGACCAATGACAATCTCCACTTGGCTACCACAACGTTATTAAGAATAAATAGTTCAACATCAAGTATTTGCCACGGACATATGTACTTCATTTACAGAAGCATGGTCATCTGAACGCGAACGGTAAACTTCTGTCGCTAAACCCGTTCATTGATGACAGGAGCATATTGAGGGCTGGAGAGCAACTGCGTCACTCAAATGTGCCCTCCAACCAAAACCATCAAATACTCTTACCTCACAAGCATCCATTTAGCGAACTGGTCAGAAGGAGTGAGCATCTCATACAATTTCATTCGGGTGTACAAACGACTATAGCCTTAATTAGAAATAAGTACTGGCTCCTGAATGCTCGCAAAGGCAGTTCTAAGAACCTGCATTACATTCTTTAAAGCAAAAGCCCTTAATGCTCAACAGTTGATGGTAGACACGAACGATGCGTGCTCGCCCATTCGAAAACGTTGGCGTCGATTATTTTGGACCCTTGCATTTGAGAGATGAAAAATGAAGAAATAGTTCCACCGTGAAGGCATATGGGGCCGACTTCGTGAGCTTTGCCATTAAAGCAGTTCACTTAGAATTAGTAGGAAACTTGTCTAAAAAAGGCGTTAAAACGCTTCATGTCTTGTCAAAGGAAGGTACTAATCATTTACTCGAATAACGAAACACAGTTCACTGGCGCCCGTAGAGAGTTGAACGATTTCAAGCGTTTAATTAATTCTCAAGATAATCACCAAATTTCAAGAATTTTCCAACCAAGAGAATATAAAATGGCACTTTATCCCGGCTAGGTAGCACCATTTTGGAGGAATTTGGGAAGCGGGCGTCAAATCCGCTAAGCATACCTTATTAGAGTTTTGGGCAAGACTTCATTAAACTATGAGGAAATGAACACTATGTTAGTCCAAATTGAAGCCATTCTAAATTCCAGACCGTTTACACTCATGTCCAATAATCCCAATGTTTTGTCCTCCTTAACTCCATCGCATTTTTTAATTGAACACTTCTGAGCCTAGTTTATCATATCTAAAATTAAACTCATTATCACGCTGGCAGTATGTTCAGCAGGTTAGGGAGCACTTTTGGAAAAGTTGGTCAAAGGAGTATTTAAGCCAGCTGCAACCCAGGAATCATTGCAAAGTATCCTCCAATGAACAGCTGAAGACCGGTGATATGGTGTTGCTTCGTGAAGACAACTTGCCTCCGTTGCTATGGACAATGGGAAGAGTGCAGGAAGTATTTCCTGGAAGCGATAAAGTTGTTCGGATAGGACGTCCAGCCAGAGGACTTCTACGCCGAGCAGTCGCCAAATTGTACAAGATTCCCATTAAATAAGTGCCTGTGAAAGTGACATGCGATGTTGTTGAAAGTGAGTTTGTTACCCCAAAAATTATAAATACTAATACTCCTGAATAATTTGAAATACCAGGCGACAAGTAAGCGTTGCTTCTCATAACTGTTTCCCGTAACTAGTTCAGTGAAAACGGGATGGGTACTAAATAAAATAAACCAGGGCGCCAGGGAATTTCCCCCAGTTGTAAGAAATCCACTTCGAAACCTGCTCCCAAGGTCTCGTCGTGTTCCCTCAGGTAGAACTTAAACTTCAGGAGATTTGGCTCACTTGATGCGCTCAGAGTAGAGTTTGACATAAACAAAACACACATGCAGTGTATAACAAACATATTAGTGCACAACCAAACGAAATAACTACATTTACAGTTGGTTCTTGTCCGATGAAATTTGTATCACAAAATCTTCTAAGCGGACACTAAATCGCGCAAATATACACTTTACGTTTCGCAGTCGTTCGACTGCTTCGTCAGAAATGAAAATTATGTTGTCAAAATAAACAAAGTTGTCAACGGAAACTGAAAAAGTAACTTGATTTTTTTTTTTATGTATATTATATTTATTTTTTAATCTAAAAATAATTTGAACATTACAAATGTTAAAAAATTGACAGATCTATGTTCTATTTAAGGAATCGAGAAAACTACAAAATGTATCGTTCAAATTTGCAAAATCAGTACGTTTATTAATAGAATTCGACGACATTTTTATTTTACACATTTCAATAAAACGTCTTTTGAAAATATTAGACTCGTAATATAAAATGTTAGTATTTTCAAAATCAAAATTATGGTCATTTTCTAATGAATGTTCTACAAGCATTGAATGATTTTGATTATTTTTTGGATATGATATTTATGTTGGTCTAGACGTTTTTTTTAAATTTTGGCTTGTTTCTCCAATATAACATGAATTACAATTGAAACATTTAATTTCATAAACTACGTTTGGCTGTTTTAATTTTGGTGTTTTGGTTTTAAATTTGAGAAAATACTATTTAAATTATTTACAGATTTGCTAGCTAAAATTAAATTGTGTTTTTGAATATGTGTTTAAATGTGTCATATAGTGGTTCAATGTAGGGTAATGATATGTATTTTTGTTTGAAGTTTGTTTATTGTTATTGTGGATTTTTGAATTTTGTAAATATTTAACACGATTTTTTATTACTGATTCTATAAGATTTATTGGATAAGAATTTTGAACAAGAGTCTTTTTTATTAAATTTAAATTATCATAAATGAAAAGTTTATCCGAAAGTAAAACAGCTCGATCTGTTAAAGAAATAATTGTTGCAATTTTATAGTTTTTAGAAGTATACGAATGAAAATTAATATATCTACCTGACCACGTAGGTTTATGAAACCAATTTGTTATTAATTTGTTATTACGTCTGATGATATTTACATCTAGAAAACTTAGTGAATTGTTAATTTCTTTTTCTACTGTAAATTGTAATCTATTATGAAAAGAGTTGAATCTACTTAAAACAAAGTCTACTTTATCTGAAGGCAAAATCAATAAAATATCATCGACGTAACGAAAATATAAAGTTAAATTGAAAGGTAATGAGTTAATGACACTTTTTTCTAGTTCCTGCATGACAATTTCAGCTAAAGCAGGCGATAAAGGAGACCCCATTGCTGTACCGAAAATCTGTTTATAAAATTTATCATTAAAAGCGAAATAAGATGTTTCAAAACATAAAGTAACAATTTCTAAAAAATTTTCTTTGGAAATGTCTGTAAAATCTTTAATTTCTATCCACCTATCATTAATGCTTTTTAAAGCTAACTCTTTTGGAATGTTAGTAAACAAAGAAACAACATCTAAAGAAATTATAATACAGTGATTTGGTATATCTATGTTTTTCAATTTATCTACAAGTTCATAAGAATTTTTTATAAAGTATTCTGATTTACTAGTAACTTGAGTAAGAATTTTTGAAACAAATTTTGATAAGAAATATAGAGAAGAACCTATAGTAGAAACTATTGGCCGATACATTTTGTAGTTTTCTCGATTCCTTAAATAGAACATAGATCTGTCAATTTTTTAACATTTGTAATGTTCAAATTATTTTTAGATTAAAAAATACAATATAATATACATATAAAAAAAAAATCAAGTTACTTTTTCAGTTTCCGTTGACAACTTTGTTTATTTTGACAACATAATTTTCACTTCTGACGAAGCAGTCGAACGACTGCGAAACGTAAAGTGTATATTTGCGCGATTTAGTGTCCGCTTAGAAGATTTTGTGATACAAATTTCATCGGACAAGAACCAACTGTAAATATGGATATCAGAAACATAGGATTTTACAATTTTGTGGAGGGTCGCTACGGGCACCAAAGTAAGGTACTGTGCAAAATTTATTCTAAAACTTTAACTAAAATTACCAAAATAAAAAATCGTAAGCTCTTTTTGCTTAAATGTAGAAAAGAAGGAGTATATCCTAATCATGTAATAGGCCCTTTGAAAAGAGCGTATGATATGTCATGTCAGAAAATTGACAGATATGTATCGGATTTCGCTAATAAAATTCTTTCATATGAAATTGAAGTAACTCTAAAAATTCTTACCAAATTAATGTGGAAATTAGATTATACTTTAGGACAGTTAAGTAATTTTCTAGATAATATTACAATAAACAATTTTCTACATTTTGAAAACCAAAAAATGAAAGGTTGTTTAATAGAATTCGATCGACACAGATTAAAAAGTTGGATAATCTTATTTCTATTAGAGATAAAACTTTTATATCAAATTTGACCAAAATACAATCGATAAATGGTTAATTAATTATACCAAAACTGAAATTCCGTCAAATTTAAAATACATTTTTGCTTTGGGAAAAAAAATTTTCATTACCCTATTTTAATAAAAAACAAGTAGATTTTCTAAACGTTTTAAGTAGCTTAGAGTTTGGTATAAAATCTTTAGATTCAACTTCCAAAATACAAGTAAGAAATAAATTTTGTTCTAATTTTCTAAATTACATTAGGAATATTGATAGGACTTTTGAAAAATCAAAATATAAAATTCTTATTCGAGATCTTTTGGCTTGTAAAAAATTTCTTAAAGAAAATCCAAACATCATTGTCACAGTAGCAGACAAAAGCAATGTTACTGTTTTGATTGACAAAAATGACTATTTTTCAAAAGTTCAAACCATGCTCTCTGACAATAATACATACGTAGAATTAAATAACGATCCCACAGAAAATTTCCAACGTAAAACTTTCAATATTATTAATAAGTTAGAAAAATCTGTTGAAATTAGTAATAATATTGCTAAATCTCTTAAAGTACAGCATCCCATATTTCCTAAATTATACTGCATTCCAAAATTCACAAACCTAATACACCTCTTCGGCCAATAGTTTCTACTATAGGTTCTTCTCTATATTTCTTATCAAAATTCGTTTCAAAAATTCTTACTCAAGTTACTAGTAAATCAGAATACTTTATAAAAAATTCTTATGAACTTGTAGATAAATTGAAAAACATAGATATACCAAATCACTGTATTATAATTTCTTTAGATGTTGTTTCTTTGTTTACTAACATTCCAAAAGAGTTAGCTTTAAAAAGCATTAATGATAGGTGGATAGAAATTAAAGATTTTACAGACATTTCCAAAGAAAATTTTTAGAAATTGTTACTTTATGTTTTGAAACATCTTATTTCGCTTTTAATGATAAATTTTATAAACAGATTTTCGGTACAGCAATGGGGTCTCCTTTATCGCCTGCTTTAGCTGAAATTGTCATGCAGGAACTAGAAAAAAGTGTCATTAACTCATTACCTTTCAATTTAACTTTATATTTTCGTTACGTCGATGATATTTTATTGATTTTGCCTTCAGATAAAGTAGACTTTGTTTTAAGTAGATTCAACTCTTTTCATAATAGATTACAATTTACAGTAGAAAAAGAAATTAACAATTCACTAAGTTTTCTAGATGTAAATATCATCAGACGTAATAACAAATTAATAACAAATTGGTTTCATAAACCTACGTGGTCAGGTAGATATATTAATTTTCATTCGTATACTTCTAAAAACTATAAAATTGCAACAATTATTTCTTTAACAGATCGAGCTGTTTTACTTTCAGATAAACTTTTCATTTATGATAATTTAAATTTAATAAAAAAGACTCTTGTTCAAAATTCTTATCCAATAAATCTTATAGAATCAGTAATAAAAAATCGTGTTAAATATTTACAAAATTCAAAAATCCACAATAACAATAAACAAACTTCAAACAAAAATACATATCATTACCCTACATTGAACCACTATATGACACATTTAAACACATATTCAAAAACACAATTTAATTTTAGCTAGCAAATCTGTAAATAATTTAAATAGTATTTTCTCAAATTTAAAACCAAAACACCAAAATTAAAACAGCCAAACGTAGTTTATGAAATTAAATGTTTCAATTGTAATTCATGTTATATTGGAGAAACAAGCCAAAATTTAATAAACGTCTAGACCAACATAAATATCATATCCAAAAAAATAATCAAAATCATTCAATGCTTGTAGAACATTCATTAGAAAATGACCATAATTTTGATTTTGAAAATACTAACATTTTATATTACGAGTCTAATATTTTCAAAAGACGTTTTATTGAAATGTGTAAAATAAAAATGTCGTCGAATTCTATTAATAAACGTACTGATTTTGCAAATTTGAACGATACATTTTGTAGTTTTCTCGATTCCTTAAATAGAACATAGATCTGTCAATTTTTTAACATTTGTAATGTTCAAATTATTTTTAGATTAAAAAATAAATATAATATACATAAAAAAAAAAATCAAGTTACTTTTTCAGTTTCCGTTGACAACTTTGTTTATTTTGACAACATAATTTTCATTTCTGACGAAGCAGTCGAACGACTGCGAAACGTAAAGTGTATATTTGCGCGATTTAGTGTCCGCTTAGAAGATTTTGTGATAGAAATAACTACAGTTGTCTCAGCTCGTCAACTTTAAATGCACTTAGTTAGTTAAAAATAAAATATGTAATTGATTCACACGGTACGCGGTTAATCAAATCTGATTGCACAGAAAGTGCCTTAATGGCAATGTCGACTAACCAGTTATTTAAATATATTAACTTTAAGTCAAAGCATTGGCACAGTATGGCCACTTCATTATAAGTCCGAGAACGATTTAAAAAAATGAAGTTATACGTCACACTTTGTCACTTGAAGTTGGTACGTTGCCTGGTTCACGTTAGTTCAGGTAGGTGGCAGCACTCCTCAGCGTAAGCGTCGCCCCATGGCCTCTCACACGGTTAATGCGACGTGGCTCGATAAATTTTCCCCAAACGAAATGCAAACCAACGTGCAGGCGACAAAACGGCTATGCCATACCAGAAGAGGTAATTAAAGCCCCAAAAAGGGATAAAAAAACGATCCTAAAAGAACAAGAAGGACGGCCATTAATTACTGCGACGCCATTAAGAAATATTCAGAGAACATTACCAGCATGGAAACTGTTTGTCGGCACCTTTGATCTGGTGGGGCAAGATTTTTTGACCTTGGCGCCATTTTGCGGATGGATCCACCAGTGCCGCAATAAAAATATTTTTGATAATCGAATTATTTAGGTTATTTTGTTAATCGGATGACAGATTATTTTTAATTTGAATTATCCGATCACTACTTGAAAGCCTAGAGTTTAAGTTTACCCCAGCATGCATAATCGAAAGCACCTATTATGCTGCTAATTACACGAGACACCACTGATCGTATTCGTGCAATTTAAAGGCGTATTCGACATAATGTTCGATGCACGCAATGAGCAGAAGTGTGAGGGAGAGCGACTGCGTTTCAGTGCATGTAAGAGTGAGAAAAGAAACACTCGGTACGTCCAGTCGAATACAGGTTAGGCAGATTATCCATCCGGAATATGGCAGCTGAATTTGCGCGGGAAATTTTCCCGCCAAGGAGAGTGAACCTGCTGTATGTATTTATGCTGTGACATTACCTTCAACTAGCGAGGTCGTTGGATAAAAACGCGATACTTACACGTTTCACAAAGCCGTGTGGGATACTTGGGTCCTCCAGTCACACTGTATTAGGTAGAATTTTGCACTAAATTAGTAACAATTCACGAGAGCGAGACGCTACGTCATACCCCACAAGACGGCAGACAAGAAAATGACCAGATCGCGGAAAGCATGGAATACTTCCGGCAACCCTAACGAGATAAAATGACGTGACCAATGGGAAAATTATGACGTAAATATATTCGAATAAAGAACAACTAGGAAGACAGAATTTTAAAGCGACAGTTTCCGGCGTGAGTTACAGTGTTGTCCGATTTTCAGACAAGGTATACATACAAGCGACGTTGCAAGCTCGCTACAAATGTGTCGCGAACTCGCTGCGATGAAATTTTACTGTAACAAGTTCTTTCAAGGCGGGCAGTATGTTCGAGTTCTATAAAGCTCAAGTGGAAACAATTTTACGTTTAATTAGTTAGACATTTTTAGTTTCAATTCTATGATAGTGTCACAGTTCCAAAATGCAGTTATATTTCTAGGTACAGGCCGTTATCGCGACCAGTTAGGAGTAGGACAACCCGAAGACCTTACTTCGAATTTCGCTGGTCGCTAATTCCTGTTTAGTTTCCTCCTTCAGCGACCTGGTTCACATCGGACCATTTTATATGTTCAAGTGTAAATTGAACATAACTTTCTTACGGAAAATATTTGTGCATTGTAAGACGGTCAGTACGTCACCCGAAAATTTTCATACATCAAGCGCTGTCGTTAAACGTGAAGCAAGTTTTGTTGGGTGAAGCCTTAAAGGAAGGTGATGCAACAAACTTCGAATGAATTGCCTTTATTTGTTAATTACGTGTATACATATAAATGGTGAGCAAATAAAAATCAGATTAGAATAGACGGTGCAAAGAAAATGTGTGTCTGTGATTAAATAAAAAGTCAATAAACTTGACAGTCCATGAATGTATTACATTAATTAAATTAATTCAGTTAATCACAGACATTGCACCGCCTACCCTAATATGATTTTTATTTGCTCACTTTTTATTTAGTATTATTATTACTAGAACATCAATGACGTGAAGATAGGACAATTACCATTAGTAGCTAGGTAGAAATATCCATTCAAACTTACTTATTCGTACTAACGGAAATGACGTTTAAGTGGCCATATAGTCCTCTAGGAACTAAAAAAGAAAAACATACGGAGAGCGTCGTCTATTTGAATCAGCATACTAGATGACGTGTTAGCGCGGCGCATGTTATTGGCTGAAAGTTAAGAGGCAAACTATGCTTTACAAACCTCGATCCCATACAAGGTGGCCATGCGTGCTGTCAAAGCATATGAAAATTTTTACAAAATATATCATTTAAATTATAATTTTTTCATGTTTTTTTCCATAATTAAACTTTCGTAATTTTTAGATCTTGCTTCATATCATCTACTCTTTCTCATGCCCGTTATACATAGTACTTCCTTTAGACTTCCTTCAATAAGGGACCCCTTAGAATGGGTATTGCCTGAGACAGCTGCTTTTCAACAATACTCATCTAAGGAGTCCTTTATTGAAGGAAACCTCAAGGAAGTACTATGAATACGGACATCAGAGACCTTCCTGTTGTTTCAGTTATTCTGGATAGTTTCTGTTTCTTTTGAACGCCTAGGGTCACTGTCAGTAGACCAACATTTATGTATTCTTGTCGAACTTCTAGGACTAGCACTCCTCCAAAATTTCCCCCGAGAACTAAGTTTTCAATCCCTGATCATGTTTATGTGACATATAAATTATGATATTTTACTATACTGCTACTTGTATTACTTATATTTACAATTAACAAACCTAAAAATCTGAAGTCAGTTGGCAATTAAAAATAAAACATGGCAATGCTGTGTAATACTGAAACGGTGTCAATTCATGAAGTCATTCATAAGTTTTAACGCGCTCATTCATGGAAAAATAATTAAAAATCAGCCATATTAACGGTTGCTTAATTTTTATAGAATTAAAATGCTTATAAATAATTAAGGCAAAAGAATTAAAGAAATTCCATTTCAATTTAAAATAATTTATTACAACTGGAAAAATACTTCTCTTATGACTACATTGTACTTTGCAAAGGTTCATAGTGGAAGCAATACCTGTAAAGCATTTTATTGTTTTATTGTTGTGAAAAGAACAAAGCTTGAGAGTAAGCTGTTCATGACATTGTTACAATGCTGGGAGTATTTTACGTTACATTTACTTACTTATGTTTAAGTTCTATCATTTTCTATTTGTACGAATTCAAAATTATTAAATGTTCGATTAAATGATTTTATTTAAGGTACTCGAATAGTAGTCACAATGTAACACTTTAACTCTCGTTTTAATTTTCCTTTTAACTTTTAGCAAGATAAATCTTTAATAATAATAATAATAATTTATTTCGATCCGTTTGACCAATTACATGGTTTTGGACATTGTCAATTTTAAAAGATAAATAAAGAATAAAATATATTACAGGTAACACATTAAAAAGTGGTGCACAAAATTACTTTAATTTAAAATGAAGCATCTTCCAAAAATTCTTTGAATGTGTAATAACATTTTGTAATTAGGATAGTTTTCATTTTTCGTTTAAACTCTTTATCATTTAGAGATTTGTAGTCATTCGAAATCTTATTATAAGCTGTAATGGCTAGGTATTTTGGCGATTTTTTGAAAAAAGTTAATTTATGGCGCGGAATTTCTAATGACAATCCATTTCGTGTATTATAACAATGATAATCATTTACTTTTGTGAGTTTCCTGTACTTTATAATTAAAAAAAAAATATTTCACATATAAAATAAATAAAAATAAAATTGCAACTTATTGAGAGTCGAAAGAAAGTGTTTTCCAGTTTTGGGTGTTATTAAACATAACAGGATACAAATAAAAACAAAAATCAATTTTCTTTGGTTTTCACGTGAAATCTTGGGAATGAAATTATACGTAAATATAAAATTACATAACTTTGTTCCAATTTAATAGTCTTTGCGTTTTTGATAAGCGATATCCGCATATTACTCCAAGAATTCGTTACATATTGTTCTTATTGTTTTACCTTCTCTTTCAGATAATCGAAATTGAAACCGTAATAAATCCGATTATTCACTTCATAAAATTTACTTTTTACTGAATTAGTTTTTCATTATCTAATTGTAGGGTTCTCAGCCTGGTATGTTAGCTAGTACTTTATAATTTTTTTTGTTTCCTTATCTCATTTTATCCGGTTATAGTTTTTATTCCCAAATAAATAATTACAAAAGTTTAATGTACTTGGACTAAACTTTAATTATAAGCAATAGTTTTGGTCGACATCCTGCATACGATTTTTGACCTAACGTGAGTTATTAGGTAGCAAACTGGTTATTATTTGTCAATTCTCACAAAGTTAGGTCAAAAATTGGCCCCAGGATGTCGACCTAAACTATTGATAATTTATTAATATTTATTAATTCATTAACTATGATAGGTCCGTTTGACTGCAGTGGAATCCTCGAGCTACTTTTTTGCTGAAGACAAATCTTCTGCTGACGACTACTCTTCTGCGGAAAAGGCGCCAAATGAGACCAAAACAGTCGTCCAAAGGATGCTCGAGGAATCCATTACAATCAAAGTCGACTTGTAACAATTTTTTTTTATTATAAGGTCGGTAGATACAAATTTTTGGAACGAAAATGTATATTTAAACGACCTATAAGAGGGAAGTGATTTACTTTAATATTTGTAATTGATAATCGACTTACCAATAAAAAAGCTTGACCGGTACCATCATCCACCCATCCTATAACTATATCAGCATCCTCCATTCCACCGTTCGGACTAAAACCAATACCAACATATCCGGGTGTCTTGGCTTCAACTCTAAACAGGATTTCTTGATGCCTTGGCTGCCATTTAAGTAAAACATTACCATCTGGATCCAAATATTCCGAATGTGTCCACTGGTCGTAATCTTCATGTCTTTTAAAACGCACGTTCGTAAATTCACGTTCAATGTTACTAAGTTTCCTAGCACTACCAAAGTTAAAAATTTGTTGAGTGTCTTTGCTGCTTTTTAAGTCACTGGCCGCACTAAATTTAGGCTCCCTAGTTTTTGAAACTCTTTGGTTTGATTTACGACTATTTAAGTTATATGTTGCTAAATCGCTGTCTACTTTATTAACATTGTCCACATGTTTCACGTATTGATCTAGGAGATCTTCCGAATAGGAAGATTTTACTAGCAGCACGAGCGAAGCTAGTATTATTGTCCATTGTTTAGACATTCTTGTCATGGTCTGCGGATATTCATCAATTCATCGCCAAATTGATTTTATATCTGAAAAAGTTAGGGCACAAAGTTAGGATAAGTCATTTTTACTAAAACGAGGAATTTTCAATACTTTTTAATAAAATAAAATAAAATGCGTGCTTCAAATATGGTGAAAATATTTAGTTATTCCAAAATATTTACAAGGCGAAAGTTGGATTAGTGAAATCAAATAAAAATTTCGTTAAAATGCGTTCAAAGTCTGAAATTTTTACATACAGGTTGACACGCTTAAATATATGAAAATAAAATGAGAGTTTCAAGGAGGCGAGCGATAGCGATATTGATTTGACCTTGAGGTAGTGTATCAAACTGAAATCAAGGTCAAGTTAATTTTTTTAACCAATATAAGAAAAGATACACACATATATCGGTTTGAAAACAATAAGTTGTTATCATTTGACATAACAGTTGCCATATTAAAACCAAGTTAAACTCTTATCAATTGATAGTAATTTTATGTTGTGTTTTTTTGCGTGTTTAAATCGGACTATAAATAGCAGAGCTATGCCCTGAGGCATTTTTAACTCAGATCCGTTATAAAGCTAAATTGAATTCCCAGAAGGCTCCAGTGCCATCTAGCACTCTCTCAAATATGGTGGAAATTTCGGAAACCGGGTCGACCCAGCTCATCAACGGACAAATCATCAACTCGCATTTCATCAACACCCAACTGATCAACGCGATCTAACATCAACAACCCAACTCATCAATAGATATTTCATCAACAGACGATAAATACATACTATCACATTTATTTTGATTCGGTTATAATTACGGTTCTGTTCTTTATGAATTGAAATAGTAATATGATAATATGGTATAAATGAACTAGTATACTGTTGTAAAACAACTATGGTAATATATTTTAGCGTTTTAAGTTAACCTCAAGCGATAGACGATACATTTTTAATTATTATTCATAATTCGATATGTCACCGTAAATACCTATAATGAAATTGGCTACTTATTCTCTGTTCACAATTTAAAAGACCACTGGCGATGTTGCCTTGTGAGAAGTACAACCGGCAACATTGTCCTAGTTAGAAATTTGGTAACAAAATTGACAAGTAGTGTTATGGTAGTGTTTGAAATAAACGTCAAGGTTATGCGTGCTGAACAGATCCGTGGTGCTAAATTTAATAATTGTGATAGATTCATGGTTTTTACCTTATCGTTCGTAAACAATTTTATAGCATACAAACTGTAATTATCCGTTATGTCAAGAACGTACGAATTTTTCATAGTAATAAGCAGGCGGATAATTATATTTGACAAATTACTTTGACATGAAACTTCAAATACCTTGCCAACCTTGCTATTTTGATAATGTTTTATAAGGGACTTATGTTTTACACCAACATAATGCAGCAGGTAGTGGTTTTTTAATTTGTGAACAACGGATACGTTGTCAATTACCAAAGATATAGGACACATTAAATTCGGCTTTGACGGCCGGTTTTTCAATTATAATGTAACTTTAAGTTTCATTTTTATTCTCGTAGCAACAATTATAAAAACAATTGTTTATATGTGATCAAAAATAAAACCAAGATTAAAGTTAAAGTATGACTGAAAAATCGACCCTTAGGGTTAGTTTATCAATCACTGTTTAACTTTAATCTTGATTTTATTCCTAAGAAAAATTGTCTTCATGATTGTCGAAATGGGAATTAAACGAAGTTTAAAGCTAACAAACAGGCTCTAAGCGTTCATAGAACTAGCTTAAAAATTTATATAAACTTTTGTAAAAAATTAATCTTTCCAAGACCATATAGACAGTGATTCAGAATTGTCTCCCGATATCTTCAGGATGAATAGAACTGTAAAGATTCGTCGACATCAGCGTCAAATTGTCTCTTGCGTCATAGCCGTCTAGTCGACGCGCCTTAGGCGACAGCATGGAGAATTCTGACGGCGGAATAACTAGACCACACAGTCAGAAAAAAACAACCCCGGATATAAAAATGCATGCGGCCGGGAGTGGGACAGTTCAAATCGAATCCAACGTTAGACGGAATTAAGGTCGCGTTATAAACTTTCGCTCGGCTGTTAAAATAAATTAGGATTAAGTTTGTAAATTATCTAGTGTTAAATGTTAGTGTTAATTAGTTTTCTTGTAAATAAATTAGATTATTAACTATTTCGTGTTTTCTTTTAAAATTAATAGAACGTTTAAAATCGTTACAGAACATTAAAAAATAAGGTCACCTTTTAATATAATTTTTTTTTCCAAAAGTGAATAATAAGGGCGTTATAAGCCTTGAAAGGGGGGTGAAAAACGTTGTTTTATTGGCAATATGTTCTGGCTCCCTTAAATTATTAAACTAATATTTTAAACTCAAGTATAAGGCATTTACAACTTATTTGTTAGATCCTGCCTGCTTTTTAAAGGGTAGTTTTAGGGGGTGACTTTTCGGTATTTTATGCCTAATTTTTTATTTTTTACATATTTCATCAAAAATTTACGAATTTCTTTAGATTATTTGACATAAAAAGGCTCTCTTGTTGCATTTCGATAAACCGAACCATTTTCGAGTAATTGAGGTTTAAAAGTTAGCATACACCTATTGCATTACGTTACTATACAGGATGTCCCATTTTCGATGGTATTCAAAACATTAGTTGTGGTTATATCTCGGTTATTATGAACTTTTGATGCGATTTGATTAAAGAATCATGATCTACGTTAAAAGTCGAATAAAAAATGCCTTTGTCATTTTTCGATACCTTTAAAAATAAAAAAAATATGCGTTTGAAAATTTGATGAATTTTTCGTTTTTCAACTGTACCGCGAAAATGGCAAGGAACAGCAAATTTTTAAGTTGGCCATTCAAATTAGCATAAAAAGTTGACCCAATATTGCGTGCTCAGTTTCTTTCTATTTCCATTATTAACGAAGATACCTATGGAATACCATCGAAAATGGGACACCTTGTACAGTACCGAAGATCATCCCCTCAAACTATCGCTCAACTTCAAAAGGAGGGAGTATCTGACAAATACGTTGTAAATGCCCAGTTAGGTGCCTTATATCTGAGTATCAAATATTAGTTTGACAACTTAAAGGCGACGGACCACTGCGCGCGAAACTAAGCTAAGCTAAGAGAAACTAAGTTTTTTGAAAATTAGATCCAACGTAATCTTACGCGGACGAGGCAACTGAGCAAAGATAAACATTGTTTTATATCTTTGCTATCCTAACTTCGCTTCCCTTAGCTTTAGTTGCAACGTTCGCGTAAAATTACGTTGGATCTAATTTTCAAAAAACTTAGTTTCGCTTAGCTTAGCTTAGTTTCGCGTCCAGTGGCCGCCTGCCTTTAAGGATCCAAAAGATATTGCCAAAAGAAAAATACGTTTCATCCCTCTTCCAGAGGCTTATAACTCCCTTATTATTCACTTTTGGAAAAAAATTTATATTAAAAGGTGACCTTATTTTTTAATGTTCTATTCACCCTGAAGATATCGGGAGACAATTTTGAATCACCGTGTATAACTGTATACAGGGTGAGTCATAATGGGCGGAACAAATTTTACCAGTTTGTAGGAAAGACTTTTTTAAGTAAAAAAATTCCTATAAACCTATGTATGTCCTAATCCGCACAGTTGAGGAATTATAAGGAGTCAAAGTTTTGTTATAAACAAATATTTAATAATAACGGCAACTGTGAACACTGTTAAAAAATTGAGTAAGCTGTATAAAAAATGTTCAATTAAATCACAGTATTACAAAAATTGCTCAAACTGTGCTCCTTCAGCTCTAATACAAGCAAGAGCTCTACGAATAACATTTTTACTTAAAAAAGTCTTTCCTACATACTGGTAAAATTTGTTCCGCCCATTATGACTCACCCTGTATAAGAACTGTTGTTGACTATTATAACTGAATCAAAATAATGTGTCATTTAATTTAAAGCAACTTTAATTCATGAGATTGTATTTATCGTCTGTTGATAAAATGTCTGTTGATGAGTTGGGTCGTTGGTGTTATGTCCCGTTGATCAGTTGGGTGTTAATGAAATGCGAGTAGATGATTTGTCCGTTGACCCTTCGGAAACACGAAAAACAAAGAAAGAATTTGCGCTAATAGGCGAAAGATGGCTCAAATAACAAATTTCATTACTTGGTGGTAGATAGCGCCAGCAACAAAAAAACAAATTAAGCTTTTGGGTAAAAATTGTTCCCAGTCATTTAGCCGTGCTGTTTTATTATGAATGAAGTTGAGTGGGACAAGAGAGAGGGGGTCACCAACAAAATTCTTGCCAAAAGGGGGTCCTGCTATAAAAAAGTTTGGGAACCATTGCTGTAGAGTATTCATTACACTAAAAATTAAAAAAATTGTAGTTTCAGGGTAGCAATTCTTCTATCAGGTTAGCAAATTGCCTTAGTCCGACTGAATTCACAGAAATAGGAAAAGTCGGATAGCTTCATTCGAATTTCCGTTCGCTCGTGCATAAATAAAATGGATACCTGCATAATGAAAGATTCTAAAAAATATTTGCACACTTACTGAAGGTAATGTCACTTCTTGTTATTCTATCAGATATTCAAGGCATACTGCTATAAAAAAATATTTAATAGTATCTTATAATACAAGTTACAAGTGCATATGAAAGCCTTTAAAGCACGCGCGACGCGCAGCGGAGCGCTTTTAATGGCGCAAGTGCTTTAAAGTAGGGATGACGACGGGTACCCTTTATTTAAATGGAACCAGTTCCCCTTTATGAATACCCGTTACCAGATAAGTACCCGGATATTCGGTAATTACCCGATACTCGGTAAGTGCCCGATAACCAAGAACTTTCATTTAAATTTAAATGACCATAAAACAAATGTTTGGGGCGTTATTCTTGTTTTTTTTACTATGAAGAAATAATTTATTTTCAGCATTAGTTACTTGGGATATTGCTACGAAACATTTTCAAATTGTTATTCAATACTTATCGGATAGTTATCGGGTACCCGGGTACTTATCTGGTAACGGGTAATACCCGGGTAACAAAATTATCGGGTATCGGTATCCCTACTTTAAAGGCTCTTATGCACGCGTATTATAGGATATTTTTTATTATCGCATTTTTTATCGATAACATGGAGATTGTATAAGTTGTTCCTAGGCAACTTTAAAACACGGCGTGCTTTAATCGCTCTTTTTCGCACGCTCTTTACGAGGAGCGTTCAAATATGAGCGAGAATGAGTTTAGAACGTGTTTATTATCAATGAAACAAAAACGTATTACATACTATTTTTCAACGTAGTTCCCTTCGACTGCAATACACTTGCGACAACGTTCTGGAAGCTTACGTATACCATTTTCGAAGAAGGTTTTTGGTTGCGTGCGTATCCAGTTTTGCACAGTTGTAACGACTTCATTATTATTCATAAATTTATGACCACTTAAGAACTGTTTCAATGGTGAAAGCAAATGACTCCCCACAGTTGTGCCAACTTCTTCTGGCCATTTTCTCACAGTTATCCCATGATCAACCCGAATAAATTGATCAATCGTTCCAACATTGTCAGGAGTCAAGGACGTTTTCGGTCGTCGCACATGGGGTATGTTTTCTACGCGGTTTTCGATCTTGTCGAATTTTTTTCGCCCAATCAAACACCCATGCCTGCCGCATACATTTATCCCCTAACTGGACTCGAAGTCTTGTAAAAATTTCAGACGGCAAAACACTTTCATTCACTAAAAAATTAACGATTATGTGTTGTGCCACAAAACACGGTACTTTTCCTCTGAGATGATAAATTAATTATTGGCAGACGTAAAGGAGAAGAATTTGATTATTACTAATGACAAGTTGGAATATTCCAGAACATGGCCCAGAGCGCTTGTTTCCATCCATTGTTGTCTATGCTCGAGGCAACTAGTTTCTCACTCATATTTGAACGCTCCTTGTAGTTTTAAAAACAGAGATGTTGACGCAGGAATAATAAAAATAAAACATTTTCACACTATCAATTTTTTAAATTTCAGGTGACCATAACTTTTTAAAGAATCATTTCTGGACAATGTTTATAATAATTTTTATCTTTAATTTGAAGAGTAGAATACGACGCTAAAGTTTGGCCAAGTCATTCGGTGACATCCTGTATAATTTTATACATTGGCACATTAGTGTGGCAAAGTTCAATAACTCTTATAATATGAAGTACACAAAAAGTCTATGTTGTAAAAATATAATACTCCTAAATGATATCCCACAAAAGAATGACACGAGGACTGTCGAAGCCTGTTTTCTGCAGCGACGCGCACAGCTATGGTGAACTTTTCAAATTGAACACCCGATATACTGAATATTTTTAAGTGCGCATTTTCCGGTATTTCCAGTCTGACTTCGTTAACCCTTTCGAGACTGCGGATACACATATGTACCACTCCGTGTTTTTTCCAGACTAAATGCGAAATTTCGCTTTTCAATTGATACGTATATGCACCACTAGGTTTTGTATTCATTTTAGCACCTCCCCACCTGTTATCTAAAGAATTTTCCTGTAAATAGCTGTAATCAGTGCAGTGAAGTAGGTGTGCAGGTTTTATGGGCAGTGTTTTTAATGGTTTTCTTTTTTCCATTCACCAATATTTTCAAAATAAACCGATATTATAATAAAAACTTATTTTTTTAAATTTATCTCGGGCAAGTGTTGAACACTGATGGTACATATATGTACCACCATGAAATACTACTGGTACATAAAAAGTGAGCAAATAAAAATCAGATTAGAGTAGGCGGTGCAAAGAAAATGTACGTCTGTGATTAACTGAATTAATTAATGTAATACATTCATGAACTGTCAAATTTATTGACTTTTCATTTAATCACAGACATACATTTTCTTTGCACCGCCTGCCCTAATCTGATTTTTAGTTGCTCACAGGTTATATGTACCGGTCCCCCCTCGATCTCCAACATTTTTTCAAATTAAAATTGTTCAACTAGTCACTACCTAAGAAAAAATACAAAGAAAAGATAGGTACTTCCACCTACTGAATACCGTCTCGAAAGGGTTACAGTTACTTTCAATTTTTATTAATAATTTTCTGTACCTAAAACCATTATTTACGGAGATGCAGGGCTTTTTTTTTTAAGTATAATCCAAGTTCACGTGAATTGGTTGCAGAAACAGTTTGAACTTTTTCAAACTGTCAGTCAGCTAGACTTTATTTTAACTTTCAAAGCAAATCTCAAAGATAAAAATTGAATGTGCATATAGAAATGTCACTGTTTCGATTTGACACTTTCAAAAGAGGAATTTTTAAAATATGTTCAATTTATTATGATTAATTTTTTTATTTACAGAAAAATTAAAGGAATTTCTTTACGATTTCAGTTTGTTTTAAGAATGTAATGAAAAATGAAGAATTTTTAAAGTGCAGAAATCAACTAAATCTTTTAAGAAGAAAACGGGAAAAAAGCGAATGTATATATGAAAGTCGAAGAGAGTTCCCTACCCCCGTATTTCTCTATATTTCAACAAAGCAAACAGTATTTCCGAAAAGTGTATCTCTACAGAAAATCTCCAATAGAATTGAAGAGGAATTGAAATTGAATAACCACAGTTTGAATATCTAAAACTGCACAGGCCTGAACATTTGGAGAAACCTTGTAGCTTAATTTATAACATTAGATACCAATTTTTATTCGCGGACAACAAAAAATAAGTTTATAATAAATATTTAAACAAAAGAAAAAACCAGCACGATTTCAACAAAATATTAATTTATTTAATTTTTTTAATTTGTCAAGTAAACACACATATTTTATATACTGTCGATTATATGATTAAACGTTACTTCTTTAAAAATATTTATAGGTATAGAACGTTCTATTAAAAAATAATCATACTGTATGCTGATTACTAGTTTGCGGAAGACTATTTGTGTCCAAACAGAAAACAATCTCGTTCGAAGGAAGGGCGCTCAGTGGCTCTCTTTGTATATTAATATATTATATGATTTACATGTAATTTCAATCAACAGTTACCGGCGAGATTAACGTTAGTTTCTGCTAATATCCTGCAACCAACTTGATTTCAAGTTGTAATTAATTAATTATGAGAGTGTTTACATAGGGAACAAAGATCATTAATACAATCTGGAAGAAAAGGGTAGCAAACAATGGTTGGTTTTCCCTAGGTACTAACAGAATTTATACTTCAATGCAGAAATTTCATAAAGCGCGTTGACATTTGATGATAATATTCCCCCATTGTCTTCGCCAGCGCAAGTTGTTACAAGCAGGAAATATTTATATGAGACCTGAGAGCGATAGTGAGAAAATCTAAAACTAACGTTACTTGGGTACATAACAATTTTGTTTTACTTTACCTGGTTACAAGTAAACGTAATCAAACTTGTTAGATGCACAAACCATTTCGTTTTAAATTATTATTTCGTCCTCCTAATGCGTTTGTTCGATTTTGTTTCGATAAGACAACGTAGTGCTCACAGGCGAGAATCGCAAAGTAAATCGATAATAATAAACGACGACACTAAAACGGTGATTTCAATGCCGGTAGTTGCATTTCACGTTTACGATCGCGGTTTCACCTTAACATACTTGGAGCACTGTCTGTCAATAACTAAACTGGTTGGTGATGACTAGCCGGTAACAACGCCCTACCAACTACCTAAGTGCTACCTTCAAACATCTGACTGTTCATAAAAACTTCTGCCGGTGTAGCATGTTTCCAACGGAAGAAGATAATGACGCTTTTTTCCTTTTTCAGCCGACTGTACGTAACACAACCGGCCGATTTCGTCTATTGCTGCGAATTTAACAGGGCACCGATTATGAATTTGTGAGAACTCTTTTTTTTATGAAAGGGAACCGAAACAAAAATGTTAAAAGAGTTATTATATCCGGAAATTCAACGTACAGAATAATAATTTCGTCTCCTAGAAAACTAAAAGAAGTTATCTTCAGTACCCATAGTTCGCACTTTTTTTGAATTAGTTCTACCTTGCGACTTATGAAGTTCATTTTAGTTATGTTACACTTTTTAGATAAAAGAAGATTCCGTATATAAACAATTATAAAAAGGAATGAAAGAATAAACTATACTGGTATTAAAAATAGCTTTACTTTTACATATATGTATTTTTTCTTATAAAGATATTTCAATTTGATTAATGTCGCGTATTTGTATATACATAAATAAAGCAATCAATTTTATAACACCAGAAAGTTTTCTCAAAACTTTCATTAATTCTGCTTTAATAAATCAATAACTAACACTTCTATTGTATGAGCGTATAATTTTCAAGAGCATGAAAACCCTCAACGCTAATGAAATAAAATGAAATTATTTGTTACTATTTAGGTTTCAAGATATTTTTAATAAATAATTAAACATTTCTTCTATTTCTCAGTTTCGCAGTCGTTTCCACTGATTTCCAGGATCGAACCTCGTTGATCTATTGCTTTAGGGAGTTTCTTGTAAGAGATAGTATAAAAATTAAAACAACTTTTAATTTGTGCAAAAATATATGTATTACATTGTACCACGTTGCATCATCTTCAGGATTGCTGTTAGTGCAACTACGACTCTCTAAGTTGTTTCTAAAACGAATACATGAAAAGAATCATTCACTCATTCATTCATAATCACAATAATAATAATAGTAATTCCAAAAATTTTATACTTTTATACATTATAATCCTAATAATAGTAATTTCAAATTAGTCACATGAATAGGCTCGTGGGTGACTGCCATAATATTTTAAGATTATCATGAGTTCAAGTGCAGCAGTACTTTATAATTTTTGTATGTATGTACAAGTATTATACAGGCTGTCTTACGAAAAACGCCCCAAGCCATAACTCCGTTATTTATGGACTTATCTTAACAAACAAAAAGGCAAATAAAATGAGACTAAAAATACTATAAAGTGAGTCCAGTTTCAATTTTTTTTAAAATTACCTTCAAGGTCAAACGACTGTCAACTTTTATTTTTCAAATGGCTCTGTATATTTTTTATTATTATATCTGAGAGAGATTTTCTTTCTAAATCCAATAATGTGCAACACTTTGATATTTAGAAAACATTTTTCGTAAAAAATAGAAATGAACTAGTCTATTACGCAAAACGTGCTTTTCATAAAAATGTTAAAGTTTGTCGTGAAAACAATGTCACTGAGGTTATTTTTCACAGATGTTTTAAACTATCAAGTTCTTCTGCTTGAACAACTTATTGTTTCCTAAATGAGCAAAAAGTAAATCCGATTATTTATATCAATCACCTGAAGACTTATTGCAAGTTAACGTTTTACAATATTCAATAAAAAAACAGGTAAATATGTGAAAGAAAAATTTTCATCGTAGTCAGCCATGATTTCATATTTGAGATCTTATAACAATTCTGAATAACTTTTTCAAATAATATTTCCGCGTATCTTGGAAAATAAAGGTACTTTACTCTTATGTCCACTTCAAATATTTTTATTTCTTCAGTATGTGACCAGTGGTATTCGAATTTTGATATCTGCATTTTGAGTTTGGGAAGCTCTAGGAACTTTCAAATTTATGGTTAAAATTTATTTCCAAAAATAAAAGGTTAAAACCATAAAAATTCTAATGGTAGTAAAAACAATATTTCTAGTTAAGCAAATGTTAGAAATAAAGGTATATAAATAAATTAAATATTAAGGATGTTGTTAGCAAACATATAAATTGAAAAATTACGAATAACACTAACAAATTTTTTGGCAGAAAAATTTTTCCGCCGCAATCGAGAATCGAACTCGAGCCCTTCTGGTTGGGCCCCAGACGCTCAGGGTGGTTATTCTAGAACCGGAGAGAAACGATAGCTCCCGAAAATGACATTGCTTTCATGACAAGCTTTAACATTTTTATGAAAAGCACGTCATTTTGACGTCATTTTCGGGAGCGATCGCTTCTCTCCAGTTCGAGAATAACCACCCAGACCACTGAGCCATTACAACACCGAGTTCATTTATCGTCTAATAGAAATTAGAATCAGAACCAGAAGGGCTCGAGTTCGATTCTCGATTGCGGCGGAAAAATTTTTCTGCCAAAAAATTTGTTAGTGTTATTCGTAATTTTTCAAAGGTATATAACCTGATATCAGTAAAAAGCTAAGCTTAAGTCTACTTCTGAAATAAAAAATAGGTCATTCCATTTAAAAAAAAATGAGATACTGAGTGCTTCGCAAGTACTGTTTGCCCTGTATAACGCTAAAAGATATTTTAACTTTTTTCATATTTTCAAAAAGCCCAAAGTCCTAAGAATATTTTGTTATATTTTCGTAAGTCTGTGTCATCTCCATAATCAGCAACATAAGTTCAAAATTTGTAATTTTTAAGGAATTTTCGAAGAAAATTTTCTGCGAAAATAGCTGAGCGAAATTAATATATCTTTATATTAATGTAATCATCTCTCCGCGCGACATCCAAATTTATAAGAATATACAGGGTGTTTCATTAAAAAAAAATCGCTTTGTATGCACCACCATTTTCTGGAACATCCTGTATAGTTGAAAATAATTTTAAAATGTGCCGCGCGATGTCTAGTATAACTTTCTTAATCTTTTTTTCTCTACTTGTTATTCCTATAGGCACCACAGAAGAAATACACACCGTTGGGACATCCGGTACAAGGGAATAAAATATAAAAGTAAAATTTAATTTAAATATCATTTAGGTAGTTTATTACATATATTAGCTACTTTTTCTTGTAAAAATAAACGACTTAACAATATTGTTCAAAGAAATTTTTTATCCATATCTCCAATTTCTTTTTAAAATGAGGAAAATATAAAGTAGTTTTCAAATCAGTAGGTAGTAGATTATAAAAATAAGGTCCAAGATATCGTACATGTCTTTGCCCTTTATAAGTACTACAATAAGGTATTAGTAAATTCCTTGAATTGGAGGCTCTCGTAATAAAATTATCGTATTCTATGTTTGGGATTTTATGTTTGTTTAAGTTGTATATATAATTATAAATTTTGTATGTAATTGTTGAATATTTAAAACATCAAAAGTAGAGTACAAGAGATTAGTCGGATATGTTCTAGGTTTCCGCAAACAAATTTTTAAGATTAGTTTCTGGGTTATTTCTACATGTTTCATTACTCTAAAGTTAGCGGATCCCCAGGCTGCATTTGTATAATATACCACGCGATCATTTAAATTTATAATTAGAGCAGGCTATGAATTTTGGATTAGATTGGCAACACTAACTGTTGACAGCTTACTTTGAGTTTGAATTGTCAAAGTGATGCTTCAAAATGTTTAATTAACTGCCGGGGGCGAACTCTTTGAACATTTGCTATGGTTGTCACTAAAACTGTTTCACTTCCTTTAAATTAAAACGATTGAACCCGATGAGAATCCTATAAATGTTAAAATATTCACATAACCTCTAATCTACACAGCGAGTCAATTGGCAAGGTGCACAACCGTGTAAAAAGAATCCCGCCTACTTTAATTATAAATTTAAATGATCGCGTGGTATTAGGTTTTGTACTACCGCAAAATAAACTGTTCTTAATAAATTGATTTTATAGTATGGCCTTAATTGCATAAAAAATACAATGTTTTTCTAATTTTTTTTTATCAAGTTGCGAACATGTAGATGCCATCTCAGATTTGAATCAATTGTTAATCCTAAATATTTGGTACTTTCAGAATATTTTAGAATGGTACTGCAGAAACTAAATTTGGGGATATTATCAAAATTATAGGGTTGAAGAGAAAATGGAATAATGACAGTCTTGTCAATATTTAATGATAATAAATTGAAATCTAACCATTTTTTAACCTTTTGTAAACCAATAGTGGCAAATTGAACAACTGTCTCCCAAGAGTCAGATGTAAAAATTATCGCAGTGTCATTAGCAAGAGCAGTAATTTCACCT
The DNA here is from genome assembly GCA_033060865.1 of Dorcus hopei. Taxonomy (NCBI): domain Eukaryota; kingdom Metazoa; phylum Arthropoda; class Insecta; order Coleoptera; family Lucanidae; genus Dorcus; species Dorcus hopei. The sequence goes on along the minus strand of CM065421.1, from coordinate 32,624,323 downwards.
TAAATATCCAATGAAAACCAATCTTTAACATATAATAAGAAAAGAATTGGCCCAAGCACAGTTCCCTGAGGCACTCCCGCTTTAATATTTTTTTCTGTACTCAATGTCGATCCTATTCTTGTATATTGCATTCTATTTATTAGATAACATTTCAACAGATCAAACGATTTATCTCTAAAACCATAACGTTGAAGTTTATTCAAGAGTGTCTCATGGGATACAGTGTCAAAGGCCTTCTTTAAGTCTAGAAATGTCCCTAATACTATTTTTCTTAAATCTAATTTTGAATAAATATTTTCTGTTAAATTGATCACGGCAACATTAGTACTCATTTCCTGTCTAAATCCAAATTGTGCACTATGTTAAGGAATTCAAGAATTCGATGTTTAATGCATTTTTCAATTATTTTAGAAAAAACAGAGGTTAAAGAAATAGGTCTATAATTAGTAAGTATCGTTTTATTTCCTGATTTATACACAGGAATAACAACTGTACGTTTTAACTCCTTAGGAAAAATCCCTTCATTTAGACCATATTGTAAATGTAACATAAAGGTGCCGATATTTGTTGAGATATTACCTTAACAGTGCGATTTGAGAATTCATCAATACCTGGTGCAGATTTAGTAGTAAGTTGAGAAATATAATTAAGTACTTCGTTGCGAGAAATAGGATAAAAGAAAATACTTGTATTTAATCTTTGCAGTTGATATGTTTCAGTAGTTTCATTCAGTCATTCAAATAAATACGAAAACTAAAGAACAGTTCCGTGATAATAAAAAATAATAAATATTAAAATAAATAAGTCCACTTTTTATAAAGTATTTTAAACTATAAAATTCTGCAAATAGGTATTGCTATATATCTGAATAATGAATAATCGTGTTAAATATCATATGATAATTAAAGTTAATGTTAGTACCTACATTTAAAATTAGGTAATTTTTGCGTAGAATAATAATAGGTATGTAAATTTATAGTTTTTTTAATACATATCTGATAATTCTAAAAACCTGAATCATGTATTAATAAGGTTGTTTAAAATGCATAGAAAAGTATATTATTATGTATATTAAAATCAAATTTAAATACCTTCTTTTCCGTAGAAAATTTGTGTAACGGATTTGTAATATATTTCTCCGGACACTTTTTAAATTGCTCAGTGGATTGATTACTGTCCGAAAAAGTGTATTACAATCTTATTATGCACATTATCAATAAATTTATAATAATACACTTAAAATTAGTAAACGTATAACGAAATGTCGATATTGATATTGATTTTAGAATATCTGTCTATTTTCCTCTTCTGTTATATCTCTTAGGCCCGGTTTCTCGATCGCAGTTTAACTTTAAACTTCGGTTTATCCCTATAGTAACAATGGAAATAAACTGAAGTTTAAAGTTAAACTGTGATCGAAAAACCGGGCCTTAGCCAGAGATGAAAATCAGGGGTTTCCTACTCTTTATTTTGTAGGGATTTATCTGATCTCTGGCCTTTTCCCAGTCACTTTATATTTTATTCACGTAAACATTGTATCCATAATTTGTAAAGATCTGTGAAATAAATTATTATTATTATTAAGGTAATTCTCAAAGTTAAAGAAAGTGTTTCAATTTTTAATAAACTAAAGTTGATTTCTGACATTCTTAAAATTCCAATACAGTATGTTGAAAAAATACTTCTTATCAAGGGAACGAAAATTGTTAATGCTGTATTTGCCTTTTTCGAATTGTTTCAAACTAGTTTTGCTTAGAAGGGAAGTGTAATTCTTATAGATTTAATTAATTAAATTAATTTTAAATGTTTATCGTTTACATTAACAGCCCTGTAGCATGTTTTTATTTTTCTATTTATATTTTGATTCATAATACTGCAATAAAATTTAATATTAAATACGAGAAATACGAGGATGGTGGCTTTTATATTCAAATCAAGAACAATAAGAGAAAACAAAACCGAAATATAGGGTTTTGCCCTAAAGCGTGGTATACTTATTTGTCGATAATTTTCAATACCCGTATGCAATATGAAAACCGAACAAAAATATTTTCTTTATATATTTGTCGGCCAAACATAACAAAAGTTTTGTGAAGAACAATTTATTTTAGGGGCGAAACAGCTATCCAGAGGATGCTCGGGGAATCCATTGCAAACAGAACCGACTTGTAACAAATTTTTAATTAATTGTATGGATAAGATTTTACTTGAAATTCAAGTTACAAACAAAATACAATTATCAATACCAAACTTCCTTAGTTATTTGTAAATTAGTTTTGAAACAAGATTTTATCATTTGCTCAATTAAATGATGATACTTATGAAAATAGAGCACATTTATTTTAAATTGCAATAAAAGAAATGAGAAGATAAAATTTTCAATTTTCTCTCTATAAAATTATTTTCAATTCATCGTAATATGAACATATTCCACTATTGTTTTTTATTAAAATGAACGAAATGCTTTAAATATTAATTAATTGCTGATACAAATTAATGAAATCAATATATTGAACAAATTATTCTGAAAGCATTACACAACGCGTTAGTTACGAAATAATAATTAAAATAATACGATTAATCTAGTAATTATTTCAATTCTGCAAAATAATACTTTTTTTCACATTTCATACAGTAACGTATCATATTAATATCCTCAAAATCGTACAGTAATGCACTGAGAAAAATGGAATTTTGCGATTTTGATAAAACATCATTCCTATCGATAAAATAAAAGTATAATGTTTGAATTGGCTTCCGGTTGGAAGCGCGTCACATTGACTTCTTCTACTACCGACGTTTCGTTCTTCATTGCAGAAGAACTTTCTCAGGGCTACTGCTGCTGGTGGTGTTGCTGCTGCTTCTCGTTAGTCGATGCGAAAATAGTTATTTACGAACCGCGTGAGCGCAGTTTTGAAGCGCTTCATATGCGCGAACGCGGGATAATGATTCCCGCAAGAGTTTCGTATTATATTTTTTGAAACGAATATAAAAATTTAATTGGAAAAACTTTCATATAATTTCATGTCATGGCAAACCAAAAATGTAAAATTAAGCAAGCCATGCTTCAATATTCAATAGATGTTGCTGTCAAATTTGTTGGCATTTTTTGACGATTTCTCCCTTTTCTGGGCCTGTTAGTGAATGAAAGTTGTTGTAAAATAGTATTTTGTAAACTAGATTTTATTATTATTAACACTGATTTATTTAAGAATTCTCCAAAAGGCAAGTGTTTTTGACGTTGTTTCCTGGTCTACTCGACCGGGAAACAGTGTTTCCCGGTTGACTATTTCGTGCGTAAAACAGTAACTAGAGGGCGATGAGTTCAAAAAATAGTATACGAAACTCATTAGAAAAGTGTACTCTAAACTCGTACGGCTTTTAAAGTTAATCGCTCGCTGCTCTCGCTCATACTTAAACAAGTCAAACTCGTTTAGTAAAAACTTCACTTTTCTACACTTGTTACATAATATACTATTGATCGTAACTATAACAATCGCTCTCCTTTTACCCAGATTCTAAGATAATCTTACCTCACGTTCCCTTCCTCACTTCGTATCATAGCTATTGGGTTGCGTTCTTATCGGCCACATCTCGTCTTACCTTTGACTGCTCAACATCGTCAGCAACGTTTGGACTGGTGCAGGGAAAGACTCCGCTAGAGCGTCGAATGGAAAAGGGTCTTCAGCGATGAATCCCGATTCTGCTTGGGGATGCATGACGACAGGCAGAGAGTCCGACGAAGACGTGGTGAACGGCAGAATATAGAATTTTCCGTTGACAGGCATGTTCATCGAACTATCGGTGTTATGGTGTGGGGTCCTATTGCTTACGAAAGCAGATCTCCTTTGGTGTTTATCACAGACAACATGAATGCTCAACGTTATGTTAATGAAGTGGTAGAATCCCACGTCTTTCCTTACTTGCAGCGCCAAAAAAAGCTCTTTTCCAGCAAGATAACGGTCGTCCACACATTGCAAGGACCACAATGAACTTTTTTGAGCAAGCCCATGTTAATCTTTTAGCATGGTCGCCTAGATCTCCCGACTTTTCGCCAGTAGAACACGTCTAGGATATGATAGGGAGGAAATTACGGAACTTGGTGAATCCTTCGCAGACTCTAGAAGCCCTCCGAAACAAATTGCAGATTGCCTGGGATGTAATCCCTCAGGAAAACATAAATAACCTCTTGGAATCGATGTCACGAGTAGATGAATGTATAAATAACAGAGGCAAATCGACACATTATTAAAAAGATTAATAAATCCTTCATCGTTTTTCTTTGAAATCAATTGTTACTTTTCAATAGCTAAACGGTTCTGAAAAGTTTCATAAAAAAAATTCCATCACTTCTTGGTGTTGCAAATTCCATGTCAGTCAGTATATGTGAGATGAGCCACTCACCTCACTTAGTCTAACCCAACGGTTCTCAAACTTTCGTATTTCGCACCCCCCCTTTTTAACTTGAATTATTCTGTGCCCCTCTGCATAATATAAAGACAGTCGAGGCTCCTTTAGAAAATTTTAACACTACTTTCAGCAAATACTTTTTCGCAGATGAAGACATTAAATTGGGTGACTGGAATTGAGTAATAAAAATGTAAAAACTTAATTTTTATGTCTTGGTCATTTATTCGATGTCCCCCCTGTACAGCTTCGGTACTCCCCAAGGGGGCGCGCCCCACAGTTTTAGAACCGCTGGTCTAACCTCAGTTCATTTGTAAAAGGAACGCAACTAACATAAAGGTTGTCTGAAAATACTGTATAGATTACAAATTTTTAAATTGTATCTGAAGGGAATAACTTGACTCATATTTAAATTATTCAGAAAACTTTAGACAGTTGGAATTAATATGTTGCACTGTAAAAATAGTTGTTCAACAAAATTTTAAATACTTCCGGGAGAATTCCTTTATCATCCGAACTGACATGACGTGCAAAATATTTCCGTAATATTTTTGCAATGAGATCGTAGTTAAATAAATATCGTTTAATTCAGAATTCGCAGAATTCGAAATGAACTTTGCTGGTTTTAAAAATTATTCCAGCTAGTACATACATATACAGGGTGTATTATAACATCGGACTTTTATTAACACCACGCGATTCTATGTTAAAAACTGTTCAGAAATTTATAATACACTTTTCTCTTAACTCTCTTAACTCTTAAAATTATGAAGTTGTTGAGAGTTCAAAATTGATTTTTGATTTAGTACGGTACGATAAATGCTACTGATATCGTACATAAAACATGCAATGGATTAGTTAACTAAATAATATTTTCACCTTTTAAAACAAATTCTTAACATTTTATAATTTCAAAGGATGTTGTAACTATGTAAAACTATATCCAGGTAACTTAAAAATTCCTGATATTTGTGAATATTATTAGTGTCAGATTTGAAGTCTAAAAGAAATACGAATACGTAATCGATTAAAAATAATAAAATAAAATGCTACAAAATCTTCAAGAAAATATCGTTCGTCGAGCTACAAAATGCCGAGAATTTGCAGGACCTCATTTCAATAACAGTATCAAATTTATCAATCCTCACTTATTTAAGCTTGTTTATATTAAAATGTATTACTTTAATTAAAAAGAAAACAGGAATTATAAAAAAAAATATACTATTGAATAGAGAATTAAGAGGCCTTCCAAATGAGGTATCACATGACTCCATTCCATTTAAAAATTTTAAAGGGGTATCTGTCACTCGAAGGGGGTAGGAGGGGAGATATTTGTACCTAGATACAGTAACTACATATAAAAATTAGTTATACTAGTGCCGTTTATCAATGACGTGCGTAAAAAGATCCATTTAACAAACTGTATGTGAAGTATTCGTAGAATTCACGTTTCTACCTGCTCCCATTGAAGTTACCTACAATTGCGTAACTTATGTCTACAGTCTCGGGACTCTGCAAGTTTTTTTTTTTCCTGAAAGTAGTTACCTTCATACAAACAGCAAACCAACCATTCCTCTAAATAAATATTAGTAAATGTTAATAAATGTAAATCAAATAATTCAAAATTTTACAACCCCTTCGGTGCGGCGCTTTAATCTACAAAACGTTGGACGTCGCATCAATCAAAACAGTTTAATTAAAAACAGATTAAATGATTAATTTGATCGGACATATATGAAGTATTGTTTTTGTGTTTGGGCGAAATGTTCCCTCCATAAATAAAACGCTGTCGAGTGCGAATGCATGAAACAAATGGCTGCAGTAAATCTGAATGCCCTTTTGTGGTACAGTCGCTATGAAAACGCTTCCCATTTCTGAGGAATTATTAAGTCGCCCCTCCATATCCTGCACACGTGCCGTAACATCTGTTTCACCGGATCTCCTTTGTACCATATGCACCTTTCTTCGGTCTGTCCTCCAGTTCCTATGGTTTTTTCTCTCTCGCTTTTTTTAATAATTGGTTAAATTCAAGTGTATTTTTATTGACTCACGATAGCTTTCGCTAAGTGAAGAGTTAAGAATAAATCGCCCCCTTAATGATACAACTGGGTAACTCGAATTTTAGGTGTTTTGAGTTATATACATAGAATACCTGTCTAGTTTTTTTAACGTTTTTACTGCTATAATAAAAATATTCTGTACTTTTAAAACGCCAGAGAACTGAGTAAACAAATAGATAGATTTTTCATTTCAAATATTTTTTATCGCATTTGAAGACTGGACTAAAAAAACACTAGTTTCAAGTTACCCAGTTGTAGTATTAAGGTGACGAAATAATCATTAACATGAGGTACCTGTAAGGCTACTCTTCTTTAAATTATTCTCAGCTTAAAATTTGAAATTCACTTTTTAGCTATACAGATATACTTATTAAACTTAATGCAAGTGAGCACATAATATATGTTATAATTTACGATAGAAATATCAAAAATAAATTTCGAAAAATTTTGAGATAATTATAAGTTACTATTTTATGTACTGTATTTCTTTATGGGTTAATAAATGTCTACTATTATTATTATTATATACATATAAATAATTGGTTTTGCTTTGTTGTTTATATAACAATATACCACCAAATAGCATTTCAAGTGCACCAAGAAAACAGTTAGTACTATGTAAGTATATATGTCACTTTATTGAAAATAAGCTCTTTTTGGAGAAGCAATGATGAAAAACCAATCTTATTAGTGAAAAGCAAAGACGTTAATAAATATACAATAAATGTTCAGTGCGGTTACAATTTTTTTGAATATAAAGATTCTACGTAAAAAAAATTAATTTTAATTGTTTCAAACGTTCTTTGTTTAAAAATTAATTTTTTTTCAAGAACTTTGAAGCAAAATACTGGCTTAATGAAGCACTTGGATGCAGATAAGCTGGGTTATTTGAGCCCAGCGATCTGTGGCTAAGCCACGTCCACGCATTTTAGCCATATCCTCTTTGCAGATTTGGAACAAATATCCTCTTTGGAACAAATATTTCAGATTGGTCCTTGATTCCTCGTTCCTTTACTTATATTATTTTTGATTATCTCTATCGTCTATTATATTTAGAACAGTTATACAGAATGTTATCAATTAAGTTGGCAGAAATTATACCACGTATAGAGGACATCAAAATATTGTGATTTAACCTAATTTATCTACATATATCCAAAAGTTTCTCGTTTCTAAGGGAAAATTTGGAAAGTATATTTTCTTAAATATCTCTGGAACGGTTTAAGATAATATTATCCTGTTATTGTATTCATACAATAGTGTTACATAGTTTGCTGTGAAAACAAATTTAGTTACACGATATACAAAAGACCCGTACGCTCACTAGCCGCCATTTTGGGTTCCAAATTTGGACCCCAGTTGTATAGGTCATAAGAGTTTCGTTAGTTGGCAGCGCATGATTTGGCGACTGTCACTGCCACGTGTTTGTCACTCTAATATGGCCTACTCTGAGTCTGAAAAGATCGTGAATGGAGAATAAATGGCGACAATTGCTAAAAACATTAACAATTTAATACTTGTAAGATTTTTTAAAGAATTCGGAATTATGGTGAGGAATTGTCAAGAGACCTTTGCGTCTTATGTTGATGTTATAAATATCCGTTCGGAACCGAATCTTGTTGTAGGGGTGAGGAAGACATCCGTGTAAAATAAATTTATGTAAAAAATGTAAATAACGTCTATTTTTTCATACTGACCCATTGAAGTTCATTTAGTTTATGGGAAATGGGACATCTATGACTTATACCGCATATGATCTAATGCAACTATTCTGGACTCTTTGTATACGAGGGATTCGGAGGCTAACAAATAAGGGCCATACACACTATCGCAGAAGTTAAAATGCGACAGGACCAATGGCTCACATAGCAAGCGTTCAATTGGCTAAGAAAAGAAATGTCGATTAACATAAATTAGTTTTAGATTTAAAAAAGCGCGTTGAATAATTTTCGTGACTTAAGTAAATTTAAGATCAGAATCAAGAAATAAATCTAAGCTGCGACAACAATCAGAAAGTGACAGGTTGACATCATCCAGTTGCAGAGTAATTAAGTGAGAAATATGGAAGCGACATAAATTTCTTTATGCCGAACAGCATAACATTAGTTTTGGCGGCATTAAGACGCAAACCATGACTATTTGATACTTTCACAAGATTTTTAAAATCATAATTGATCCTATCGCACGTCTCATCAACCTCCTCAATATTAAATAATAATAATAATAATAATAATAATAATAATAATAATAAATTGTCTTTATTGGTCTACAACAACAAACTTGTATCACCAGCAGTACAACAAAAAAAAAAAAAGCAATGTAGACCAAAAGGCGAAGTTCAGCGGCAGCATGCCCTGTTCTTCCACTTAACCTTATGGTAGAAATAAGAATAGTACATCAAAATTTTAAACCAATGGAACGAATGAAGATAATTGACATACAAAGGAAAATCATTCTTAATCAAAAGAAACGCGTTAGACAGGCAGATAGACACATTATACTAGATAGACAAGCTTTCGACTTGTTTTAAGTGTAAAACATGGCGAAACTTCCTTTTGAAATTAGCTTTATTTAATAACTTTAGATCATATGACAGGTGTATTATACACAGAGGCAACGTTAAATGGAAAGATCTTTCAAAGAGCGCAGTTTTGTGCGAAGGTGTGGTTATTACATGTTTACGACGAATATTAATGTTGTGCACATCTGTTCTGAAGCGTATTTTATTGTAGAGGTAAACTGGGGTTTTATCTTGAATAAGTTTAACATAAAAGCTCGTCAAGTGAAATTTACGTCGATTTGTCATATTTAACCAATGCAAATGCATTAGTTTGGGAGACACGTGCTCTCTACTTTTTAGGCCATATATGAAACGTATGCATGTGTTTTGAACCCTTTGAATTCTTTTACACGTTAAAAGGAGTCTAAACAGGGGCCGTACACAGTATCAGCATACGTAAAGTGCGAGAGAACCAGAGGATTCGCATAACAGTTTTCTAGTAGTGGTGTTGAGCACTGATCTATTAGCATATAATTTTAAGTTAGTGAAAGCTTTTCTGATACAATAACTGATATGCTTAACAAAACGAAGATCTACATCCATAATGGTCCTAATTGCGAGCAAAACCAGAGCAAGGCAAACACTCATCGCCTATTTTAATACAGAGCCTTTCAGTTTGTAACTTACGTTGTAATGTTTTGCCAAAAAGCATTACTACTGACTTTTTAGGATTCAAATTTAAACTATGTTGGGCAGAGACTCGCGATAAACACAATATCAGAGATGATAAGCTGAGATGCTACTTCAATATTCGAAACTTTAAATTAATAATACAATTGGGTGTCATCTGCGTATTGATGGCTGGCGCAATATTTCAAGCATTTATTTAAATTGCTCGTATAGATCGTAAATAGTAACGGGCCTAAAATCGAACCTTGAGGAACGCCAGAGTTAATTGCACGTACGTTAGAGAGGTCATGGTTAAAACTTACTGATTGGTATCTATCCTTCAAAAAACTGGCTATAAGAGATTCTGCGGAGCCACTAAATCCGATGAAATGTAAAATTGATAAAAGTAGTTTGTGATCGATCGTATCAAAAGCTCTGGAGTAATCGTCAAAAGTATTAGAGCTGTGAGCTCATCTCGATCAGCTGCCGCCAGAATATCATCAGTAATGTGCATCAGAGCTGTTGAGCAACTGTGATTTTTACGAAAACCCGACTGATTAGTTGGTAGTAAATTGGAAACTTCAAGTAATTCATTATTTGTTTACATAATTTTCTCAAGCAACTTAGACATCGTTGGTAGTAGGCATAGGCTAAGATCTTTAAAGTCGATTGGATCGGGAACTTTAGGTATGGGTATTACATGAGCAATTTTCCAATCTGTAGGATAAACCCTATTTACTATGGCAAGTTGATTATGTGCGTAATAATAGGTACTATCTGTGGGAACAATAACTAATCATGTTAAGATTAATTCCATCATGACCTTTTGCATTTGTAGTGATAGAGCAAAGCAATTTACTAACTTCAGTTTGCGTAACAACTGAGAAATTCAAATTTTCCTGTACGTTTACATGTGTTACATCTGTAGAAACTTAAAACATTCACATCAGCAGAACTTGCTCCCAAAATTGAATCTATGAAGTAATCATTAATGTGATTAACATCTGACAGATGAGTCGGAATACTCGCCTTAGCTTGTTTGGAATAGATATTCAGGTCCCTAAGATCCTCCATACAGTCGTAGGATTAGTCGTACGCAGTCTGTACTTTAAGTAGGCTTTCTTTTCATTTTTAGTGGCAACATTAGTCAAATTCGTAAAGTTTTGTAATATTCGAAATGTTGAGGAAGTTTTGTTGATTTAGCGACTATGCGCATCATCACGCAATTTCATCATATATTTTTAGAATTATCAGTAAGCCACGGGGCTTTAGGTTTTGTAATACGACAGCACCTAATTGGCGCATGAATATCAAATAATTTACGTATAATAGTACATAAGTGGTTTACCATATCATCTATATTATTCATGTTATAAATTTCATCAAAATTGGCAGCGCGAAGATCTGTTTGGAAAATATCGTAATCAAAGTGCCTGAAATCCCGAAAAGTTTTTTCATAATAGGGGCCTGTGGTTTTGAATTTTGAAAAAAGTTTACAAAATATTAATTCATGGTCTGAGATATGACTTACACTAAGTACGCCTGTCTCTCGTATATGATCAAATTAGAACATATTAGTAAGTCAATCAGACTCACAGAAGTTGGTGTCAATCTGGTAGGTTCATTTATCAGTTAGAGTGAGCCATATAGTTCTAACATTTCATAGAATTTAATTGTAGATGTATTATCTACATTTAATAAATTAATGTTTAAGTCATACTGAAACAACATATCATCATGCATTGGAATCAAAGCCAACAAATTTTCTTCAAATTTTCCATGAATACATTGTAATCAAGAAAGATTGGTCGATATAACACACCAACACAATATTTACATTTAGATACATTAATTGTAACCCACAGCTGCTCTACACTAACAATATCTTGTACATTAATAATTGAAAACGTGATGTCATTTTTTATGTAAATGCCCACACCTCCACCTCTACCACGCCGATCTACTCTTAATAGGCGATAGCCGTTAATCTCAATATTATCAGTTAATATGTTGTCATTCAACCATGTTTCACACATCAAAACAATTTCATAATCATTATTTAGAATAAGTTCTTTAAGTTCTGAAAAGCTTGCTAATAGTGACCTAACGTTCAAATGAGCTATTTTTAATTGTCTCATAACAAAACAATTTGTATTAAGAAAAAAATTTTAGAAAAAATACCAACGTAACATATGATTTAGAAATACAAAAATAAAGAATATTTAAATATTTTGTAACTCTTAAGAGATAAATTCCTGCATTAATATAACATGTAGTTTCACACTTTTAAACTATCGAAACCAACGCAAAGAATGGAAAAAAAAAAAAAAAGCTATGTATGAAAATCTAAGAACCTAAATCTAAGAATATTATCGTAACCACAAAATAAATCACAATATACCTACGTACCAACAGGTGCTTATAACAAGAAAGAGAACAACAAATAAAATATTATTTCTTACGCTATATCTATATTTCTGATAAATCAAGTGTTTTACTTTCTAGGCTAATTAGATAATTAATCTAAAGTGACAATGAGCTCACCTAATTAAGCATACCTCATATTTGGCTATTATACTGCTTCCAATTCATGACTGTTAGTGATATTTCTTTTTGCGCCATTATCGTTCACGTATACATTACCGTCACGCGTCAGGCATTTCTATAACCGTATTTAGTAGCGGCAGACTTTAAAAAGACTTGCCCTTATTTTCGTAAGATCCTCATTAACATTAATTTTGCTACCTTTTTAGCAACTTTTTGTTACTGAAAACGTTTTGCCTGTACGCGTAGGTCGCAAACTTAATTAATATAGGTCTTGATTTATTACTGGGTTTGCCTACACGATGGCAACGATCAATTTGATCCGGCTTAAGATCTAATTTAAGTTTATTCCTACATAGGTCCATTATAATGTTCGAACAGTTCTCGTCCTTTTGCTCTGGGATGCCGAAAAAACGTAAACAATTTCGCCTTGAATATTGCTCGAGGCAGTCTTCCCTCTCCTTAAGCGCATCGCACGTATTTTTCAGATTACTTATCTCTGTCTTTAAATTAGCTATCTCTTGTTTCATGTTGTGATAAGAGGACGAAATACTTTTCGTCTCTTTTTCAACTTCAAGAACCGTGTTCCGACATTCCGTAATTTCACTTTCCAAGGACTGAAATTTTTTCTCCAGGACACCCATAGCTACCTTCGTAACATTCTCCACAATAAGCTTGATGTATAATACAACTGTGTGTCATCCTCATAAAGATGAAATTTGCAATATTTAAGAGATGACGATAACTGAGAAGTGTAAATAGAATATAAGAAGGGACTCAGGATGGAACCCTGAAGAACACCACAATAAACGTTTAAGACTCAGGTAGGACGTTACTGCAATATACCTACTCTCTGAGTTCGGCCATTAAGGTAATTATGAAAAAAAAAAAAACTTAATACAGAGTCATCAAACCAATACTTTGTGGTTAATAAGGTCAAAGGCTTCAGTCAATTATATTATGCATCGTTCTGCAACAACTGCAACCTGGCCGGAATCCAGGCTGCATCACTGGTAGAATGTTGTGGACTGTGAGAAATTCTCTGAGTTGTTTATTTAAGATTTTTTCAAGAACTTTGGACAACACAGGTAGAATGCTAATTGGACGCAAGTCACGAAATTATTTAGGGTTTTTATTTTAAAGTAAAGGTAAGATGCGAGCTTCCTTCCACTTTCCACTACTGGGAAGACACTGTAGGCAGTGGCAATGATTGATAATATGTGCGAACACCGGCAGCAGAAAAAGAAAAGAAAAAATCAACAAATCAATATTCAAGTTATTAGTACCACTTGCATTGCTGGAAAAACTCAAAAGAAGTCTAGCAATAGCGTCCTCTGTTACATGAGAGTATTCGAAACGTTGTTCGTTAAGAGCATTATTAGTGTTAAAGTTCACAGTTTTAGGAAATTCAGAACCAAAATTATTTAGCGACTCCAAAAGGAATTTATTAATTTTGTTAACATCGTTAAGAGCATTCCATATAGCAAACTGCGCGCTCAATTTATGCAGATGCTTCACATTTCTTTAGAGCTACGTTTTACAATAATACTACTAAAATACGCTCATTTCTCGGATCTAAATGCCTCAGTAACAAGATTCCTCAGGGTTTTAATAGTAATTGCAATGTTCATTCAGACCAGAACATTTGAAACGTGCCAAAGACTTGTCTCTGATACTCGAAATAAATCTTAAATTATCGGTGATAAACGGAGAATGTTTTTTTTTTAAGTAGCAATAAACGTTCTAATTGGAATATAATAATAATAATTTAATTTATTGATCTACATCAAAATTAATTATAACAACAAGCTACAGAAACTTAAACTATATTATGCCTCTAAACATATAAAAACACGGAAATGGAGTAGATCAATAGGTGTGGATTCAGGCCGTCGGCGAACCGAGTTTCTGTTCTTCCATCATCATTGCACACCAAAAAGCAATGTTAAGGGCTCCACACACTCTCAGTTTTACTGTGCAGTTATCTGCGTAAAAAAGCTGGGTAAAAAACTGTACGATAAACTGAAATGAAAGTGTGTGGAAGAAGTCAGTTATTTCCTCAGTATTTTCTACAGTCTCGTCAGTTCCATCGGAAAATAAACTACTATGTTAGTTAGAGTCAAACTGAGCGAACTGTACGCTTAACTGAGTGAACTGCGCAGTTTATCGTTGTAAAAGAGGGTCTGGTAACACAGGCCTGACAACTGTTTAAATGTCTGCCTAAACTGCGCAGTTCACAGAGTTTATCGTACAGACATGACGTCACACGTGAAAAACTGCGCAGTAAAACTGAGAGTGCGTGGGCTCCTTTAGGTAAGCATTAAGAAAGTCAACTATTTCATCAATATTGATGGATAATATTATCCATCTGGTAAATTATATGCCAAGGAATTGAGTACAAGTCAGCATTGAAGCCGGTTAAGCTAATATTTTTGAGATAACGATAAAATGTAAAACATGAGCTGAGCCACATTTTACAGTCGCGACCAAAAAGAAATTGACCTTTTTTTGACGTCAATTTTTTATACTAAGAACTTTTGCTGTGTGGTCGTAATTATAAGCTAATATTACGGATGACAAACAGTAATATTTATTGTTTGTCATCTGTAAGTATCAGTTCATAATTACAATCACAGAGCAAAAGTTTTAGTATCTAAAATTAACGTCCAAATTTTTTTGGCCTCGACTGTACATAGAATATTGTTAAGCACCAAATTAATGAGTGATCGGAAATTTCATGAACATCAATGGTACAGGAATCTACAATCTTTGTTAGTAATTATGAAACCAATAAGAGAAATTGAATTACCCCTATAATACGTGTTGGTTCAATTTGTTTTAAGTTAAAAGTTTCTAACAGATTGAAAAACTGAAGAACTGAAGAATCTAAAGGTGACAGGAGGTTAATATTAAAGTTGCCGAGAACATACATCAGTCATAAGACAAAGATAATTCCAATAATGTTTCTCGAGATAAGGAAAAAAAATTATTATGATTTATTTCCAAATCGAACATTCGAACATGCCATTGAAAAACTAGGAGTTTCTAATACCAAATCGTTCTGAAGCCTTTTTCAGAAGTTGTAGTCTTTAAAATGTAAGGTCTTCCTTAATGACATATTTGAAACCTTTCAGTGATTTTTTTGTTTGTCAGAACACTCTGGTACAAACTATGCATATCAAATTTAATGATGATGGCTGGCTTCTTTCCATTGGTATTGCTTTCAGCTGTCGAATTTTGCCAATTCTGTGACAAATAACAATATCCTTGTTACTAACGTTCAATTGTAATTTGTTACGTAAGATATCCAAAGTTTTGGACTTGACATCTTCATTTGCTTCTTCAGGTACTCCAAAAAGTCTTACGCAACTACGCCGGGAATATTGTTCGAGACGGTCGAGTCTAAAGTCTAAAAGGTGCGTCTATACATGTGCCGTATCCGACCGTGATCGTGCATCATGATCGGCTAAGTGTGGACGTGTTGCTGTGACGCATCCCCGTATCGTGTCTTTGTATCATTTGAAACGCGGATACGATACAACTACGTCACCCTTGGACTCAGAATTTCGCTGAAACATCAAGCACAAGATGGACATGTAGCAGCAGCTAATTTCACAGTGACAAATGTGCAACGTCCAACAGACGATACAGTTGTATCAGAAAGTAGACGCGCATGCAGATGTAACAAAACGGATACGAGACGCATTTAAGATTCTTGCGTGTCATGTCTGATCTTCCGATCATGATCGAATACGCGGATACGATGCATATGTGGACTCATCCTAAAGATGCGTCCAAACACGTGTCGTATCCGCATATCCGATCGTGATCGTGTATCATAATCGGCTAAGTGTGGACGTTTGCCGTGACGCACCCCCGTATGGTGTCTTTGTATCATTTGAAACGCGGATACGATACACTTGGAATCGGAATTTCGCCGAAACATCAAACACAGGACGGATAGATAGCAGCAGCTAATTTCACAGTGACAAACGTGCAGTTGATCAGACGATCAGTTGTATTAAGTCGGAAAGTAAACACACACACGGATGTAACAAAACGGATACAGTTACAGTTGGCAGTTAAGATTCTTGCGTATCATATCCGATCATGATCGGATACACGGATACGACACATGTTTGGACGCACCCTAAGATGCAGCTCGGCATTTCCACTCTCTAATTTAGAAATTTTAGAATCAATATTGTTAACAATGTTGTCTAAATTCTAGTTGATGCCTTCGATTCCAGTTTTATTAATTCAATATATTCTTTTGGAAAAACCAAAGTAGAACATACCCTACTCTTTTTCTTAGTTAGAAATTTATATTGCAATATTTTCTTTCCGTCGTTGTTTTTCGTCGTTTTTCACAGGATGGCAGTGACGCATAAAAATAAACGCTTTTGCGACACAAACTTTTCTCTGAAAAGCTTTCATTGATTTATAATTAAATTATATATAGCGGAAGCGCAAACAAAGAAGCGATAAACAGGAAAACAATTTAAATGAGTGTGATATTCTGCATTTAAAAATAGAATTTTTACGGGCTTTATTAGTACTGCTAGGGAGTCTCTAATTGTAAACAAACACGGAACAGCGCGGCCATTATTTCCGCCTTTCGTGATCCGGATATTTTCTAAATGTACTTCCGGTTTGCGCTGTTAATGAGAATTTTTTTCTGGTTTCAGATACAATAGATACAATACCCAATTTCTGTTATTTAAAAAATATTCAGTCTATAAAATTAGAACAATACATAAAACGCTACTACGTTTTAATGTATTAAGCTAACAAAGACAACACATTCATATTCCAAGGGTATCTTTGACTTGGGTTTTGCTATCGCTGTACGATATGCGATCAAATAAAAAATTAGTCAATGTTGGTCATGAACCTAAATCCACACGTCTCATCTAAAAATTATTTAAACTTCAATTGACGATGAATTGACGTAGATACACTAAAATGCACGGTGTTACTCAAAATTTGAAGCGTCGTATACAAGAATTATGCCTGAAAAATAATAGATAACAGTTTTAACAGCTTATTTAAATAAAGTACACACTTTGCCATTTAGTTTTTATTCTAAAAAAGAGTTCAATTCAAAAATTTCATATGTTATTATTTGTCCTGTGGCGATCATTTAAGGTTCAGTTATACACATTCCACATTTCAATAGAAAATTGATATCTACAATAAGAATAAAATGATATGATTTAAATTATTTATCAATCAAAATAAAGGTATGTAAAATAAACGTTTGTGACGACGTAACAAACAAATCTTGTCACTGTTATTTAATGCAATGAAGAACATTAAAGGACTGATGATTGAAAGGACTCAATGTAATTTCTAAAATTAGCATATGTTAACTTGGGGCGAAATGGGTCGGGGGCGAATCGGGACCAGAAGCGAAGCGGCGGGGGTCAAACGGTGGGGGCGAAACGTCCCCATCGCAGCCATTTAATAGAAATAGGTATATGTATAGGTACACCTAGTGTGGAGGACGAAGACCACAGAGTTAACCACGCAAAATAAGCTGCAGAAATTGCAGCGATTAGTGTGTCTGGGAATAACTGTTTCAATATATATATTCTAACATTTCTATTGTACATTGCAGTAAATAAAGCTATTATTATTATTATTATTATGAATACCACCCCAACAGCAGTTCTGGAAGTTTTGCTAAATATCCCACCACTTCACCTTCAGGTGCAGAAGGAGGGCATGCAAGCTTCCTTGAGACTAACCCGGACTAGGAAAATTAAACCAGGCGATCGTACTGGTCACCTTAGAATTCTGGATCTTTGGCAGCCAGACATATTAGATAAATCCACGGACATGATGCCGAAAACTTTTGACTTCGACATATCTTACGAAGTGGATATCGGTAGCCGCCATATGGCTAAAAGTCAAGTAGTACAGTTAGGCAACAATGTCTCCATCTGGTACACGCATGGATCAAAGAGTGCAAAGGGAACCGGCATAGGTATTTATGGCCCCCAAACTACGAGGCATCAATAGCCTTAGGTACCACTCCTACAATTATGCAAGCTGAAACACTTGCAACAAATCTATGTGCCCAGGAGTGCCTAAGAAGGAACACAAAGGGTAAAAAGATTTACATTCTGTCTGAGTCATGCAACCATAAGGGCACTTAAAGCATACTGCACTGAGTCCGTTTCCATATGGGAATGTAAAAAATCTCTCAAGGAACTGGCTAAGGGCAATAAAGTTACCCTAAAATGGATTCCCGCCATGGGGTATAGAAGGGAACGAAAGAGCCGATAAACTTGCTCGAACTGGTTCTGAGGCTTCCCCCGTAGGTCCTGAACCTTTCTATGGCCTGAGCAAGTCACTGTATAGGAAAGAGACTGAAAAGTGGCTGGATAGAAAGAAAATGTCCTACTGGATTAATGTTCCAGGGCAAAGACAGGCGAAGAAATTTATCAAGTATTCGCCTGAGATTGCTCAAAAGCTTCTACTTCTGTCAAAGAATGAAATAAAGACTATTACAGGTCTTTTCACCGGCCACTGTCCTGTGAGGTATCACCTTAAGAACATGGGCTTGGTGGAAGGCGAAATTTGCAGATTATGTGAGTCGGAAACAGAAACAGCTGAGCACATACTCTGCAAATGTAAGGCATTAACAAGACTTCGGCTTAGTCACCTAGAAAGGGTGAGTCTGACACCTGACGAGGTGATAGCAAAGCCTCTTAGGAACATTCTACACTTCGCTGATAAGGTAGGGTTCCTAGGAAATTAATTAATTGGAGAGTTTGAACAAAAGATTAATATGGTTGCAGTTTTGAAAAGCTTAAAGGCCTATCGACCCCGTAGTACAATACAATATAATACACCTAATGATCTTTGTCGCATCTTGTTCTTGCCCTGAAATCATTTGATGCTTCTTGATTCTCCATTCATTAAACATAATCAACCATCTTATTCTTCTACTTTGGTGATTTCTTTTAATAACACTTCGTTTTCTGTATATTTAAAACTAGAAGCCTTGAAGAGATAAGAATAAGAAAATATATTTTCTTACTTCTTCTTAAATTCTGTTCTTTTAAGTCAACAGATACTGCAGATATTGCATCAAACAATCTTTTCCTCAGTTTTTTTTTAATAATCTGACACTGGTTTCTCCATTTGATGAACATGCTACAGCCAACTTACTCCTTTACTTCAAATTCTTTTGACGCACTTGGTCCTTCTCATGGCGTTGTTATTTCGTCGTTCATTCAAGTTTTACTCATTTTGTTCTCTTCAATCGGACCACATTTTTTCTCGATATTTTCAATTGCCACGTGCAAGAAATTCGATCATCTTTTTTATTAAATCATCATTTTAGTCTTTTCTCGCACTGAGAAAAATAAATTGTTCAGTCAACCAAAAACACGTTCAGTTAACAATATTTTTCGTTTACCTATTAGCAATCACGCGTGGTCATTGAACCAACAGTCAAAAAATATTTTAGAATGAATCAATTCAATATTTTCTTTGAGGCAAGCATGCAATGAAGACATCTTTCTTGTTGCTTTAATGCACAAGAAGATTGATACAAGAACTTTAGATTGTTAAAATTGCTAAATATTTTATTTGTCTGAACGCTGTTAGGGAATTAAAATTATATTTTTGATATATTTAAAGTAATTTTTCAGTACGGCTAATAAAAGCGTACACTGAGAAAAATAATGAGTTACTTCAACTCAAAACACGTTAAATCAACTTCAATTTCAGGTTGTATATAAACAATTCCATGAAGGCTTTGTATCAAACCATTGAAAAATGTTGAAAAAATATGTTAGCGCAACATAAAATATGCGTTCAATTAAAAGTTAATGATCTTTTATTTAACTCAGTGCAAAGTCACAGTAATGTGAAAAAATATTTTAAAATAAGTCACAAACATTTTTAGATCAATTCAATAAGTTGCTATAACAATGTAATCTAAATTTGAGTCAAAGAAAAGAAAATATATGACCAACACTTTAACTGAGTTGAAGTAACAATTATTTACATAAGATTAACATTTATGGCTTTTGTTTCAATACGTTTTGCGTTTTGATTCAACAGCATCATTAAATCAAAGAATGTGCTGTAAACATTGTCTCAGCATTATGCGATACTGCCATAGTAAGGTGGTAAACCCTTCAACCTCTGGTGAGGTGCAGGAAGAGCTGAAACAAACCCCTCAACGAATTTTATAAAGTCGGACACATTCGAAATATGAATGACTTTTATTCATTTAAGAAACGATGTCGAACAACAGTTACTTATACTGGAACAGGCAGTAAATATACGTAAAGTTTTAGCAGGCGCTATCTGTAACTCGATAGCAAGAATTTCAATAACTGTTTACTGTTTATTTCTGCAAACATCACGCAAACATAACACGTAAATTCGTATATCATTCATGTTATATGACTAACGGCCGGTATTACTGTGGTATTACCAACGTTTTAAGGAGTCCTTAAATTTAATTCGTGTTTAGAATGTGATTTATATTATACAAACCAAGCAGCAATGTCACAATCTAAACACGACTTAAATTTAAGGTCTCCTTAAAACGTTGCTAATGCCGGCCGTAAATATATGACGTCTTATTAATATGCACTGAGAAAAATAAACTGTTCAGTCAACCAAAAACACGTTCAGTTAACAGTATTTTTCGTTTACCTATTAGCAATCACGCGTGGTCATTGAACCAACAGTCAAAAAATGTTAAATATTTTAGATTGAATCAACTCAATATTTTGCTTGAGGCAAGCATACAATGAAGACATCTTTCTAGTTGCTTTAATGCCCAAGAAGATTGATACAAGAACTTTAGATTGTTAAAATTGCTAAATATTTTATTTGTCTGAACGCCGTTAGGGAATTAAAATTATATTTTTGATATGTTTAACGTAATTTTTCAGTACGGCTAATAAAAGCGTAGAGTCAATTCAATCTCTACTATCGTTTAGGGAAACATCAATTAAATGTTCACCTTTTTGCGATACTGTCAAAGTAAGATAACCCTTCAACCTTTGTTGAGGTGACAAGAGGAGCTGAATAAACCTCAACGAACTTTATAATGTCGGACGCATTCGAAATATGAATGACTTATCCGTTTAAGAAACGATGTCGAACAACAAGGTTATGCTGGGACAGGCAGTAAATATACGTGAAGTTCTAGCAGGCGCCATCTGGAACTCGATAGCTTATTAATATGGGAATTAACCCTCGCTTTTACTTGACTTAACATTTATTACGTTAAATAAAAAATCAAAACAGACACACAAAAGCAACAGCACTTTACGATCATTTTGAAATTTCAACTTTTTGATTTAACATATTAAGCACTTTCGTTTTAAGGAAAACACTAACATCGTTCAGTCAAACGTAATAGTTTAACATTTTTTTAGTGTTACTTGAACAATTTCCAAAATGTTCAGTTAAGAATATTACCGTTGAAACAAGTACATTTTATTTAAGTCAACGCACAAAAAGTTGACATTCAAAAAGTTGTTGACTTAACTATTTCATTTTTCTCAGTGTGGGAATTAACCCTCGCTTTTAGTAGACTTAACGTTTATTCCGTTAAATAAAAAATTAAAACAGACACATAAAGGCAACAGCACTTTACGATCATTTTGAAATTTCAACTTTAGCATTTTAAACACTTTCATTTTAAGGCAAAATATTTACATCGTTCAGTCAAATGTAATAGTTTAATATTTTCTTGGTGTTATTTCAACAATTTCTAAGATGTTTAGTTAACACGTTGACTGCGGGAGATGTAAACACTACCTTGTCGTTAACTGAGGTACATACCGCCGGGGTACTGTAGTGCGCAATTATTTTTGTGCGATACATATCGCGGGGGATATGTAGGTAAGTATTCAACAAGGTGCCATCTAGTTCATTGTTAGATAAATGTTAGACTTTCTAGACTGAGAAATCTGAAGGGTAATATTACTATTTACTTATTTTCTAAAGCGGACCTTAAACGACCAGAGTTTAAATTTAAAAAAATTATAAAAAATATCTTGTATTTTGGACTTTATTATTAAAATTAGATTATTGACTATAATTTCGTTAAATTATCACTTATGTAATTCTTATTTGCTTTGAAAGAAAATCCAAAACACAAGAATTTTGCTAATTCACAAAGAAAAATCGAGAAAAATACAAAAACACCTAATTATGTAGAATATTTATTAAAGCATGGAAGGCAGCAAACCAGGCTTGTTCGGGTAATCGCTGCAGCAACTTATTATTATTAGACGACGAACTTTTTTATCAACTTCACGACTAATCATCATTTACTGAGTTCATGTTACATATCGCCGGGGGCATGTGCCGCACAGGACTAATTTAATATTATT
The DNA here is from genome assembly GCA_033060865.1 of Dorcus hopei. NCBI lineage: Eukaryota > Metazoa > Arthropoda > Insecta > Coleoptera > Lucanidae > Dorcus > Dorcus hopei. Next base: position 32,601,767 of record CM065421.1, on the reverse strand, counting down.
ACTACTAATATTATTACATATCCCCGGCGATATGTACAAAAAAATGTATGTAATTAAGTTGTGCAGAGTACAACAATTGAAGGCATTATTCCAAAAACCAGACAAGTCCAAAAATGATGATTGTCTGGCTTTTGCAGGAAACAAGTGGGATTTGCCTTGTTTTTATAGAATCGCACATATTTCTCCGTGCAAAATCGTCGGACATGTCTGCTTCATAGCGAAACCAATTATACCACTAGACAGCCATTGTCTTAACATACCTATATAAAATAGCGACAACTTGTAAACCAGATATTTTGGACTTGTCTGGTTTTTGGAATAATGCCTTCAATTATAATGATACCTTTGAAGTCAAAATCGGTTAAGAAATAAGCAAGTTATTGCTTCCGCACAGAACGAAAGTTTGGTGAATTTCATTCCCGCTATAGCGTAAAGAAGCATACAGGACTCCGGGGATATGTAACGCAGTCAACGTGTTAAGAATATTACTGTTGAAACAAGTAAATTTTATTTAAGTCAATGCACAAAAAGTTGACATTCAGAAAGTTGTTGACTTAACTATTTCATTTTTCTCAGGGCACAAATTATTCGGGATTGGGAGCATTAATTCAGCTCCTAGAAATGTTAAATTAATATAAATCATTCAACACAAATTTCAACGTTAATTCAATCACCAGAAATTGTAATTTAATTTATTTTTTCTTTGGATTGAAAACAGAGATGGTTAATAAGTTACTTAAAAAATTAACATTTAATCCTGGTACTTCCAACATTATGATTTTTGTGCATGTTGAACGAAATTAAAGTATTAACAAAAAATGTATTATTGAATAGAAGAACATGTAATATTATTTCTACGTTTCTTTGCTGTATTTTAACGTATTTTATGTTGTTTCAACTTCAAAGCACCAACAGTCCAAATATTGTAAATTTAACATTTTCATTTTTCTCAGTGTAGAGTCAATTCAATCTAGGGAAACATCAATTAAATGTTCACCTCTTTGCGATACTGCCAAAATAAGGTAACCTTTGGTGAGGTGACAAGAGGAGCTGAATAAACCTCTTAAGGAATTTTATAATGTCGGACACATTCGAAATATGAATAACTTATCCATTTAAGAAACGATGTCGAACAACAAGGTTACTTATGCTGGGACAGGCAGTAAATATACGTGAAGTTTTAGCAGGCGCCATCTAGAACTGGATAGCAAGAATTTCTATAACTGTTTACTGTCTATTTCTGCAAACATAACACGTAAATTCGTATATCATTCTAATGCTATATGACTAAATGTATGACGTCTTATTAATATGGGAATTAACCCTCGCTTTTACTTGACTTAACATTTATTCCGTTAAATAAAAAATCAAAACAGACACATAAAAGCAACAGCACTTTACGATCATTTTGAAATTTCAACTTTTTGATTCAACATATTAAACACTTTCATATTAAAGCAAAACATTTACATCGTTCAGTCAAACGTAATAGTTTAACATTTTCTTAGTGTTACTTCGACAATTTCCAAGACGTTCAGTTAAGAATATTACCGTTGAAACAAGTAGTTACATTTTATTTAAGTCAACGCACAAAAAGTTGACATTCAAAAAGTTGTTGACTTAACTATTTCATTTTTCTCAGTGCGCTTAATCGCCGATTTAGAAACGCTATTTTTGGAGAAGTAAATCTCACTGCTTAAAATTCTAAAAAAAAGAATACATTAGAAAAACTAGAAAGGATTGAGAAAATAAGAATAATAAATTTAAAATGTCCTATACTATCGAAGAAACTTCACAATAATATCTATAAACGAAGTTAATGATGACGATGAGGCAATGTGCCAGCAAAACAAATTTGCCGAGATAGCTGTAATTTTGTATTCAAAAAATAAAATATTGTGGTATGTTTCATTTTCCTCGACACACAGAAAACCTCTTTAATTACTCTTTATAACGAATAGGGTGTTTTTTATTAATAAAACGTCAAATGTATTAAAACGAAAACATTCTTTCGAAAATGTGTTCCCACATTCCGCGTACACTCAACACAAAAACGCGGACATCTTCAAAGCACCCTTATGTAATAATGCAAGTTCAAGATCACCGGTAGCTCACAGTGTACCGACGGCATGGGCATGGGAAAGGTTCTGAAGCGCATTAGTTTCGTGGGAAGCTGCCCTTTTTCAATAATACACAACTCCATATTGTTTGTGAATGGCTACAGTAGCTTAATCCTTTTCGTTATGTGCGCGCGTTTGGACCCTCTTTGTGTCGTCAAAGTAGCCTTTGATATTCTACTTTTAAAACTTTATTACTCCCGGTCCTTCGGGACTTATTTTGCTGCTTCAGACGCAATGAAACAGATTCACAATCACATAATTTTGTATCTTTACCAGCAACTGGTTAAATACTACTACGTCTACAATATACGTAAATTCAATAACAATACTTTGCAATTTAATTTTTAATAAAGCACGGATGAAGTCAGAATAGAAAATTTCGTATATGAAACTGTGTTTAGGTGCTTTCACCTTCTTGCTGAATACACTTATGATTGTGAGATTGTATCATCAACCACATCCTTTAGTTATAATGATGTAATTTTTCTAGAGGCTAATAGAATGAATAATAATTATTAATTAAGATTTCTACAATTCATTTTGAAAATCAAATGAAGCAGTAATAAACTATTGAATGTGGACAGCTGGATCAATCATATTTTATATTTAAAAAAGTGCCTCATTAATTATGTTATTAGGCGTCTACGTTTTAAAATCACCATATAATTGGTTTTATGTAATTGGTACATGATTGTACGTTATACAGACGCGGTGGTTCAGGGTAAGTACTTAATACCTTGCCCTTGGGCTGGTAATTTGTATATTTTAGCAGCAGACCGGTTTCGTATTGCAACGAATTTTGATTCTTGTAAGGTCATTTGGACATTAAAAGCATGGTAGGATATTACAGTTTTAATGAAAAATCGAAATTTAAAAACATCATAAGTACAGAAGATTTATGTAGTTGCTTCAATTCCACTTTCAGTTCTATTATCGATTGAGTTCCAATATCTTTATCATTCAAGTAATTATTTATCAATCGGGTTTTTCCGCAGTTATGTTCTGTGAAAAATACTTAGCCTGAGTTGCACCAAGTCGTTGCTAACTAATTCTAGATTAAACATAGGATTGTCTACGCTTTAATTTGAGATTAACTTTAATTGATGTCGGTGCAACTGGTGTAACATTAATGTTATACAGGGTCCGTCAATAGGTACGGACACTTGTGAGCGCTGTGGTGTGAATATCAAAATAATCTGGGGGAAAATATAATGCGAAAGTCATTCGGTATATTATGCAGTTTTAGTGACCATGAATTCGTAGCCCGTGCAGCAACGTATTTTTTGCGTTACTGCGTTCATTCAAACGGAATCCATAATCGACGTTCAACGCCAATTTCGACGAGAATCTAATATTCCTCGGCATTGTAGGATTCCATCGCGCAACACAACATTTCTGTCTGAAATCGAGTTACCGCTTGACGTACCCTTTCAATATTTTCTGGTGTACGCACTGTTCTCTGAGTACCGCCGTAAATGTTGTTCACGTTTCCAGATTGATTAAACCGTCGATGCCATTGCAAAATTGTGTTGCGCGATGGAATCTTACCATGCCGAGGAATATTAGATTCTCGTCGAAATTGGAGTTGAACGTCGATTGTGGATCCCGTTTGAATGAACGCCGTAATGCAAAAAATATGTTGCTGCACGGACCACTAATTCATGGCTACTAAAACTGCATACCGAATGACTTTCGCATTATATTTTCCCCCAGACTATTTTGGTACTCACACCACAACGCAACGCTCACAAAACCGTCAGTACCTACTGCCGGACCCTGTATTTAAATTTTTAGATCACGCAAATAAACTGAAGTCTAGGTCTATGCAAAACGAGTAAAATTATTGCCCGGGTATGTAAAAACGTCCTAATTCTATGTCCTGAAATGGCTGAAATGGCTTATATCTCATTTCTAATGTAATTTCCGCTGTGAATCAATTCACTGTTGACACGTCGCGCATAAAATGAAAAGCCCCTTCAAATTGCATGGATTACGTTTTCCGCTTGTATACAACGGACTTGTAGCGTGTGGCGTAACATAAACTTTCCCCCGCATTCGAACTTTTACGGTTGTTAAACTTGTAGGTCTAATGAATTTGCCCACTTTTATCTAGTATCTTTGACAGGAAAACAAAATAGCTCTACTATTAAACAAATTAAACACTAGTTATTTTCAGCTTTTAAACTTGTTAAAATAGAACATCTTCGTTATTTACATTTAAACATTTTTTAGTAGCATACAGAAAATTGAACTGTTTGATTAAAGAGGTAGAACACATAAGTATATGCTAAAGTATAAGCAAAGTTTTCGGAAAAAAATTAGATGCTGATAACTTTTCCAAAATTCTTTTACTTTTAAACTAAATAACAATTTACCTTCAGGCAGTTTGAATATCTTGAAATATTTATGGGAGATATAAATATCAACACTTTAAAATCTGGTAATATAACAGATGATTATCTAAATATCATGAGCGAATTTGAATTTCAATCTTACATCAACAATTATTCCAGAATTGAAAACGATAGTAAATCTTGTATTGATCATATTTTCATAAAATGTCCTCTACCCAAACGGGCTTTCTCCACGTTTATATCACTTAGGCCCAGTTTTACAATCGTGGAATAAGAACGGAATAACTGTTCGCCAAATATCCTTTAATGTTCTTCTATATCTACGTCACACCTACGTCACGTTATACCAACAATAATGCTTATCCGACGATTGTAAAATCAGGCCTTAGTAAGATAGATCATTTTTCTGTTTTATAATATTTAATATCGGAAAAAAGCATAACTCCTAAATTTTAGAAAAGACACAAATTTCTATAAATTAATCGAGTTATTTGAATCTAAAACATGGTATGACGTTTACATGGAGAAAAATGTTGAGATGGAGTTCTCAAAATTTATGGAAATGATATCTGATAAAGTTAGAGAATCTACTAAATTAAAACCAATTCTCAAAATACCAAACGCATGAATTAAACAAGGTCTACTGACATCTATGAAAATAAGAGATTTACTGCATAAGCATACGTTAAGATCTCCTCTGAATATCAATATCAATTTTTTTTATAAAACTTACCGACATGTCCTTACAAAATTAATACATAAATATAAAATCGCCTACCATCAATATAAAAGAAATTTTGATGTCTTTACTGGTAGTTGAATGAGTGAAATATCGCAAGTTCACAATAATAGTAAAAAATTGTGGCAATATCTACAGGATGTAATAAATAAGCCAATCCTTTATCATCAAATTAATATAGGGAATATTAATAAGGACACTATCCATAATAAAAAAGATATTGCAAATGAATTTAACAAATATTACGCCAACGTTGCCACTCAATCGTTAAGTAGTGACAAAAATATTCCCAAAACTAATTTTTATAGCAAAACCACTAGAAACTCTCTTAGAGTACGTTTACGCGAACGTCTAAAGTAGGTTTTATTATAACCAACGTTACTACAACCGACGTAAATGGTCGTGTAAATGAGGCATAACACCCGTTTTGGTAAAACAATTTAGTAAAATGGGTGTTATGCCTCATTTACACGACCATTTACATCGGTTTTAGTAACGTTGGTTGTAATAAAACCTACTTTAGACGTTTTTGTAAACGTACCCATAGTTTTTTCTTGACACCTGTATCCGAAAATGAAATAAATAATAATTTTTCCCACGACTATTTAATAATATTGTCATTACTCAACACTTTTTAATTGAGTAATGATGTTCATTACTCAATGGCCCGTTGAGTAATAGTATCATAGCAACCACCAATGTAAACAATCAAATAGGTTCCTTTCTATGGCACTGTCTATAAACGTCAGATTTGTGTTCGACCGCGTGCTGTCAAAAAATATTTAGGGCCAGTTTACAGAAAATTTAATTGCAATCAAATTTTAATAACGTTGTTAATTTGACAGTTCGCAATGTAATTCTTATGGCAACTTAATCGTGATTAGATTAATTCGAAATTAAATATTTGATTTGCTTTCTGTAAACCCACCCTTAAAATTTCATTAATAGTCGTGGAAAAAGTATAGTATTCAACTCCCGAGAATGGCTATTAATCACTCGAATGAATTTCAATTTGCAAACTTTCATTCTCGTGATTAATAGCCTCATTACTCGGTCGTTGAATAATATACTATGATTCATAAATTAACGAACAACACGTCAACGTGTTTTGACGGTATGTTCTCTAAAATACTAAAAACAATCACTAGCTTCATCTGTAAGCCTTTATCAATACGTGTTTCAGAAAAGGAAAATTCCCGAGTGCATTAAAAAAATCTATTATCATCCCCATTTACAAATCTGGTCAAAACGTCAGTTTTAATTCCAGAAATTAAAATATTTCAGATAAATATCCTGCGGTTTACCAAGAAAGTGCCGAAAATAAATTAAATTTTTAAGAGATTATTCCCAATACTCAAAATTAAGACATCAACCTCCTTATTTTTAATAAAACACAGGTTAGGTATAAATCTTTGACAGTAATGACGGCCAAAATTTATTGCTCGCGACTATACCTGTTTTCCGGAGGCGCAGCTCAATGGCGAGAAAAGTTTTCAGATTTGGAGTGTACCTAGTAGAAAATTGTTCAGTGTAAAGCCTTACTGCCGCTAAACTATTTCCTCTATTTTTCCCAACAATGAGTATCATGTCCGTTATTTCATTGTTGGAGCACATTTTTAGTTCATAAATTTAGAAAGAACTACGCAACAGTTGTGTATTGATATGTAAAATGGCAGCTAATGTTGTCAAGGCACATTTGATTTTTTTACTAAATTTCGAATTTCTGAAGCAATGTATTGTCCATTCACGATCTTTTTAGATTCTAAAGGGCCATGCATTCCGTTTGCTTTTTTCCGTTAAGTTACGTACATGTATTTTGATAGAACTCAAAATGTGACAAATGTAAAATGTTGACACTTTAACGTCTGTCTCATCGACTGCATTGCTTCTTACACTCTACGATGGCATGAAGAAAATAAAATAATAACATTAAAACAAATAATTACTTGTGACTTTTTAATACAAGTCAAAATGCTAAAAATGATTAATGTTTTTCGGCGTCAGTTTTCAAAAATTTAACTATCAAATTAAAATGGAACACATTCACTTGGAGGTACCAACAAAAATGTCGTCCTACTCTGAGTAGCCTACTCTGCGTCTAAAAAGATCGTGAATGGCTTATAATTTGGCGAAGATGGAACTTAGTTCATTTCTTGTATAATTTTATTCGAACTTTGCAGTTTTTGTTTCAGATTTTTTTGAAAAAGTGGCAATAAAAAAGTTATTTATTAAAATGATAACCTACCATCCTGGATGTATGCCACTGATGAAGGATGTTCAATTTTACCTATGACTTACCCATCCCTGTATTTCATTTATCTTGCATGCTAAATTTAAGCCATTTATCTTAAACCGTTTCAGATATATTTACGAAAATATACTTTCCAAGTTGTCCATTTAGGAAGTTATATGTCAGAAACAAAAAACTTTTGGATATAGATAAATTAGATTAAATCGCAATACCACGTATAGAGAGGACATCTCTATACGTGGTATAATTTTTGCCATCTTAATTGATAACATCCTTTACATATAGGTGTCCCAACAGTGTGGGACACTGCGTCAAGCGTGAATAATGTACAAGCATTAAGTACTGACTCCTTTAAACAGTTATAAATTTTTTGTACTTACATCACACATTCTCCAAACGATCTATGAGCGTGTCTGGGATGCGTTAAGCTAGCTATTTTAATATTGCCCGCTGCGGCTGCGACCGATCTACTAGGTGTTTTCCTTCGACATTCATCTTACAAACTGGAGAAACGCAGAAAACTTAGTTCGAAGGGGCCAATATGAAGCCTGAACATAATCCAACACATAAGTATTTCATCTCTCACATAGGACCCATATGTACCAGGAGGTGATTAGAACACACACCTATAGTTGCCCGACCAAGTGTCAAGCCTGTTGCTAGCAAACGCCCGGTAAACAGTGCTTGGCGGAGCACGCTTGAACTGCACTTTTGCCCAGGCCAGATAGAACTCGTTATTCATTTAGAAGACCATGATACTGACTATACATAAATGTAATTTTCTAATGCCCGGTTGCACCAACTTTTTAAGCAGAGCTTAAATTTAAGTTATGTTTAGAAAGTGACGTTTATGTATAGTCAGTATAATGTCAAATACATTCTGATTGACATTTAAACTTCAACTTAAGTATCAATTAGATTGTGACTAACATTTTGTTCAATCTATAAATAATGTCACAGTCTAGACACCACTTAAATTTAAGCTCTGGTTAAAAAGTTGGTGCAATCGGACATAAGCAACTTAAATTTAAGTTATGCTTAAAAAGTTGTTGCAACCAAGTATTAAAATAATTGATTTTCACAAACTAATTATTAGCACGAAGTTCGGTTTTTTTAAGAAAATTTATATTAGGTCGGTTTTTCGCAAAACCTTCCCATTAAAATATTACTCACTTGTCTTCCGTCCTATACGTCAAACACAGCTTCTTGGATTGCTTATTGCTTCCATTGCTTTTTGCTTCTATCGGCTTTATAGACGGTTTCAGATTTGTCTGGCGGGTCTTTGGATCAATACGTCCCACATTGGGGCCATACAGGTCAATATTTGGCGACAACTAATTCAATGCATATTTTGTTAAAAAATGATAAAATGAAACCCCTTTAGATGTTTAATACTAAAAATTTACTTAAGAAATGGTAATTTAATATTTTGACAGCATTAATTTTCGTTGTCGCTCTCGTTTGATGAAGAATGATTACGTATAACATTTTCTGTACTAAAATTAATTTTTGGAGATTCGAGTAGTGCTAAAGCGTCTTTTGAAAATTATTTCCGACTCATCCTTGCTGGTTAAGGCGAATTCTCTCAATTTTACACTACACTGAGAAAAATGGAATTTTGCGATTTTGATAAAACATCATTCCTATCGATAAAATAAAAGTATAATGCTGTCATACTATAAGATCCATCTTAGTCTAAATTAATCATGATTCTTAGCACAATGAAATTGTTTAAATTTAAGAATGTAAAATTATCATTCTGCATAATACATATTGTTAAAATAATAAACCATATAATGAAATATTATGCTGAATAAATTAGTAATATAGTGTCATGTCTGACTTTTTGTTAATTACTCCGGTAATTTTATCATCACAGGAAGTGATACTCTAAACAACAAACCACAGTGTTAATTTTGCAGTACTACGCTGAGTCGGTTTTTAACGCGAATCCGAATAAAATGTTCGGAATTCTCGTTAATATAAACGTATTCTTTGATCCTATTTTTCTCAGTGTATTTATTTTATATCCGCTGGCTATTGTTTCTAAAATAGTTTTAAATTTTTTATCAGTTCTATATCTACAGCAGTTATATTCGAGGCCAATTCTGGATTGTCAAAGAATCGTCTTGAGGAATTGCCGTCATTGCTGTTCGCAAAACCAGGTTTCGGCTTATCAACTATTAGTCCTAGTTCTGATTTAAATCTTTCTTGAATTTGTTTTTTTCATTCGGAAACGATAGAGCTTGCCACTGTTTTATAGGTAACTTATACCCCAAATGCAGCACCCACTCAAAAAACCTGATTCAGGCATGAAACGCTGATAACGCAAATTGTAATTTAGAAGAATCTATTGCTGTAGTGTTTAAAATTTTGTCTAAATCATTGAAATCCGTTAATGTCAAGTTACAAATGTAACAACGTTGAGTTGATACAGTATCCATAACTTCGTAACCTTTCCATCAATCATCGTAAAAAGCATAATATGTCTAACCTGAATTCCATCTACTTGACAGAAAGTTGGTTGTAAAGCCTTGGTCTATCTACAGCGCAAACCGCACGCGTAATGCGCAAAGCACAATCCGTCATCCATTGCTTTAGTGTTTTCTTATGTAGCTGGTCTAAATTAAGCGTAATGCGGTTGCGTAAATAATGTAATGATTCGTCGATACCAGCCGGCGTCAGACTGTTTCTTGCGTCACAGCCGTCCAGCCGACGCGTCTTAGGCGAGAACGTTCTGCAGACAGCCTAGAGAATTCCGGCGGCGGAATAAAACCAGCCTTTCTGGAACCATTCGGGAAAGTTCACGTACAAGCAGCCCCGGCTTATAACATGTGTTTTTTTAAAAATGCCATAAGGGGTGGCTGTGGAAAAGAAAATTCATGTCTTAGCTCCATTCATTTACTCTAAATTCTCAGATTTGGCATGTGTTAGATGCCAAGCTACGACATGAGTTTTAATTTTCATGGCCAACCTTTATGGCATTTTTAAAAAAACACATGTTATACAACCGGCAGCCGGTGAATGGGAGACGACAATTCGGCATTGGACAGTTCCGCTTAAAGTTCGCGTTAGACTTTCGCTCGGCCGTTAAAATAAATTAGATAGGTATCAGCTTGTAAATAAATGTTAGTGTTATAGTGTAAGTTTATAAATAAATTAGTTTGCTTATAAATAAATTAGTTTATTAACTATATCGTGTTGTTTTTAAAATAGAAATTAATCGAACCCAATCGTTAAGCCTTGGTCTATCTACAGCGCAATCCGCAAGCGTAAATGCGCAGTGCGCAATGCGCATACGCGCACTACGCACGAAGCGGTCTATCTATACTGCGTATTACGCTGAAGCGCATGTTGTTAACTGCTGTCATTTTATAAAATTTGAAGAGAAAAATGAATAAATTTAAACGGAAATTAGTTGCTATTATGTTAGAGGAAGAAAATAACGATGAAGAAATAATGTCGATGATTTTAAGGATGGAAGAAAGAAATGAAATGTATCCCATCTTTGGTGGTGGTGGTCGGGTGCACACTCGATTAATGATAATTCGTCTTCTTTGGTAAATTTACAAAAGTGTTTCGTCTTTGTCACCATTTCAATTGCTTAATATTGCTACGACTAACACTGTGCGCTGCGTAAAAATTGCCGACGAGGCGACTGATGCGCACTGCGCAGCGCAAAACTTATTTACGCAACCGCATTACGCTTAATTTAGACCAGCTACATAAGAAAACACTAAAGCAATGGATGACGGATTGCGCTTTACGCATTACGCGTGCGGATTGCGCTGTAGATAGACCAAGGCTTTACAATAAGTTTTCCGCTGCGTAGTGCGCATCAGTCGCCTCGTCGGCAATTTTTACGCAGCGCACAGTGTCGGTCATAGCAATATCAAGTAACTAAAATGGTGACAAAGACGAAACACTTTTGTAAATTTACCAAAGAAGACGAATTATTATTAATCGAGTGCGTATCAAAGCACCCGACCACCAAAGATGGGAATCATTTCATTTCTTTCTTCTATCCTTGAAATCATCGACATTATTTCTTCATCGTTATTTTCTTCCTCTAACATAACAGCAACTAATTTCAGTTTGAATTTATTCATTTTTCTCTTCAAATTATATAAAATGACAGCAGTTAACAACATACGCTTCAGCGTAATACGCAGTATAGATAGACCGTTTCGTGGGTAGTGCGCGTATGCGCATTACGCACTGCGCATTTACGCTTACGGATTGCGCTGTGGATAGATCAAGACTTAAGTATTCGATTTGATTGTCAATATACCGTTTGTCCGTCTGACAATGAGACATAGGGATTTAACATGGGAAAACAGAAATTGCTTTATATTATCTACCTGAGTACCAATACCGTTTGTCCATCTGACAATGAGACATAGGGATTTAACATGGGAAAACAGAAATTGCTTTATATTATCTACCCGAGTAGGGGAGGGTGGGTCACAGTTAGACACGGGGCACAGTGACACAAAGAGAATAAATTCGAACTTTACGGCCTTTTTGCAGCTTAGTTCATACATAACGTTGAGCCCCATCGAGGACTATTGCAAATTTCTGCCGTCTTTTATGTAAAAAGTGTGATATTCGGGTATGTAATCTTTTTTCCTATGCAAAATTTAATGTGCCATAACTCTGATGTATATGGAATTTCATCAATGTTGTTTTATTTATTGGTTGATACACCTTTAACCATTACTATTACGTGTTAAGTTATAAACATACTGGGATGTATTAAAACTTGCAACTTAAATCATCCCAAGATGCTTCAGGGCCACAATGAGACAATGTTGAATGGACCACAATGAGACATATGAAAATTCCTGATGAGGTCTCAGTAGCTTTATCAGACATTAAAAACTTCTTCCCAGCCCACAACCAGTGAGAACTGAAGCGCCAGAACAATTTAATAAATTTTTCAATTAGGTTTGATAATATTTATATTCGTTAGTGACTGAACCCAAAAAAATGCCTTGTTTTTCTTTTTGTTCTTATGCACTGGAATTGCATTGTGTTTATGACATTTTTTTAAAGATTTTTATTTACTTTACATTCGTCTTTTAATAAATTTACTACATTAATGACATCTTTTAATACTGTCTCATTCTACCCCATAACATGGGCCACAATGAGACAAAAACAGTTCTATATATTTTTTTAATTTTAATTGCCTTCCTCGTCACATCTTAACAATTTTATTAACGTAGCATGTTGCTAAAAGTTTAAATTATTTACCTATGCTATCATTTTGAACAAAACTATAAAATTCAAATTTTTATTCCAAAAATTGTATTTTTTGTCTCATTGTGGCCCACCCTCCCCTACATATATATGAAATTCTGGGTTATAATCGAAAAGATTATTGCATTCAAAGTGTTTTGATACTAAATTTGTGCAATTTTAGTTATTAATTATTTAGAAATTAAGAAAAGAAGTTATTTTTTTTCCATACAAGATTAGTAGGTATTTGACGGAGAGTTTTTGAACGGGTCTCGTGGCCGAGGTAGTTTCATTTTTCACAACCGTAAGGTCACGAGTTCAAATCCGAATGAGGACACTTTTTTCTTTTTTTTAAATATTTTTTCACTTTTTAAATCATTTAAACTCTTAAAGTAAGTTTATTATTTTATTTACAAGTTTCATTTAATATTAATTATGTAACATAATCAAATTTTGCAAACGAAAAAATAAACATAAATGGAACATAATTAATATTAAAATGAAACTTATAAATAAAATAATAAACTAGTTTAAGAGTTTAAGTGATTTCAAATCTGAAAAAATATTTAAAGAAAAAGAAAAAAAAGAGTTCTCATTCGGATTTGAACTCGTGACCTTGCGGTTGTGAAAAACGAAAAAACTACCTCGGCCACGAGACTCGTTTAAAAACTCTCCGTTAAATCGCTACTAATCTTATGCGAAAAAAAATAATAACTTTTTTTCTTAATTTCTAAATAATTAACAACTAAAATTGCACACATTTAGTATCAAAACATTTTGAATGCAATAGTCTTTCCAATTATAACCCAGAATTTCATATAAATCTACTCAGGTAGATAATATAAAGCAATTTCTGTTTTCCCATGTTAAATCCCTATGTCTCATTGTCAGACGGACATACTGTATGTTTTTTCAGTTCGTGAGAGTTCTGTTGTCTCACTTTTAAATTGAAATCTGATGAGTCTGCAGGTTCTAGTCGAAGAAGGGGTTTATTTTTGCCCATGATGGTCTCATTCATTTCATTTTCAGGTGAATCTCTCATGATTGATAAAGGTACCAAAGAAGTAATAAATATGTTGGCATCTGATTCGTTGGAGTCGCTCTTAAATCTCTGCTTAAACTAGATTTGATGTGAGCCATCAAACCCCCACTTAGAAATCATTTTCAAATTCAATTCCTCTTCTGCTAGGCTTTTAATAACTTCTTCCTGAACTTGTAATAATCTGGAAGTTGTGTGATTTAGAAGCGGTTGTAATTTTACTTCAGCCATGGTTTCTGTCTGCGTGATATTTTCTTTTTCAGGAATGCAAGTTCTTTTTGCTTTTTGAATTTCTTTGTAAGACGGGAATCGCTGTCTATCACATCCACGTATTATTATACTGATGTCTGCTTGGTTTAGCATCGACCATCATGGCGAGTGCTATCATTCCATCCAGCTGTTTTAGATCCTTAACGAAATTCTTGTAGGCAATGCGATATTTGCTTGCACGTTTTGGTGAGGAGAAAATTACTTCCTTTACTACCTTCGAAGCTTCTACAGCACCAGTAGACCGAAGAGTCATTTGTGCAGCATATGATAATTCTTCCTTAGAATGTTCAGCCCTTAAATTTTCAGTTTTTTCTCTTTTTCTTCTGTCAGATAATTCCGTGAAAGGGTTTTCAGGTCGGCCACCCTTATTGCGCGGACTAATGAAATAATCCTGAAAGCTTATTGAAGTATCCAGCCAATTTTTATTTCTTTTTTTCTATAAGCGCTCAACCATTTTGATTTAAAATCTGTTATGAAATGCGACATCTTGCGATGAAGAGCTACTGTGCAATTTTCAGGACAATTTGTACGTTTTATTACGTACTTTTTAATTCTACAATTTGATCATCCAGTTTATGGTGATTAGAATTCCTCATTACTTCAAATAAAGTTCATCGAGACAAAAATATGTTCGTACATCCAGATCCTATGGCAAGAAAATATTATGATAGTAAATATGTAACAATAATACTGAATTTGTTTCGCTGAAATAATTCCTTTCTCTTACAGTTATACAGGGTGATCAAAGTTACTGCCGTACTATTGCTAACTTGGTTATTATTGGAGCTACGAAGTGGTTCAAATTAGCAAAAATGAACTGTTTTTACTCAGGATTACTTGGTGATATGAAGAAAACAATTGCGCATCGCATTCTCAAAAGTGTAAAGTTTTTTTTAATGGAACAGCCTGTATTTTTGTTGAAAAATGAAAGAACATCAAATTATAAATACAAATTACTCTTCACTATTTTTCCTCAAAACGAATATTAAAGAAGTTATTGTGAAAGTTGTATTCATCATTTACAATTAACTTTATTTAGTTCAACGCATTAACAAAACTGTCTTAACACATACTACCTTGGAATTATGTGCTTCGAGAATAAACAAACGTAGAAAACATGAGCGCAATATTTTGAGGAACTGGTATTTAAAATAAAAGTAACCACTAGTGTGTACAAAAATAAACTTAATTAATTAAAATGTGCTACTCTTGAATCTAAATAGTGTAACTTAAACTAATTTAAGCAAAATTATAAATAACTTAAAGTAAGTGTTCAAAAACATTCCCATTTTGTTCTAAACATCTCTGAACACGTTTATAGACGCTTTTAGTGGCATTTAAAAGTTGCGTTGTATGGGTTGTATTAAATGTTATACCAACAAAATTGTCGCAATAACTTCTTTATTATTCGTTTTAAGGAAAAATAGTAAAGAGTAATTTGTATTTATAATTTGATGTTCTTTCATTTCTCAACAAAAAATATAGGGTGTTCCATTAAAAAAAAACTTTACACATGAAATTATTTAGAGAATGCGATGCGCAATTGTTTTCTTCATGTCACCATTATAATTCTGAGTGAAAACAGTTAATTTTTGCTGTTTGGACCACCTCGTAGCTCCAATGATAACGAAGTTAGGACTAGTGCGGCAGTAACTTTGATCACCCTGTATTTTAAAATGGCATAAACATGCATAATATTTGTTTTTTTTTATAGATTAAATACGCTTTTGTAAAACATAAATATCCTTCAACTTTAGCCCGGATTTAACCGGATACCTACTTTATGATCGATGTTTTACAAGTAACTCTGCAAGTGTTAACATTATACAAGCGTGCTTTTCCTATTAGTTACATTGTTATTATGAATGTAATATGAATTAAGACTATGTAGATAATACACTAATCTGATGTTGTAGATGCCATAATAACTACAACTCAATACTTTAAAGTAGAACGAAAAAAAATTACTTGAAACACTGTTAATTATTGCGTAAATTAGCCACGCAAAATGACAGCGAAAACCTACTACTTTGACATAAAAGCAGTACGCTGTACGCAGTCATATATTTTCCATA
The DNA here is from genome assembly GCA_033060865.1 of Dorcus hopei. Lineage (NCBI taxonomy): Eukaryota > Metazoa > Arthropoda > Insecta > Coleoptera > Lucanidae > Dorcus > Dorcus hopei. Next base: position 32,585,678 of record CM065421.1, on the reverse strand, counting down.
GCACTCTACTATGTAACCAGGGTACGTAGTGTTGTTTGCGACTAGGACTTTAAGCCTACTACGTTATTTTGGTTTTCGAGTTTTCGCCAATTTTTAAAGGAAAAAATCCAGTCGCCCCGGCTTATCTAAAAGCGGTAGGGAAGACATCGGGTACACGGGTACCCGAATACTACCTGTATAATTGTTACCCGGGTATAATTTTTTTATCCTGGTACCCGTTATTACCCGGGTACATCGGGTACCCGAATACTACCCGTGAAATTATTACTCGGGTATCATTTCTTTATCCGGGTACTTGTTATTACCCGGGTACATCGGGTACCCAAATATTACCCGTGCGATTATTACCCGGGTATCATTACTTTATCCGGGTACTCGTTATTATCCGTTTAATTTGTCAGCACAGAATCTCGGAAAAACATATACCTATCTGTTATTACATGATGAAAACTTGATTACTTTTAACATTCGGACACTCATGTAAAATTCATGAATCCATTTACGTTGAAATATCCAAACTTATACCCGAACATACCCGGGTACCCGAATTTATACGGGTACCCGTATCAGATCCGGACCTCAGTTTTGCACGGGTACCCGAATTTATACGGGTACCCGAGCTCATAAGATTACCCGAGCACGATACGGGTACCCGGGTAGTATCCGGGTAGTTTATTCGGGTACCCAGGTAGCTCAAACATACGGGTATGTCTTCCCTAAAAAGCGGCAGCCGGTGAATGGGGAACAATTCGGCATTAGACAGTTTCGCATTAAAGTTCGCGTTAGATTTTCGTTCGGCTGTTTTAGATATAGTTATAGTGTAAGTTTATAAATAAATCAGTTTGCTTTTAAATAAATTAGTTTATTAACTACATCGTGTTTTGTTTCATTTCCTGTCATGATAAAATTACCGGAGTAATTAACAAAAAGTCAGACATGACATTTTATTACTAATTTTTTCAGCATAATATTTCATTATTGTTTATTATTTTAACAATACGTATTATGTAGAATGATAACTTTACATTCTTAAACTTAAACAGTTTCACTGTGCTAAGAATCATGATTAATTTAGAGTAAGATGGATCTTATTTCTTATCTTTCTCTTATTTCTTATTTCTTATCTTTCTTTCTTTTCTTTTCTTATTCTTTGTAGTACTAAATAAATTGTCTCCTATTGTCCTTAATCTATCTTACTTTGTCTGCTTACCGCCATGCTTAATGATTATTGTTTTATCTTGCTATCATGTACATTATATTATGTATTATGTACATTAGTTTAGTTCTAGGTTAGTTTACTTAGTTTAGGCACTCCAGGATAAGTGCTAGAACAGTTAATACTCTCGAGTATTGACTGAACTTATTCCCATTGATCCGCCTACGGTTATTATTCTTTTACCTGGCATCTCTTCTATTATTTCTTTACTGTATGTTTTTTTTTTTTTGGATCAATAAACGTTGTTATTATTATTATTATTATTATTATTATAATAACATGACAGTATTATACTTTTATTTTATCGATAGGAATGATGTTTTATCAAAATCGCAAAATTCCATTTTTCTCAGTGTACATAAAACTTAATTTTTTCTTCTAAAATAAAACTATATTCAAATAATAAAGTGTGGGAAATGAAAGTACTAATAATATGGCTGTATAAAAGGAGTTTGGCGCAAAGAATAGCAAAAAGTTCCAGTTTGAAACGCTTTATTTGAATTTACTGTGAATTTCAATTTTGCGATATAATACCTTTATCCACTTGTATCTTCCATTACCAAAATATCAGTTTGATTTATCAATGCAAACCAGATGCAAACATCATAGTATAAGAAACACACAGTAGCGTCACTGGAGTATAACTGTCACATTTGCTCTTTTGTTTGATACAGCTGAATTCAAAAAAATCGGGAAAAGTCAAAAAAGATCGACACGTTTTTTTTTTGAATATTTTCATAGCGTGAAAACGGATTTATTAGAAATAGGTTAGAATTATTTGACGGTACGTCACTTTATAAGTAAACAGGTTAATTTTTTGAAAGGCATGTATGGATTGTCAAGTAGACAATTAATTGACAAATAGAACCAAATTTACAATTGGAAAAATTTCATTTCCCTATTTTTTTGAATTCAGCTGTACCTACCCAGCTGGAAATTACAATGTGCGCGTTCAACGGACAACAGCTGCTGAGTTGCTGACTCAGCAATCGTTTGTGATTGGCTATTACCTTAATGTGAACCGATCACAAACGATTGCTGAGTAAGCAACTCAGCAGCTGTTGTCCGTTGAACGCGCACATTGCATTTCCATAAGGGTATCAAATAGAATGGCGTTTTTTCTTTGACACTGACGTTTAAGTGACGCTACTGGGTAAACATTAGTCGAGTTTTCGCGGTATAACGTTAAAACGCAAAGTTATAACTAAAAGTAACTTAAGTGACATCTCTATAGTTTCAACTTTAAGTTATCGCGAAAACGAAAATCGTTCTTACTTGAAGGGTGTTAGTTCAAAGGTTTAGGGACATGCACATTTTAGGGGATAAAGCATATCCTCTTAGAGAATGGCTTATCATTCCATATAGAGACACTCCAAATATAACCAGAGAGAAGACACGCCATAATTACATGTTGAGTAGACCACGCTTTAGGTTTAGTGAAGTGTCATTGGAGACGACTGCAATATACGTACAGTATGCATTTTTCGATACGTTTCCTATTATTCTTTACAACATTGTTTAGAAACGTATCGAAAAATGCATACTGCACGATGGGGGCCTGGTAAAATATTAGATTAAGCTGTTTTTTTCATTCTGTGTATTTTAGTCGGTAGTTTTATCGTTTTGTAAAACTGTAGATTAAATTGATAATCAATTTTTTTAATAATTAAAAATTAAAATTTTTCAACCAAATTTGGTAATTGGGGTTATTTCGTAATTCTAAACAACTTTTTCTAATAACTTTTTTTGATCAAACAAGGCCTACTATGTTTTCTTAATTTTTTCGACTTTCTATTAAATCGCAGTAGGTCATGGCTTGCAATACAAAAGGTTTCAAATTTGAAAAATGTGTGTTTTAAGAGGATGTTCATCTGGCGAAAATTTGAAATCGATCCGTTAATAAATATAAAACTACAGGGGTGTGTAGATGAGAAATGAAACACATTGTAGGAATTTTTTATCAGGGAAATTTGAATTATTTTCGTGTTGTAGTGATTTATTTGTCAAAGCAGGTGTTCAAGCGGAGACTTTGTCCTGATTTTATATAATTTTCTTCAGGTGATTCGCATGCATTTGTCAATATTTTGGAGCTCGTATTTCAGTTGATCACAATAATTCCGTTTAAAAGTTAAGTTAACGTTCAACGTCGTAATATCAGATTCACGGAACTTGAGCTCTACGTCATCAATCTCCAAAGATACAACAGACAAATATTCCAGTATTATTTCTTTGTCAAGAGTGAATAAGAAAAAAAGATGGAGTTATGCTTTTTTGTCTGATTATGCAACGCAAGACGCGTTTTATTTATATAACAATCATAGAACTATAAAACATTTTTATAACAACTAAAACGATATTATTAAGTTTTTGTTTTTCATAATAACAAATTAGGACGAAACAATTGTCAGTCACCCTGTATATACTTACTTAACTAAAGTACTTTGATAAAAATTAATTCTGCTGAAATAATGTTTACAAACAAGGTGCTTTTGAATAATGATTTTTGCTATATTTTAACCGTAATTCATTTTTGGTTATATCTATTTAAATAATTACAGACAATTTAGCACCCCTTTGCTTAAGCGCCCTTGTGCTTTGCACAATCTGCACAACGGGTACCGGCGGTACGTAATATCAAAACTGTTCACTATACACACAGATAGGCATACAACCTCAGCTTTTAAAAAATGAAATATTTAATAAACAAACAATTTACAAAAACTTAAAAATTATTTTTTCTACATTTCACTGAAGCAAAATCTTCCAAAATGGTTTCAAATTCAATTGATTTTAACAATTCCGATTCTGTCTGAACAAGCACGACAGGTTTCTTTTTAGTTTTCTATACGTATATCAAATTTCGTATCGGCAGTTTCTTTAAAATCACACGGAGAGAATTACGTTGTAAAAGTAAATATAAATATAGTAATTTTTACAAAAATTTATATTACTATATGTGACAGCAAAATCATTTTATTAACTTAAAAACATATTTATATTAACTGTTATATATTTAAATTTATAAAAAGATATTCTAAAATGGCTAAAATATAAAATATAATCGTTTAATATATTTATATTTTAACATTTATATCTACGCACAGATAAGAAGCTACGGGATTCACACGATCACCAACTTTTGCAGCTGCACCAAAAAAAATAAGTACTCGATTTAAGAAAAAACGTATATTAAATTACAAATTTTATTAAAAAAAAAATTGTGCAAATCGGTTTTGATTACAGCGGATTCCTCGAGCATGCTCTGTACACCTGTTTAAGGCCTCATTGGGCCTTCATCAACAGAACCGTAGCTCCAGAACTCCACCATAGAAAACATAAATATATTATGTTGTGTTGTGTTGTCTATGAACTCCACTGCAAACCAAACCGATCTCTCCTATAGGTTATATGCCATTGCGATGTGAAAGTAATGAACAATTTAAGTGGTGACATCTTTCGATCGCTTTTTGACCTCAAGTTTTATGTTGTAAACATCATATCTGCAGGCCGAATTCATAAATATTACAAAATCATATGCTTAATGTAATATAATCGCATTGTCATTTCTCTTAAGAGAAAAATTTACTTGCTTTACTTAAACAATTTTGCTACTTTTAAAACAATTTATTTTATTATTAATGATACTTTTTTTACAACACGGTTTTTAATATACATTTTTCTCAGTGCAAACATTATTTATACTTCTGTTTCTTTAGGGCCCCCATTTGCTTGGGGCCCCTAGGCTTTGGCCTGGTTACCCTAATGGGTAATCCGGACCTGACTACACCATATACAGTGTCCCCAGATGGACTGAAGAAAGGGAAAAACTTTTTTATTTTCAACTTTAGAGAAAAATGTTATTCTTCATAAAAGTTTTTGCTTGTTTTAAAACCATTAATTTTCCAAACAATACGCAATACAGAAATTTAACGCGAAGTTCAAAACAGCTGTCTAAGATTGATTTATGGCAGCCCCAGGAAATCTCACATCTCCTTTAAACTTCCTGAAACGCGTTGGCTTAACATGGAAAACCGGCGCGGCGATTCCTTCATTTCGCATGTTTTGCACATAAGATTTTAACTTCTGGAACACCTCCTTATCTGCTTATTAAAATCAGGTACCGCTCAGATATTCACAGTGTTAATATCAGACGCAAAGACTTGATTGAAATTCCTAAACATAAGACAACTTTATATAAAAGATCTTTCTCGAACAATGTTGCACACTGTTTGAATACTTTAAATTACAATTTTAAACAGTTATCACCTATTTAATTTAAGACACACTTAAAGAAAAATTTACTGGCTGAACGATCTTTGCGGTAAGATGTTATGTATTTAGTTTTATTATACCTTTTTTGTAATTTGAGTTGCACTGTTATTCTTTTCTTTTCATATCAAATCGTTTGCCTTAATCTTTGTATCTTTGTATTTATGTCTGCCATGTATTGCTTTTCTTTTTGCTTATATTCTCTAGCCTTTTAGTTTTGTCGTAGCTTTAGGCAGGGTTGGTAGGTAGAACAGTCAGCTGCTTTTTTGCAGTCATACTGATACCAATCCCATTGGATCCCTATTACTTAGTATTTTGTTTCTGTTATAATCTCAATTTTATTACCTGTTCTTACTTTAGATGATCCAATAAAAAAATTATTATTATTATTATAAGTTTCCAAATATGCATGTCTCCATAAATGCTTCAGACAATCTTATTCAAAAGCTTAAAAGAACAGGTAGTGTGCGTGATATTAAGAAAGAGAAAGAGAAAATTCTGTCTTTAATTTTACTTAAGAAAAACAATATCTAGATTTTAACATTTTTCTCTAAAGTTGAAAATAATAAAGTTTTTCTTCTTTTTCAGTCCATCTGGGGACACAGAGTATGTAGATTATTTGAGGATTCGATTGAGAGCTTTATTTATCGGCATTTGTAAATACAAATTCCCAAAGATCAAATTAACCACAGTTTCCAATTTCGATTTATTTCAATAGAATTTAACTTCAAAGCATTTAGGCAGAGAATTAACTGAACCACAATTCTACTAATATCTCGTTTAACTTTATAATGAAGCATTCCTCGGAAAATGTGAAATGAAATTACCTATTCCACCGACCAGACACTGATACTCGTAAAGTATTTCAAATTGAAAATTCATCCATCCCGAACTAAAGAAGTTAGAGTAACAATATCTTATTGCTGGGCATGAAAGGTTTTTTGGACATAAATATTCATGGTTTAGTAAATGCTGGATATAACTCGGGCGAATGTTAAAAGTTGGGCTTTAAATTGAATTCTAATGACATTTTCATATAAAAAAAATTTTCACTTTGCAAATTTTAGTAGTAAATTGTGGGAATGTTAAACGCAGGCATTTACAATCCGTCACAAAAATTAGAATTGCCTTTTATCATTCTCTCGAATGAATTTTGACGTATTATAAACTATTATTTCGCGTTTAGTTTTAATTTTCAAATGCAAATTTTACATTGTGTCACAGATTATTTTTTTAATTGCGATTAAATAATAAAATGTTTTGATTTGTAAAAGTCAATTGCGACCTATATTTTTCAATACTGATGCAATTTAATTTAAAAATAATATTTTCACGCGTAAGTTTTGATTTGTAAATTATTCTAGCAAATCTGAACTATGTATAGGAAATTAATATGGGATTTCACATATTGTTGATTTTTATCTCTCTAAGACAAAATACGGCAAAAATTCGCACTGCGTCTTCTAGTTCCCGAACGAATACAACTTTATGTTTGAAATTATGAAGAATTATGCCACAATTATTTTAATAATTTAAAGAAAAAGATTAATGAAGAATTATGCCACAATTATTTAAATAATTAAAGAAAAAGATGAAATAAAATTTGGATTCAATTCACGTGAATGTGGACTTTACTTTAAAAAAGTCCTGAATCTTTGTAAATAGTGGTTTTAGTTATATAAAACATTATTGTAACGTGAAATCATCAAAACTTAACAATTTTCTTTAAGTTCGCAATTTTCATTGCCGGCAATAAATAATTGCAGCAATGAAGAATTGAGCAATTTTTATTGCAATGTGCACTGACATGTGTACAGCGAAACGTTTTAACAAATCTATTAATGTTGTCTGAACTACAAATCTGTTTAATTATTTTTATTACTAATGTCAATTAGTTACAATAATTAATTAAAATTAACTTAAGTTTAGATAAATTAATTTTACATTCCCGGGGACATCTTGCATATTATATATTTGAATTAATATTGAAATGTAGCGAACGTAATTGACTTTGCAAATTTAATCAACTAATCCATTGGCATTAACATCCTAATGTTGTATTTCAAATGAAACTTAACATCTTGTATTGGTTCACAACAGTGTTAATTATACCACATGAGTGACTTGCTTGAATGTGTTCAGGAAATATCTTGAACAGAATTTAATTAAACTTTGTAATCTAATTAGTTCTGTTGCGTTTCCGTTTCCTTCTCTTAACGGGGCCATCTGATGGTAATTTTATAGAAAGTGAGGTTGTATATTAATTCGCAGGTAAGTATGTACTATCGGGGCCTTAAAATTTCGCACGATTTTTTATCAAGTAGCCAGAATTTCTCTAAATTTTAGTTTTGTAGAACAGACTCTTTCCTCAATTTTGACACTAAAGACATTTAACCAAAAGTCAGATTGTTTGTATATATTTTAAGAACAGCAAGATAATAAAGTATTACAACTGAAATAACAGAATAAAAGTAACGACCAACCATCTTGTAATTTTGCGATTGCAAAACCTTTCTTTCCTTCAAAAAGCACGTGATTTGGCATTATGTTGCTACAACTTTAGCATTACATTTGAAATCTGACGTTTAAAATGATTATTTTTGACAAGCCGTCAAAGAAAGCCATATTTACAGCGGGAAATTGAATCGTGTGAAATTATAAGGCCGCGATAGTACATCAAAAATTGGATAATGATGTACAGCTGAATTCAAAAAAACGGGAAACGATTTTTTTCCAGTTGTAAATTTGGTTCCATTTGTCAGTTAATTGTCTACTTGATAATACATACATATCCTTAAAAAAAATTAACCTATTTACCTATGAACTGACATACCGTCACATAATTATAACCTATTTTTAATAAATACATTTTCACACTACGAAAATATTGAAAAAAACGTGTCGATTTATTTTGACATTTCCCGATTTTTTTTGAATTCAGCTGTATGTTTAAAATATTCATGTAAATCATAAAACATGTGCAATTAATATAATTAGTTTGCAATTTGCTGTTGTATTACCTTGTCTTTTGTCTAATATTATCGAATGTCTAGACTTGCTACATAAAATGAGCTTTTTGATGAATGAAAACGGCTTAACACGTTTTAAGAGTGCAGGAAGAATCTATTTTTATCGCTCGTAAAATCTTGAATCTCACGTGATGGAGTGGACGACACTTACGTGCACAACATTGTAGATTAATGTGACGTTACTTCGAACGGAGACATGAAGGTGATCTTTATATTCATAAATTAAACTTGCATTTATATGGTTCATTAATGTATAGGAAATATTTTCATGGAAAAGGGTGTAACGTGCTTTCCTATAACAGTAAATAATCAAATGAGTTCATAATTGAAATAACTGTAGTTGTTGTAACACAGAGTTAACTAATTTCAAATCTGAATATCTGTCAAATTTATAAAATGTTTTGATTTCGATACAGAATCCTTTTCACCGAATCTTATTCTAAAAATGCTGACGGTTTGTGACGCTGACAAACAATTATATGTACATATAAACAAGCCATTCAAAAAATTGTCATTTAAAGCAAACAGTGTGACAGACGTCAAAATTTGTAAAAACGTTTTACCTAAACATGGACTTTACATTTACTGACGAACAAAAACGCCTTTCAGCAGAAATTTACTTTAGAAATGATAGTAAAATCAATGGAAATTGGGTAAATTTAATGAAGGATGTATGTGAGGACTTCAGAGATGCTTAGGGTGAACAATACAAGGTGTTTTTTTCGGAAGTGTGACTGAAAAACGAACCTTGGTATTTACGTATATTGGGTATACGACTGAACACTTTCTTTTTGCTCCAAAAAAAAATATAGACCAAAAGTACCTGACTGGTGAAAAAATTTTTAAAATTCATCGATAATAAATAATGGAGACATAGGCTTTTAAAGTTGCGAAGAACGCCGTAAACTTTGACTCGCGTGTGATTTCAATTTTCCGTTAGAGCAGCCGTAGAACTTCAATCCAAACGTAAATAGTATTCATTTCTATGACTACGTTTATCTCGTACGTTCAATCCGATTGAAATTTCAACTGAAATGTCAGATTTCATCTGACATTTCTTAAAGTCAAATTGAGAAATTTCATCTGACATTTCTCAATTTGACTTTAAGGGATGCAGAAGCATTCTGCGTCAATAAATTTTTATAAAAATCGATAATAAAAAAAAATCCCATTTGTAGCACACTTTTTGAAAGACAGTGTATATCTAAAATTCAATTTTCAAACTAAAATGTCGAAAACTTCAGAATTCCACTTTTTAATAATTGAGTTACAGGCTTACAGATCTTACGGTCCTTACAGATATGAGCAGTATTGAGCCATTAGTTTTGAGAGAACATTACTGTTTCGGCCATTGGGATATTATTTTAAGCTGGTAGATACATTCTATATAACTGTATTTCTTTCTCCTATGCCATTTTTTCCAATTATTCTTTCAAGTCCACTGTTGTCCACCTTAGCATTGAGATCTCCAATTTTTAGTTTCTTCTTTTTTTGAAACTGTGTTAATGTAGAAGTTTACTATTATTTTTTTAATTTTAAAAAAGAAAGTTAAAGCAAATTGATGTAAAACTGTGAAAGAAATATTAAAATATCTTAAAAATGACCAACTTATAAGAGTTCAAAGTTTTGTTTTGATTGGTAGGCCCGAGTGGCGCGACGTCATTGCTCCTATTGCTGCTGCCATAGACTACGTTTATCTCGCACGTTCAATCCGATTGAAATTTCAGTCGATTGAAATAATAATACTTGAATCCCGACATAAACTTATCTAATTTGTCATTTCAATCCGAATAAGAATTTAGCTCAATCCGCCTAAAAATGGAGATTGGATTGACGAAGCCGCTTGAGAAACAGCGATATGTATAAACACGGATTCAAATTATTATTAGTACTGGCTAACTTTATGTCATATAAACATGTTATAATACCAAATTATTAGCACTGCCATTAATTTATTTCTAAATTGTGATAATATATGATTAAGCACTGAAAGACTATAATTATATGGTATCTTTTATTGAAGAACAACGTACAACTTGTTAATCAGTATGCTAATGGCTGACTGACAATGTTGCCAACTTACTTAACTTATTTCTAACTTATAACAATTATGACATAAATTATGCATTTCAACTTAACATAATAAACACAAACTGTCAGCTGATGGTTGACAATTGTCATTTATTGTCCGTTATAAGCATGTAATGCATAATCTAATGTTAAGTTAGCAACTCAATGCATTTTTTTTACCATGTGGTTGTCTCTTTTTAGGATTGAAAAAATATTTCAAGCAGACTGATACAGATGATCAAAAGTAGTTCAGATTCACGAATCCACTTGAAATTTCAATCGGATTGAACGTACGATATAAACGTAGTCATAGAAATGAATACTATTTACGTTTGGATTGAAGTTCTACGGCTGCTCTAGCGGAGAATTGAAATCACACGCGAGTCGAAGTTTACGGCGTTCTTTGCAATTTTAAAAGCCTATGTCTCCATTATTTATTATCGATTAATTTTAAAATTTTTTTCACCAGTCAGGTACTTTTGGTCTATATTTTTTTTTGGTGCAAAAAGAAAGTGTTCAGTCATATACCCAATATACGTAAATACCAAGGTTCCTTTTTCAGCCACACTTCCGAAAACACCTTGTATTTTTCACCCTAAACTTCTCTGAAGTACTCACATACATCCCTCATTAAATATACCCAATTTCCATTGATTTTACTACTATTTCTAGAGTAAATTTATGCTGAAAGGCGTTTTTTGTTCGATCAATAAACGTGAAGTCAATGTTTGCGTAAAACGTTTTCACGAATTTTTACGTCTGTCATACTGTTTTCTTTAAATGACAATTTTTTGAATGGCTTGTTTATATTGTTGTTTGTCAGCATCACAAACCGTCAGCATTTTTAGAATAAGATTCGGTGAAAAGGATTCTGTATCAAAATCAAACCATTTTATAAATTTGACAGATATTCAAATTTAATATTAGTTAACTCTGTGTTGCAACAACCACAGTTATTTCAATTATAAATTAATTTGACTCTTTACTATTATAGGAAAGCACGTTACACTCTTTTCCATGAAAATATTTCGTACACAGTAATGAACCATATAAATGCAAGTTTAATTTATGAGTATAAAGATCACTTTCATGTCTCCGTTCGAAGTAACGTCACATTAATCTACAATGTTGTGCACATAAGTGTCGTCCACTCCATCACGTGAGATTCAAGATTTTACGAGCGATAAAAATAGATTCTTCCTGCACTCTTAAAACGTGTTAAGCCGTTTTCATTCATCAAAAAGCTCATTTTATGTAGCAAGTCTAGACATTCGATAATATTAGACAAAAGACAAGGTAATACAACAGCAAATTGGAAACTAATTATATTAATTGCACATGTTTTATGAGATGAATATTTTAAACATACATCATTATCCAATTTTTGATGTACATACTTACCTGCGAATTAATATACAACCTCACTTTCTATAAAATTACCATCAGATGGCCCCGTTAAGAGAAGGAAACGGAAACGCAACAGAACTAATTAGATTACAAAGTTTAATTAAATTCTGTTCAAGATATTTCCTGAACGCATTCAAGCAAGTCACTCATGTGGTATAATTAACACTGTTGTGAACCAATACAAGATGTTAAGTTTCATTTGAAATACATTAGGATGTTAATGCCAATGGATTAGTTGATTAAATTTGCTACGTTTGCTACATTTCAATATTAATTCAAATATACAGGGTGTTTGTAAAATAAGTGCATAAATTTTAACCACATTACCGCGAGAGCATATAGAGCACGGAAAAATTAATTTTTTTTTTATAACGGGGGGAAAATTATTTTATCCGCCCCTTATAAGACGGTCATGAAACAACAAAAAACTTACGGAGCCCGCTTCGCTGATCGTAGGCAATAAACATTGCAGGCGTGACTAATATGCAAAGGCGCACTCACTCACCGAATAATATCTGTGAGGAGTAACACATTCAAACGTTCACTACAATAATTTAGGAATATTTATAACAACTGTTCAAAGTGGCATCCATCATTAGCGACAAACACACGAGACGTTCCATACTCGTGTAAATGCTGGGATATTAGCTGTAAATGTTCTTGCATTGATTTGGAAATGTGTTTCCATAAATCCGCCGTGCTTCTTCAGTATTTCCTCGAGCTTCGCCGTAGATGAGGAACATATCTGTTCTCTCACTGTTCGTGAATTGCGGCATTCTAATAAGTAATACTAAGCACAAAAAATAGTAATCGTATTTAGCCTTAACTCGTTCAACCACTTTTCACAAACTAAACTTGATCCCAAAGGATACGGGGCAATAAATTGTGTGTCATAATCATAAAAAAATGAAGCAAATTCCTTGGCTACGATACGACTTAACTGCGACGTGAAAAGAAAATGCTTTTATTGGCCACCCGACTTCGGCAAAGGTCACTGCTCGATTGCAATTCTGTTTCTTGTCCTAACAGATGTTTTCTGTTGTCGCAATTAAATTTCCTTTTCTTGACCTACGTCAAAGACAGAGGTGCGATTAATTCTTGCCCGATTTTCAACTGCGATTGTCTTGAAAGGACATATGAATTCAATCGTTGCCATTTATGGTGATGTATTACAGGTTTAAATTTATCTTGAATGGTATACAGCGTGGACACCGAGAAACGAAGATGGTTTAAGAGTCAAGTGCCCTTATTTAAGAAAATATAAGAATAAGTTGTTCAGAATTAAAAGTTATAGCCAAATATGAAATTACAGCCTCCTATCTCAAAAATTAAAAAAAATCACATTTTATTGTGAATCACTATACACATTATAGTAGGAAATACTGGTGGGATTAAAGTGTCCGCCAAATAGTATATTAAAACACAAGTTACAGAAGGCAGTCTTTCAAGCACGAGTCCGAAATTCCATCACGAGCAGCTTGCGGCGGGTGATGGAACGGACGAGTGCTTGAAAAGTCTTCTGTAACGAGTACTTTACACTATTTTTTTCTATTTTGCCCCTTTTTAAAGAAAAAAGCGATATTTTAAAATTTAGGGAATTTTGCGGTGGTTGGTGACATTTATTTAACATCATTTAAGTAGGCAGTGGGAAATTCAATTTTAAATGCAAAGTAAAAAATACAAATGCTCAACATTATGGATTTCAGCAAACTAACCTACCCAGCTGCTCCACAGGATCATAGTCTGATTGCGACTCGCTGCCTCGCATAATAAAACCACTGTTGAAGGTAATAATGCACTCCACAAAATTATTGTATCAAATCAGAACATACCAGGCATTAGTATAAATTCTAAAGAAGACACATCCAATGTAATCGTTAACGTTTATAATAATTGCACATTTCATGGTGGTGATCGTTTAAATTAAATAAAAGTTCTTGATATCGTTTGACATTTGATGTTTATTTCTTACGAATTAGTACTACCAACATTAAATAAATTAATTACACCAATGCCATTAACGCACTCAAATTTTCTATTAAAGCACTCGTTTCGGTGCGTTAATAGCTCTGTTACCAACGCAAAATAGAAAAATAATATTGTTACATTCGGAGAAGTAAATTCTATTTCTATACTGGTCACGCCATCTGTGACGTAGACAAGATTCTAGTCTATTCTAGACCAGAACCGAATTTACTGGAAAAATCTAGCATTATTCGTCGTCATTCTCGAACAAGCGCTGGCTGTTATAAAACCCAGAGGAAGCGCGATTTTTAAATCAGTCTTATTTAGAAAGCGATGTGTAGTAAGCGAATTTATTAACGTTAAAGTGTTATTTTGTCAGATAAGTGTACAGCTCGATATTATTGTACTTTTATTTTATGTAATGATCGTAGACATTAAAGTGTTTTAAAATAAATAAATAACGTTTAAATTTGTAAACCCGAAATCGTAACAATATGAATAGGAAAACACGAAATTTGTTCTTATTTCTCAATTATTTCATTTGGTTATGAGTGATCTATTTCAAAGCGTTCCAAAACTTTGTGCTTTCTTGTAGCACACTTTTTGAAAGACACTGTATATTCGTCTGTTTAAAAATGTACTTAATGTGAAATTCAGGCAACATTGATGGTATAATCTCAACCTCAAGTTATTCAAATTTCGGCTTTGTAGTCTAAACTCTAAAGTAGCTTAAGGACAGCGCTATGAAAAGGCTATTAGAATATAAATTAATATTAAAAAAATGTTTTCAAAGCTAAAGGAATATTAAAAAAGAAAAAGTATCCTCACTCAGATTTGATTTCATGAAACACGAGCAAAATAATTTAAACCACGAGAAACGTTTATAACTTTAGTGCTGGGTTTCATAAAAGTCGATTAAATTTAATCATTGATTAAGAATAATCATTCCTATACCTTCAGCACATGTAACCATAGCAACGTTTACTTTTAACGCTTGATTAACTTTAAGTAACGTTTGTGAAATCCACCATAGGTGAAATAGCTATTAAGCTTATACAGAAAAAATAATTACTTTATTCTTAATTTCTCAATAATTAACAACTAAAACAGCACAAATTTAGTATCAAAACACATTAACCCTTTCAGGACGGTATTCAGTGGGTGGTAGTACCTATCTTTTCTTTGTATTTTTTCTTAGGTAGTGACTAGGTGAAAAGTTTTAATTTGAAAAAATGTTGGGGATCAAAGGGTGGACCGGTACAGTACACCAGTAGTATTTCATGGTGGTACATATACATATTGCGATGTTTTTGCGAGTTAAATGAAATTTATTTGTTAAATTTTTGGATTAGAATTTTTAACTCAAATGTCAAAGTCACGCATAAAAATTTTAACATTAGAATCTTTTCGTTAGTAAATTAATTATTGATATTTATCTCAGGGTACCAAATTGTATTGCTAAATAAATTTGTTGAACTGGGTTCTGAAATGTATTTGTCCTAATGGTGTTGTTTTTTAAAATGTCGGTTATTTTAGTCACGCTACGTGAAGTGTATCCAGGCAAGTAAAAATCGATTTTATAGATTGACATAGAAATTATTTATTAATATTAAATTTGGTTTTATTAATATTTACAAAATTACAATTACACAAGTAAATTAGTTCATAGTAATTGTTAGTTCATTTGGAAGATTAGTGTAAATGCACATCAATTTATATTTTACTTAAATTGAGTTGTCATCTAACTGTGTAGTGGGTAAGTGGACATTTTAATCAAAGTTTTTAATTAAAAATGCTATTATGGTCTCCTTTAACAAGAATGTCCTTTGTTTGAATTAAACTTATACCTGTTGGTAAGTATTTACGAATTATTCTTAAACAAGCATGTTTAATTAACCATATTAATAAATGGAATGTTCTTACGTTTTATTCACTACCATCGATTATAAAAGTTTCTCTGAAGGAGTTTAAGATTAATTACAATTGTTAAATGTTAACATAAGTCTATTCAAAGCTACGTACAAATTATGAATGTTTACTGCTAAGTGCAGAGAGTGAATTGAATGTTCTACTGCTCAAGGCCTAAATTGAATTGCCTGGATTACCCAGAAATCTTCCTTTTATATACAGTTCAAGGTACAAAAAACTCTGTGTCCTCAGATATAAGAAAAATTAAAAATCCTTAGATTGTAAACAAATCAAAAATTCTTGTACACAAATAATAACTATCTTGTTTTGTAGGTTGTAAAAATGAAGTTACATCTTGAAGAGGCCCAGTTGAACTGCATCTAACTTTGAAAGACGGATTCTGTCTTGGTTCTTGAGTTTTACAAGAATACGACGTCTTTCTCCGTTCTTGTTGTAGAAGTAGGCTCGAGGTTTGCTTCGGATTTCCTCTTCTAGCGTGCTGGATGAACTTACCACGCCTGGATACTCTTGAAACGTTCTAGATGATCTTGAAACGTTTTCTACGATGACATGATCGACTCGTTCTGGAGTTTCGACTTCAGATGACAGCACTTCATCCTTGGATGTCTTTGAACTCGACTCATGTTGTGTGAGGCTGTTGTCCCAATGTACCTGATCATCCTGGAATACTTCTCGGAATCTCTGGTTGAACCAGTTTTTCGTTGTTGGCGAAAGCGTTACGTCAAGGATGTCAATTGACATTTTTTAAATCGGGCAGAAAAGTGTTTTAGTTATTTGTGTCAAAATAAAATTTCACAAGTGTTCTGGAACACACTAAGGTAAACTATAATTATTTAACATTTCAGTTAAATTATAACTTCAAAAATAATAAACCTAAACTAATTATATACAGGGTGAAAATTTTAAAATATCAAAATAACATAGCAATATGTACAATTAGTGTTCAACACTTGCCCGAGGTAAATAAAAGAAATTAAGTTTTTATTATAATATCGGTTTATTTTGAAAGTATTTGTGAATGGAATAATGAAAACCATTAAAAACATTGCGCATAAAACCTACATACCCACTTCATTGCACTGATTACAGCTATTTGCATGAAAATTCTTTAGGTAATAGGTGGGGAGGTGCTAAAATGAATACACAACCTACTGGTGCATATAAGTATGTACCAATTTAAATGCGAAATTTCGCATTTAGTCCGGATAAAACATAGAGTGGTACATAATATGTATACCCTCAGTTTCGAAAGAGTTAAATAAAATTCTTTTACACTCTTAGATTTGTAGTCCTGTTTCGAAATCCATAGGTTCAGTTTCGAATACCCGGTGATTTTAGAAAGATAGGAATTTTATTGTAATTTTGCGAAAAATGCCTCATTTTCGATCTTCTTGTTATCATGGTTGCAACAATTACAACACGACAGTGAAGAAAAATATCCATTTATACAGTTTTCCAATGGATCTTGAGAGGTAAATCTTATTTTTTTTTCAAATTCCATCCATTTTCGGGGAACCGGTGAAGGACTTGTAAAACAAAATTCACAGTCGCAATTTCATGACAGTCGTAAACTGATCCGTAAGCATATTCAAGGCTGTGGAGCCTTTTTCTTCTATTTTCAAACATATTGTAACGATTTTAAAGGTTCTATTGGTTTTTATTTTAAAACAAAACACGAAACAGTTAATAACTAATTTATTAAATAAAGCAACTAATCAACACTAATATTTAACATTAGAAAATTTACAAAACTTAATCCTAATTTATGTTAACAGCCGAGCGAAAGTTTATGACGCGACTTTAACGCCGAACTTCCCAACGATGAATTCCATTCGAACTGGCCCACTTCCGACCGCGTACATTTTTATATGCCGGGGTTGTTTATCTCGAACATTCTGGAGGCGACCCACTGTCTGTCTAGTTTATTCCGCCGTCAGAATTCTCTGGGCTGTCGCCTAAGGTGCGTCGACTAGACGGCAGTGACGCAAGAGACAATTTGTCGCCGGCTGGTGGCGACGAATCATTACACTGCCCCCTTCTTAAAAACGTTTCGTCTCGAACGTTCCTCGTGACAGCCTTGAAGGAGGATGTCGAAAGCGGCATGCTGGACCCTTTTTACAACTTCCGGTCTGGAAGAAATAGCAGTCCACGGTTTTCTTACTGCCGACAGCTGCCTGTGGGTGGTGACTGCAAACTAGGATTTCAATTCCCGTTCCGTTAAAGATGACTTCTATCATGCTTCGAATGACCCTCCAGTCCAGTCCGTCTAGTCCGCAGCCCAATTTAGGAATGGCTAATTTCGTTTTCTTGTCTTCTACCAGCTGTCTCCTCAGGCTCCATAAAGCTTTCCAAATACTGCGGTAGTCAGGCTTACCGCTTGATGTCTTCTTGGTGACTAAGTAGTACACGTGTCGTCTTTGTTCCGCCTCCGTGTGGATGATCTGCAGGCTCTTGCCCACCATGGGGTGCTGTCTTATGAGTTCCTCGACCTGACCAAATTTCTTCCGAAAGACTTGGGCTATCCCCTTGGACATCCTTAGGTCTTCTGCCACACAGTGGGCCAGACTGTACTCTAGTGACACTTGAAAAAGGTCTTGCTGTCTCTCTGTGGTCACCCCGAATCGTGCCTTATTTCCTGTGGCGTGATGAAACATGAAGGTTTCGAAGTTCACTTCGGGACCTTGCGTCCGTTGTACTGTCCCTTCATTTTCTTCTCCGTTGTAAGGAGCCATTCGGTTGAAGTGGATAACTTTGGGTTTGCCATGTGGAATCTTCCTGATGCGGTAGATGACATCGTTGATCCGTTTCATCACTTTGTAAGGACCTTCTCAAGATGTCTGCAATTTTGGGGATAGACCTCGACGTCTTTGAGGATTGTAAAGCCAGACCAGTGCTCCAGGTTGGTATCCCCCATTCTGAGCGTTGATGTCATAATGCTCCTTCATTCGGTCGCTGGCCGTCTGTATATTGTGACGCACTTGATTGTGAATGTCGTCCATTTTCCTGCGTAGACCGCTCACGTAGTCTTCGTCGGCAGGGACCTCACCAGGCTTCACGCCGAACTTCAGGTCGCAGGGCAGTCTTGGCTCTCGCCCAAATACCACTTTTGCCGGTGTCTCTCCTGTTGTCTCATGAACGGACGAATGGTATGCCAGTAGAAAAAGGGGAATGTACGTGTCCCAGTCTCTCTGATGATCGGAGACTACCTTGGACAAATGTCGGTTGATGGTTTTGTTGAATCTTTCCACCATTCCGTCCAACTGCGGGTGAAGTGCAGTGGTTCTAGTTTTCCGGACGCCGAGCAGAGTACAAACTTTCCTGAACAAAACCGATTCAAAGTTTCTCCCTTGATCTGAATGCAGCTCCATGGGCGCACCATACCGACTGATCCATTCTCGGACAAGGACTTCGCCTCTTGGTTTGGTAGGGCGTATGCTTCAACCCACTTGCTAAAGTAGTCCATCACCACGACAATGTACTTATTTCCACTATTCGTTTGTGGAAATGGGCCGGCTACATCTATGGCAACTCTCTCAAAAGGACTTCCCACGTTGTACTGTTTCATAGGAGCCTTGCCTCGTCTGTGGGGGCCGCTACCAGCTGCGCAGACTACGCACTTCCTACACCAGTCCTTTACGTCTTCCTTGCAGTTCACCCAGTAGAATCGCTCGCGCACCTTTTCCATAGTCTTCTTGATTCCCAGATGCCCTCCCGAAGTTCCATCGTGAAGTTCCCTCAAAACTTCCGGCACCCTATTCTTGGGGATCAGTAACTGTGTCTTCTGTTCCGTGCCCTCCTGGTTCTCGATGGTTCGTTTCAGAAGACCATGATCCAGCACTATGGAGTCCCACTGCGCCCAGTACGATTTCACGGATGGTGCACACGGTGCTATCTCTTCCCAAGTAGGCCTTGCCTCCCTACTTCTCCATTCCAGCACCAATTTCAAATCCTGATCGTTCTCCTGGTCTCGTCGCAATTCTTGACCTTGCCATTTGTCGTCTACGACGGCCGTCCTCGCAGTCGTGGCTACTTTCTCCTCCAGACGACTACAGTGCTTACAGTCCTCAGCACAAGTCTTCTCGACAAAGCATCGGCATTTCTATGACTAGTTCCTACCCGATGCTGAATTTCAAAATCGTATTCCTGAAGTCGTTCGATCCATCGTGCGACTTGTCCTTCAGCATTCTTGAATCGGAGGAGCCATTTTAAAGCGGCATGGTCCGTCCTCAGGAGGAAATGTCTGCCATACAAGTACTTGTAGAAATGTTCTACGGTCTTGACCACTGCTAGCAATTACCTTCTAGTGACGCAATAATTTCGCTCCGGCTTTGACAGAACTTTACTGAAATAGCCGAATACCTTCTCTTGCCCATCTTGTATCTGGGAGAGTACGCCACCAAAACCAACGTTGCTAGAATCTGTGTTTACGACGAACTTGCCTTCTGGGAGAGAGTAGCTCAGAATTGGAGCACTTATCAAGTACTGTTTTAGTTGTTCAAAACCAATTTGGCAGTGTTGGTCCCATTCAAACGGACGTCCTTCTTCGGTGAGTTTTGTCAGCGGTTTAGCGATATCCGCAAATCAGGGAACATAGCGACGATAGTAAGTGCATAGGTCTAGGAAACTCCTTATCTGGTGTTTATTCTTGAGAGTTGGCCAGTCTTTCACGACTTGAATCTTTACTGGGTCCACGGCGATGCCATTCCCATTAACAATATGGCCTAGATAATTAACTTCCTTCTGGAACAGGTGGCACTTCTTGAGACTAAGCTTCAGTCCAGCTCCGCGAAGCCGGTGGAACACTCCTTCCAGATTCTTCAGATGGTCGTCGAAAGTTTTCCCCACCACAATTATGTCGTCCAGGTATACCATGCACGTTGTCCAGGACAGACCCTTCAGAACCGTCTCCATCAGCCTCTCGAATATCGCTGGGGCATTACATAACCCGAACGGCATCACCGTGAATTGCCATAGACCCATACCAAGGGAAAACGCCGTCTTTTCTCGATCCTCGGGCGCTAGTTCCACTTGCCAATAACCACTCTTTAAATCCAAGGTCGAGAAGATCTTTGAGCCGGCCAGAGTGTCCAGGGTATCATCAATCCGTGGCAGAGGATAACTGTCCTTTTTGGTGACGTTGTTGAGCAATCGATAGTCTACGCAGAATCGTGTGGATCCATCCTTCTTCTTCACAAGCACTACCGGTGACGCCCATGGGCTGCTGGATGGCTCAATCACATTGTCTTTTTCCATCTCGCGAATAATGCGTTCTGCTTGTTCACGCTTCGCCAATGGTGACCTTCTTGGAGCTTGACGGATGGGTCTTTCTTCTCCTGTCTCTATCTTGTGTTTGACGATGTCGGTTCTTCCCTTAGGTCCATTTCCTACCTCGAACACGTCTTGATAGCGACATATCAGGTTCTTCGCTTTTGTCTTTTGTTCTGGAGTCAATTCCTGAGCTGTTGACATGACCATTTCCAACAACTTCTTCGGGGCCTTCCTCTCTTGTACGTTTGCATCTAGTTGGCGCGAGATCGAGGATACCATGGCACAGCTTCCCAAGACCGTACCTTTCTTGATGTTGACGGGGAAACAGTTCACATTCATTAGGCGGACTGGTATCTCCTTCCTCGCTGTCAACAACATTTTTCCAACGAGAACTCCTTTTCCAAACTTCTGATCGTCAGTATTAGGTTCGACCATAATGACTTGCCCATCTTGGAAAGCGCCATTTAGGTTTGCGTCGACTATAACCTCTGTTCTGTAGGGCAATACGACATCTTCTGCGAGAACAACTCGAGCGGCCACGTCCTCTCGTTGATGTAGAACCAACTCCTCGTTGTTAACCGCCATTACGCCACGCTTCAGGTCCAATTGGAACCCATGGGCACACATGATGTCCATGCCCAGAATCGCCTCATCCTCTATTTCTGCTACCAGCGCACGGTGCTTGATGGGGGTCGATCCAATGGTAATGGTCACCTCTACTTCATCATGGACAGTGGCTGATGTTCCGGTTGCTGTCCTCAGTCTTCACTTAGTCGGCTCGGTGCGTCTTGATGATGTGATAACGTCGTGTCTTAAGATAGTCTTCGTCGCACCCGTATCCAGTAACATGGTGTGAGGGATGTCATCAATGTTGGCATCCACGAAGACACTGCTGGTTAATCGCCGCGGGGCTATTACTTTTGTGGCTTTTGTCTTTGAGGGCCTATGAATACGGGTCGACATTTGCCCATCTGCACCGACCAGGCTTAGTTTCCCTTGGGGCTTCCTTCGTGGAGGATCCTGCCTAGCCTTGGGACACCGCCTGCGATCATGTCCCTCTTCCTGGCAATTCCAACACACCAGAGGATTCCTCTGCCTCAAGACTTGTTCCACAATGTGGCGAACATCCTCGGCGGTGGCACACTCCTTGGGCCGCTCTTCTGCAACAGATCGCACCTTGACGCTGGTGGGTTCCTCTTCTTGGGAGTCCATGGTAGCTCGTATCTTGACATGTCCTCTTGAAACTTGCTTTGCCACCTCATATTCCAAGGCGTAGGCCAATGCGTTCTGGGATGTCTTGGGGTGGGCCATTATCAATGCCTGCTGGTTGTCTGGATCACGGATTCCATCCACGAAGGTCTGCACCGTCAAACGTTGCAGGAATTCTTCAGGAGCTGCAGGATATGCCAACCGGGCCAGTCGCACTACGTCAGCCTCGAATTCCTGAAGACCTTCTCCAGATTTCTGGTAACGGTTTCTCAGCTGCGCACGGTACACCTCGGTCAGATGCGCCTGGCCGTAACGCATCTCCAGCCTGTTCACCAGCTTGTTGTAGTCCTCTTGTTCCTCTGGCGGCATCGTTTGTAGCACATCGATAGCGTCTCTCCTCAATGCCACAATTAACGAAGTGCCTTTCTCACTGACCGTCCATCCGTTCGTTCCCCTTTGCTGCTGCTTCAAATTGTTTGAAGTAGTTAGGCCAAGAAGACTTCCCATCGAACGTCGGTGGTTTTATTTTCAATAGTTTTCACTGGTCCTACCACACTTCGGCTCTCATTATTTTCTGATATTTCTGCTGTAGACGGATCCCCAAATATTCGCAATCCTGCATGATTTGTTGGAGATTCTTAATTTTGTTATTCTGCTGGAACAGTATCTCTTCTACATTTTCTTGCAGATTCCTTGTCTCTTCCAATATTTTTACCACTAGTTTATCCTCGAGCCCTTTTGATTGCTCTGGAAATTTATCCTTCAAATTTTCAGATTGTTCCAGCAATTCATCTTTGAAATTTCCAGATTGTTCCCGAAATTTCTCGTCTAATATTTTACTTAAATCTGCAGGTCCGCTCGAGAAGATTTCAAAAAGGAAGGTTTCCGGGTCCTCTCCTGCTTCTAGTAGCGCTTGATGAAGTCTTTGTTGCAAAATCGATTTCTTTCCGGAAATTTCCAATTCGCGCTCTTCTAATTCTGCTTTTAAGTCGTTTACTTTTAAGTCTTTTAACAGCACTTTCTTTGAAGCCATTGTTTTTTTTTCGACACTGCACTTTGTTTAAATAATTTATTTAAATTTAATTCAATTTAGTTATTTATTTATTTTCACGAACCTCACACCTGGCACCAATGTAATGATTTTAAAGGTTCTATTAGTTTTTATTTTAAAACAAAACACGAAACAGTTAATAACTAATTTATTAAGTAAAGCAACTAATTAACACTAGAAAATTTACAAAACTTAATCCTAATTTATGTTAATAGCCGAGCGAAAGTTTATGACGCGACTTTAACGCCCAACCTCCCAACGATGAATTCCATTCGAACTGGCCCACTTCCGGCCGCGTACATTTTTATATGCCGGGGTTGTTTATCTCGAACATTCTGGAGGCGACCCACTGTCTGTCTAGTTTATTCCGCCGTCAGAATTCTCTGGGCTGTCGCGTAAGGTGCGTCGACTAAACGGCAGTGACGCAAGAGACAATTTGTCGCCGGTTGGTGTCGACGAATCATTACAATATATTCATTTTCGTCTCTTCTGTAAGTGCCATGAATTTCTCACATGTGTCTTATGTTTACAATTTACATAACCTGTAGTGCGGAAATTAATGTTATTCTAGCAATGTGCATTTCGTAGAAAAATTTTGATTTATTAATAAAAATAAAAATTTGCTTCAAATTTATGTGATAACATAACTTAAAATAAATAAAATTATTTTTGTTGGTTTCAGATTCTAGTGTTAATTTAAACGTACAAATAATGAATTCTTTTGTTTTACAATAGATTTTACGAGATAACTTCGATTTGTGCAGCGTTTATAATTTGCTTTTTGGTCGGTAATCTGCATGAGCCTATTTAGTTTAACGGGTTGTCTCCGCCCATTAGAGTTTCACCCCGCTGATTTCACCCGATACGTTTTATTTTCTAGACTGAAGGGGGTTTAAATATGCGCGAGATAAGTGCGTATGTTTCCAAATCAAAATGAAACATTGGTATAAAAAGACTGAACCATTCAGAACAAATTTGTTCTACTTAATTATTAATTGGAAAGATATATGACCAATATTGCCAACATTTTAAACAGAGTTTAAACTTATGTCGTGTTTAGAATATGAATTTTATGTAAGTTCAACGAAATGTCAGTCACATTCTAATTCACATTTAATGGAAGTTTAAGTGTCAGTCAGAGTGTGATTTATTTATACAGACCATATATAAGTGTCACAATCTAAACACTTAAGCTCTGCCTAAAATGTTTCGATACTTAATTGACAAACTATGGGTTAAAAATTTTCACGTTAATGTACTTATGCAATGATATTATGATATTAATGTACTAATGTATCTTGAGGCCCGACGTTATCAAGTCATCAAGACGAACCGAGTCGACTAAATGGAGACTGAGGACAGCAACCGGAACATCAGCGACTGTTCATGGTGAAGTGGAGGTGATCATTACCATTGGATCGATGCCCATCAAACACCGTGCGCAGAAATAGAGGACAAGGCGATTCTGGACATGGATGTCATGTGTGCCCATGGGTTCCAATTAGATCTGAAGCGTGGCGTGATGGCGATTAACAACGAGGAATTGGTTTTGCATCAACGAGAGGACGTGGCCGCTCGAGTGGTTCTCGCCGAAGATGTTGTACTGCCCAGCAGGACCGAGGTCATAGTCGACGCAAACGTGAACGGCACTTTCCAAGATGGGGAAGTCATTATGGTTGAACCTAATACTGACGATCAGAAGATTGGAAGAGGAGTTCTCGTTGGGAAAACTTTGTTGACAGCAAAGAAAGGAATACCAGTCCGCCTAATGAATTGTTTCCCCGTCAACATCAAGAAAGGTACCATCTTGGGAAGCTGCGTCATGGTGTCCTCCATTTCCCGCCAGCTAGAAGTAAACATACAAGAGACGAAGGCCCCTAAGAAGTTGTTGGAAACGATCTTGTCGACGGCCGAGGAATTGACTCCAGAGCAAAAGATAAAAGCGAAGAACCTGATATGTCGCTATCAAGACGTGTTCGAGGTAGAAAACGGACCTAAGGGAAGAACCGACAACGTCAAACACAAGATAGAGACCGGAGAAGAAAGACCCATTCGTCAAGCTCCAAGGAGGTTACCACTGGCGAAGCGTGAAGAAGCAGAACGCATCATGGAAAAAGACAATGTAATTGAGCCATCGAGCAGCCCATGGACATCACCGGTAGTGCTTGTGAAGAAGAAGGATGGATCCACACGATTCTGCGTAGACTATCGATTGCTCAACAACGTCACCAAAAAGAACAGCTATCCTCTGCCACGGATTGATGACATCCTGGACATCTTGCCCGGTTCAACCTTGGATCTAAAGAGTGGTTATTGGCAAGTGGAACTTTCACCCGAAGATTGAGAAAAGACGGCGTTTTCCCTTGGTATGGGTCTACACCTACAGTAATTCACGGTGATGCCGTTCGAGTTATGATTACATAACTCAGCGACATTCGAGAGGCTAATGGAGACGGTTCTGAAGGATCTGTCCCGGACAACGTGCATGGTATACCTGGATGACATAATCGTGGTGGGAAAAACGTTCGATGACCCCCTAACGAACCTGGAAGGAGTGTTGCAGCGGCTTCGCGGAGCTGGACTAAAGCTTAGTCTCAAGAAGTGTCGCCTGTTCCAGAAGGAAGTGAATTATCTAGGCCAAATTGTTAATGGGAATGGAATCGTCGTAGACCCAGTAAAGATTCAGGTCGTGAAGGACTGGCCAACTCCCAAGAATAAACACCAGGTAAGGATTTTCTAGGCCTATTAACTTACTATCGGCGCTATGTTCCCGCATTTGCGGACATCGCTAAGCCGTTGACAAAACTCACCGAAGGTCGTCCGTTTGAATGGGACCAATATTGCCAAATTAGTTTTGAACAACTAAAACAGTTCTTGATAAGTGCTTCTACTCTGAGTTACCCTCACCCAGAAGGCAAGTTCGTCGTGGACACCAACGCTAGCAACGTTGGTATCGGTGGCGTACTCTCCCAGATACAAGATGGGCAAGAGAAGGTGATCGGCTATTTCAGTAAAGTTCTGTCAAAGCCGGAGCGAAATTATTGCGTCACTAGAAGGTAATTGCTAGCAGTGGTCAAGACCGTAGAACATTTCTACAAGTACTTGTATGGCAGACATTTCCTCCTGAGGACGAATCATGCCGCTTTAAAATGGCTCCTCCGATTCAAGAATGCTGAAGGACAAGTCGCACGATGGATCGAACGACTTCAGGAATACGATTTTGAAATTCAGCATCGGGTAGGAACTAGTCATAGAAATGCCGATGCTTTGTCGAGAAGACTGGTGCTGAGGACTGTGAGCACTGTAGTCGTCTGGAGGAGAAAGTAGCCACGACTGCAAGGACGGCCGTTGTAGACGACAAATGGCAAGGTGAAGAATTGCGACGAGACCAGGAAGACGATCAGGATTTGAAATTGGTGCTGGAATGGAAAAGTAGCGAGGCAAGGCCTACTTGGGAAAAGATATTACCGTGTGGACCATCCGTGAAATCGTACTGGGCGCAGTGGGACTCCATAGTGCTGGATCATGGTCTTCTGAAACGAATCATCGAGAACCAGGAAGGCACGGAACAGAAGACACAGTTACTGATCCCCAATAGGGTGCCGGAAATTCTGAGGGAACTTCACGATGGAACTTCGGGAGGACATCTGGGAATCAAGAAGACTATGGAAAAGGTGCGCGAGCGATTCTACTGGGTGAACTGCAAGGAAGACGTAAAGGACTGGTGTAGGAAGTGCGTAGTCTGCGCAGCCAGTAACGGTCCCCACAGACGAGGCAAGGCCCCCATGAAACAGTATAACGTGGGAAGTCTTTTCGAAAGAGTTGTCATAGATGTAGCCGGCCCATTTCCACAAACGAATATTGGAAATAAGTACATCGTCGTGGTGATGGACTACTTTAGCAAGTGGGTTGAAGCATACGCCCTACCAAACCAAGAGGCAATGACTATTGCTGAAGCCCTTGTCCGCGAATGGATCAGTCGGTATGGCGCGCCCATGGAGCTCCATTCAGATCAAGGAAGGAACTTCGAATCGGCTTTGTTTAAGAACGTGTGTACTCTGCTCGGCGTCCGGAAAACTAGAACCACTGCACTTCACCCGCAGTCGAACAGAATGGTGGAAAGATTCAACAGAACCATCAACCGACATTTGTCCAAAGTCGTCTCCGATCATCAGAGAGACTGGGACACGCACATTCCTCTTTTTCTACTGGCATACCGTTCGTCCGTTCATGAGACAACAGGAGAGACACCAGCGAAAGTGGTATTTGGGCGAGAGGCAACTCTGCCCTGCGACCTGAAGTTCGGCGTGAAGCCCGGTGTGGTCCTTGCCGACGAAGACTACGTGAGCGGCCTACGCAGGAAAATGGACGACATTCACAATCAAGTGCGTCACAATATACAGACGGCCAGCGACCGAATGAAGGAGCATTATGACATCAATGCTCATAATGGGGGATACAAAACTGGAGCACTGGTTTGGCTTTACAATCTTCAAAGACGTCGAGGTCTGTCCCCAAAATTACAGACATCTTGGGAAGGTCCTTATAGAGCAGTCTTTCTCACGCGATAACGCCCCCTTGTGGGCACTAGAGGCCTATAGGGGGGCGGTAAAGGGCACAGAGAAAATTGGGGGAAACAAGATAAGACTCACATGGCAGGCTATAATTTAACTAAAGTTATTAAAGTAATGATTGCGATTGTGATTTTTAAAGATGTGGTAAAGTTAAAAATTTTAGGGGGCGCCAGAAAATAATTGATTCTCAAAGTGGGCGGTCGACTAAATTAATTTGAGAACCTATGTTATAGTGTGATGAAACGGGTCAACGATGTCATCTACCGCATCAAACAGATTCCGCATGGCAAACCCAAAGTTATCCACTTCAACCGAATGGCTCATTACAATGGTGAAGAAAATGAAGGAGCAGTACAAAGGACTCCAGTCTCCGAAGAGAACTTCGAAACCTTTATGTCTCATCACGCTGCCGGAAGTAAGGCACGATTCGGGGTGACCACAGAGAGGCAGCAAGACCTTTTTCAAGTGCCACCGGAGTACAGTCTGGTCCACTGTGTGGCAGAAGACCTAAGAATGTCCAAGGGGATAGCCCAGGTCTTCCGGAAGAAATTCGAGGAACTCCGAAGACAGCATCCCATGGTGGGCAAGAGCCTGCAGATCATCGATACGGAAGCAGATCAAAGACGACACGTCCACTACTTAGTCACAAAGAGGACATCAAGCGGTAAGCCCGACTATCGCAACATTTGGAAAGCTTTATGGAGCCTGAGGAGACAGCTGGTAGAAGGCAAGGAGACGAAATTAACCATTCCTAAGTTGGGCTGCGGACTAGATGGACTGGACTGGAGGGTCAACCGAAGCATGATAGAAGTCATCTTCAACGGAACAGGAATTGAAGTCCTAGTCTGCAGTCACCACCCACAGGCAGCTGTCGGCAGTAAGAAAACCGTGGACTGCTATATCTTCCAGACCGGAAGTTGTAAAAAGGGTCCAGCATGCCGATTTCGACATCCTCCTTCAAGGCTATCACGAAGAACGTTCCGAGACGAAAGCTTTTTTAAGAAGGGGCAGTGTAATGATTCGTCGACACCAGCCGGCGTCAGTCTGTCTGGCGTCACAGCCGACGCGCCTTAGACTAGAGGCTTCTGCAGACAGCCTAGAGAATGCCGGCGACAGAATAAATTAGACCAGACAGTCTGTCGAGTTCCAGAAAATACAAGAACAGCAGCTCCGGCTTATAAATGCACGCGGCCAGGAGTGGACCTCAGTTCGGAAGAATTCGGCGTTGGACAGTTTTGCATTAAAGTTCACGTTAGATTTCCGTTCGGCTGTTAAAATAAATTAGAGATAAGCTTGTAAATAAATGTTAGTGTTACAGTGTAAGTTTATAAATATATCAGTTTGCTTTTAAATAAATTAGTTTATTAACTATATCGTGTTTTGTTCTCAAAATAAAAATTAATCGAACACTTAACATCGTTACAATATCAATCAAAATTATTTCTTTCGTTACTGTTTAACCTATCAAAAGCCTTAACAATGGAATTAAATAATCATGTATTTAAGAATATTTTATACGACCAGTGGTGGTATTCTGCCGAAATGCAATGCGATTGCATGACGTCAAAATGAATGCAAAATGCAATCGCATGCAGTCTTCAACGGTATTCTGCCGCCAAAAGCGATTGCAAAGTTTTACCCCCACGCGCACCCTAAAATGCGATTGCTTTCCGGCGCCTGCAATTTTTGTCTCTTTTATTGCGTTGCGTAAGAAATCATGTGTTAGACAAAGAAAGTACAACATGTATTCCACACTTGTTAAATGCGCCATAAAATTCATGCCCATGTGTTCATATGTTTCAACAACAGCAATAGTTAAAACTTTAATTTCAGTTTTTTATCTTTCTCCCAAGTTTAAAACGATACAAAAACGACGTCTTCGTTCCTCCATTTCCAATTCTTGATATAGAGAAATTCGTACATGCAACTTGCTAATAAAATAAATTAAAATATACAAACGTCCATTTGCACCGCTTGTGGTTAAGTTCTAGTTAAAATTTAACCATAACTTTCTTTGCGCAGGTCAAATAATTAAGGATGAAGCCTTTTAATTTATATACATATCTAACTACTAATGAAACATAACTCAGGATTAGTTATTTAAAAAGTTCACAACGCAACAAGGTTTTTGTTTATGGAAATTTTTTTTTATAAAACATAGTAGGCGATGATAAAAATAAAAAAAACGTCTTTTGTTTGGCTCTCTTGTCAAAAGTTCACTTGTGACTTCGTTTTTTGACTATCCTCAGTTTATTGCTTAAAATGAGTGAAAAACGTGTTTGTAAGCACTCTAATAATAGTTTTTGTTATGTTTGTGGTTTATACATTGCTCCAAAACAAATAAGACATCCAATAGAAGTAAATACAAAATTCAGTGAGGCTTATTTTTTATATTTCGGTGTATCAATCGGTAATCAAGATAAACCATGGGCGCCCCATGTTACTTGCGGAACTTGCAGATCTACTTTAGAAGCATGGTATCGCGGCATGAAGAGAAAAATGCCCTTTGCATTTCCAAGAGTATGGAGAGAACCTAAAAACCACACAACCGATTGCTATTTTTGTATTGTAAATTTATCTATCTACAAAAAGCCACAAGATCGAAAAAAAATCATATATCCCGAACTTGAATCTACAAGTGCCCCGATTTACCCTAACGAACACTATACTGTTCCAATTTCACCATGTTTATCATCTAATACTAATGAAGAAGAGAGCTTTGGCGAAATAATGGAATCCGAAAAATCCGATAACGAGGAAACATATATGTCACCTCAGGAACGACATTTAATTACACAGGCTGATTTAAGTGATTTAGTTAGAGATTTAAATCATCCCATAGAAAAAGCCGAGCTACTTGGATCACGACTGAGTCAATGGAATTTGTTAGACCCATCCTGCCAAATTTCTTTTTATAGAAAAAGGCATAGAAGCATATCCTCATATTTTTCTGTGGAAGGAGATAAGTGCTTTTGCCATAATGTTGATGGTCTTTTTGAGGAAATTGGGTTAAACCATCGTACAGAAGAATGGCGTTTGTTTATAGACAGCTCTGTCAAAAGCCTTAAGGCCGTTTTGCTCCATAATGGCAATAACCTTCCGTCAATTCCTATTGGTTATTCGGCTCATTTAAAAGAAAATTATGAAAATGTAAAAACGTTGCTCGTTTCTCTAAATTATGACCGCCATCAATGGAATGTGTGTGGTGACTTTAAAATGTTGGGTTTTTTCTTAGGATTACAAAGTGGCTACACAAAATATTCCTGTTTTTTGTGTCTTTGGAATAGCAGAGCGGACGATCAGCATTACATAAAACGTGAATGGCCCGTCAGAACTGAATTAATTCCGGGGAAAGAAAACGTCCTACATCCACCTTTGGTGTCAAAAGAGAAAATTTTATTGCCCCCTTTGCATATAAAACTGGGACTTGCCAAACAATTTTTGAAGGTCCTGAATCCAACATCTGAAGTTTTTCTTTATATAAGAGACATGTTTCCGTCTGTGTCAATCGCAAAAGTGAAAGCTGGTATATTTACTGGCCCTCAAATAAGAAAAATGCTTCAATCTGTTGAACTAGAGGAAAAATTTAATGTACAAGAAAAAATGGCTTGGCAATCATTCCGCACAGTTGTACATGAATTCTTAGGTAACAGAAAGTCTGCCAATTACGTAGAAATCATAGACAATCTTCTACAACGTTATAAAGATATCGGATGCCGCATGTCATTAAAAGTGCATTTCTTACATTCACATTTAGATTTTTTTAAGGAAAATCTTGGAAATGTAAGTGAAGAACATGGTGAACGTTTTCACCAAGACATTAAAACGATGGAAAAACGTTACCAAGGACGATGGGATGCAGCTATGATGGGTGACTATATTTGGGGGTTATTAAGAGAAACGAATACTATTCATAAACGCAAAAACAGATCTGTTATGCACTTTTAGTTATATCCCCTTAAGAAAGTTACGTTAAAAATGTGTTTTTTTTTTCTAAATAATACCATAAATATTTGTTTATTATACAAAAATGTCCAATAAAAATCTCAAAATGTACTTAATCTTCATTTCACTGAATATTCTCTGAAATTGAAAAACGAGAAGGTATGTTCAGAAAAACCAGGATTTATCTATTTTTCACCGTTTTGCACATGATCAAATACAAAAATCACAATAAACAAAAAAAAAATTTTTTTGTTGCGTTGTGTTATAGGCGGTGCAAATGGCCGAAATACTCCTGTAATACTGTCGTATAAGAAAAACAGTTAAATGAACGAGTCGGATGCTGTTCTTACTCGTGAGATTATATGAAAAATAAAAAGAGATATATATCGAGTTATTTATCTTTACTGAGGTTAAATTAATGTTAAATACATATTATTGCATATAGGGGGAGTAGGGGCACTTTGAAACACGGGGCACTTTGATACCAGGGTTGTTTCACCAGTATCTAAATAGTCTACGAAATTCTGAGCATGTCTATCAAATAGTGCTATGAATGTGTTTCGCACTCTGTTGAGGTAGAATTTCGTAAACTATTTAGGTACTTTTGAATTACCCATGTATCAAAGTGCCCTCGTGTTTCAAAGTGCCCCTATTCCCCTTACATGAAGTTTGGCAACTTTTTAGAATTTAAATTATTGTTTGTGGTACTTATATAAATAAATATCTAAAATAAATATGGATAAACACAGTTTATGTGATACAGACGCAATTTTATGGAGGGAGATTGTTTAGTAAATAAACTACCAACAATAAAGAAGAACTAAATAGAATGTCCCTAAATTTCTACTATATTTTCTATTCTGTTAGTACAGAATATCACTAACAATCGCATTCTTCCGGAAATTTCCGAACGCTTTGCAATAGTACGGCAGAATAAGAAATTACTGAAACGTCTCAAACGTCTAACTGAATGACGTTGCGTGACGTAATGCGATTGCATTGCATTTCGGCAGAATACCACCACAGGACTTAAATACTTATCAAATTGATCTTTTACTTAAAACATATAAAACACATAAAACATATAAAACATATATCCTCAACCGTTAGTAATTGGTATATGGAAGCGTATAGCTAACTTTCTTCGTTAATGAGATATTACTATTATTAATTATAAAACTTACATCTGTATTTTCCGAAAATCTTAAACAAAGCCTAATATCTTAAAAACTATAGGACTTAGGTACTGGGAACCCTTATCAAACTTACCCTAAAATAATCTGATAAGCTCAAATTCATGATAAAACATAGGGTGTTCCATTTAAAATAACGAATTTACACATTGTACAGCCAAACTGAGACAGCCTGTATACTCGAAAATAATTTTAAATTATGCGAAGCTTGAAAGGATGATACTTTTGTATAAAACATTTTTCCATATATTTAATAGGAACGGCGTTAATGAAGAAACCCGTTTAAATGCCACACCCTGTATTTTGAACCTATAACAAAATACTTAAATACTTAAAATCTTTCTTGCAAACAGTATTTTATCAGTATTGTTTTTTCAAATTTAGTAGAATAATATCCGTTTTTAATTTTATAATATACAGTGTGTCACAATGTGTGTGAGTATGAGACATAGGGTTTTAGCAGGGGAAAACATAAATTGCACTATGTTATCTACCTTGAGTACATTTTTATGAAATTGTAGGTTATAACCGGAAAGATTATGGCCGTTAAGGTATAATTTTAGCATGTAAATTGCTATGGTCTGTATAACAAGCCTTCTGATAAGTAGTATTTTTAATTTCCAATTTGTGTTTGTAATTTATGGTGCGTGTAAATCAAATCGGATTTTTTTTCATTTAAAAGTGATTTTTTCCCGCCTTTAGTCAGTTAAATCGTCTTCTTCGCATAGATGGCGCTGAAAAATGTCATTCCTCTTCCATCACTAAGGATGAGTATCATATTCGAATAATTCGAATATTCGAATACATGTGCATTCTCTATTCGAATACGTTCAAATTTAATAATTCAAATCTTTCAGGGGATTATAACTCCCTTATTATTAGTATACCAGCTACCTATAACGAAACAAAACAATTTTTAATAAAGTAAAATGAAGATTTATTTTTTAGCAAGAACATTATAAGTATTGTTGATTAAGAGCTTGATAATTTTGAAAATTTAATATAGCGACCTGTTTCGAACAAATTATCTTCTTCAGGCTGCTATCATCAAAAATAATATATTAAAATTGAAAACTGCTATTATTGGAGAGAAGAAAGAATACAGAAATTTTTGACGTTAGTAGCCTGAAGAATATAAATTTATGGAAACCGATCGCTATATTACATTTTCAAAATTCGGAAGTACTTTTAGTACCATTTTAATTATTATAAATGTTCGAATTGTCTCGTTTCATGTTTTAAACAATGTACTAAGCTAAATATGTAGGAAATACTTTTTATATCTTAAAGTTTCCGGATTTAAATCATAACATTTCATAATTGACAATTACAGTACGTTTGTTTTGTTGTTTTGTTTTTTTTTCTTTATCTGAACATAGGAATATTTATATTGTATGTCTAGGGGATATAAAAAACTCATGGTATATCTGAAGAAATCTTTTTTGAACAGATGTTAATGCACCTTCTCGTTTTTCGTAATGGTCACCAATAAAATGCTCAGACAATCAACATACATTTTCTTCATTGAAACGACAAGCCGCCTGTAATCATTCGGTAATGTTTCACTACGCTTCTTGTGTTGTTTTTCTACCCTCGGTTAATTTAATATCATAATTTGCAAACCCTTTTGATTCAGACAAGTCGAAGTTTAATAATGAGCTACTTTCACTTTTTTTAAGCAAATGCTTAGTTTTATTCATAAAATGAGTTTTATTCATAATTATGAACCTTTTGCTCCAATCGAAGCAAATACTTTTACTTAGAGCTCCAATCGAAGCAAATACTTTTACTCAGAGCTCAAAGCAATTGCTTCAAAATATTATTCATGCATTTTGAAGCATTTGCTTCATAATTTTAAAGTAAAAGCATTTGCTACATTTTATTCATAACTTATAAGATCCCTTATTATATTTTTTGATGTTCCATTCACCCTGAAAATATCGGGAGACAAATTTGAATCAGCCTGTATATTTCATTGTAGCACTATGCGTCAGATATGCATTAAATTATTTATTTAACAAGTACAAACTCATTTAATTATCCTGTGAAATAAATTATAAGAAATAAAATTTAACAAAGTTATATTATTTCAAGTTATTTAATAATACAAAGAAGCTTAAATTAATAAAATCTTAACACGTATTTGAATTAGTTTAATTATCGTTTTCTGTTATCACCAAACAAATATTATTCAGTTTATTTTATTCATAAATTTCAATACTAGAACTGCAACCTTCTTGCCGCAAGTGTTAAATAAGTTGCAGTGAGGATAACTTTAAAGTTAAAAAAGATCACATTTTTATTGGTAGTTGTTTAGTAGCAAAAAATAAATGATCAGTCATTGAAATTGTTAAAAAATTTTCCGTTTTGCTAATGAAGTTTTATTCTGAATTAATTAATACAAGTCTACAGTTAACAGACAAATACAGGGTATCCCAAACCTGTGGAATAGTGCAAAAATGCCCTTTTATATACATTTTATAAAAAAAGACTTAATGAAAGTTGTGTAGGCTTCCATTCAGCATAATTTAAAATTATTTCCAACCATACTGGGTTGTTCATTTAAAAGTTATAGACTTAATTTATGATTTTTTTAAATGGAACGCTTTATATTTTATAATATAATACTCATGACTGAAATTGTTTAGCGAAGAATTTTATTTTGCATTTTTGTTTTAGTCGCTAAAGCAATAACGAATGAATTGTTCATTTGGGCAAAAATAAAGTGTCAGAATGAACCTTGAATGATATAGCAGATAAAATATTCCTGAAATGAATTAAAATATTTTACAGCGGATTTCTGTTGATTACCGAGAAATGTTAATTACTCGCTAGTTATTAATCATAAATCATAACCCAATAAAATGGAATATTGCAAAGCTCGTAGAAAGGGCTATCCATACATTTCATAATACACAGGATGTTCCACTTGACAAAGTTGACTAATTTTACAAAACGTAAACAGCAATATGGCTCGATTTTTAAAAATATTGAATATTTTAAACTTACGGAGGTGCAGAAACATTTTGGTCCGAAATTGAACATCGTATCATTAAAAATCACAATCGCAGTCGATCGAATAGGACCCAATTTTTGCATATATATATATATATATACAGTGACTTTCATAAAGTTCCTAACAAATGGGAAAAATTTTTATTATTGACTTTTGCTAAAAAAACTTACTACAGTTGGTTCGTGCATCAATCAAAATAAAAAACAACATAATTCCATCTAACCAGTCATTTAAAATATGGCTGAAATTTTGAAAAATAGAAATTCGCGAAAATGAAAAATTGCGATAATTCAAAAGTTATTAATCTTTTCCTACTAGAAACAATGCACTCAGATAAAATTAAGTGTAATCAACAACCTACAGCGTCTAAATACAATATTTTGCTAAAATTTTGACCAAAAATCAAATTTTTTAGAATTTCATTTTACGTGGTTTTAAAATTAAAATACTGCTTTAAATCCTTCAAAAACAAATATCATCTCTTTCTTTGATCTGTGTTTACTAAGATAAATACTACTAATATGAAAGTACTACTTCAAATCGGACGCCTTTTACAAAAAATAAAAATTTCGCTATTAAAATCACGTCTTTGTTACATTGCGTTTTTAACAAATAAGAATAAATTGTTTCCGTTTCTTTCTTGCGTAATAGAAAGGCAAGATGTAAGTATGCTCTTTGTACAAAAAATGTCATTTACAGCATATTAAATGCATACTTCTGGTATTTTGAAAAATATTGTGAATTTTCAGCGATAATCCGTAAAATAATATTAGCCGTGAAATTAACGTCAAGCGAAAACATCAGTTGGTTCGTTGATATTTCTTGTTGAGTCAACTTTGTCTTTAACGGAACATGTATAAAGATTAACTTTGCTATGAACAAGAAATATCAACGAACCAACTGATGTTTTCGCTTGTTGACGTTAAGTTCACGTCATGGCTAACACTATTTTACGAGTTTTCGCTTAAAATGTACAATACTTTTCAAAAGGCCAGAAATATGCTTTTAATATGCTGTAAAGAACATTTTTTCTATAAAAAGAGCATATTTACATCTTAGCTTTCTATTATGCAAAAAATAAATTAAAACAATTTATTTTTATTTGTTAAAAACGCAATGTAACAAAAACGTGTTTTTTAAAGCGAAATTTCTATTTTTTGTAAAAAGCGTCCTATCTAAAGTAATATTTTCAGATTAGTGATATTTATCTTAGTATACATAGATCAAGGAACGAGATTATATTTGTTTTTGAAGGATTCAAAACAGCATTTTAATTTTAGGCTGTAGGTTGTTCGTTACACTTAATTTTATCTGAGTACATCGATTCTAGAACAAAAAGATCGATAACTTTTGAATTATCGCAATTTTTCATTTCCGAGACTTTCTATTTTTCAAGTTTTCAGCCACACTTTAAACGAGTGGTTGGATGGCATTGTGTTGTCTTTCATTTTGATTGGTGCACGAACTAATTGTACTAAAATTTTTTCACAAAAAACAATAATAAAAATTTTCCCCATTTGTTACGAACTTTATGAAAGTCACTGTATATAGGCTATACATTCCTGACGGATTTGTAGCCGCTCAAAGATGAGCTCTTCTGACCTTGAATTACTTTTAGCGGGTGGTAGGTCACTCCTCTCCACTTTTTTCTTTCTATCTTTCTATAAAATTTTGTGCTTCTTTGCTTCTTCTGTTATCTTCTTACATTCCTTCCTGTTTATTATCTTCTTTCTCCATTCTACAATTTCCATTCTTTTAATGTCCCTAATAACCTGGTCTTCCCATCTCATTTTCGGCCTCCCCGTTGGTCTATCTTCAAGTGGTTTCCATTTTGTTATTTTCTTTATTATGGTATTTTCTTCTCTTCTATATATGTGACCGTACCAACCTATTCTCAATTTTTGCATGAAACTAAAAATAATTCGGTAAATACTCAAAATAGGTTAATATATTACATCATTTTTATCAGTTCTTCAAGAGTTAATTAAAACTTGGAATACCCTGTACAAACGCACTCATTCAGTACAAACAAGACTCAATTCAGTAAATCGAGTCAGGACATCATTTACCCAGAAATTATTTTAGCATATCCGGAAAAATTCCATGTATTATATGTAGTTATTGTGGGGAAAATAAACACATCTTTCCCGAGCATCATTTCCACCTGGTTATTATTCCTGCATTAGTGCCATTTGCGCTACTACCAGAATTTTAATGGCCACATCCGCGTAACGCTAATGGAAAATCAAACCATAAACGTTAAAACTGAGTTGACAGTACGTTAATTTTGAAATCCTCTTGAAAATTTATCAAGCATTAGCTGGATGATATGATTCGGTTCGCTGAATTTTTAGTGCATGCGGAACACAAGAATTTGTAATAAAAATTTAAGCTAGTTTCATAAGCATCACTGAAAATAAACTGAATATCAAACATAGATAATAAATAAAGTAGATAAAATAGATAGTAAATAAAGAAAAAGAAATAATTTGATTCTATTTTAATTGTATCTTTTAGAAATCTACTTTTGCAGTAATCAGGTATTTGTTACGTAATATTACAGAATAGATATTAAATCAAATTAAGGTAACAATATAAACAATACGTTAAAACCTTCTAGATATCTAAAACAATTCGTTTTGCAATTTTTTTTTTTGTAAAGAATGTAACTTGAAAGTAACTTGTAATTAAATCCAGACGTTAAATTCACCAAGATTTATCATTTTGCCAAGGATTAATGATTAATCTCGTTAGCTTTGTAAAAGGATGCATATAGATTTTGTGGATTCAGAAAAAGCAATTAAAATGTAAAACTGCCCCTCGACCTAAGGTTTTCCAGAATCACATTGTTTATTTAACGTATCTAAATTTGAGAAAGAAATTGTTAACGTACGGACAAAATTAACTGTTCTGCTGAACGATTATTTCATTTCAACTGCGAATTTTCTGAAATAAGAAATTTTATGTGACCCTTGGGAGATGATGCCGAAGGTGGTTAGAGAAGGCGTCTCCCACAGGAGTACAAGGGCAAACAATTCAAGCGATTTCTTTTGTTTCTTGTCCTCCAGAATTTTGCAGAATGCCTTTTGATGAAGTGTAAATAAAGATTTTAAAAATTTTCAGTATATCACAACATATCTTATTTTCAGAAATTGTATGTAAATTTTATTATTTTTTTATTCTGCGTCGTTTATTTTGTTTCAGTTGTAATATACAGGTCTCTCATGAATTTCATGTTTACATTTCAAAGAAATAATGACAATTATTTTAATTAATTAAAGAAGACAAAAAATATAAGATGAATAAAATTTGTACGGTAAGAATAAATTTACTCCTATTCTCTTTTATTGAGGAACGTATTTTACAGCTCTTCAGTTCAGAGGATTACTTATTCCGTTAAGTATATAACCCTATTC
Organism: Dorcus hopei; assembly: GCA_033060865.1. Taxonomy (NCBI): domain Eukaryota; kingdom Metazoa; phylum Arthropoda; class Insecta; order Coleoptera; family Lucanidae; genus Dorcus; species Dorcus hopei. Next base: position 32,546,121 of record CM065421.1, on the reverse strand, counting down.
TCAAATGCTTCCCTTTGAGGAACCACTAATGTTCATTGAATTCAATCGTATTGATGAAATAAATTTGATATCCAAAGTAAAATTGAAGCTTTATGAATATCTAGATTACATAGACTCATGAATGCGTTTATTAAGTTTGCCCTTTGTGAAGCAAAATAGCAGTCAGGCTTACAACCCTTACAAGCTTTGTTCAAGTTTCACTTTACCTGTTGCACGCAATAGGTATCGTGAATATTCGTAGCTAATATTCGTCCAATAAATAGCGTCGTTCGAGAGGTAAAATATTTAGAATAAAAAGCGTTTTTTTCTTAACGCTTAATCAGAATCTTTTACGTTCTAATTTGCCTTTGGTGTGCTGCGAAAGTAAAAGTGTATATAAAACTGCACTCAACGGTTTTTCAATTTCCACTCTGAGGGTCAATTCCTCAGGGCACTTCAAGGTATTCGAAAGCAGTTTCGTTTATTTCTTTATAAGCAAAACTTAACTTTCTTTGAAAAACATTCATTACATTTATTTTTACATACAGTGTGAGTATAAAGTTTGGAATAATAAGTAAATCCCGAATTTTAGGCGCTTAAAAAGACTGAAATTGGCAGGCAAATAGGCAGTTAATGTCTAAGAAATAGGTACAGTTTTAGGCAGCCAAAAAAAATTGGGCGCTTAATAATTTCTCCTTTTCCGTCGTTTTATAATGAAAAATAATATATATCAATGCTTATTTTAGTTACATGGTCATTTATTAAGAAGTCGGAGGGAGATTTTTCTAAGCTTATGGAACTGTACTTAAACGTTTCGCTAAATTGTTTTAATATTGAAAGCGATGATTACATGTCTAATTTCAAATAAAAAACCACATGACCGGCTTCTCGGATTTTGCAGCAGGGTTTGCGCGCGGGGGGGTCAAGAATTAGGACGCCGCGTTTTCCTTACAGCGGACCACCCTCGGGTGGTTGTAAATCTGTCAAAGTACTTTATCTGGTATTTCGGAGCTCATGTACAAATCCAGCCATACAGTAATCGCAGGCACCAGGCCGAATCAGGGGGGTAGGCCGGACGTCATAAACAAATCTATTCGACGTTTGGATGTGTTTTCGTAGGAGCTGTATACAGTCCGTAGCGTCGTAATTACTTGTGCGGGTACGATAATATAACAGTCGGATCAGGTTGCTCGGGTTGAAGTGTTGTTTGTCTGGCCCTGTTCTCAGGCCAGCACGGAAATACATAGCAGACATCGCGAGACAGAGGCATTCCGTATGACAGTTTGAAGTTCATAATTTTTATTTGTTTGCGGGGAAAATGCAGTCAAGGCTTGTGCTAGAATTCAAAGCAACGGTTACCATTGGTCGAAGGGATTTCAGAATCTTGCTGCGAGTCCGAGGGGGCTTTTTTGATTGTTTGCGTGTTAAGCGGAAAACGCGAAAGAAGGGCAGATAACATTCAAGCTCTAGCGAGAACGGTCGAGTTCAATTCTAACTTGTCTTGATGGTGTTCATCCTTAGGCGCTTGTAGTTTTTTGTTCAAATTTTTATTTTTATTTTGTTTGTTGCTTGTTAAACCAATTAATCCGGTCCGGTTTAAATTTAGTGATAAGAAAGGCAATTAAAACCATACACGTGGGCGCCGCGACGCGAGTGTTTCTTAAATCCAGTGTAGAGTGCGAGTGAACGGATTATACGCTCGGGGTAATTAACATTTATTTCAACGCACCTTTGGTGGTAATAACTGCGCAGAGATAATTTGTTTGGCATTAATCAGACTAAAGAGTCAGTACGTTTCATAGTGACATTACATTGAGATAAATTTAATCAACTATTTTTAGTTACTTTACAGCGAGTATTAAAGCGCACTAGCGACTTTCATCTTAAAAAAATTGATGGGTCAGTGTTTCGTAATTAGTAGGCAAATTCTGTAATTTAATCAATCAACGACAGTTTACTATTTCCTACATCTAACTGGGCTTTCAATACAGTGTACTTTAGAAATCATTCTACCCTTGGGAATTCTTTCAGTCAAATTAGAAACCAAACAATTTGAACTACATTCCTGGCCATTTTCTTGACAAAGTTTTTCACACCCTGTATATGTGGGAGGGTCAAACTGTGGTCTTTGCCGAGAGATTTGTCGATTAATTAGAAGCGATTGGCTAGAGACTGTTAAACGCCATAACCACACATAGTGGAGAGCGAAAATAGTCAACTAATGCCTTGCGCTATTAAAATTAATTAGCTAGGTTAGCCGACGAAAGAGCGATATACAGAGGGTCCTCAATACGAAGGCAAAGGGTTCAAGCACCGCTCTCAAAAAAAGCATTAATTCGCTCAGGTGACGGAGTAGAAGATAGTTTTGGCTCACTACATGCACCTATTAATCAGGTTAGCTAGAGATAGAGATTTGTATCACATACTTCGCCCAATACATCTGATCAATTCATTAACTGACTCCATTAATTAAGTACACTGTAGTCCCATTGAGACACTTTGTGCGTTGGTTTATTAAGTCGAGCAAGGGTGTGTTCCGTTTCACGCATACGTTACTTGCACTGCATTCAATTCTATGCATTTGTAAAAGCGTTTCGTTTTAAATTCGCCGTTGATGCGTCAAATGAATCGGAACGCTTAATATAAATTTTTGTTAAAGGAGGATGAAAATATATTTCCATCAGTGATTAAAATGTTCACACTACTTGTAAAGTAGTATTAAATATATCCATTTGAATTTAAAATTTAAAAAAGACTAACTCTGATTTAGTTTTACTGGTGTTTCAGCATCTACTTGGATTTAAAATTGTAATCTTCCGTCTGTTAAGACAATTTGCAAGAAATCCATTTCAATTACAAAAAGAACTTGCTTCTATTTGCTTAAAAACACCAATTAGTTACTTTAACCTCCCACGATACAACAAACGCATCAAGTGCACTTCATCTTGACATGAGGCGTTTGATGCATTTAAGACAGGGACTTCATTTGCATTGGTACGTCAGTGTAATGCGCACTACAAATGTTTTACGGAACGATTTTTATACGCATTAAACACATCTTAAAAAAATTGATGAAGCCGCGTTGCTCACTTGTCCAACGGTTCATTATGAACATAGATAATACATAAATAGATGGGACACTCAATAGAAAGTTTGAGTACCTTGTAAAGCGGCCTCTACAATTAGGGGAAAAAGTAACCGTAGTTCCAAACCCAAATATAACCTTTGATATTTCAATATTTAATTTTCATTTATCATTTATCAACACTAAATAAATATAATCATACGTTAAAAATAAATATTGTTATGATTTTACCATGTGTAACCATAGCAATATTTACTTTTAGTCGATGATTACATGTATTTAGTGTTGGTGAAACCCAGCAATAACTTGTAAAACCGAAAATAAAACACAGTTTCATAAAACAAATTATATTTAAGTACATTTAAAATAAGTACAGTGCATTATAATACATACAACCACTACAGAATTAACATCAGAGTAATATACGAAATTATAATTTTTATGTAGTCTACAATTGGACCGTATAATTCCAAAAGGACAAACAGACCAGTAAAATTCACGATCATTCTATTGTATGTTCTACACTAAAACTACAAACTGTGATTTCTCAAAATATGGTTCATTAGTCTGTTCGTCGTTTTGAAATAACAAGGTCGACTTAATAGTCTGTTTAGTTTTAATAAAAATAAAAAATGCTCATCAGTTCATCATCTAAATGTGAAAATGCTCAGGTTAACAATTGTGAGAGAATCAGCTGTTGGTACATCACATTTCAACATTCAAATCGATTTATGCTAATAAAAGATTCTGACCTTTGTTTTCAAATTTTCATATCAAATTATAACCTCCACAATCAAACAGCTAGTGTTCAAACAAAACAAAAAATTACTACGGACTAAAGAATGTCGACAGCACTGACCATAAACTAAATGCAGGGCAACGAATCCAAAAATATTCTCACCTTCTGGAACAGGTATAGTCTTACCTTCTGGAACAGGTATACTCTTACCTTCCGGAACAGGTTCATCTAATTGCTGGTTCTCGTCATTTATCGTTTCTATTTGCAGGGGCTCTAAATAACATAACTGAAATTAATAATAATGGTTATCTACCAAAATTTAAGACAGATTACTACCTGGTAAATGTTCAGTGAGAACAGCTGTATGAAGTAAAATATTATTTCTGCCGAAACAGTTTTCCATAAAATGTTTAAATGATAAAACTTTAAAAATAAACGATAACTTTAAAATAACACAAACCACAACAACACCATGCCACAAAGAGCATAATCGCATAACGCGATCATAACGCTTGTAACTTGCGTTCGATTGGTTGGACAGGTCGGTGGCGTTACGGATGTAAGGCGCCAAATTTAAATTTATGCACTGCTGCGACCTCTACAATTAGGGGAAAGACTACTACCTCATTTTGCTAGGTACCAAGTTCTCCAATATAAGTGTCCACCCCGTGATTATGAACTGAACGGTAGGCTGTGCTGATGGTGAGGGGATAACGACATTCGTACCTACTACCAACTTACGAGCTCTAATCTAAAGTTCACTTCAAATCATCCCGTTTCATTTCCGGACCCTGTATAAACACGCTTTAAATAGAGGCCATAAATCGGCGTTTAAGTCGAGAAATCTAGACAGTATATGTATAAGATGGTTTCCCACCTCATATAGGGTAGTCCGAAGGCTCAGCAACAGAGGACACCTTTATAGCTTTCTCTATTATGGCTTTTCTATTTTTCTATGGGGCTCTAGGCGAAGGTCGTCTTTTCGTACACTATCATATCACCTTCCAATATTTAAATTGGAATCCTCACTCGCAAAAAGGGGCGACGATAAAGTTAAAGAAGAAGCAAAAATGACAATTTTTAAATGTGAATAAAGCTATAAAAATAAAATAATAAGGGGGTCACTTCTGTTCACGAATGTTACATTAATATAAATATGAAAGTGGGGAAACGCAACCGTTCGTGAAAGTGAACATGGACACAGTGAATATTAATTACTTTTTTGAATCTTCTCTCTCTGCGGAACCGTATTGTTTACATTTTCAAGATCCGAACCGCTTTCCTAATTTGCATCTGCGAGGTAGCGGCATCTGTGCGAATCCACCTTTTGGTCCTGCTTATTTTGGTCACTGGAGTGACTTAAGTTGCATGCCCTTAAGGGATGGCGAAGCATTTTTGAACTGGCTCCGCTATACCTAGCGTAGGTGAGATTTTCACGTGCTCAAGGCCTTTATCGCTTGGCTTTTTTACTTTAAGATATTTTAATGGCTACTTTTCGTAAGAAGAGTCAGTATTTTGACTAAAGTTTCTCGTTTAGACCCCTTATCGACTGAGATTGTTTATACAGGCTATTTTTTAAGTTAATGCAAATAATGAAACGATTGAAAGTTGACATTAAAAGTGATAGAATGAAGCAGTGTTTGTATAACAATTGATTAATAAATATTAGAGATAATAAATGTTTTCGGCGAACGATGAAACAGTTTGAAAGTATCTGGTTTATTTTTATTACGTAATTACGTAATCGCAGAAGTATCTGTTAAAGTGGGTCAGTTACTCAGTTCTCAACCGCACTTCGTCGCAGATAACAGCGTTGAAAACATGGCCGAATTTTCCATTAGTGTTATTGTGGACATGATTTTAATTTACGGCGAATGTGGTCAAAATGTGTTGACTGCATGACGTTTGTATGCACAGCCAGCGTAACCGAGATCGCCCTTTACAAAATAGCAAATCCATTATTTCAGTTGTACCTACAGTTTGTTGTTTGGCAAATTATTCGTGAGTAACAATCAATAGACCCAGTAAGTATGAAAATGATGCCACAAAAATGTTGACCCTTTTCATATGAAAATTTTTGAGATAATTTATAATGAAAGCTGAAAGCAGTGTTTTAATTTCAACGTTCCTAAATGCATTTTAACTAAAAAATAAGTAAATCTAGGATATAAAACATCATAAAGGAATAATATTATTTCAAAGTATATATTCAAGATGTCTGCCACCAATTTCTTAGCAATATGCTAGTCAAGTTGCAGAACATTGGGAATAGTTTCGGGTTGTATCGCTAAAATTGTTGTGCTAATTCGATCTTTCAATTGTTCTAAATTATTGGGCTTCTCTTTGTACACCTGACTTTTAACAAATTCCCGAAGGAGAGAAGAAGAGATCTGGCAGGCCATACCACTAGATCTCGTCTTCCAATTCACCGATTGGGAAACACATTGTTTAAGTATTTTCGCACGGGTCTTGCTCTTGGTGGTGCTCCATCTTGCTGTTACCACAATGCATCGGTGTCACTTTCGTTTCTTCAGATGCTTGACTACAGATTTTGACAACCTTCGAGATCGGCAATAACAGCACAACTGGACTTAAATGAATTTTCTTGCAAATCCAATATAACAAATTTGGGAGGGTGTCTTCATCTGTTACAGGATGCCCACTCTTTGGTAAATCCTTAACATGACCAAATTCCTGAAATTTTTGTTGTACTTTACTGAGAGTTGCTTGAGAAAAAGGTGCTGTTTCTGAGTGATTGTTTGCTACCTACCTGAGTAGATAAGTAGAAGTTTAACACCGGAGCGAAATTAAACCAGTGTCACCGGTAGCTTCAGTGGAACGGGATGGGTTCTCAGACCATAACGCGAAGGCCAATCCAAAAATAGGCGCCACTTAATTTTTTTGAAAGGAAATCGCTTAAAAATTGAGAAAAACACGGTACGTCCAAAGCATGAAACAATTTTATTAAAAGTCTAATCACAAATAATCAAACAAATCAAAAGGTGAACAACACAACTAACGTAAGCGGTAATCCCTAATCATTCGGATCCGAAATCAATACAAAGTTAAATAAATTATCAAAAAAAATGATAATTCGCTTATCCTAACACCGAAGAACTCGTTCGATGAATTACGTTTTGTAAGCGCAACGCAAGGTAACAGGTGAATTCCCCCAAAATGGAGTTTATTTCGCGCGGTTACGCAAAATTACGTGCACAAACGCGGCTACATCAGAACCACCGTAAAGCAAAATTAAATAAACATAAGTGTCCGACCTGACTACGCAGCGTTCTTACGTCCGTCGATGACGATGGAGGCGGCAGGCTACGGGACACTTCCGTGGACGATCAGCTTCCTCGGTGTTTGTGCCAATTGGTGCGTGCACTGGTAATCGCGAGTCGCGATTATGCTACGAATGGTGTCACAAACGTAGCAAAGAGACAGGAAGAGAAAACCAAGAGCAAAAGCCTATAAGCGGAAAATGAGCGAACATAAGGGCCAGTTCGAGAGAAACAGCACGCAAAACTTACCTAGTCGAGTAGGGCTAGGCTGACAAAAACCGCGGAGAAGGCGGCTTTTTCGCCCCCCGAGTGAACCAGTCAAATTCGGCGCACAGCCGTACGAATCTACTTTCACTCCCCCAGGTGAAGTGGAACAAGTTAACACGGAGCTTCCCACGAAGACAACATGCGGTTCACGGGACGAACAGAAAATTAATGAACTGTGACGCTTCCCTCGGTCGGTGGAAAAGGAAAAAAGAACAAACGTGAGAGAAATATTCAAACGTACCAATGGCCGATTTTCGTGGCATCAACGCAACCCAATCACGACAAAGGCCAAGGGTCATGTCAGCAAGCGTAGTAATTCCGGAAAGATGACAAAAAGAAACCGACCAACTGTCGCCTCCCGCACCTTAAAGTAGTACACATTAAATTGGCACATAATCGCCTCATAAAAAAAATAATTTCAATCTTAGGAAAGGGTTGGACTAATTTTAAGTAGAGATCTTACTCTTTGAATCTGAAACTATTATCGAGATGAATGTTAAATGACTTAATTAAGAGAAAATTCGGGTGAAGCAAATCGTAAATTCCGGAGCACAGCGTGAGAAACAGATCAGGGTGTGCTAAAAATAGATCGCAGCGTTAAAATGTGTACTATACAGGGTGTGTTTATACACAGGCGGAAAATAAACTGTAACATGTTGTTAAAAAAGTGACGTACTTCCTCTTGCATCCTTGTATTCTTTCTCGTTCGATTTCTAATCTCCATCGCCTGATGTGGCAATGAAAATTCGCCGAACAGTGAATTCAGCTTAAAGGATTAAAATTTGAAATAATTCTATTCCTTTACGATGTTTTATATCCTAAATTTATTTATTAAGGTGCATTTTAGAACTTTGAAATTAAAACTCTGCTTTTCAGTTTTCATTATTAATTTTCTCAAAAATTTTCTTATGAAAGGGGTCAAAGTTTCTATAGCTTCGTTTTGATAATCAAGGGAGCTATTGAAATATCAGCTTAAACTTGAGGTTGTCATTAAAAAAAGTCAGTGACATCATCACTTTAGCTGTAGCACCCTATATATTCAGGTGCAATGCTAAAGAACGCAAAATTTAAATCAAAATTTGACTTGTTTTTGGAATTTTCTTAAAAACCTATAAGTTAGATTTTATAATGATTATTCCAAACTTTACACTCACATTGTATGCAAAGATGTAACTTATAGGAGACTGTGGTTTTAATAAATTAAATTAAAAAAAAATAATGTTTCGGTCCACAATATTATTACTCAAAAGAAATAAATTATTTGTAAAATTAATACCATCTTATTAATTAAATTAATTTCGCTATCTCATATATAGATAATAGTGTTTTCAATAATTAAAGGGAAAGACATATTTTTAACGATCTTGGCGTTCTACTGCTATTATTTTGACCGCATATGTACTTACGTAAAAATAATATTATGGTTCGACACATTTAAATTTTTAATTTCACATTTATTTTTAAAAAATGCCAATATTGAGATAATTTGTTTAATGATATTTTATTTTCATTTTATTATATCGAAATCAGTTTTGTCTGATTTAACCGTTTCAACAATTCCACTAGTTTTGCCTTTAAGAAATCAGAATGTAATATTGTAAAGGCTAGTTTTAAATTTTGTGGCTATTAATTGTACTCCTGTATTTAATGGAAAAAATAATATAATTTAAAATTATTAAAAAATCAATTTAGCTTTAAATTTCCTCCTTTCATTATTTCCTGACATTTTGTTGTTTACCAATTAATCTTGATAATACTTTAAAATTATATGGCGAAAAGTCTTGAATTTTGTTACGGCAATTTTTCGATTTTATCAAGTAATTTAATCATCATCAGTAAATTCCTACAGGGATAGGCTTTCGGCAGTTTATCGTGCGTCGGGACGCGATTCATCTCTGACGAAACGCTCACGTCTCTACCAAAGATATCTTCCACCTGCCACACGCAGTTTACGCGCCATTCAGATTAATTATTATGATTTATCACAAGGCACGGTGCTCTAATCGGAATAATGAGATTAAATACGGAGCTCCTAGAGAAATGTAGCGCTCTTGAGAATTGAGGCTGTGGGTACAACAAGATGCAGCAAATCCGAGTTTTCTTCAAATTTGCATTATGAAGTTTTAAGCTAGTATATTTATACTTATTGCTAATATTTTCGTAGCACAAAATAAGAAGAAAACATTTAAACTTCACAAGTTCCTCTTAATAACTGCAGATTACTTACTTACTTGCCTTGCTTCACTTCGGAATATTAAGTTATGAAATGTAAAGAGGTGTTTCTAAGGATTTTTATTTTAATTTTTTTTAATTTATTTTAAAAAAAACAGTTCAAAAGTAACTTTATTTTACTTTATTTGGTAGTTATTTAAATTTTTTTTGGTTACTTAGAGTCGATGGTTTTTGAACTCTTTGATTTCTGTTTTTCATTTAATTTTTCTGAAGACTCTTTACATTTTTTTCCACTATACATATATTGTCTCTTTTGGGACATCTGTATATAATAGTCAACGGGAATCGTAACTCAACAAAGTGATCCCGTTAATAATTAAACCATTTTCAAAATACAGAGTGCTAAATTTTTGTTTTTCAAATAATTTCAGAAAAGACAATATTTATTTTTTAGTTTCAGTTAACTAAACAATAAATGTTTTTTTGGTGGCAACTGCTACCCACCTTTTAGTATCTACCTAATTGACCCTGTATGAGTTGCGATCGCTGGAGAAACCCGTCGGTGTTGAAGAAAACCTACCTGGAATTATGCCCAGCTCAGTGGAGACGGGATGGGTTAAAATTTATTGTCGATAGCTCGATACCTGGATGTAAAAAAAGGGGCACCACCTAGTGAATATAAGTTCCAAGTAGTATGGTGAAAAACGTGGCATCGCTAGGACTGCACACGTAGTTAAAAGCGTTCGATATTCCCTCAGATTTAGTGTTTGTCAGACACCCTGTATATAACACAACTATCGGTCACCCTGTATATTGACAATAAATAAGAATACGAAAAACGGTGATGCAGTGTTTATTAATACGCAACAAAATTGTGGCCCAATAAAACGAGCGAAACGCTCAGCATTCGATTACAGGGGCGGCCTTAACAATATGCCCGAAAATAAGTTTGTTACGTTAAATAATTTAGAAATTACAAGGCGTCAATTAACGCGAAATCACCGGCGAGCATACCCTGTACGCAATTACAAGTACGAAACTTTATAAAAACATGAAACTAAACGCAGGTTCTTAAGGAACCAAAGCCTTCGGTGTCACGAGGCATCGAAAGTACCCAATAATTGATTTAAAGACACGTAACAATAAAGCAACGAGGATTAGTACAATACCACACTCGAATCTCACCAATTCTACGTTACGTTCGGTCTGCAGGGGCCTGCAGCACACGACACTGGCTCGACCCAGATCAGCAGCTCCTTCAGGGGTTCCGGAGCGACGAACGACGGTATTACAGTAGAAGAGGCTCTCGGATACGTTGAATATTAACGCCAAAATTCGTTCGGAGAAATTCAAACGGTTACGTCAAGATTGCGAAGAAGTAACGCAGATTTTCCAAAGTTTAACTCTCATGTAGTTGCTAACGGAAAAAACACGAAAGTAAGTAAAAGAGAACAACGAAATTGAAACTGAACCAAAAAGACTTACCCCTTTTAGTTTAAGAACCCAGAGCGATAAGAAACTACGACGCGTCGGTTCGAGTACGTGGTATTGTCACGAAGATTACTTTTTAAGGGGACACCGGTATATAATTTATTGTAATTATTGCGCGGGGCACTTTGCTGAGTTGACTAAATCGATGGGCGATCGACCGGTGTTCGATCGCGGAATTAATTAGCGACGTGGGGTCAACTGAGGAAGGTGTCCCTGGCCGGTTCCTGAGGTATGCCTAATAAAGTGTTGGGAAAGAAGACGGTGTTTTCCTGAAGTCCATTCGGCTCCCCCGAGTAAGGCTAACACGGTAAGTTCACCCCCTCTTTTACTGGACCGGCTCTTCAGTCCGGACAACTAAGTCGGCGCCTAATACCGCTGAGCTACCCCTCACCTTTTTAAAGGCATCGCCACTACCCCCTGGAGTGAGCGTTACAGTATTTTCAGTCCCAATTCATTATCTGCTATAAAAGCACTGCAGAAGTCGTTCACGAACGATAAGATCCTCAAAAACCTTTGGGTGGCCAGGCTCAAACACAAATTCCAAAATTAGTTCCACCGAAATGGCTCCCAAACGCTCGTGAAGTGCAAGTGCTTTCTCGTACAACACCGAACTCGGCCAAGCAGGAAATCAAGGACACGCCTCTTCCGCTCCGAATTCTAGAAAAATCTTCAGTGTCCCCAACTGTCGTGGAAAGCGAAATAAAAACAAAATCTTAGAGTTTGTAAGCAGATAGAGCGATCACTGAAGCCAAAGTAGAAACAAAAGATTACGAAATCGGTAACGCAAAAACGAAACGTAACACAACTCGGCAGCAGCTGCTAGAGAAAATGCGTTAACATTTCCAAATCAGCGATTATTATCAGTTTTCTAACGAGTAGGTACAGGGTTAACCACCTACAAGGAAGTTTCCTGAAACCGTCAACTGAGCGTCCAGTTCAACGAGCACTAAACAACGAAGAGAACATAATGCAAGAAATTAATAATAAACCTAGCACCTCTGTTCATCGTACGAGAGGAGTAGATTTGACCTGAACTTTGTTATGCAACGAAACAATAATAACACAAAGTTAATGAAACAAATTTTATTTTTGAAAATAATGCCCTTTCTTTAATATAAACTTATTTCAAAGATGAGGCAACTTGCAAATACCGACAGAGAAAAATTCTTTTTGTAGCATCGTTTTGATAGTCACTGTCATTAAAAGAAATGTCAGTGACGTCATCACTCTTACCTGTACTATCGTATCATAAAAAACTAGGACAAGATTTTTTAAGCCGTGTAAAACTGCTACCGATCACAAATTTAAAATTATTTGAAATTGTCAATCATTTCTACAGTAAATATTGTTTTAAAAGCTAGGATAGCTGTTTGCATAGAAAAGGGTGTCACAGTTACACAAATTGCCCAGAATTTCAGCGTTAACAAAAACACAGTTACTGACTTGACAGCAAAGTAAGATTCAATATAATAAAATAATGGAAATGCATGGCTACTGGATTGAAAAGTTGTCCTAATTTTTTATGATATCGATAGTACATTCAAGTGCAATGCCAAAGTGCGGACAATTTAAATCAAAAATTGGCCTGTTTTTGGAATTTTCTTAAAAATTATATTGATTATTCCAAACTTTACACTCTCACTGTATCTTGATTATTATAAAGTAAATTATCAATCGGAACTTTAAAAAGTCCAGGTCAAAACTATACTCCCCTCGTATATTTGCTTTAAGTTAATATACCACGAATGCAGGTCTGGAGATCATTAAAAGTCATGGGCTTTGTCCATTTGACATTTACCCTGTTCAAGCTCTCTTACTTACAGATTTAGCCAGTCATACGGAATTTTGCTGCTCGTTCATTCAGAATCAACACCTATTTAATACAAAATTTTATTAACCGATGAGCCATGAGGCAACATTTACAAGAAATGGATTAATGAACAGAAAATACAGTCATTCTTGCAATTTAAAGAAGCCACATGAAATCACGCGGTCAAATCATCAACGTAGGTTTTCAATAAATGTCTGGTGTGGAATTTTTGATGACATGCTCTTTGGTTCATTCGTTTTTGAGAACCATTTAACCACCCACAGATATTTAAATTTTGTAGAAAATCATCTGGAAGATAACCCTCTGACGATCGGACACTGTATATGGTATGTACTTACTAGCATGAATCATCAAGTAAGGCAACGGTTTGAAGGACATGTAATTGATAGAGGAGAATAGTATCACTATCCTGATCTAACTTGTTTAGATTATTATTATTAGATTATTATTGGTGAGATCATATAAAAAGAATATGGCATACTAAACACCATCAGAGATTATTGAAGAATTCAAGAGACGCATTTTTGAGGCAATAGAACTAATTAGGGACAAAAATGATGTGTTGCTTAAGGCAATTAGATCTCTCTTAATTTGTCTCGAGAGCAACGTGGTCGTTTTGAGCAATCTTTACAGTGAATTTAAACTAAATAAAAATAAATATTGCCTCCTCTGAAATTGGAATTATTTGAAAAATAAAAATTTAAAACAGTTTATTTAGGGCATAACTTTATTATTTTTTTAAGCTTTATTTGGTCTGAAGATTACGTACACGAAATGTGACCTTACGTCATGGGACACCTTTATACAACATCCCCAAATAGTCTTCTTGACAATAAACAATAAGTATTATCTCCAACACAAACAATAACAGTGTCTTTTTTTGCTAATAGTGATCGAGTCAAACTAATACCGCCGTATTAGAAAATTAACCGAATGAAAGTATAGTACGTTTCATGTGATGTTTTGTGACATACTTTTTTTGTAAGTAGATTCTTACCTGTTTGGTTGCCATAGCACAGTTTAGTCGGAGGCTGAGGTGGATTCGGAAGGATAATTCTTTGCACTATATTCTATAAAACATAACTTGCGTAATCCATAAAAAAAATAATAAACGTTAGGTGACAAAAACGAAAGCTGTTGAGCGCCAAGTAATCTCTTTAAACTGTAATTACTAAAACAGTCCGGAAACATAACAAATGAACTCGATACAGATTATTAAAGTTACGCAAATTTATTTTAAAGAAATTGCTCTTTAAATCGTATCAATAAATGAAAAAGAAATGTTTGAGAATGAAAAATAATATAATTAAAATTATGTACGATTTAACATAAATGGTAATTTGACCAAACAAAATATATATATAACTAACATGTGCACAAAACTTAAAGTAGTAAAAAAATAATATGACGTAAACAATAGATAAATGACCCATACAAAAAAATGTAACATATCGCTAAATAAATACGAAGGTGACCCAATATACTACAAATATTGTCCACAGACAATCAAAATAAAAAATTAATGGATTATTTCCATACGGTACAAAAATGTTTCCAAAACGATACGGCACGATACGGTAGTTTTCTCGATACGATACGATACGATAGGCTTGCCGATACGATACGATACTAATAAAAATGATTGTTTCTTACGCAATCCTGACGAAAACTTGACCTGAATTCCATTTAAACGACACCGCTGAAGCATATCTTCAGACGACTTCGCAGAAACTTGATTTCATTTCCAGGAACGACCACGCAAATAAAGGAACTCCTGTCAGCTAGTATCTTCAAAACGACTCCGGCAGTATCTTCAAAACGACAACGCAGTAAATAGCAAGGAATTTTCCGATAAAAACTCTTGCGGTAGTAGAAAAACTTCGGGAGTCAAAAAAACTAGCTTTCTTGCTAGTTTTTTCAGAGCGAGAACTTAAACAAAACACGTGCTCGGAAACGTGCTTGAACGTAAACGGTACAGTTGAAAAAACTGACGACCAAAACGACACAGTAGGGCATACGGAAAGTAAACACGCAATAATTTGCCAAACTGGAATATCTCGAAGCTGTTCCGCTTCAACAAAACCACAAAAATTTGAAGACGCACGCCACGCGTCTCAATGGCGTACCACTACACAATAATTGTACGATAATCGAAAAGGACGGAACTCGTCAAAGATTTTCTACGCAATTTCCGTATACGAGAAACATCGATCAATAAAATCGATCAAAGGACCATGTACGACATCTACAGATTAATTTTCGAAACAAAACAAATGGCTTAAAGAAGAATAGAAGCCCGCATTACAATCTGAAATTAAAACACAGATCCTGAGAGATAGAGGCGTGAAAGTCATAAATACGAAATTAATTAAAAGAACGAAACGATGTTTATTTGAATTTCAACAGCAAAATAACGAGAAAATACGCAAAAAAAGATGTAAGATAACGGTCAGCGAAAAATGTGAACGTTACAGTTTAAAATACCTAACCTCAAAGCTAAATGTCAAATTAAATAATTCATTAATTACATACTTCATCGCTTTTAAAAAACTATCTGAGTTTTCTTCTATTATTAAAAAATCTGAGTCGGTTTCAATAAATCATTTGAAAAATAATTTAATTCAGTATAACAATTACATCGCACTAGAACATCGGGGTTAGATTAAGATGATCGAATCGCAACAAAAACAAAAATTGTATGATTAGGAAGGGAGAGGGGATTACCGACAATGTTAGAAGTTTGTGAGCAAACAGGATGGATCACAGAAAGAACATGATTCGCTTCAAATTGGCAATTTTCTTTCGATCACGTTGGGCGAAGGAAAAGCTCTAATAATAGTGTTGTTATTTTCAGTACCTTACGAAAATGAACAAATAAATAACAATAATGATTAATGTTATTATGATTATTTGCTTCTGCAATAATCAGCTGCTACATGGGGTGCATCATTGGTATGAATTTCTTCAACTCCTTAACTATTGATTATAAAGAAAAGTATCTTATATAAAAGTTATTGAACATAATGAGTTCTATATTAGTAAATTACGTATTTTCGCATACACAGCATGATCCTTAAGTGAGTTATCTACCAAACTCATACTTTTTTAAATGGAATCTACCTACACATTTTGATAGATCTCTTAACATTTTCTTATTGAGCAGTTATAGCTCTAAATCAAAGCATTCGCAATCTACAGCAATTCAATTGGATGAAAGAGCAGAAATGTAGAAGTATCTATAGTAAAATATAACTCATTATAAGCGATAGCTTTTGTGCAAGATATTTTCTTTATAAATAATAGTTAAGAAGCTATTGAGGAAATCCATTTCAATGATGCACCCTTTTCTTTATAGTGTAACACACAGCTGTACAATTTATTAGTATTTGTACGAGTATTTAATCTACATTAACTTCCTCATAATCTTCAATGAGGTAAAATAAATGTTTCTAGTATGTTGTAATATACTCGTATACAAGATGTTATGAGACTACTTTCATTTATTAATATTGCAAGTTTCTCATCATAGATAGAAATTTTTGATTCTCCAAATTTCAATGTTCTCGCTGAAAAATGAAAACTGAAAAACCACAAGATGTCGGAGTCCCTTTTTCTTGAAACCTCTGCCTAGTTATGTGTTGACTGTAATGGCAATAATTGAAAGGTACACAATATTTTCACAGTCTAACTTTTATTATTTTAAAATAAGGTGTGACATACTTTTTTGTAAGTAGATTCTCACCTGTTTGGTTGCCATAGCTCAGTTTAGTCGGAGGCTGAGGTGGATTCGGAAGGATAATTCTTCGAACTATATTCTTAAAAAAATAACTTGCGTAATTCATAAAAAAAAATAAACGTTAGGTGACAAAAACGAAAGCTGTTGAGCGCCAAGTAATCTCTTTAAACTGTAATTACTAAAACAGTCCGGAACAAAACTAATGAACTCGAAACAGATTTTTAGGTTACGCAAATAAATTTTTAAGAAATTAGTCTTTAATCGCAGCAGAACAATTAAAAAAATTGAGAATGAAAAATTAATATAATTGATAAAAAAAATTGGTGTAACTGTTAAACATAAATGGTAATTCGCACAACAAAATATATACATAGAATTAACGATGTACAGTAACACAAAATCTTTTAAGCGGACACTAAATCGCGCACTTTACACTTTACGTTTCGCAGTCGTTCGACCGCTTCGTCAGAAGTGAAAAATATGTTGACTACTCCGATATTTTGGTGTGTGAATATATTTGGATTGCATTCTACTTAATTTCGTTTATTAACCAGAACATTTTAGCATACTAATAGAAATATCATTTTTATATTTTATACTTCAGATTTGAAATAGGAAGAAATGATTTCTCTAGTTGTTTCATATTATCATCTTTTATAGGTTTTACCCATTCAGGTAATAAAAGGGGTAAATTAATAAAACACATTAAAAAAAACAGACGTATTTATTTTTCTGGTGAAATTACAAGGGACGGAAAACAGTTCGACAACATATTTTTCACTTCTGACGAAGCGGTCGAACGACTGCGAAACGTAAAGTGTAAAGTGCGCGATTTAGTGTCCGCTTAAAAGATTTTGTGATACAAATTTCATCGGACAAGAACCAACTGTAAAGATGTACAGTAACTTAAATAAAAATAATATGACGCAACTATGCTAAATGACCCAATATACAATTAAATAAATCTGCGACAATCAAAATAAAATTCAAAAGACTAAATCCAGACGGTACGGTAATATTTCCTAAACGATACAGTACGATACGATAATTTTCTCAACGATACGGTACGATACGATAATTTTCTCAACGATACGGTACGATAATAATGGTGAGTGTTGCTTACTCAATCCTGACGATAGCTTAACCTGAGTTCCAATTACGACTCCGTTGAACTTATCTTCAAATGACTCCGTAATAACTTGACCTTGGTTCCATTTACGACACCGTTGAATTATATCTTCAAACGACTCCGTAATACTGGATTTGTTTCCAAGAACAACCACGTCATATAAAAAGAGGAACTCCTGTTCGATAGTATCTTCAAACGACAATGCAGTAAACAGCAAGAATTTTCCGATAAAAACTCGTGCGGTAGGAGGAAATCTTCGGCCTCGGTAACTCAACACAATTTCGGGAGTCAAAAAAAAACTCTACATAAAGAGAAAAGGAATCTTAGAAAATATTCTCCTAAACAACTAGGGTACTCACAATCTTCTTTTAGTTTTTTTTCCTGAGCGAGAACTTTGCGCAACACGTGCTCGGATACGTGCTTGAACGGAAACGGTAGTGTGGTGACAAAAAAACAGACAGCCAAATGACACAGTAGGGCGTACGAGACTAGAGACGTAAATATTTGCCAAACTGGAATATCTCAAAGCCGTTCAGCTTCACAAAACCACAAAAATTTGAAGACGCAAACCACGCGTCTCAATGGCGTACGAGCACACACCCAAGTCGCACGATCATCAAGGAGGACGGAAACTCGTCAAAGATTTTACACGCAATATCCGCATACGTCACATCGATCAATAAAATCGACTAAAGGACCATGTACGACATCTAGAGATTAATTTCCGAAACAAAACAAATGGCTTTAAGAAGAAAGAAGTCCGCATTACAATCTGAAATTAAAACACAAATCCTGAGAGATAGAGGTGTGAAAGTCATAAATACGAAATTAATTAAACGAACGAAACGGTGTTTACTTGAATTTCAACAGCAAAATAACGAGAAAATACGTAAAAAAAATAATGTAACGGACAGCGAAAAATGTGAACGTTACACAGGATCCCCAGAGCAATAAAAATTCACGTAGTAAGTAGTTCGTCACCTTTCGGAATAGAAAACATCACTAGGATAACACATTTTCGACTGATAAATTAATTAATTATTAGGTTTTACAAATCGAATTACGACGGTAACAAATGGGATATCCGGGTGTAAAACATGTTAGGTAGTAGACACGAAATTTTTCAGGAGCGTAAAAAAGGAAAACGCTTGCAATACTTCCCAAAAATCAACTTCAGATAACATTGATTTCTAGCAGGTGCTGCAAGTGTTTTTTGCTCTTCTAAAAAATATAAAACATGTTACGATAAGTTTACGATTAGTCAACTTGGCGCCACTAGAACAATCTAGTGTCTCTGTGTTTTGTGGGCTGCTTGTACGGCAGGATAAATCAGTATATTTGTAATCCATTCTCCAACATGTACATTTTTGTTTAATTTCAGTAAATTACAGGTACGATAGGGCTCAAATATATTCGCCCGATTAGCAGTAAACCTGTTCGAAATGGAATCTTACTGATATGCTCGTTAAGACTACTCCGATATTTTGGTGTGTGAATATATTTGGATTGCGTTCTACTTAATTTCGTTTATTAACCAGAACATTTTAGCATACTAATAGAAATATCATTTTTATATTTTATACTTCAGATTTGAAATAGGAAGAAATGATTTCTCTAGTTGTTTCATATTATCATCTTTTATAGGTTTTACCCATTCAGGTAATAAAAGGGGTAAAGTAATAAAACACATTTAAAAAAACAGACATATTTATTTTTCTGGTGAAAGTACAAGGGACGGAAAACAGTTCGAGGATGATTTATACATGTATATGTATATGTATTTATTCGTAGGGAAGTAATGCCCTACTTGTTAGGTAAACCAATTCTTAAATTATTTTTATTAACAGGGATTAACGGCTATTGTACAATAGTTTAAGAATTGGTTTATATGTATTTATACATACATTTATTTAAAAAAATGAAATAACTTCGGGGATTTTGGCATCTATAAATTACCGCAGATGAATGTGAAGTGACTTCGCAGATGAATGTGCATAAGCGTGTAACTACCTACGCCTTCGTGTGAATGTATGGGCAGTGATATAAAAAAATCATTGAACCGTGTAATGGCTAGCCTCTTGATCTGTCAATTTAATGTCACGCACAGTGAAACCGTGAAAAATTCTCTTAGAAAACCTATCGATTTAGAGGTTGACTTCGCAATCATATTTATGAGTTGGTTTCTCTTATATTTTATTTATGGGCCTGCTACAATAAGCTATAAATCCACTGACTTTTGCAAGGCAATTTCCAAATTCAATGTAAGAACTTCAGCAGCTTTTCTCGTAAAAAAAGAAACGCTAGGGAAACGAAGAAAACAGCTTTTAAAGTTGTGGATCCTGTAATACGTATCAGTTTGGTTTATTAATTATGAAAATTAGCTTTCACATTAGTTCTTAATAGGTTAAATAGAAGCCTTGATAATAATAGTTATTGAGTAAATAAATTAATTTACGATGTGAAATTCTGAGAGAAAATAACAGAAACAATCTAGAATATTGTTAGTACTTGAAAGCAATAAAAATATACAATACCCGGTTAGTTGAAGATAATTGCCAATGTAGTAGATTTCGATCTTATTACACTTCAGCACTATAACGAAGAGGAAAGAGGTTTTGGAACTTGGAGATAAAATTATAACAATAATTGGAAAGGGTAAATCCTCTACTCCTTAGCGGTTACTTTCCTTAGCTGTTATCAATTTTTCGAAAAAATTATACAGATCAAAAGTCAGGGAAAAATTAAAAAGTAACAATGATACACTTTACAACGTTTTTTTTTTAATACAATAATGGTTATATAATTTACAGGAATATACTCATTATTTACAGTTATGTATATATTTGAAACAAAATCTTAGTTCTGTTTAAGAAAATAATTTTGAACTATAAAACTATAAAATGATCTTTTTAATCAGATAGTACAGTATTTCTTATCTTGCATGAATCCAGTTATAAGTACAATTAAAGATTTTGTTATTTGACAAATGTTTTTTTAACAAAACTGCTGCTACACAATTTAAAAAGTCATTTTCTTGTTGTTTAATTTTAATATTATACATTAATCTTATATTCTTAATACATTTTGGAATAATTATAATGTTTGTATAGGTTCAAAACTCTAAAGTATTTAAAAATTTGTGAACTTTAGAAAACAAGAAAGAAGCTTTATAGCCCGAAGCTTTCTAATTACGACTTTATAAAGTAACGAAAATGCACAATATTAGTTAACAACAATAATAAATCAGAAAAATAATGAATATAACAAAAATGAAATCAATTACCTATGTCCTGAGCTCTATTTATACGATTCTGTCAAGAATTGTAAATTTACTCAATTTTATAAATGAATTACTCTGCATATTATGATTATGTAACACATCTGAATAGTTCTCTCTTTTATTTAGTTTCTGATGATGTCATATTTGACATGTTTGGGTTTAATAGCTTGTAAGTTCTTGTTAATTTTACAACTAACTTACAGAAATTCTCACATGGCTTTTTTTTAATATACAAAAGGTGTCCTCATTACTTCTTAACTTCATTACATCCTGGTAATTGAAAAATATTAAAATAGGTTTATGGGATACTTCTATGCAATACTCATTTGAACTAAAACGTCTAACTAAATTTATTTTAAATTTTGAAGAATAAGTATAATGTTATGTATATACCGGGTGTCCGGTAAAGAATGGGCCATACTTCAAGGGTGGCTTCTTTGGGTCAAAACAAATCGATATAGATCAATTTATCTTAGTACAATTTTGCTTCATTAAAAAGTTATGGCCTTTCAAAGATAACCTTTTTGTTTCAATATTTTAGCAAAACTCGTTCATATTTGGAGATATTTAATTGTAATTTGGTATTTAAAGGTTTCTTGTACTGCTGAATCTGAATATCTTCCTATTTTTAACGTAACATATAGGGGGCGCTCTCGAGATCCTGATATTCCTTTGTTTATTGCTGTACTTTTTTTTAATGTGAATATTTTTTAAATTATATTCATTTTCTTGAAAGAACTTTTATTTTGCTTTAAAAAAGGTATACTTGTTACATGTCGCTAAAGTATACCAGTTTTGAGAAAAATGGCTTTGAATATGATAATGCTGAATATTACTGTTTTAGGTCTACATTGAATTAGGCACATAGACCCGTATTTCAGTTACAGTTTAACTTCAATCTTCACTTTATTTCCATGGGAACAACTGTTTTTATAATTGTTACTATGGGAGTAATCTGGAGTTGAAAGTTAAACTATGAGTGAAATACGCGGCAGTAGCAAACATAATAAGAATTTTTTACGTAATGTATCGTTGATTTAAATGTGGAATTGTAATTTTTTTTTCAATTTTAAGTAAATTACGAAGTAGTGCAACTTTAGGTAATTGTCTTTTCATCCTACAGTAGCGTTACTAGTGTAGAAAGTATTCAACATTTTCACATTCAAAGCCATTTTTCTCAAAACTGGTGTACTTTAGCGACATGTGACAAGTATAGCACTTTTAAAGTAAATTAAATGTCGTTTAAAAAAAACGAAACATATTTTTAAAATATTCACGTAAAAAAAAGTACGACAATAAACAAAAGGATGTCAGGGTCTCTAGAGCGCCCTCTATACGTTACGTTAAAAATAAGCAGATATTCAGATTCAGCAGTACAAGAAACCTCTAAATACCAAATTACAATTAAATGTTTCCAAAAATGAGCGAGTTTTGCTAAAATATTGATATAAAAAAATTATCTTTGAAAGGCCATAACTTTTTAATGAAGCAAAATTGTACTGAGATAAATTGATCTAAATCGATTTATTTTGATCCAAAGAAGCCACCCTTGAAGTATGGCCCATTCTTTACCGGACACCCAGTATATGGTTGGCCCCAAAAATTCCACTTTTCTTTGATAATTGACCATTTCACATGTTTGAGTGCCATCAAAAAATGCAGTAAGATGTAGTGTTCCATTAAAAACAAATTGGTTTAAAGATTTATGAGCAAACGCTATACATAGTTGAAAATAATTTTAAATGATACAAAACGTAAGCCTTGCACAACTTTTATCAACAAACTTGTGTCCCTTTCTCTGATCTCTCAGACAGAAGCTTTAGAATACTTGTATAGCTTTATAATTTATAGAACCTTTCGTTGTTGATGCAAGCATATATTTCATATAAACTAATAAATAAATTAAGGAAAGTTATAAATAAACTGGATGCATGCAAAATTATTAACTATTTTAATACTTCTTTACTAATTTATGGTAAATAAAAATACTGATAAACAATAACATTAATCTATTTTGGCTTTAATGATTTAAACAATCGCATGTCGGTTTAAGTAATACATGATTCAAAAACGTGGCATTTGCATGAGGACAGACGTAAAATTAAGTCACGAACGCTATTTTGAACATCAAAAATATGCTCATGAGATTCATTACCTACGCTTTAACCTGTATAATTTCATTTCCTTTCGAAATCGCTTCGATTATCAAGGTAAGCGTTGCGTATTCCCACATAAAATATATTTACAGTTTTGAGGAGTAAATTCTAAATATCTTCAGGCATTTGGATAAAATCGGTTCAGTATTATTACGGGTGGTACGATGTTAACGCTAAAAGTCACGAAACTATCTTATGAAAGGGTATGTGGTGTTGAGTATCATTTATTATACCTGGCATATATTACGTGTAATCTATCTTAAGAGTTTAATAAAACATGAAAATCCAAAACTTTGAGTTGCTTTAACCATTTCAATATAATCGGTGCACGTTATTTAATTACTTTATCTTCGACCACTACTGTAAATGACGAATTACGTACAACATGTTGTGTTAACAAACGTCGTGCGTAAACTAAGAAAAACGCACGGCGATAACACTTGCACCTACTTTACGCACGCTTGTAGTAAGATCCAAGTAGCCGCATCACATTAGATTAACAGTCGTCGAAATTGCAAGTGTCATTGCTGATTATTTGGAACTTGAATAATAAGGTAATTTTTAAGGTCGTAGTACAAAACTCGAGTTGTAAAGCAATTACGCACTTGTGGAATTACTTGCATTAGCCGCTGCGCGGCTCATGTGCAACTTTTCCACCGTGCGTAATATGCCATTTACAACTCTTGTTATGTAATATGTACACTATTATCTACGACCACTACTGTAAATGACGAATTACATATCGCCCATTAAATACAATAACGTCATAACTCAAAAACGAGCAAATTTGAGTTATAATTAAGTGAAATGTACCATGTAATTTCTAGACTGTCATATACCTGTAGTTTAAAAATTCGCCGCCAGATGGGACAGTTTTCGTTTGTGGCCATTTTATTTTGTATTTTGAAATTGCAGCAATACTGTATTATCTCAGTTGTGAGTATACGCTCATGTGTGCGGATAGTTTCTGCAATATAGTCATATTTGTGTGTACAACATTATCGCTTTGAAGGTAAGAGTTCTTTGTTTTGTTGTTTATTATATTGTAGAATGTATTATTTAAACTTATGACGTTATGCACTAGACTGGATAATGAAGATGATTAAGGTTTGTATCATCTGAAATGTGACGTTCTTACATTTAAAGTAATGTTTCTTTAAAGAATTGTGTTCTTTTGACCATATATTGCGGTGTTTATGAGTAGCACGTGCTTTTTTTAAATATCATAAATAAATAATTTTGTAAATAATAAAGTAAATTGAGACTAATGTATTAAATGTGTTTTACGGGAATTGTTTGTGAAATTGTTGAATTCAAGTTTTTTTTTTAAATATATTAATTCTATGTAAATATTTTTAGAAATAGGCAATTTAAAATTACATGTTTATTATAAACGAATTATTTAGAATTTTTGAAATGTAAATACGTAGAAATTAAGCTTAGAATTGTATTAGAAAAATTTATTTAAGAATGCCATGACAACCCGGATGTTAGAAGGAAAAGTAGCTAGTAAGGAGTTCGGAAATAAATGAGGGCGCCGTGTAGCTAGTTTAGGTCGCGTTTTATAAGCGACCGCCGGAAAAATGGAGGTAGTCAATCACACGGTTCGGAACCTAAGGTAAGTAAGGTATGTTGGTGGTTTTGTGAAAAACCGACCAAACGTATAAACTTCGTCTCTTTAAAACTCCGAAGTTCTTTATGATATAAATTTGTCTGTGCAACTCGTTAAAATTTAATTAATAAATTGTCATTTTCCGTTTTCTTCTACGAAATATCTTCTTATTTATTCACCCACACACACACACACTGACACAGATAATTTTGAATGTGAAGGCTCGTGAATGCCATCTACATCCAAAATTTATTACACAACAAATACACTCTACGAGCAAGAATCAGTCTACGAGATACACTGCAAATTACATCATCGGAGCAGGAGCCGCCGCAAGAAAAACAGCGAAGTAAGAAAGCAAATAAGGATAACAATAAACAAAATAAAGATTTGGAAAAAAATTGAGAGAACAGAGCAATAAACTAATACACCAAAAAATAAAACAAATATCCAAGCCGGGGCATAACACAGCATAAAATGTATTAGGGGAATGTGGCGCAATTTCGGACATGGGGCACCTCCGGACAAAGCAAATTTAACAACATAGAGTGCTACAAAATTGGACATTTCGTGAATACGTATCCTACTAGAGCAGTAGTGTCGTGGTCCATTATCGTTGAACAACTTCGATCACGAACAATCTGATTATTTGAGAAAATTCAAAAATCGAGTTCCTCTTTAACTTTTACTGCAGACATCGTAAGCTATAACGGCTTGCGAACAATTTTGAGGTAATATTCATACTATTTACCTCAGACTTGGATACGTTTAGCGATGCATAACCACACAAAATAGTAGATTCAAACCAAGTAATATTTTGTCATTTATGTATTTTTGCTAGGTGGGGCAAGTTCGGACAAATCAGTTTCAGACCAATAAAAAATACTTTATTTTATCAGTGGAATTTTGCAATAAACATGATTACGTCGTGGATTTCTTGAGAAATTATAAAGGCGGCTTCCGCTTCCGGGAATTACAAGCCATTTCGAATGTTTTCAGAGAAAATTGTCTCAAAATTACCTAATCCAGAGTCAACACCAGGAACTTCAAAGATGCCTTCAATTTGCAAATTTAATGTCAATATATATATGGTTACAACAATCAATAAACCTTTTTCTGATAAATATTGTTGTTGTCCGGATGTACCCCACTATGGGGCAGTTTCAGAGAAATGCACCTTTTACGGAAAAATATAACTGTACCACTGTATTTTTTTTTTGTTTAAGATAAGCCCTGAATGTTGGAAATAGACTAAGGTGTCGTAGCCAAAATTATTTTTAACGAATGAGTTAGCTTGTAATTTAAAATGCCTAATAAATATCTGTATATCAGGGGACGTTTGTTTATGTTTTGACGATAAACCTAGCCGAGGGAACCTAAAATATTAAGACGAGAGGAATGCCAGTCTTCTCGTGAATGCAGAGTGAGAACGGTCGGTAAACGGCGTAACGAATTGTGTTACGCGTCGAGGTGACGGGATGTGTGACCTAGAGGGTGGCTGCAGAGTATTGGCCTAAGAAGGCAATGTTCTGGCAGAAGTAGTATCGCGGTATACCCTGTTTATTTTATTGGCAATGCGGGATGAGGATCATGCGATGAGGTGGAGTTATTCTGATATAGCGAATATCGTCCTGATTCCGATGATTCGGGGCATTGCAGGGGGTCATATCGTGCACCAGTATACGACATCGTGTGTGACTTGTCGCAGTGGTCAGCACCGCTGATGAAGTGCACGATGTCGGCGAAACAGTCAG
Organism: Dorcus hopei; assembly: GCA_033060865.1. Lineage (NCBI taxonomy): Eukaryota > Metazoa > Arthropoda > Insecta > Coleoptera > Lucanidae > Dorcus > Dorcus hopei. The sequence goes on along the minus strand of CM065421.1, from coordinate 32,519,609 downwards.
CTGGTATTCCATATTCATTGTGAATGGGAATTCAGTTGGTTGTATTCCTGACCTGGTGGAAGCATTGTGCTCCACAAAGGTCTAACATGACATGATGTGCACTGGATCGGAAACGGAGCGTGCTGACACTTACGCGGTCAGTGACATCAATTGATCTAAGAACGTAAGCTTAGGAGGCAAGGTATGCTAATATCCATCGGGAGGGTGGGTTTTCGAATTACAGGTGAATGTGAGGTTAATGCATGCGAAGATAAGAAGTTAACGTCCAAGGATAACTTCCGTAGTGTCCATTATCAATGTGAGGAAATGGTTGCTACTAGATGCACCGTTGGATTTCCGCGGGGGCACGCATGCCCCCCGGTGAGTAGTATTTGATGTATTTTCGGACATCCGATGTAAGTCGCATTGTTGTTGTATGTGTATCCGTTTCTCACGATGCATCGTATGCGCGATAAGCGAGATGAAGAGAGAGAGAGAAAACTAGGAAAGACTAACCAGCGAACGAGTGTTTATCAGAACGAGGTATGCTCTGTTTAACGTTATTACTATTTTGACCCAAATGTACAAAAAAAAACGCTCCAACAAAGGTGTCTGTAAAGCTCGAATTAAAACCTGAATTTCCTCTTGACTTTGAAATATTAATGTCCGAACCTGCTCCACTTTCCCCTACTAGAAACAGACGATTCATTTCAGATTAACAATTTTGACCTAAAAGACTTTATGATGTTTTTACTGCAAATATTGTAGACAAACTCTAGGAATACTTCATAATATTTTTGCTTATGTCATTCTTCCTATAATAATAATTACTTCAGTCGACATGTGTCTTATTTTGAGATACGTTTTTCAAGCAATATTAAAGTCCAACAAAAAATAAATTTATGTTGGCCCTTCACTTACATGCCGTACGCTGCTTTGGTACAAAATCAATTTGTCATAAATACCTGATCAAGGGCCACACACAAAATGAAGGCGACTCTGCCCATTCGCTTATTGAAAGACAGGTGAAAATTTATGGATGTTTGGAAACAACTAGATATCTAAAATTTTGTACTTTTCTGTATGTACTTTTTTGTATGTACCACGTGCATAATTGTAGATAATCCGCTTCGCGTCGTGCTTTAAACATACTCTCGGGCTATAATCTAATTATAATCCTTGATACATAAATAACTATTATACTATTATACTGAAACCACTTTTTTGAATAATTCTTAATCTGAAAGAAGTGAAGATGTCGATGCTATAATACAACTTCCGGTTTAACCGGAACTTTTAAAATTTTAAACGGAACATCTGTTACAGTCAAATTTCATCGCAGCGAGTTCGCGACGCATTTGTATCGAGCTGGCAACATCACTTGTATGTATATCTTGTCCGAACATCCGACAACACTGTAAGCCGCGCCGGAAACGTCTACTTGAACTCTCGCTTTCGTATTGGTTCTTTTATTCAAAACTCTTGACGTCATAATCATGCTATTGGCTACCGCTTATGACGTAGTGGTAATTTCGGCGTCCTTCCGTTTTACGTTAGTGCCTTGGTTCAGTCTTCATTACGCTCTCTGGATGTGCAGGTGCGTGGTATTGTAAAATTCTTGCTCTTAAAGTGAGGAGAATTTAGCAACGGCCCTGCCGGAATAGAATACACACCAACGAGCGAGTTTTGGGGTATTTTCAGTCCATTTCCAAGCTTAAGATTCCCACAAATCTCAGGTAAAATATTGAGCAAATTGTCTGACGCCATTTTGGACGCTAACGGTTTTCCTTTCTTTCTATTCAGGCTTTTACGTTTCTGTTCTACTTCATGTGGTTGCCCTAACTCACGCTTTACGTATTACCGTGTTTTCCGGAGTTCGATTCAAGCCGAGTCGACTCGATCCTCGCGGCCGAGCGTATTTTCCCTATGCTTAATCTGGAACGCCGACCTTAGCAGTTTTGTCCACCGGTTCGATCCGGATTTGCAACGTTGGACAGGAACAGTAGAGGGCGTGGTGACCGCCAATTTCGCCTGACGTTTCCAACTGAGGTTGACAGAAAAGATTCGTGAGTTCGATTGTTAGACTTAGGCCCGATTGTGGCCCAATTGTGATCACAATTGTTACTATAGGAATAAATGACCAGATAAATTTACTTGGAGGTGAATAAATCGGGCCTTAAATCAATTTATAAATTACATATCGTTGCACAAATATTGCATGCTTTTTTTGGAGAGCGAATTTTCGTCCGAATGCAGAAAGTGCATGTATAATTTTTTGTTGTCCTTGAGTAAATACACTGACAACTGTAGATTACTCGCAGTTTATCGAGGCTTGTAGTTTTATTAGTTGTGTATAAGCATTTAATAAGTTGATATAAATTGTGATCTGCATTTTCTCAAATCTTGTCGATTAATAAACCTTAAATTTGTTAACTTTAGTTTCGTGTTTGATTTCTACATTCACGTATGTACCAGTGAGTCAAGTGTAGCCTCTATTTTTGTTTTGTCCTTCTGCCCAATCAAGTCGATTCGGGGATACCGAAGAGGTTGTTTGTCTATCGGCTGGGGTTCGTTCCGTCTTGGCGCCCTTAATAATTTAACATCATATTAGACCCACCCCCTTTCTCACTGCTGCTAGCCAAGGGGATCAGTTGATGGAAGAGACAGCGCAGAATTTGTCAGCGATCAAGGTAAGGTTGAGGCTGTCAAGTTTAAAGTAAATTTGGTGACACATCCAGTAAATTTTTCAATATTCCGTTAGAAATGTATGATTTTGTACATTTATTATTCTATCAATATATTTTAAAGAGCAGAAATTAAAGACTCTACATTAGTAACAAACTAAATATCAAAAAACCAACTATACCATTGAATTGTATTCGAAGAAGTGTCCTGATAATGTCAAAACAGTTTTTTAATATCTGTAAAAATAAACGAGATATGCGCAATTGACGAAAAGTCAAAAATGTCAATTTTTGCTTATAACTCGTAAACAAAAGAAGATAGCCAATTTTTGTTTAATCTATTGACTTTATCTTTAAAAAAGAGATGGAGACTTGGCCTCTTGTTTTTTTCTATTTCTTATAGTTACAGAGATGCTTACAAGAGTCATCGAAATTGATCCACTCTGTACATCTGCGAGCGTCTTTTACATGTATGACTCTATCTTTGTTTTATAAAGATCTCATATGAAAAATAAACGATGAGCAAATGAAAATCAGATTAGAGAAGGCTATGCAAAGAAAATGTATGTCTGTGATTAAATAAAAAGTCAATAAATTTGACAGTCCACGAATGTATTACATTAATTAATTCAGACATTACACTGCCTACTCTAATCTAATTTTTTTTGCTCATTTTTTACTTACCACACCTGACAGCTTCGGCATATTCTTATGTTTAAGAGAATGTTTCCAGTTTAGATGGCGATGGCTTTCATTTGTTATTGTTATTTCATTAAGGCAATATTTCAATAACATGTGACATGTAAAGTTAATGAGCCAACATTGTCTATGTACAGAGTGAAACAATACGGCGTTCCCAACGCTGACGTTTTACATACGGTATTTTCAAGCATGTTAAAAAGTTTTGTTTTCTTCTCATCGGAGTTAGGATAGAGTTTATGTAGATTATATCATAGAATAATCGCGAAAAAAGGATAATTTTATTGAAGAATGGAGTAATTTATGGTTTTTGTTAGGCAATATTATAATAATTACAAATAAATTTTGTTTTAGTGGAATTTAGTCTTCGCTTTCTGTAATAAATCTCAACAAAGTGACTCTTAATAAGCCTATAATAAATAATTCTGTACAAAAATTTGTTATTTCAAAATTAGAAATTAAATTGTAAAATAACGCAATAATGGGATTCACACGTAAAAATCAATGTGAACAAAAGAACCGATTTATTATTCAAGTTAAAACAAAACATGTCACATTGCGCAATGATTTGCAACTAACTCGTGAGCATTTTATGTTACTCTTATCACTACAATCATTCGAAGAATTACAGCTGAAAAGCTTCAAAAAATTTCTGAGATTGCAACTGATCACAAGTGCGATAAACACTTTCCTCACTGCGTAGCCGCAATAAGAAAAAGAAAAACAAATGTTAGGCATAATTGCATCTATCGGTGAAAATATTGTAATGATTTGCCGACAGCAGCCAGCGTTCGTCTGTCTCTTGCGTCACTGCCGCCTAGTCGACGCGCCTTAGGCGACAGCCCAGAGAATTCTGACGGCGGAATAAACTAGAATAGACAGTGGGCCGCCTCCAGAATGTTCGAGATAAACAACCTCGGCTTATAAAACACGCGGCCGGTAAACGGAGATTCATTCAATGTTAGAGAGTTCGATTAGAATGCAACGTGAGACAGTTCGAAATTAAAAGTGGCCTGTTAAACTTTCGCTCGGCTGTTGAAATAAATTACGTATAAGTCTGTAAATAAATTATTGTTAAATGTTAGTGTTAAATTAGTTTGCTTGTAAATAAATTAGTTATTAACTATTTCGTGTTTTGTTTTAAAATAAAAATTAATGAACCTTTAAAATCGTCACAATATTTCACTCAAAAGCTTTGCGCAGATGTAAAAGGTGTTTTTCTTTAGAGGTATAGAACTTTAAAATGAAATAAAACACATAAAAATCATGGTAATGGGCATGGTATTGGCTTTATTGGAAAGATAATTTTATGCCATTAGTGTTTGAATATGATTTTGTTCATATGGGCGCCGCGGCGGGCACGAATGAAGCGCAATCTGCAATAAACTGATTTTGTCGTGCGCATAATTTCGCGTAATGGACCTGTTAATTGGTCCCCACGATCGTGTGATATCACACCTATGGATTATTTTCTGTGGGGATATGTGAAGTCGCTAGCCTGAACCACAGACGTTGGACAACTTGGAAACCAACATTCACCTCGTTATTGCCGATATACGGCCCCAGTTGCGCGAAAAGTGGTAGAAAATTGGACTTTCAGATTGCGCTTCACTCGTGCCAGCCGCGGTGCCCATATGCCCGATATGATATTTAAACACTAATGGCATAAAATTATGTTTCCAATAAAGCCAATACCATGCCCATTACTATGATTTTTATGTTTTATTTCATTTTAAAGTTCTATACCTCAAAAAAAAAACCTATATTTGAATTTACGATGATGTCACTCTACCCCTCTTAAAGAGCTGTAAATTTTATTTAAATACCCCAGTACGCAGAGAAAAGTTAGTTCCTGTTTGAATTACTCTTTTAATTTTGTCAGAGCTTTTCATTTTCTCTCGTTTATGTCTCATCGCGAATTCTTCTGCAGGTTCGATTTTGCAAGAAGTTAATTTTCGTGAGTGCTTTTAGTTTTGTTTTAACTAGTTTAAGTAAATCATAAGCGTAGTTGTTATCAAATTTAAAACTAAAGAGTCCCAAAGTTTGAATAGCGAGAAGATAATCAGACTCAACGTTTGGTGAGCTAAAATCATTTAACTGCTTAGAAATCAAAAATTAACAAAAGCTTAAATGTGGTACAGAATCCCGTTTCTTCTCTCTTCAAATTGAATTTTTGATTGTATTGATTGATTGTTTATGTTTTTCGTTTTGTTTGTATTTAGAATTATTTATTATGCTCACTTTATGAATTTTCTACTTATCAATATTATAAATTTATTCATATACTTCTTTATATTAATTTATTTCTGAAATTTATATACAGTGCTTTATTTGAATATATTTGTTTTAAGAAATTATACTACTTTATTGAATGCAATAATTCGTTAATAAATAAGAGAGAAGGAGACACACAGAAAACGTTTTGTTTGGATACAGCAATGATTATAAGAGTATTTACTCTTATAATCAATGGATACAGTCAATGTGTTTATACAGGATGTCCCGTGTCGCCATTTCACCTACGTGATAATCAATGCAAAGTAAATAAAAAACTCTAATGAACTTTCGAATCAATGTTTACAAGGGATGGTATATTTAATTTTCACAACATGCATGTGTGAGCAGAAGAAAATTTGTGGGCAGGTATATTAAACGGCACTTTAATCGGTGTGTTTACGTCTCGCGCAGGGGGGAACTTCGAACACTTACTGTGAACAAAGGTTACCGTCCGTTGCGTCTAGCGGTTCTAAACATTTCACAAGGAATTGTCAGATGTCGGTATGAATTTTTTGATTTTTTTTTCGTTTTAATTTTGATGCATTCGTGAGAATATCTGTTACCAACTACGATATTAATTTTTTTGCATGAACTTGAACACTGTATAAAAAAGTAAAAACGAAAATCCAGATTTTTACTTTTTCTCGAATATCTTAAAAACCGTAAAAAATAGATCAAATTTGTTTGAAGATTATTGACTGATTAAATTTAAGTAACATTTGTGATATCCATCATTAGGTTCGCACACTAAGTTAGCTTAGATTCAATTGTATGCTGCGTGGCCAAGGAAAAATTGCATCAAGACTGGCCCAATGTATTTGATCGGTTAGCTTCTTCGACGACTAATTAAGATAAACTGGTAATGCCACTGCAAACTAGGACGGTTTGTTTGAAAGCAACATCAACAGATCTTGCGGTGGGAAGGAAAGGTGGGGTACTGTTTACTCATCCCTAATGCACATAGGCGGGTTCATTAAGTGGAGGTAAAAATCGAATATTACAAAAAATATACTTGTTAATTGAAATAATAATAGATTATTCATTACGAAATAGAATTATTAATTTAATTAATTACTTAATTATATTGAATTAATTCATTAAATACAAATACACGCAGTAAAACTAGTATGTACGCCTATGAGTTCTGTTGCGTTACATGACATCCGCCGAAAATTATCGACTGCAATTTGAAAGTAACCAATCACTAAGTTAGTATTAGTAAACATATCCCCTTTCACTCCTGTTAACTTGTTAGCTACATTTTAAAGCTCGCTTGTCCAGTCTACCTAGATTAGTCGTTGGAGGTTAGCTTTCGATCATTACGTTGCCATTTATTTAAACCTTACCTCTTTTGGTGATACCAATGGAAAAAAATCATTTCAGGCGGAAAAGAGTATCACAACTACACAATGAAAGAGATAAGAAGTTTTCGCTTCTAGAAATATGTATCATTTTTGTATTATTTTGCTAAACCAGTTTGATAGAAATTACTATATGTTTTATTAAATTCCTTTCTCAGTTTACAGTAAGTAGGTATATAGCAGTTTAATTAAATAGTTTATGTTTTAAATGCAGGAAAAATGACTCAACACTACAAACCGTATCAAATTTAATTTTCGCAACCTCAACGTTCACATTATTTTCTGCTAATATAACATCTCTATTAATCCTTGACTTACAGTAAAAGACTTATCGATTAACACAGCCCAAATACTTGCAGAAAATAGCGTGATACACATACAAGAACGTTTCCCCGGACTTTGATTTTAGTTCTGATCACGTTTTGTCCACTCACTTTCGTAATCGGTTCCCATTTTCACCCATCCTTCGTTGTTTTTGTTAATAGCTCCTACGTACAGTATGTTATCGGAGGTTCACATTTTGCTGCAAGCGTGATCGTTACCGTTTCCTAGGAGCGTTATGGACGTCTCATGCCCGTTCAAATGACCGAGCTTCCTATTAATAGAAGCCGGTCGCCCCTTTCGGTTGCAATACGGTTGGCTTCTCTTTGTTGACACCATCGACATCGACGTGCCATGATTACCCTGACATGTGTCGCAGCGTGCCCTCTTTGGTTTTATGCACAGCAAGTATCTGTAAAGAAGGAAAAAATAAATAATTTTTCTGTTTGCGTTTCTTTTTCTTCGGAACAGAGCTTATTTTTAACATTTTACATTGATAGGACTTTGGAAATAATTTGAGAATTAATCAAAGGTTTAAACTGATGTTTTGAAATAAAATTCTGTATATACAGAATATTTCATAACTTTAAACAAAAAATGCAAATAGGTGCCTTTACACTACGCTCCGTAGCACAAGATTGGAGTGTCCATTTTAGTCGTGTGCGATTGCACGAGTATTTGGATTGGGACGTTCCAAATGTATGTACAAAATTATTTATAAGAGATTAATGCAAGTGATTACACACATGATGGAATGACAATGATAATCGCGTACGTGTAAATGCAAAAATTGTATCATTTCACGTATTAATGGACTGTCGTGTGTCATGTTTAAAATTTGAAAACGATTTGTTTGTTGATGTATACTTGTGAGTAAATATAAGTGCAATTCTGGTGTATTAGCTACGTTTAGGTCCAGTTTACAAACATAAAATAGAAACCGAACAATTGTTCGCCGAATAGCTCAACCTTCTTCCATATCTACGTTATTCAATTTCGATGAAAGAATGGAAAATAGATAGGGAAAGATTAGGTGATTTACCATTTATCCGTGAAGTACGAGAAAATAACCTTGAAAATTGTAGTATAAAGTATTTTATAAAATTTTTAAAAAATCAACAATAGAAAATCACAAATTACATTGAAAAAGTTTTAAAAGATTTAAAAACAATCTATAAGTTTGATGTTACATTCAAACAATCAAACATGTATTATCTAGTTTCTTATCTTCTTTCTTTATTATTTATTGCTTTTTATTGATTTTAATTTTCTTTTTTGCCCAAGTTTGCCGCTCTGGGCATTTGTCCTGTTTGCGCTCCCCTAGATCGGGCTCTGTCGGCAGTGTGCAACTTGAGACTCTCCGGTCCGTGGATTATACGCTGACTGAGGGCGTATAATTTTAACGCTCGTGGTGCTTTCAACGTTTAATATCCGACTAGTTTTGTATTTCGTTAGAGTTTTAATATAGTTATTAAGGGCGTTATAAACTCTATAACAGTCGGCATTGTACAACCCGAGGGCCTTCGGCCTGAGGGATGTACGCCGACCGACTTTGGCCAAATGTCTTTCTAGAGTTCTGTTGAATAGCTCAACCTGCCGTCTGATTGGGGTGTAACAGGGTAGTGTACGTTTTAAAAATGCTAAGCATCCGGCTCAAAGACGCTTCCTTCGAAATTTCTACCTTGATCGGAATCAAGCTCCATTGGCACCCCAAATCTTGTTATCCAATTCTCTATGAGGGCAATGGCGACAGTTGTTGCTTCATGATTAGGCAACGCGTAACCTGCTGGGCATTTAATAAAGTAATCGGTTACAACCATGATGTACAGTTATCGCCTAAAAAAACTGGTACAACAAATGTGTAATGTAATAGTATTTTCTTTAGTTTTCATTAATGTGTAGAAAGAGAGATACGCTACCTCATTTACATAAATTAGAAAACACTTAATTTTCGAATGTTTAACATAAAACCTGAATGATCCATTTGAAAATATAAAATTTCATGGATTACATTTTATGAATTTTAAGCCTTGTACCAGTTTTTTCGGCGGTAACCGTACTTATTTCCGCGATCGGTTTCTGGAAATGGGCCGGCTATGTCAATGGCAATTCTCTCGAAGGGTACATCGACATTATAGAGATGCAGTCTACCTCGAGTCTTCTTCGCCCGTCCAGACACTGCCTCAGGTAATATATTTGGCACACCAATTCTCTACATCGGTTCTACATTTGACCCAGTAAAATCTTTCTCGGACTTTTGCCAATGGCTTATTGATGCCTAAGTGCCCAACTGACGTACCTCCATGAATTTCTTCCAAAACTTGGGCAATCTTGACTTTAGGAAGGACTAACTGCTCTTTAATTTCACTGTCATCAGGTGACTCCCATTTTCTTTTAAGAATTTCGTTATCTAAGTTTAAAGAATCCCATTGTGCCCAGTACCTTTTGAAAATTGGGCTCTTGTCCGATATTTCAGTTGGATGTCGTCCTTTTTCTTTCCAAGAGGTTATATACTTTATGTCTTCCTCTTGGAGTAGTTGTTGGCTTATAATCTCTGGTTGCCACCGGTTGTTTGTGACACGTGTTTCTTGATCGGAATTATTCCTTCTTTGTCCTCCAATTTCAAGCAATGCCGACAATTTTCAGAACACGGTCTTCTGGAGAGTGTATCTGCATTGTTCTGGGCGATGTTCGATTGTAAAATCATACTCCTGCAGTCTTTCTATCCATCTGGCAAGCTGGCCTTCTATATTTTTGAACTGGAGCAACCACTTCAATGCTGCATGGTCTGATCGAAGATGAAACTGTCGACCATAAAGATACTTGTGAAAATGTTCCATTGTTTTCACCACAGCAAAGAGCTCCTTCCTGGTTACACAATAGTTTCTTTCAGCTTTGATAAAACTTTACTGAAATAATCGATAACACGTTCTTCCATGATTCAATGTTCAATTCCATGATTGCTAGCATCAGTGTCAACGATGAACTGGCCCTCTAGTCGTGGATAGAACAGTAATGCTGCAGACATTAGATCCTTCAGTTTGTGGAGAAAGCTTCTTGACAGACTTCACTCTAAAAAAATGTTGTTTTTCCTTCGGTGAGCGAATGCAGAAGTTTGGCTGTCTTTGCAAAGTTTTTCACAAATCGTCTGTAATATGTGCATAGTCCCAGGAAACTTCGCAATTCATGCACATTTTTTGGTGGTGGCCAATTCTTAACGACTGAAATTTTGTCTGGATCCGTTGCGACTCCTGCTTCTGATATGACGTGTCCAAGATATTTCACTTCGTTTTGGAAGAATTCGCATTTGGCAGGATTCAGTTTCAATTTCGCCTTGTTTATTCTCTGGAAGACGTCCGTTAAGTTTACATGGTGCTCTTTAAAGTTTCTTCCAACAACAACCACATCGTCTAAGTATACGAGACAAGTTTTCCAGCTAAGTCCGCGCTATACCAATTCCATGAGTCGTTCAAAAGTAGCTGGAACGTTGCAAAGAACAAAAGGCATCACTTTGAATTGCCATAAACCATTTCCAGCAATGAAAGCCGTCTTTTCCTTGTCTTCGGGATGCATACCAACTTGCCAATAGCCACTTTTCAATACTAAGATCGAAAATCATTTCGCACCGGATAAGGTATCTATTGTAACATCGATCCGGGGCAAGGGATAACTGTCCTTTATCGTGACATCATTTAATTTTTTATAGTCCACACAAAAACGCGTGCTCCATCCTTCTTAGTCACCAGTACAATAGGAGATGCCCATGGATTTTGCGATAGTTCTATAACGCCTTGGTCCTGCATCTTCTTGATTAAATTGTCAGCTTCTTCTCCTTTTTGCCAACGGCAGTCGTCGTGCGGGTTGTCGAATTGGATTCGAGTCGCCAGTGTTTATTCTGTGCTGTACAATGTCTGTCGTCTGGGTTAAGTCATCATCGGTGTAAGCAAAGATTCCTCTGAATTTTCGAAACTGCTCTCGTATGTCTTCTATTTCTTTGAGTTTCAGCAGTGTTGATGTACCTGCCAGCAATTTTCTAGTAGTGGTGGTAGAGTGTCAGACTGATGCCGTTCACTTGAATATGGTTCACAGAAGCAATTACTTTACATTTGCCCACTAAAGTTTCCCTGGGTATGGTATCTGAGTAGCTGTTGACATTCATAAGACGGATAGGAACTGTTTCTTGAATCTTCACTAGAGTTCCAGTCACTAAAATTCCCTTTTTGGCGCAGTTGGTTTCAGTTGGTTCGATGATCCCAGCAGGATAGCTACCAAGATTGCCTTCCATATTTGCCAAGATTTGTTACATTTCAAAATCTCGTTGCGGCGAAGTGGCAACAGAGCATCGTTTGCCCAGTCTTGAGTCGCTTGACAACCTCGCTTTTCCGTACGTACCACGCAAGGCAGAAATTATCGATCGATGTACAATATCGCGTGAGATGATTTTCATTTGTTGAGAGGCACCATGTGATCGTAACCTTTTCAGTCATTGGCTAATGTTTATGTCATGCGCGCGTCCTCGGCGTTTTCAGGCTCCGCTTCACGCTATCGCTTCATTTATCGTTCAACTTTGGTGGTGCCGCACAATGGGTCAGATTCTGCGAAAGCTGGCCAAAATTCAAAATTATCGAATGAAATAAAATACTGTAAAATATAACAAAATATTCCGAGGCTTATGACAGTATATGTTTTATGACAAATAAGCGGATTATATCTGCAGTAGGAAATAACAGAGAGAGCGTACTTAATTGCAATCGTCAAACGAGAAGGTTTCTAAAGGAACTGATTGTATGTTTTATTTTGTTATTGATTCAATTATTTTGTTAAGTTGCCCAATTCATTACAAATGGAAGAAACGAATAAAAGTAAGTACAGATCACATAACTAAAATTTTAATATTTACTGTGAGACATTATTTATGCACATTTAAATTACATTAATTTTTAAATAAAATAAAATCTGGTCTTGTTCGAATTGTAGACGTACCCAATTAATCCGACTAGATCCAACTGTACTTTTCACATGTGGCATAGCTTGTAATCTTAACTAATTTATGTGAAAAAATTAGCTGCTAATATGTGCTATTCGAAAAGTTATTCCAACTTCCATGCGAAACTTCAGAATGTGTGCTATATTCTGCAGTTCTACAATTACAAAGGTTATTGTTTAGCGCTCTTCATGTATTTGCAGTAAAACATTATTAGATACATATTTTTAAAATAATTTCTACCATCATTTTTAAAATAACTGCTGCCAGAAGTATTAAAATTATTAGCTACACTTAAAGAATTAGACGAAATGAGTAATTCCGATATTGCAGTTGGTGAAAAAAAAATTCATGTGAATATGATTAATATATAGTTGCAGTTACTGTTTCTTTTTTTAAGTAAAATAATAATTATGTAGATAAGACGAAAATTTTACAATATATAATTTTGGCCAGCATTAGCGGATTCTGACCCACTGTGTGCCGTGTCTGTGCGCTTGGTGTATTACCGGAGTTCTTGCTTAAAAGAAAGGAGAGCTCATCTACGGCTTGACCAAAATAGAATTCTAGAACCACCGAACGAGTTTTGATGTATTTTTAGCTTCATCCCAAGCTTGGAATAACTGCAAAACCCAGGTAAAAATAAGCGAATTGTCTGACGCCATTTTCGACGCTAACGGACCGTCTTTCTCTCTTTAGGCTTGTAGTTCCAGTTTTAGTTTCCGTTTCGAGTTTTAACTCAGTTCGAGTCGATCCTCACTCATATACGAGCGTTTTGCGCTATTCCGAGTCTTCGAGGGACTCAGTTCAGGCATTTTACGGACCCCTTACGAAAAAATAGATCCGCCCTGCAAAACCGGTTTGATCCAGCTCATCGGCGTTGGAGACAACCAACAGGTGGCGTTGTTACCGCCAATTTCACGCCATCGCTTAAGTTTGACAGACGACCTCAATCAGTCACTGTCAGTAATTTCGTCAGTTATTTATTAGTATTTTCTCGAACTTCACAAATTTTTGACCGGTTTATGCATGCCTTATCGGAGAGCGAATTTCGGCTAAATGCATTGTTGCATTTACAGATATAGCGCGTTAATGTAAACAAAGCTAGTTACCATATAATTACCGTTTGTTGTGTACTTTAATCGAAATCGGCGTATCTGATTGAATTTTGTCTTGAATAATCAACTGTATAACTTAGTGTAATTTATCTCCTGCGTTTTCGAAAATTTGTTAATTAATTAAACTTTAATCAACTTTACTTGTGCGTTTGTGTTAACCACCTTCACGTACTAGTGAGTTAAGCCAAGCCTCTCGTTTTGTTTTGGCTTTCTGCACGACCAAGACGGTTCGGGGACGCCGTCGGGGTCATTATAAACCAGCTGGGTTTATTGTCCAACCTGGCGCCCTTAATTAATAACATCTTTAAATACCCATCCCCTTCTCACTGTTGCTAGCCGAGGGGAAAGCTGGTGAAAGATACAGCGCAGACTTGTCATCTGGTCGAAGTAAGTTTTGAGGCAGTCAGTTTAGAGCAGTCTTTCTCAAAGTGGGCGATAACGCCCCCTTGTGGGCGCTAGAGGCCTATAGGGGGGCGGTAAAGGGCACAGAGAAAATTGGGGGAAACAAGATAAGACTCATATATGGCAGGCTATAATTTAACTAAAGTTATTAAAGTAATGATTGCGATTGGGATTTTTAAGATGTGGTAAAGTTAAAAATTTTAGGGGGCGCTAGAAAATAATTGATTCTCAAAGTGGGCAGTAGACGAAATTAGTTTGAGAACCTATGGTTTAGAGTTTATTTGGTGACAGATTATCTTGTCAGTTAAGGCTGGAATGTTCACACTTTCTTTCAGCGTCATTTTCAGTACGGTAGGTAAATTTCCAGGGATATGGAGAGGTATCTCTTCTGTTCCAGTGCGTAGAACTTTATCTTTTAGATCTACAACCAAACCGTTTTTCTTTATGAAATCCACTGCAAGTATGAAATCATCAACGATATCAGCCACTAAAACCCTGTGACTAAATTTCATACTTCCAATCGTCATCTCAATTTCGGCTTCCCCACAAACAGGATAACCTCTCCAGTAGCTGTTTGCATGTGATATCTTCTCCCGGTATTTATCCGTTTCCATTTTGATAAAAGATCTGTTCTTATAATGCACGCATTTGCTCCAGTATCGATTTTTGAATTAGAAGGATCTTTTGCCAATTTATCCATCTGCTATCAAACTATTTTCATTATTTCTATCTATCTATTCTAGAAATAGAGACAATCTTGGGGCTATCCGTAGAATCAGTCAGTATGCGCCCCTTCTTGCTAACTGGTATTAGTTTAACGAATCGCTGTCAACGTAGTGGCGCGGTCGCTTACGCCTACAGTTGGAGCGCAGATGACTTTGCTGACCACAGTTCCAGTAAGTCATTATTCGCTTGGCACTGCTTGTGGTTTTCTTTTCTTCCAACTGTTTTAGTCTATCTAAAATTTCTGTCAGTGCATTGTCGTCAGCAGCTTCCACCTCTCACACTCGAACTAGGCTTCTAGAGGCTTGCTTGGCTACCTCGAATTCCCGAGCACGGGCCAGTATATCTGTGCACTTGGAGAAGTTACCCAGTTGCAACACTTGCTACCTCTCTTGGTCTTTAATACCGTCGATAAATGCTTGTATGGCCAGCCGGTGAAAAACAGGTTCAGGCAGGAAATTTCCTTACGCCATTCGGATCAACCTCTTAACATCCAGTTCAAATTCCTGTAATGATTCACGAAACTTCTAGGTACGAGTTTTCAGTTGGATAGTATGGAGCTTCTTCATGTGTGCATCACCAAATCGCATGTGTAAGTGTTCTATCAGTTGATCAAAGTTGTTCTGAATTTCTTCGGGAATTGATTGTAATGCACTCAACGCTTGGGCCCTGCAAAGCCAACACGAGGGCTGCAGCCTTATCGCAATCATTCCAGCCATTTACATCAGCTGTGGTTTTGAATTGTCTAATCAAAGTAGACCAAGGTAAGTGTCCTTCAAATTTGAGTTGTTTCAGTTTTTGGCTTGACGACGCAGATGATAGTGTAATAGAACGATCAAGTCCTGCTTTATGCAGTTGTTTCATTAAGTCTTCAAACTTATCGTGGAATTTAATTTTTATTCCTCCGATTTTCTCATCAAGTTTGTCATCAAATTCAAATTTCACGTTTTTTAATTTTAGTATCAATTTGAGTTTTCACACCTTCAATTCTGTCATCAATTTTCTCATATTTGTTTTTAAGATCTTTTCATCGATTTGAATCTTCGTGTCCTCTATTTTCAGATAGGTTCTTAAACTGGAAGTTTTAATTTTTATTTCCAAGCTTTCTATTTGTTTTCTAGAAACTTCCATTTGATCTTTCATTTCTTCCTTGATTTCTTTCTTTATATTTTCATTGACTTTTTCCAGTAGTGCTGCGGTACAGTATGAGCGTAAATGTTTGAGGACAATTGAATTTCCCGCCTTTCAATATTTTTCTTAAGTTGTTCAAATGCATAGGTTACAAAAAAATAGGCAAGTAAATTGTTTAAATACAAGAAGCGGCAATAACTACTGACAGGTACAATAGGCAAATGCGCACCATTTTGTTTTACGAATTCTTGGAGCCGGCTGTAAAATTTGCACGGGCGACACTGAACAAAAATGAATTTTCAGGACGGCCACACACAAAGGTAGAGACGAGGAAAATTCAACTTATCTTCAATCCTTTATGCTCTTGTAAAACAATTTTCTTTCCAAAAGTTTCCAGCCCTCTCTCATCTAGTTCGTCACGCAGCTCCCTCACTTTTAATTCAACAAGCTTCATTTTCGATTTTTGAAAATTTTCGCTTCTGACATGAATTTGTTATGACTCGGGGTTCTCAAATTGTAATGGTTGTTTATTTTAAAAACACGTTAATGTCTACGATCATTTAACACAATGAAAGCACAATAATATCGAGCTGTACACTTGTCTAACAAAATAACACTTCTCTGACTTAATCATTATATTAATTCGCCCGCTACACACATCAGTTTCTAAATAAAAACTCATTTAAATATCCCGCTGCTACTCACGTTATTCTAGAATATATAATATCGAATATACATGGAACACTCCAGCAAATTCTACCATGCGATTTATTGAAAATAGGCCAGAGTCCAGAGTGAGCCATGAAATGTGTAAACTTACGTCTTAGATAAGATTACATTTAAAACAAGCGTCAAAATAACCCAACCTATTTTACTGTCAAAACAACACAATAAGAGCTCGAAATGTCTTTCAGTTGCAAAACATAATTGCATCTTTTTTTTTTAATTTAAATTTTCTAATAAAAACGATTTTTGTTCATTAGAAAGCATTCTGGTCACAATTTTAAGAATATTTTAATATTTGTTTGTTGACAAATCTGGATATTAATTGTCACAAGTAGATTTATTTAAGACATACTTTGGAGATTTCAAAGCCAACTCTGACCTGTTTTCAAAAAATCGCATGGTACGATAATTCGGTGCGAGTCTGGAAAACACTAGAATCCTGTCTGAATCGTAGGTGGCGCGACCAGTCTAAAAGTAGAATTTACTTCACGGAATATAACAATATCTACAACAATAAATCTAAACAATAGTGGCCGATTTCAGTGTTTATTTATTATTTTCGCTCTTTTATCTCACTTTTACAGGTGTCAAAACATCTTCACTCCCCCTCTAATTTTAAATCATCCCCTGCACCGCCTTGAAAAGCGAACGCAGCCAGTATACATATTAGAGACCTGCACGTGTAAGTACAGAATCGTCCGAGTACAGATACGAATACTCGTTTGACGATTACAACGATGCGTATCGCAATAGGCATAAGGCATAATCGTATACGTCCGTGACGAGTATAGTAGTCGGCATCGTGGCATCGTTATGGTTAGTAATCGGCATCGTCAGGAACAGAGTTGCCAGTTGGTCACTCACAGTAACAAGAGATTTCTTGTTTCTTACATCTGTTAAATTATCTTCGTCATTTTAGCGCTTAATTGTAGCATCGGTGCTTTTTTTTAATTTGAAGGGCTACATCCTTTTCCAAACTTAAATATGTTCTTGCATGCTCCCACATATTACAAACGGTTGAACTTGTTGAGTTTCAGTATTCACAGTTTTTTCAAAATATAACCACACATCTTATTTCAATCATAGAATTAATAAATATCGTACAAAGATATGTTTATGATAGTTTAAATGTATAGTCAACCAGAAAATGTAGTGTAATTGTAATTATTAATTTCCATAATAATTACAATAATTCAAACAATAAAAACAACATAATATAATACAATAATAACACGGTACAACAAAAATTAAAAAAAAAATAAAAACCCGTCAGGTTTCTCAACTGTTTTTAATGTTTTTGGGGTCGCTGAATACGAATCTGCAAATAGTTTTTTTAGTACACCTTATGTTCTCGCTCTAGAAGACAAAGAACTCGTTTGTCTTCAGTATACTGCTTCTTCGACTTCTTTATTGGCGTCCAAAGCGAGAACCTGAGGTGACCCGAAAAAACTGTTTATAGATTCGTATTCAGCGACCTCAAAAATATTAAAAATAGTTGAGAAACCCGATAGGTTTTTCTTTCTTTTTATCTTTAGTATACTGCTTCATTGACTTCTTTTCTGGTGCCTAGAACGAGAACCTGAGGTGACCCGAAAAAACTGTTTGCAGTTTCGTATTCAGCTACCCCAAAAACATTAAAAACAGTCGAGAAACCTGACGGGTTTTTTTGACTGTTGGACAGTGTAACTTATAAATAACAAAATGTAGGAGAAATATTGTTTCATTTCCTGGATGAGTAACGATGCCTGCGATACGATGCGACGATGCCTGCGATGCGACGATGCCCACGATGCTGTATTTACGATTACATACTCACATCGCCGCGCAAGGTAATCGGCGATTATTAATCGGACACACTTTTACTTACTCGTGCAGGGCTTTGATACATATTACATAAGGGATTAGAACAATTTATAATTAGAAGCTTGAGAACTTCTTTCTTATAACATTTGGGGTTATTGATATCGTATTATTAAAAGATTCAACTTTAGAATTTGCATATAAATTTGTAATAAATATGAGATAACAAAAACCGAATGTTTGTGTATTAAACAGTGAGCTGACAAAGTAAGGAATCAACTCATAATTTCCTTAATGTTCAATGTACACGAAAAACGCCGGGACAGATCAATTTTTGACTTTTATTGCGAATCTGACGGTCTAAGGAAATTTTTTATTTCGATTGTCATATATCATTTGTAACGTCATTGAATTGTTTTTTAATGAAATGACCACATTTTTAAGCATTTCATTTGAAGGCTCATTATTTACTCTTTTTGACATTTAAAATTTTGAAAAATGATCAAGAGAAGAATTTAATCTTGATCACTCAAGAAGCCATGGAAATGATGAAATGCGTTTTTACTGCGTATACAGAGTGGAACAAAAGTATCAAATAATGGCTGTAACTTTTTTATTTAAAGAGGTATGAAATAATGTTTAATACAAAAGTTCTTTGATGTATTCCTATGCATGCTTTGATGTATATGGGGTTCCTTCGTGTCACATAATCGCGACACCGCACGACTATTTTCTGACCTGTAAATTGTGCCGTGGATAGCAAATAGCAACGAACACTGCTACCCCATGAGCTATCACGCACGAGATGGCGGCCAATACGGTTCCTTCGTGTTGTCTTTTGTTTTGTTGCTATGGCAACCAACTTTTGTTTTTTAATGGTACCTATAATTATGTTTAATGATTTTGAAACAAGCGTATTTTTCTCGATTCAATGACACAATTTTATCATTTCGGGAAAAGAAAAAAAATTAAATAAAGGAGAAAAAATTGATTCAGTAATAAAACGTAATTATCTTTTTGGTCAAGAATGGCTATGGAAATTTGACAATTAAAGTTAATTTTCTCTGTATAATATTTAGTTGTAAAGGTGGCGATTGTGTGGTACTAAATATTTTTTCCCGCTGATTTTGTTCTTTTTATTTTTCTTTTCTCCAACAAAATTGTATTACTGAATCGAGGAAAATACCCTTATTTCAAAATAACTAAAAATAGTTATAGGTATCATTTAAAAAACAAAAGTTGGTTGCCAGAGCAACAAAACAAAAGCCAACACGAAGGAACCATATTCGTTAAAGCATGCGTAGGAATACTTCAAAGGACTTTTATATTAAACATTCTTTCATAACTTTTCAAATGAAAAAGTTACAGCCATTATTTGATACTTTTGTTCCAGCCTGTATAAATGGCATTGAAAAAAGCGAAAATTGGGGGAAAAATTAAGAATGTCACTTTAAATAGTTATAAATGAAAAATTGAGGAAAAATTAGGAAACTTATCGATATGAAGAAACAAGAAAATCATAGCATCTCATAATAGATGTTCAAACTATCTGCCATTTTCTAATTGACAATATCCTATCTGATTAAAAATTCGTCCTGCACACGATTTATAATGTTTGAAGTAATCAAGAGGATGTCTCGTCTTATTCAGATTATTTGGTCTGTTTACATAAATTTTGCTTTTCACATAGTCCCACAGAAAGTAATCAAGTGCGTTAGATTCGGAGATCTAAGTGGTCGCTCAATAATTCCTCTACGCCCTTCCCACCTATCAGGAAAGATTACGTCTAAATTTTCTGACATTTCTTGAATAATGAGGCGCTTTGTCTCGTTGAAGCCAAATTTAATTATGAGATAAAGGAATTACTGAGTGGCCACTTAGGTTTCCGGATCTGATGCCACATGACTACTTTTATGGGGCTATGTGAAAAGCAAGATTTATGTAAACAGACCGAATAGTCTGAATGGTCTAAAAAACAGAAAAGACAACAAATTCGCTTGATTACTTCAAACATAAATCGTGTACAGGACGAATTTTTTAATCGGATAGGATATTGTCAATTAGAAAATGACAGACAGTTTAAGCATATTATATTTCTTATTCCTTCATATTGATACGTTTCTTTATTTTCCCTCAATTTTTCATTTATTAGAGTTTAAAATTATATTCTTAGCTTTTGCCAGCATTTTCGCTTTTTTAATGCCATTTACATATACAGTATGAGCATAAATGATTGAGGACAAGTTGAATTTCCCGCGTCTCTATCTAGTAATTTTTACTCTTTGTGTGTGGCCGTCCTGAAAAATTAATTTTTGTTCAGTGTCGCCTGTATAAATTTTGCAGCCGGCTCCAAGAATTCATAAGACAAAATGGGGCGCGTTTGCCTAATGTACCTGTCAGTAGTTATTGCCGCTTCTTGTATTTAAAATAAACAAATTACTTGCCTATTTTTTTTGTAACCTATGCATTTGACCAACTTAAGAAAAATATTGAAAGGCGGGAAATTCAACTTGTCCTCAAACATTTATGCTCATACTGTACACTTACTTAAATTTAAAGAAACTGTTTTTTTGAATTGTACCAAAGATATATTTCTTTCGGGATAAAATATTTTATTTGGGGATGAAATATTATTTTCATGTGAATAAGTAGTTTTTTTTTTAACACAAATAAGATATATTTTAATGAAGCAATATTTATTTAACTCAAATATAAAATGTCAAAGATACAAATTTCTAAACTATAAAGAATCTTTTTCTCAGTGTATGCAGTGAAAACGTATTCCATCATTTCCAAATTTTAAATGTTAAAAATAGTATACTGTCAAAAAGAGTAAAATCATAAACCTTCTAATGAAATGAATAACATGTGATCATTTCATTTAAAAAAATTTTAATGATGTCACTAATGATAAACGACAATCGAAATAAAAATTTTACTTAGACGGTCAGATTCGCAATGAAAATAAAAAATTGACCAGTCCGGGAATTTTTCGTGTACATTGAGCATTAAGGAAATAAAGAATTTATCACCTCACTGTATAAATGGAATCAAGATGAGTTTGCTAGATAAGTGCTTTTACGAAATTACGACATTATAATTATTACGCACGGTATATTCACATTTTCATTAACGTTTCAATAGTAAATCTTTCATATCTAGCAATAAAGTTAAATGTGTTCGATCAAGCTTTTGATAAATATAAACGACGCATTCATATTTTCTGTTGTGAACAAAAAGCAATCAGTATTATTGTCAGATGATTTAATGACAGAAATTCTGGGGGACACTTAAATTGCACGTTTTTATCTGATCGAGAAACATGGAGACGGACGTTACCCCATAACTAGAAATAATAGATTCGCCATAAACTTGCACATTTTCAACAGGTTTGATGATCTTATTGAAAAGAAATTTATTGTTGCATATACATTAACAGTGGTCCTTCCCTCTTGTTATGACAGATTATGAAGTGTTGTAATTGTAGAAGGGAGTTACAGTTAACAGATTTATTATTACAATTACATTTGAAGGATTTTGTTTGTATTTTAGCAATTTGTTGGTTTTTTTGTACCTAGATTACTTATAATAGTTATTTATTGTACTCGTATAAGTGGATAAAATGCATCTAAAACACGCATGCAATACAACGTTTTATCCACAGTCACCACATTTATGGAATCAGAATGAGCGAAATTTAATTAAAAAATATTCGTATTCGTAAAATGAAACGTGACAGGCTTTGTCATATATACTGGTTGCTATGGTACTTGTTTATTAATATCCACTAGTGGAATAAAGTTACTTTATTCCACTAGTGGTAAGTTACTTTATTCCACTAGTGGATAATAGGTCATTTTAAAATATGCTTCATAAACGTCTAATTATAATGTGATAGTGGATAAAAGCTATTATTTTGTTTAGATTTAATAGATAATTATGATTTTGCCCTTTCGTTTTTGATTATTTTCTTGAAATATATTTCTTATTAGAAGTTGTAACGTGAGTGCAGCTATCTCGAAAACCATAAGCTTTAGACCAATACATTTTACATACGTTGGAAATAGAATTTGACGAACTATTCAAATGTGTCAAAATGTACAGGTGACCTATTCAAATTTTTGAAGAAAATTTAACTTTTAAATTTCAGTTATTTTGTGTAAACGTACATGGAAGATAACACTATTAGTCATAGGGCCAGTTGTACAAAGTAGGTTTAAACTGACGCTCAACTGAACCAGGTTCAAAGTAAACAAATTGGCATAGGATCTTAATGACATATGGTAATTAATGCATTCATAAATAAAATTTGAAGATATTGGGTTATCCATAAAGATATTGGGTTATCCATGGAGATTTGTGACTAATAATCAAATAATTTGGAAAAGAATTGCCAGTGGTCACAAAAACACTACGTCGAAAAACGTTGTATATTACGTTAGTTGGTACAAAAGTTGTTCTTAGATAACATGTTTCGGTTTAAGAAAAAACCATTTTCAAATCTACAAGCAATGAAATTCGAAAATCGAGTAACAACAAATGCTGTTACTCGATTTTTACCCCTAAGTGGTATCTTAATTGTTTCATTTTCATTCACTTCAAGAAAAAAAAAATTTATTTTTAAATTTCCCGCCATTGGCTGTTATTCGATTGTTACCCATAAGTGGTATGTTGTTATTTACCGTCCTTCAGCCTTTAATTTGTTATTATTTCGCCTTCAGCTTTCATTTGCTACTATTAATTTGTGTTTCAATAACTAATTGTAAATTTTGCCATCAGCCTTTAACGTGATTTTTTACCCTTAAGTTGGTACGAGTTAGGGAGTTTGTTCGCCGCATTTTAGGTTCTTGCAGTTCTTGTCATTCTGATTAAGTAAAAATGGCCGCACGCTAGTGTGAATCTACTCACAGGTTTGTTTTACAACTTTTCCAAATTATTTAATAAAATTTGATGCGATTTTGTTCACTTTGAACCTGGTTCAGTTGAGCGTTAGTTTAAACCTACTTTGTACATCTGGCCCATAGAGATTATTCTACTAGATATTTATAATTAGTTATGCACAGCAAAAATAATTCTTTTGACCGCTAATTACGAATAAAATATTACTACATTTCAGCTGTTTCATCAAATTGGATAGCTATAGATTGCGAATGCTTTGATTTAGAGCCGCAGTTGCTTAATAAAAAATGTTTACTTTCAAGAGATCTAGCGAAATGTGAAATAAAAATTTGTACATTCCATTTAAAAAAGTAAACGTTTGGCGAATAACTCACTTATGGAACATCCTGTGTATGTGAAAATAATTTACTAATATAGAACTCATTATAGTCGATAACTTTTATACAAGACACTTTCCTTTATAATCAGTAGTTAAGGAGGTATTGAAGAAATCCATACCAATGACGCACGCACTTCGTCAAATTATAATAAATAATCGAGACAGCTACAATGATTTTACAAACAGTAAAGATTTAGTAATAGCATATTACATAACGAGAGTTGTAAATACGCACGCGTGGAAAAGTTGCTCACGAGCCGCGGAGCGGCGAGTGCAAGTAATTTCACAAGTGGGTAATTGCTTTACAACTCGAATTTTGTGCTGTATTTTATCTACGACCACAAAAATTACCTTTTTACTCAAGTTCCAAATAATCAGCAATGACAGTTGCAATTTCGACGACTGTCAATCTAATGTGATGCGGCTACGTAGATCTAACTACAAGCGTGCGTAATGTTAAACCGGTTTTCCACCAAACAGACTAGTCGAGTTTCTGTTGTGTTCGGGTTTTTCGAGACACTGAAAACATAAGACAAAGCTCGGACCAATTGGAAACCCTTTTTCCACCAAGCAGACAAAATATTATAGAAGTTTCTGTTTTGTATTAGGAGTTTCGGTTCTGTTTTCAGTGCTTTTCCACCAAACACACTACTGTGTCTGTATGGTTGTAGTATAGGTGTATCGTTGTACGCCGGTTCAATTTCAAGTTTGCGATAATTTAATCCTTGGTATACAAATAACTATTTTCTGGAAAGATCTATATGCAAAATCGATTTATTTTGAATATTATTATGAAAAATTAAAAAAAAAACATGAATTGGGAAAAGGCACGGTTGTATGTATAAAAATTATGTCTCATCATATTTACTTTCCTACGAGTATTATTTATTTATTCCTATTTATTGAACAAACAAATCAGAAAACTGAAACACGACTGCAACTCGCTATTTCCACCAGACAGTGGCCGTAAGTTGGTAAACGCGCTGAAACTCTTTGTCCTTACCGCTTTCGATCGTGACTCGCAAAACACAACAGCAACAGTCACTAAAAACTCCAGACTTCAAAAAGTTGGTAAAATGTTGCAGTTTTGTTTTCTTCGACACGAGTTTCTGTTGTGTTTTTGTTTTGTCCGTTTAGTGGAAAACCGGCTTTAGGCTGGCGACACACCTGTGGTGTATCGCCACAGGTTTTGTTTTCTATGTTCTCTTATGTGAGATGTCAAACCAGCGGCATAAACGCATCTTGACGCTCTCTAGCTGCAGAGCGGCTGATCCGCGGCGTCGCCGCCGCGGCCACGTTGTAGATTTTGTTTTCCATGTTCTCTTATGTGAGATGTCACACCAACGGCGCAACCGCACCTGTCCGCTGTGCAGACGCAACATGTAACGCCCCTGCCGCGGTACGCTTCGTCGCATGCAATGTGATACGTTATTTCTTACGGACAAGTTCACACTTGCGGCGCGGCCGCAATTATATTTCTTCGATCTATTTTTTTAGTTCTTGGCTATATATATACAGGATGTCTCAGAAAAAGAGTTTCTAACTTTCAGAAGTAGTATTTGTGTTAATTAGAGAGTTAATCTGTGTTAATTAGAGAGTTAATCTGTGTTAATTAGAGATGGTGCACAACCGTATGCTAAGTGTGTGCTGTGTGTCCTCTCTGTAAAAAGAGTGTCTTAATAAGTGATAAAAATTCACATTAAATTATCCAATACGGGGTAAATAGCTGTACATGTGCATTACCTGGGGGAAAGTAAAACTGCAAAGTCTAGTAAATAATTAACGAAATAGAATTAATTTCGCACCTCGTGGCCGTTGTCGTCGTACCGGTTTTCATTATCAGCGAGTGATAAATCAAAGTTCAAAATAAATAATACGCTACGCTGATCGGGAAACAACCGAAATAATGAATACAACAGTGACTACTAGAAACCAAAAAAAACTCACAGATGCAAAAAAGATTCTTACAAAACCAAATGGCAATAATAGTTACGTTAGTATTATACACGATGAAGGAGGGGACAACAAATCGAGTTTCACATCCATTAATGTATCGCTAAGGGATAAATTAGCAAAAGCTGAAGGTGTAATAGAAGAACTAATAACAAACTTAAATCAAAAATTAATCAGCTTGAGTTAGAAATAAATATAAAATCACAAATAATCGAGGACATAGTAAAAAAATCAAACATCAAACAAAACTTAAAATTAGTAAGTGCCTATATTCAAACAGTAAATAATAAAACTGTGGGCAAACCAGTGAGTACATAAACTGAAGGAGAGGACAATAAAAGAAAACATTCAATGGTTCATTCTAAAGAGAGTGCACCTGTTAACATTTCCACAAAAATTCAAGTTTTACTTATTGCGGATAGTCATGGACGTTCATGTGCCGAAATTTTACGGCAGTTACTTCTTAGCGAAAAGTTTAATATATGCAGCATATATAAACGAAATGCTGAGTTTGAACAGGTTACGAGTGACATTGAAAAATTAACGAAAAAATTCAGTAAAGATGACTATATCTGCGCTGGTACTAACGATGCTCTAAAGCATAGGTTCTCAAACTAATTTCGTCTACCGCCCACTTTGAGAATCAATTATTTTCTAGCGCCCTCTAAAATTTTAAAATCATTACTTTAATAACTTTAGTTAAATTATAGCCTGCCATATATGAGTCTTATCTTGTTTCCCCAATTTTCTCTGTGCCCTTTACCGCCCCCCTGTAGGCCTCTAGCGCCCACAAGGGGGCGTTATCGCCTACTTTGAGAAAGACTGCGTCTAAAGGGCAATAAGGTGGATGCGACGGTCTTAAAACGAGTGTTAAATACATGTAATCAACTGCAGTCGATATTTATTGCCGTGCCTTACTGGCATAACAGAAGTATCCTAAACAAATTTGTTTATGACTTTAATGTCCACTTGTACAACGAAATAATATTTTCTAGCCCATCGTCAATGTTTGTAAACACAAACGCGATATTAAATAAATCTCACTACACGAAGCACGGTTTGCATCTTAAAAAAGCGGGCAAATTCCTTTTGTTTAAATACCTCTCCACTCTAATTCAATCAAAAAATCAGATTTGCAATGCCACGGAGACAAGTGTCGTTAATAACACTGTTACTAGTTCTTCAAATAATGACTTCACTTCGGTGATTCAACATATACACAGGGAGCTGCAAACAGGGAACACCCTCACAAAATATTCGACTATGCCAAGCTCATCCGCAGTTCCACCATCTTCAGACAATAAGAACTCGTCAGGCCAAATAAGGAACACCGTAGAAGCGTCTTTTCGCAAAAGGAAAGAAATAGTGATTCGTACATAAAAATATTGCATCAGAACATTCAATGCCTATCCAATAAAATTCCGTCACTAGAGGTTTTTCTTGTTGAACAAAGTCCCCATTTTTTACTACTTACTGAACATTGGCAGACTAATGATCGCATTGCTAAATTAGTTCTTAACGGGTATTCTTTGTGTTCTAGTTACTGTCGTTCAAGTATGATACATGGTGGAGTATCAATTTCTTGTCGTTATTTAAGTTACATAACTGAATTTTCTATGGAAGGCGTGATTGAATGTTGTGGTGTAGAAGTATCAAATTGTAATACTATCTTAGTGGTCGTTTACCGTCCTCCCTTAGGAAATTTTCATATTTTTTTATCAACTTTTCGTAGCATAATGGACATAACTATACAATCTAGCAACAATTTTGTGTTTGGGGGAGATTTTAATATAAATTTTCTATCTGAAGATAGCGATACAATGATGTTTCGCGACTTGTTGGAATGTTACGGTTTTACATATCTTATTGAGTCACCAACGCGAGTAACAATTTCATCTGAAACGTGCATTGATAACTTTCTAATTAACGTAAACTTTAATATAATTTCAGAAGGTGTAATTAAATCTTACCTTTCTGATCATTTTGCTCAGTACCTAATATGTGATTCTATTACCATTGTATGTGCAGAGATTCCAAGAAATTTCAGCTCTAAAAATATCGATAAATTTTCTTCTTATTTGTCATGTGAAAATTGGCTCGGTGTCTTTGATAAAAATTGCCCGGATTCTGCCTTTGAAAATTTCATTACAACATTTTTGCTCTATTTCAATATATCATTCCCACTACAGAAATTTACGCCAAAGCGTAATAGTCATTCTAAATGGATTACAGAAGAATTGCAAGAAATGAAAAAAACTGTTGCGCTAGTAAACGAGATAGCAACTAAAAATGCGGATTTTAAAGAGCTTAGAAGCAAAATTAACGCAAAATATAGAAACCTGCTTAGAGAATCTAAATGTAAATATTTTGAAAGTGTCATTTCTAAAGCGAACAATAAAAGTAAAGCGATGTGGAGCGTAATAAAACATATAACGGGTCATAACAAGTCTAGGGCATGTGGTATCACCATTAAACAGGAAGATATTGTGCTATCTGATGAAGCTGTGGCTGAAAAATTTAGTAATTACTTTGCGTCAGCTGCTTTGAATACTTTAGGCTGTGTCAATAACGCAATTGACTATGAGTTTTTAGCGGCTAATGTACCATCGCAAACTAAATCACTTTTCTTATATCCAGTAGTCGACAACGAAGTCTTAGACATTGCCAAAAAATTAAAAAGCTCGAATACATCTAGCACCGATGAAGTCTCAAACGTTTTAATTAAAAAATGCATAAAGTTAATTGTAAAACCCATAACGTACATTATTAATCTATCGTTTAAAACAGGTACTTTTCCACAGCATCTTAAAATGGCAATTATCAAACCTCTTTATAAGAAAGGGGACATAAATACACTATGTAATTACCGACACATTAGCATTCTATCGTCATTCTCCAAATTGTTCGAACATTCTATGAATAAGAGGCAGATTAATTTTTTGAAAATTAGTAATACACTTCTCCCTTTTCAGCATGGATTTCTTAAAAACAAAGACATAGATTCTGCCCTATTTCAGTTTATTGAAAAAATTGTTGAAACACTAGACCAAAGAAAATCCGCACTTGGACTTTTTATAGACCTTGCTAAAGCGTTTGACTGTGTCAACCATGAACTTTTGTTAAATAAACTGCATCGTTACGGCATCAGAGGCAATATTTTGAATCTTTTCTCTTCCTACCTGTCATGTCGGACTCAAAAAGTTGTAATTAATAATTGTAGCTCGGAGTCTGTCAATATCTCCTTCGGCGTACCCCAAGGATCTATTTTGGGTCCAATTCTATTTATTATTTTCATGAATGATCTGGGGATATTCCTGCGAGGCAGCAACTGTACTTTAGTTTGCTACGCGGATGACACAAACATAATGGTGACCGGTGATAATATTGTAGACGCTGAGGATGCTTCGATACGTATTTATGATAGAGTAGCAATGTGGATGTCAAAAAATAGGCTTTCCATAAATAACGACAAAACTTCAATAATAATCTTCAAAAACATTAGATCGGGTGCTATCAATAATAACTTAAAATTAGTAACTTTGCAAGGAACGGACATGTCACCAGCGAACGATATTAAACTGCTTGGCTTAATTTTAGATCGCCATTTACAATGGACTGCGCATATAAATTCACTTTGTCCGAAACTAAGTAGCTCCTGCTATGCCTTAAAAACTTTAGCTCAGTACTGCAATCAGGCCACTTTGCGTACACTCTATTTTGCCAATTTTCAGTTATATCAGATACATTGGGGTCTGAGCAGTGGCTGGAAAAGAGTGTTCATAATACAAAAAAATGCTCTTGGTGCGATAGCTGGTCTTACGCGTCGTGATTCATGTAGAAATGAGAGGCTTACGAATATTGACACTACCGTCGGTTTATATTTACGAAATTTGTTGCTTTGTATATAAACATAATAATCTTTTTACTCAAAATAAGGTTAATCATATATATTCTACGCGATTTAAGCTTCACCTTCAACCTGATTTGCCCACTACCTCTTTAAATCAAAGAGGCGCATTATTTAACGGCTGCAAATTTTTCAACGTTTTACCATTACAAATAAAGAATGCCCAAAATATTAATATATTCAAAAAAGAACTTAAATCGCTCCTACTCCAGAGAAATTGTTACTCCGTTGATGATTTCTTTCTGTAATTGTGTTAACTTACTTTTTATTATAACTATATGTGTATTTCTGACAAAGGTCTATTAATTCTCTGTTTTAAATTATCTTTTACTTAAGAACGGTACTCTCCACAGATGGACAAGCTGACTTGAACCAACTTGTGCGTGTACATGTCTCTTTGTTTTAATTTATCTGTACCTTACATTATTATTATTATTATTATTATTATTATTATTAGTAAAGGGCATGTAATTAAGCAACAAGTTGTGTCCGGAAATGTTTCCACGTCAAGCTAAAACGAAATAAAGACTAGAAGGACTAGAAATAATTGCGATGTTAAAAGTAATTCTTCTATTTATTTCAAGTAGCAAACAATTATACTTTATTTCAATTTATTAAGAAAATTTGAAAAATTATAAGAAATGCTCAAAATTAAGGCTACCATTTTGGATGCATAAGTTATAATGACGTATGATAGAACAACGAATTATTCGAAATATCTGAGGTCGATCACCAGGCAAAATCAAAAGCAAGAATAATTCGAACCACTAATTCCGCTTCTGTGTTGACTTTGTGTTGACGTTCGATTTAATATGATCCCAAATGTAAAACTGAATTGGAATTATATCTGGCGATCGTGTGGGCCAAGGAAAAAGACTACATCTCCCAAACCAGCGAATGTCCTTTTCCTTTGACTGTACTACCCCGAGTTATGACTCCAATTCATTTTTACATTTGGGGTCATATTAAATGCAACATCTGTCAATACAGAAGAGGAATTAGTGGCTCGAATTATTATTACTTTTGATGCTAATCGTAATCATCCTCAGTCAGATATTTCGAAGAATTCATCGTTCTATCATACGTCGTCATAACTTATGCATCCAAAATAGTGGCCCTTCCGCATTTTCTTTATTTCGTTCTAACTTGACGCGGAAACATTTCCGGTCACGACTTTAGCAATAAAAATTGCTTAATTATATGACCTCTACTACTTTTGAAAGTTAGGAATAGGTTTTCTGAGACACCCTGTATATATTGATTGAGTTTTACTGTATTAGTGTTTTGGTACTTTAAAATTGAATATGTCACAAACGGCATATTCAAATATCAACATATTATTTATTTTTGAAATCATCCATTTATTTTTGAAATCATCCATTTAAAATAACACAATTTACATTTTTTTCTCCACTTTGAGATACGCTTGTTTTTTTGTAATATCTTTTAAAGATAATCCGCAAATATAAAATCCTACAACTTTTGCATTTACAAATTTTCTTTAGCTCCTAAAATATTGCCTCCAGATAGTGTACAAAATAAAAAATTAGGTCCGTATTCATAAACAAAACTTACGCTATGCGTTCCCTAAAAAATTGCGAATATGTGTTTATGTACTGCAAAGATTTCTTTTACAGAAAGTAATTTATAAACTATACTTAAACTCTTGTTAGTTGTGCGTCCGCTACACCTTTAAATGCGTACAGTTCATGAATAATTAGCGAATTATTATCGAACGCATAGCCTAAGTTTTGTTTATGAATACGGGCGTTAGTCTGTATAATAATTATAATGAATAAATTTAAAAAAAAACTTATCTTAATGTTGCAGTTAGACGTTCTTCAACACTAATAGATTCACGGAATTTCGTATTTCTTTTTTGAGAATGTTACGGACCAAATTAACCAATTCATTAAAACTCTGAATGGACATTCGATAGTAATTGGAAATTTTTTCTGGGTAATTTCGTAGGTCATTGTACAAACACTGAAATGCTCCTACCGTCAGACGCATCATATTTAATGGATGAACCCAGTGTCATCTTTTCTTTGTTTTATTACCGCATGTATAAATACAAAATACTTCAGTTTTACTCAATTTTCTGGGCATTATATATCGTAAGACCATTTACTAAGCAATGAAATGGCTGATTAGAAGATCAAATAAATTATTTGTTTCCCAGCGGAAGCGGCCCGGCCGCTGTAATGTGAGCAAAATATAATGTTTTCTATTTACGCCGCAGCGTCAAAGCCGCGCGGCCAAGCCGTAGGTGTGTCGCCAGCCTTAGGTTCAAATGTCCTCGCCATGATATTTTGTTACTTTATGCGTTGTACAGGGTGTCCCATTTTCGATGGTATCTTCGTTAATAATGGAAATAGAAAAAAACGAGCACGCAATATTGGGTCAACTTTTTATGCTAATTTGAATGGCCAACTTAAAACTTTGCTGTTCCTTGCCATTTTCGCGGTACAGTTGAAAAACGAAAAATTCATCAAATTTTCAAATGCGCATATTATTTTTACTTTTAAAGATATCGAGAAATGATAAAGGCATTTTTTATTCGGCTTTTAACGTAGATCATGAATCTTTAATCAAATCGCACCAAAAGTTCATAATAACCGAGATAAAACCACAACTAATATTTTTTTTAAATGGAAGCCCTAGTTGGCTTTGACATCACTAAGAAGGGTATTTTTTTCTGCTTGAATCATGATCTATGTTAAAAGTCGAATAAAAAATGCCTTTATCATTTTTCGATATCTTTAAAAATAAAAAAAATATACGCGTTTGAAAATTTGAGGAATTTCTCGTTTTTCAACTGTACCGCGAAAATGGCAGGGAACAGCAAATTTTTAAGTTGGCCATTCAAATTAGCATAAAAAGTTGACCCAATATTGCGTGCTCGGTTTTTTTCTATTTCCATTATTAACGAAGATACCTATGGAATACCATCGAAAATGGGACACCCTGTACGTAATTCGTCATTTACGATAGTGGTCATAAATAAATACTTTTAATATTTTTTCTGGAAACAAATGTAGAGAATTAATTTTCAGATAGGTTATAGTAGTAATATAATGTCATTAATAAAATCTGCAACATATTACTTTTTCCAAGCATCTATACGTCTTTCTAAAAAGTGAGCAAATAAAAATCAGATTAGAGTAGGCGGTGCAATATCTGTGATTAAGTGAATTAATTAATGTGATAGACTGTTAAATTTATTGACTTTATTTAATCACAGACATACATTTTATTTGCACTGCTTACTCTAATCTGATTTTTATTTACTCACCGTTTACGTAATTCTGTGATTTGAAGAACAACAAAATAACGAGCAAGTAAACAAATAACATAGTTAAAATAAAATCAAAACTCACTCACCTGTTGAAATGTTTCCTGAACGCCCCGCTCACCCAATACAAGGCGATAGGATTCGCGCAGGAATTCAAATAGCGCAGGCAAAAGCCAACGATTCTCAGATAGTTCCAGAATGCGTTGAAGGAATCCTCGGCGTAAGGATAGAAGTAGAAAAACAGCATGAAAATATGGTGAGGAAGGAAGCAGACGGCAAATACCAGAACGAAAATGAGCACCGTTATCGCGACCTTTTTCCTTGCGCGTATCTGTAAATAAAGGGGAACATTTTATGTCAATTTTACTTTCCATTCGATTACGCTTCATTATTTGGGTGTTCCTTTTTCTGACATACACGAGGCAATTTAGAAAGCGTATCGTTTTATGCCTGCTTTATTGATCCAACATTTCTAAGGAATTAATGAAAATTTACGTGATAAAAATTGTATTTAAAAAATATCCAACTCACCTGCCTCTGAGTTCCTTGCGTTTCTCCAGGTACATTCCTAGTGCTGACGATAAGATGATTGGCCATATTCATGTAAAACACGGCGATTATCGATAATGGTATGACGTATAGAATCAGGAATTTGGCCATGACATTGACTTTCGGGTATTTTTGATTTAACCAGTGTTTTGGAAATGGATAGCAAATTTTGAACTGTATATGACCATTATCTAGTTCTATGAGGTGAGATCCAAGAGCGGCAGGAACGGCTAACACAATTGCCAATAACCAAATTGACACAGCTATGGCCAAAGTAATTCGGGTAGCTTTACGCCCACCACCTGAAACAAAACATTGGACGTTATTAGAGGAATAACAACATTCGTTTTGGTAAACCTTTCGAAACCCTTAACAACAATTGTTGAAATAATCGTTGTTACGGGTTTAAGCTTCAGCTTAAATTTAAACTGGCATTATACAACTGGGACGACACAGTTCGTAAATTCCTCGTCTTAACGCAAACTTCGTTTACTTTTTTTTTTCAGTCGGAAAACCTTTCTGTACGTACGTACGAGAGAAAATATGTACTTCTATAGATTATTTTTTTACTATATGCCGATCTATAAAATATTTAAGAAAATATACGACTAAATGACGTGACTTGACAAAAGCCACAAGGCTGTTTTACGCAAGTTAGAAGGAGAAAGCTACATAAAAATTGTTTGACTTATCAATTGATCGATCGGCACATAGAGAAAAAATTAACTGTATATTTATAGCAACGAGTGTATTTTAAATAACAGTAAAATAAAATAAACTGCTAGACTTTAAACCAATCTATAAAATCAATTGGTAAACTAATACATATAATATTTAGTAAATAACGAACACTAATGTATATTAGGGTTTAAAAATAATTGTGTGATTATATCCTATGTGTTGGGCAGAGTAGAGTCATAACTATGCATATACATATTTCCCGAAAGTAACGGATAAATTCTATAAAATGGTTGATACAATTGTTTCAGAAAAATGCTCGGACACGTCGATTTTCATTTTTAAATCCCCATTTATATATGTAATTTTCAACCCCCCACCACTCAACCCCTAAGCGCTAACAACCACAACTTTAAAAATTCAAATGGCACAGTACTCCTTGTGATACCTCATTTAATAGTATTTTTTATGCGGAATACAATAAATAAAAGATTTTTTAAATCGGTTGATAAACAACTGAGATATTCAATAAAAATGTATTGAAATGAAAGTGCCAATATTCGAGCAGGCGTTGATACTGTTTTAGCAATAAGTGTTAAAAACAATTGCAAGTTGGACATGTACAGTTGCGGACAGAAAATTTCAGATGTCGCTGTCATTCCACTGACGTAAAAGTTGAAAAATTCCTTTATGTATACGTCAGATGAATGACAGTGACATCCAAACTTCTTCATGCGTCCGAATTCTCTCTCCAAAGCCAATCTTCATTAAAATTTCGATTCTTTCGGCTTCAGAAGTCTCATTTTTGCTATCTAATCGTTAAACAAGTAACACACCACGTAATGTCAATACATTCTATTTGACATTTAACTACAAACAACTTGCAATTGCTTTTACCACTTATTGCTAGAGCCGTATCAACGCCTGCTCGAATATTAGCACTTTCATTTCAATACATTTTTGTGGAATATCTCAGTTATTTATCAACCGATTTTGAAAAACTTTTATTTATTGTATTCAGCATAAAAAATGCTATTCAATGAGGTATCACAAGGAGTACTATGCCATTTGAATTTTTAAAGTTGGGGTTAGTAGCGCTTAGGGGTTGATGTGTGGGGGGTTGAAAATTACATCTTTAAATGATGATTTAAAAATAAAAATCGACGGGTCCGAGCATTTTTCTGAAATAATTTTTTCAACCATTTTATAGAATTTATCCGTTACTTTCGGGAAACACTGTATTGTAACACGCCGACGTGTCACCTTGTTTGTTGACTTTTACGGACAACTAAATAACCAATAGAACTGTCCAAACAAAAACAAATTAAATTTATTGCCAAATTAAATAACTGGACCGAACGGAACAGACAGTTTACCTACGAAGAATACCAAAAGGTCACACAACAAAGATTTTATTTTATGAGGCATGCGCTCCCTCTCCGTCTAGTCTACAGCCACCTGCTACCGGGCTACCTGATTACTTTACTGCCGGCGCTAAAGGTACTACCCTAATGACCTATTTATGGTGTCTACGGTTGATCGACCCTTACGGACCTCGCGATAAAACTTTACCGTTTGAATATGGCTCATAATCGCTGCAAATCTGGACTTACGTTGTTGTAATTCAGTTCTTTTTGGTGCGGCGGTAAATAACTTGAGAGGTTGAAGGAACTAATTACGTTAAATAAGAAGGCGGAAGTTAGATTAATTAATTATTTATTGCAAAAAAGGGTAAAAACTCCTTGTACCAGCCACTGATATAATGAGCGAATAAACCCTTGCGTTAAAACAATACAAAGAAACAAAATTACGGTTATCAGGAAGTACAGTGGAACTCGCTTATCAGATTTCACTTTCGAATGTCGGGGCGGCCTAACTGACTTTAGATCACACAGCTGGTGGTTTCGTGCATACACAAGTAGTTGTTGGAGAACTCTGCTCATCAATTAGATTAACAGTAATTTAAATTCAACTTAGATTGGTCTTGGTATCAGTGTTTGCCACGTCAGATCGTACTGTAAGACTCGTTCTGCTCGATAAACCAACGCACAGTGTGACACAATGTGTCTACGGTGTACTTAATTAATGGAATTAATCAAACGTTCTGGAGACGTATGTGATACAAAATGCCGCCCTCGGCGATCAATTTGCAGGACAATCAACAGCAATCACCAGCTTTTCAGGGACTCCTTTCGGAGGTGATGGGAAACCCTAGCTAAACTGATTATTGAGGTCGAATGGGTAGGATCTTCTCTCGCTACGTCCAATCGCCTTAAGAGGGTGGTGTTATGTACTCCTTTTTTCAAATCCCTCCTCGTCGTTTTTTCGTTGACTAAACCTATCTAATTAATTTATTGCGCAATGGACCCAAATTGACTGTTTTTCGACCCTCCACTATGGGTGGTTATGGCCCTTTCAGTCTCTCGGCAAATCGCTTCTAATTAACCTGCAAATCTTTCGGCAAAGATCACAGCTTGGTTCACACACATACAGGGTGTGAGAAAAACTTTGTTAAGAAGATGGCTATGAATAGGTGGTTAAAATTGTTCGGCCTTGTAATTACAAAATTCGTAACAAGCAATTAATTGGCCTTGACTTCTGGGGTTTGGCGACCTCCCTATACAAATCGAAAACAGTAGTTAGCGTGTCGGAGAATATTGCTTGACAGAGAATATCTGCACAGGTAGAACTATTTCCTGAGAGTACACTGTAACTGAATTTCCAAATAGATTTGAGGGAACACTTAATTGACTCTGGTTGGTTAAATCACCGAACTGGTCCAGTAATTTATAAAAACAAATGACCACTAAATTTTACTAATGTGAATGCCACTAGTGGCATTATCTAAATGCAATAGTAATACTGAACTTTATAGGCCCTTTAGCCACTGATTAATGCAAATTAAATTATTCTTGATCAATTTATACCACCAAATGTCTGACGAAGAATACAATTCAATGTAAATTACTTCGCGTAACCCGTTGAACATTCACGCACTTCGCGCACTCTGATTTAGAAACACTCGCGACGCGAATCTACGTATTCGTGGTTTTGTTTAATTGCCCTTTTTTAACACTGTATTTAACAGTACCGAAATAAATGATTTATCTAGAAATATGAGAAAAATGAAAAAATGATTACAAGTACTAAAGAAACCGTTAAGCCAAAATTAATTATTCAACCTCTCGTTAGCGAGATTTGAACGTTTCTGCCCGTTTTTCGCGCTCCGTCCTTTCCAAATAAAAATTAACCCAAGCCCCTCGGACTTCGCAAGATAATTTTTGAAATAGCCTTGCCCAATGATAATCGCTGCTTTCAGTTTCAAAATCGCGCCTATTCCAGATTTTCTGCGTTAAGCAACCCCCCTTAGCTTGTCAGATACAACTCGCGGTGGTATCTCAACATCTGCAACCACTTAACCCTACAAGTGGGCAGGCTGAAATTTTAATACATCCTGTGTTTTCTGAAACAAACAGACTAAAGCGAAACACTTTAACGTGCAACGTAATTTGATCTCTTTCTCATAGTAGATATGTATCTGCAATTTGGCGCGACCTATTCCATACAAAATCTAAACGAACACAAAGCTAAAGGTTGCTCCATGACAGATTTACGACGCCAGACACGTAGTGCAATTTGAGTAATGCCCGACGTTATAGAATTTTAAAGATTGCTACGCGTCCCAAAAGAGTTCGCGCAACAACCACTTGTGCGTGGCGGGTAATACCCTGAGGGGAATTCGGTCGAGCCGGTCGGACCTACCTGTGTGGCTCTCTTTTGCAAGGATATGTTGTCGTCCCAGAAGCTCAGTGGAGACGGTCGTGCAGTGCGAAAATTAAAACGCACAAGTGTCAACCCGAACAACGGGGGAACGATCCCGATGTTACAATTTATTAGGGCGCCACCTAGCCGTAATGCAGCGATCCTCAAGGCCGTGGACCGACGCTAGGAGAGGGTCCAAAATATAAACACTGGGTAGAGCTCCAACACCGAATGGCTCGCCAGAAGGGCAAAGCAAAATGAAAACAACCCCAAACCCCACCAAGGTGAAAGAAAACCCCAGCGTAAAAGTTAACAAACGGTATATTAACTAATTGGAAGAATAAGAATGACATACGAATAAAAGAGGTTATGCCTCTTACAAATTAATAGTTAAATTATTTAAATTGGATAAATACAAATCAAACGTAAAGCATTCGCGAACGATAAAGAAAATTAGAGTGACCGGTAGCGAAGCACGCAAGCACTGCGAATCGACAGGTCCGTAAGAAGTTTTCGTCGCCCCTAAGTCGCAGACGGCGATGGGACAAAGTCCAGAAGGGAGAAATAATAATGGTGATAACGATACGAATCAATCCTTTTTTTCCCTTCGGTCCGGAGGTCGACGGTTCGGCTACGGCGTTACCAGGGGGATGGTCGAGTGTGGCTATCCAACCCCAAGAGTCAGTCCGAGTCTAGCGGTGGGACACGTGAAAAGGGAGTCAGCAGCTACCCAGTCATTCAAAGCCCCAGAGACGTCCGCGTGGCAATTTATAATGGTGAAAAGACGGCCTCGTACCACTTGCTATTTAAAAAGGAGAGAGAAAAAATATCGCAATAGTAAACGTAAACACAAATGACCGAAATACGAATCCCACAAAAGAAACATAGTAACTTCAACTTACCCCGTATAAAATACGAGCCGAGAAATCACAGGAAGAGAAGCCTGTCTTCGGTGTGCCAGAAAAAATTTGGTGTTCACAGGAAAATAAATCCGCTTAAGCGAAAGGCTTGTAAAACTTCAAATGCCCCATCAACATCCGTGGATACAATCCTCTAACGAGTCCCCATACGTAAACGAAATTCACAAATCTCCCAAAAGGGACGTCCGACGGAGGTGAACACACGAGGCACGATCGTGAAAATGATTGCGACCAAAGATGGCTCTCAACCGCACCCACGGAAATGTGACGTCAGACGAAGGTTCTAGAAAGACTCAGGAAACCAACCGAAAATCATACCACATAACAAAACTCTCTACAGAGTAAATCGACAGAAAATCCTTTCCTAGGTGAGAAAGGGGGGAATGCAACAATATTAAATTTTAACGAGGAAACTCCGTACTTTGTGCGAAGAGCGAAATACGACACGACAAACACGCACGTCGGTAAATCGATGGTTGGCAACCCTGCCACGTCTGACGCTGTCAAAACAAAATTGTAAACAAACGCACACAGTAAATAACCGGGCCCCCAAAATGCCGCAAAGAAGCGGGCGCGGTGACCGGCGCAAGGTTCACACAGCGATACATCAGCGTAACTAGAAAGCAACTAAAGTAAGTGGACAAAAAGCCGACACACGTGATTCGCGTAAAAACAAACGGAGCTCCCAGCGAAATAGAATACGATAAATAATTTTAAAAAAATAACCGTAACAAGACTCGCCGGGTGGTATACAGTCTCTTGAAAAGGACAGTGTGGCGTCGCTCTCCGGTCGCATTTCTACAGCGTATAGTTCGAACACGTGTTTGTTATTTGAAATTAAGCAGGCAATAACCGATTTGTTTCGGAAACAAATTCCGCGACCGTTTCAATATATTATTCGGCGAATAGAGCTTATTCTATGAGTATAGAACGTGACGCGGTTCCAATCGGAAGCCAATTCAAACACATCTGAAAACTGTTAAATATTAATTTGTTAAGATTCTGCCAAGACCTACTAGATTTCACGAGACGGAGTCTCTTATTCTGGCTGCACAATCTTTTTATTTAGAGCAAATTTTGCTCACTTTGACTAGCTACAAAAATTGAAGTTTATTTGTTACTTTTATTTGTTTGTTTGTTGTTTGTTTTTAGTTTATTTGTTACTTTTTCTCCATAAATTAAGATTCATTGGAAATTAAATTTTCGTGTAACACACAAAATTTTGTGGTAGAGCTGATTACTACCAAGTAATCAGAATGCCACGCAGGTTCTTTTTTGGTGAAAAACAATTTTAAAAGTTATTCCAAAAGTGACGTATATTTTTTCAATAATTTTTTACATTCAACAACAAACAACTACTAATATTTTTTTTTTCAGAGATTACTAGGTAAATATCAGTGTCTCAACATACTCCCACCTTGGCGAAAGAATCAAATGAGTGAGCCAAACAAACAGAGACATTAACAATTACCAAAACCAACAATTACGGTATTAACAATTAGTATACTAACTTTTCTGGTTGTTTTACAATACGACCACTACGGGTTACATAATTTCTAACACTGTTATGTCTTTTGCTTACACTTTCCTGATTCTGTACACTATCAGGCACAAAATCCTTATATTTACTGTCAGATGGTATACTTTCTTGTGAGTTGTATTGTTCGCTTCTTTTTGAATCTTCGGTACCTTCCCGTTTCGTCAATTTTCACCGAATTCTTGAAATGGTTTTTTACTTCTTCTTTTATTTCCTGTTTAGATTTCTTCTCACCTGGATCTGTAATTCCCAGAATATCTAGACGCCATAAATCTTCAACTTTCAATTCCTTTGCAAATAATGCCGTAACGGTCATTGTTAAGTCCTTATTTTCACTCCTATTTGGAACCTTTCCAAGTACAGTCTAACCCAGGTGTGTAGCCATTGCCACTAACCCACTGTCGAGGATATGTTGCTTACCGGTAAATAACTTTCCTGCAACATCTGCTCCAATCAACACTTCAATAGGTCCAGAATCTCTGCAATCACTGATTTCTATACCACATTTTCGCAGCTCTGTTAACCATGGGCCATTGCATACAGTTCTATATTTCGACATATTACTGGCTGATCTAGAACTTCAAATTTACAAGCGTATTTGTCATCTAAGCTCATTAACCTGACCTCGAAGCAGGTGTGTACCTTCTTTTCAGTCAAAGTTCCTCCAAATAATGAATGGCAAATAATTTGCTGTCGCTTAGGTCTATATTCCATCTCTGTTGCAGTAGATTTCAAAATATATGATCGTTGCGAACCCGTGTCAATTAGGGCTCGTATTTCACGCATCTTGCTGTCATTGCGGATTTTCACTCTTAGCGTTTGGAGAAGTACACGTGTTTAGGAGAAGTTTGCCAACGCTTTTTCGTCAGAAACGAATTTGCTTCGTTTAGCATCATCGCAGCTATTCGAAGATCTTTTATTAACTGCTAATTGCGGGCACATAAGCGTAACATGTTGTTGGCTACATACAATACCACGTACTCTCTGTCTACACTTCTTGCTTGAATGTGCAAGTTTAACACAAAGAAAGCACGCTTCTTTGTCGGACAAAATCTTACGCTTTTCTTGTAAAGTCATTTTCTGTGCTCTAAAGCAAGATTCACTTTCATGTCTTCCATTGCAAAATACAGAAATCAAATTCTCACAGGTAAGTAGTTCTGCCGCTGTCGGTATATTGTCATATTTCACTCTGGATTTAGGTTTGTTGTCTTTGGGATCAGAAGAAAAAGAACCAAAGCCATTTACTGCTAATGTGATGTGTTCATCATGTTCTGCTTCTTTTTTCATGAAAGTCACCAAGCCGTCAATGCGTGTTTGAAATGATCCCTTTGAATCACACCTCTGCCACACACGCAAAAGTTCTTCTGGAAGACACGATTCAATCAATGGATACAATATCGCAGCACATTTATCTGTTGTGACACCCAACGTTCCTAGTGCTCTAATTGTAAGTTGCGTTTCAATGCGATCATATAATGTAGATAAAGAAATTTTATCATTTGCATGAAACCCCTTATTCAAAATAAGCTTAAGTAATTCTCTTACGTATACTTCTACAAGCAATTTATCTCTACCAAAACGGGATTTAAGACATTCGATTGTTTTCGGGTAATTTGCATCTGTTGGTAGAAAACTATCGATCACTTCTTGTGCACGTGAACCAGGTACAATCGCTTGAATCAAGTATTGGAATTTATCCTCGTCAGGTATGGTGTCATCTTCATGAACCTTCTTAAAATTGCTCCAGAATATTAACCAATCTCTTATGTCGCCATTAAATTTTTTCAATTCCAGATGTGGAAGCTTAAATTTTCGTTTATTTTGAAGTTGACATGTTTACAGAACTGCTGTCGCTACTATTATTTATTTCATTTTCTTTGATTGAGTGTTCAAGAAGTTGTTCGACCGTAAATTCAAATTGATAAACTGTAGTTTGTACTCATCTGCCTTTTGTATCTCATCATCCAAGAATTGCTCAGTTATGCTATCATCAGTCAGTAGAAACTCATAAATCTCTTCATTGAGTTGACATAATGTGTCATTTTTCTGCTGCAAAACTGATAACTGTGTACGGCATTTTAAAATATCAATGTTTTCAGCAGACAACAAATCCGACAATTGGTTAGCAATCGTGGCAAATGATCGTCGAAGAACACCTCGAGATTTCCTTGAGCGATCCATTTTACTCGTACACCCCAACTTCGAAAATTAAATGTCAGTAAAACAGTCTGATAGCACCGTCTCACAAGATGCACACTTCAGCAAACACCAAATCCTGTCACGGTCGCCAAATTTCGTATAACACACAAAATTTTGTGGTAGAGCTGATTACTACCCATAATCAGAATGCCACGCAGGTTCTTTTTTGGTGAAAAATAATTTTAAAAGTTATTCCAAAAATGACGTATATTTTTTCAATAATTTTTTACATTCAGTAACAAACAACTACTAATATTTTTTTTCATAGATTACTAGGTAAATATTAGGGCGTTTTTTCTCGATGCAGCGTTTTTAATACGCTGCGTATTGGTTCAAACCATTCCATTTTTGCGTTCAAATGGTGACGTCAGAAGTGCATACGCTTCAACCGTTGAGATGTTTGTTTAAACCGGGCGTTCAGCACCGATTAGTAAGAGTGGGAGTAATGTGCACACAAATGTCATTTGAAATGAGTTTGAAATCGTGAGTTGTGTAATCAGTTGTAGTTCAATATTTTCGTTCCAGTTCCTGATGTAATGGGACACTAACAATAGCAATAATCTTGTGGCCATTTCTTTATGAAATCAAAATAAATTTATATTAGGTTATGTCTTCAAATTTTTGACAAGTGGTTTAAACCGATATGTTTTCGCATTCGACAGATTCATGACGTCATTCTTAAAAACGCTTAAAACTACTGGTTGAACCGCACCAAGCGAGAAAAAACGACCTTAGTGTCTCAACATAAATGATCTAGTTCTAGTAGAGTCAGACCACGGTCCGTAAACTATAACGGTTATCTCATGTCGGCAGTTTGTGACGTCAGCTATAGACCAGTCAAAGCCTGCTTGTTGAAGTTAAATACAGTTTTGATCAGTTATCAAAAGGAAAATGATACTAAAAATCATACTTGTTGAAAGTGAAGCATTTGAATGGTCAGTTGCACCAAACTCTTAAGCTGAGCTTATATTTGAGATTACCCAACATTGTGTAATCATATTTTAAGTCTAAAGTGACGCATAAAGTTAAGTTCAGCATAAATGTTTGATGCAACTAGTAATAATTAACAATATTTTATTGTTATCTTTACTGTTTACGTTCTCAGTCCCGGGCAATTGTAGACTAGTCTTTACTCTCATTAATAAAAAATAAATAGTAATGTGGTTTAAAAGTTCGTTTTAATACAAATCAGTTAGAGAAAATTCCTGGAATCCGGTGTGCAATGTGAACTTGTACTAATAGTAAACACAAAAAGATTTTCATCGTACATCGTTAACATTGATGTGACAATAATGCAAAAATTAATCTAACATCGATTATTCGTATAAAAAAGGGCCGTGAATAGATTTAAATTGCCCATCCGATCGTGAGTGACATTTTACCGTAGTTATTATTATCACTGACTGAAATTTACCAGGCAACTTATAACTTTAACTTTAGTAACCATGGAAATGGCGAGTAAGGTCTATCGGTGACGTTGTGTTGCTGTTGGTTACAGGACGGATGAGGTAACCGTTATAGTTTACAGACCGTGGAGTCAGACCACCTCCACATTGTAACATTTATTCATTTTTTGCTGGCGTTTGCTATTTACTATTATTAGTAAACGTTAAATAACTAAAATATTCAAAAATTAAGTTACACAAAATTCAAATGACACAAACAAGAAAAGCATAAATAGCAGCAGAAAAAAATTGCCAGAAAACTATAACTGAGCCAAAAAATACAATTTTATTCGCTATACAGTATAATTGAAAAGGACTGCACCATCACTTGAGCGATCTACGGAACCATTTATTTCTTCTCAAAAATGTGAAGAAAATTTTTGTGCGAACTTTCTTTACGAAGATATTGGCCTTGAAATATACGAATTTGATGTTGATTTTGTATTAATCAGATAATGTTATTTTATGTTTTTATTAATGAGAGCCGTAGATACAGACATGTAAAACTTTCCTTGTTATTAAATATTATTTATATTAAGTAATAAAGCAGCAAAACTCTTTGGAAATATTAACATTATATTAGATATAAGGTCGGCAATGGTGCAGCAAGAATTGGATGTCACTATGATTACCATAACCTGATATGTGATATTAAATGAGTGTTTGCTTTTTTAACTTCTAATTTTTCTAAATTCTTTGAAAGTTTACCGTGTTTTTTGGCAAGCAAGCCTCGACTTACTCCTTCATCAAATTCCATACAATTCAATGTTGCAATTCAAATTCAGTTGTCAACAAAAATGAGGGTACCTATGATCGGTGGCAGAGCTGAGTAATTCCTGGTAAAAAAGTAATTAGCAATTACAATTACTTTTTTTAATGTA
Organism: Dorcus hopei; assembly: GCA_033060865.1. Lineage (NCBI taxonomy): Eukaryota > Metazoa > Arthropoda > Insecta > Coleoptera > Lucanidae > Dorcus > Dorcus hopei. Next base: position 32,475,000 of record CM065421.1, on the reverse strand, counting down.
ATTTGTAATTATACTTAAGTACTTTTTTTCTTAAAGTAATTTGTAATTGTAATTGCAACAAAATCGATGGAGGAATTGTAATTTGTAATTGCATTATTTAAATTATCTAATTACAATTACTTTTTATAAGTACAATTACTTTTTCAATTACAATTATTTTTTCTAATTACAATTACTTTTAAATACGTGTTTACAGTATACGCGTAATCTAGAATCAAGATAATTCCTGCATGAACCTGCGTAAACCCCCGGTCTCCAGAAATCGCATCCTAGGTATTTGGTTCAATTCATCATATTTGAAGAAAGCGCTGGGCCGTGAAAAGTCCTTTTCCTTAAGCCGGCTACTCATTACTTGTCACATCAAGTCATTTGCCAAGTACTCGGCGAGTACTTGTGCAAGTAAAAGTCAAACTGTACACATTACTCAGCTACTTCCGCGTAGCCAATCTAGCTGGGAAGTACAAGTAGATGCCCGGCAAGAAGTGACTACTCAACTGTGTCGATAAGTGTCGAACATGATTCATATAACAGTTCAGAAATTTCATCACAGTGTCGTTATTCCAGTCTACTGTTGTAGAAGCATCAACTTCTTCACAATACGTGGTTGCCATTGCGCTAAAATAAACTCAAATAACGTGGCAAGTCAGACGAGTAGTGTAGCGCAGTTTTAAAAACACTTTGCAACTAAAGACTCGTCCGTTTGACTTTGAGTAGTTTACCGACAACGCACACACTACTCGTCACTTGGTAAGTATTGGCAAGTACTTGCCAAGTACCGCGTAATGAGTAGCCGGCTTTACTGAGGTCGTGAAATTGTGTGTTTCTATTTCAAGATAATAATTGTAAGTAGGTATTTATATTTTTAATATTAAAATGCATTTTATATTAGTATAAACATTATGAACTGAGGAAATAATAGGGGAGGGTGGGCCACAATGAGACATTATTAAAAGGTGACATTAACGTAGTAAATTTATTAAAAGAGGAATGTAAAGTAAATAAAAATCTTTAAAAAAATATCATAAATACAATGCAATTCATAAGAACAAAAAGAAAGACAAGGCACTTTTTTAAGTTCAGTCACTAACGAACATAAATATTATCAAACCTAATTGAAAAATTTATTAAATTGTTCTGGCGCTTCAGTTCTCACTGGTTGTGGGCTGGGAAGATTTTTTTTTAATGTCTGATAAGGCTACTGAGGCCTCATCGGGAATTTTCATATGTCTCGTTGTGACCCATCCCAGTATGTTCATAACCTAACACGTAATAGTAATGGTTAAAGGTGTATTAACCACTAAATAAAACAACATTGATGTAATTCCATGTACAACCTCAATCAAAACTAATGAAACGTTCAAAACCGTAACGCTGTAGTCAGAGAGAGAAGATACCGAGTGAGTTGAAGCCTTATAGCGAACGAATGTTTCCGAAGTCCGAAGACCCACCCACCACACGTTCACACAAATTCTTCGGTCGTGTTGGTTAGTCCGATATAAACACAGCATAAGGATTACATAGCAGCGCAACTCTCATGAAAATATTAAATTCGCGCATAACATCCCGCGCAAGGTCTGAGTCACAATCTCGGGATGCAGAGCTCATTCATTCACGGCTCTGGTGCCGAATGGATCTTTATAATTATGTTAATACACATTATTTATGCCTTGTTATTTTTTTACCACGTCCACTAAACACTACAATTCGACCCAGGTGTGTGAGCACATGTGAGTTTGCAATTTACAACAAAGTCGCTCACACTTAAAGCAAAACAAACAATTCAACACATCCCCTTTAATCAACTCGAGTTCAATGAAAATCCAATAGAGATCAAAGAATATTAATGATATTATTAATATAAGTTTTATAACCCTAAGGCCAAGCGCATACATACAATTTTACCACGACTAAACTTTGGTCGAATAGTGTTGTTGCGATTTCAAGTTGATTAAACTGTTTAGTTGTTAGTTGTTACAGAATTAGGTGCATTTAGACAAAGAGATATTTTCTGCATTCATGCCCGCAGCGATGATTGCATCCATGTAAGCAGTGGTGACACTTTTTTATACGCACACGGCGATTCGGCATTAGTAGTCTGTTAGTCAGTTTATGAAGCCGCCTGAATGTAATAAAAAAATGGATATCCAAAAGTTTTTATTGCACTGCGAGCATGCAGGCTCGGACATGACTGCGGGCATCAAAGCAGAAAAATCTCTTCATGTAAATAAAGCTTTAAATTTAATTTTATATATTATTAATTATTTTCAATATCGGGATTAAATCCAGCGATCCCGGGATGACTTACAGAAAATCCCGAAATCCGGGGATCGAAAATATAGTTCGGGATTGTATTCCCTAGCTACTATTGGCCACAAATTTCGTTCTCCATGCGCACTTACGTCACAATCGAGTTCGAGACACGAAATTTAACTACTTATTCATTGTTTACATGTTATTTCCGTGATTATTTTGATATTTTGAGTATAGTAACCCCCAGTTTCAAATGGAATTTAAAGGAGACTTTAAAATTAAAGTCACATTCAGATGTGTAAACAATACTATATTATTTTACAAGTTTCACAACAAGGCTTATTGTAACACGAGTGGGGTTGGGTTACGACGAGTGAAGCGAAGCGAGCACGGAGTGCCTCAACAGAACGACAACCTTTTGTTTTAAGCAAAAATCAAATTGACAAGTTATTAATTTTTCTTGTCCAGCTTCATTGTGAGTATTCTGTTAAATAACAAATAAAATGAAGTATTTTGTGAATTCTATTAAAGGTCTTCAATTAAAAATTGACTAAAATTTCACCAAAAACAGTTTCACAATGACTTCCGTTGTGAAACTGTTTTTGATGTCACAAAGAGCTCATTGTGAACCACATTGTGAACAAAGTAGAAAAATGTGTTTTTATATTTGTTTTGACATCTGAAGGTGACTATAAATTTAAAGTCTCCCTTAAATTCGATTATGAAAGTGGGCCTAAGACTTTTAAATTTTTTATTTGAGTTGTGTTATTGTTATTACTGTGTGAATCTGTGTGAAGTTATAGTTTAAAAGATTAATATTTGTTAAAATACATGAAAAGCGTATATTTACTATTACCTTAAAATGCCGAATTGTGCCATAGCTACGTGTAAAAACTGTAATAAAAATGCAAAAGGTATATATAAAATACTTTAGCTTTCCAAAGCATGAAGATTTTCCTCGAGCATGACGTCATTATGCGCAATAGCATCCCGGTTGTGTGTATCGTGCCGACCAGGCACCGAAGCATCGAAGAAGAATGTTGATACACGGAGGGTTAGTAAGACTTATACTTTTAATGAAACAAAATGAGTAATATGACATAAATAACATTTATTTAAAATTAAATAAAACTAAAAACATTTAATTACTAAGCTGAAGAAAATATAATTATTGTTGAAAAGGAAAATGATTAAAGCAAACACAAACGAAAATTATTAAAAATTAAAAAAAGTTTTTTTTTTTTTTTAGTATCTAGTGTAATATCCGTTCTGCTGAATACATTCCTCCAGTCGGCGTGTCATAGAATTAACCAAATTCTCGCAAACATCTGTTCTTCTAAATCGTTCCCATATGCGATTGACATGGCGAGAATGTTGTTCAGCTGTCCTTTCTATAACGCCGTACTCTTCTCGATCTTTCCAATTTCGAACCATAGCTGCCCACACATGCTCTATTGAATTTAAATCCTGGGATTTTGCGGGCCACTGTAAGACTTCGATGTCATTACCGTCAGCAAACCAATCCATGACAACAGCTGCCTTATGTATAGGACTGTTGGCCTGAACAAACGTTATCACTTCCATGTCTTCTTCTGGATATACCGACCTTATTGAGGGCAGCAGTACGTCTTCTAAAACCTGTAGGTAATTTTGACTGGTGAATCTTGGAGGCGACACTCTCACCAAAGCTCCAGGGCCAGCACTGGAAATCCATTCCCAAAAGCCCATTGATAACCGACCACTGGTTAAATTTGGACGCACATTTTAGACATCAAAACGAGTGTTAGATTTTCTCCATAGGACCACTGGAGCATCTTGCGACGTGGAGAACGTTTTTTCGTCCGAGAATAACACGTTTTGCCAATTTCTGTCCATATTTGCTTCGCAAAACCGCATCCTAGCCACAGCTTGTTCAGCTATTAAATTAATTTTTCTAGCAGGTTTTCTAGCCTTATAGTATACCCACGTTCAGTCAATCGCCTTGTGACTGTTGCCAGTGAACAATTTACATTTACATTTTTCCTGATCTTAACTGCTGTAGTGAAGGGATTTTGTATCACGTATTAAGAATGTCCTGGTACTCCGCGCGAGTCGTTATTCGCTTCCGGCCCGATCTTGCTGCACTTTTCAACATTTTCCTCGTCTTGTCTTCGTTAAATCCACCGCCAAACTTGACTTTTCTAAAATTAAGTTAAAAATAATGACATATAAACATAAATTCTGTAATAATAATTCTCACGAGTTTCCATTTTTTTACATTAACAATAAGATGTGTTAAAATAAATAGAATGAGGTTTAACGCCTGGTTGCTTAAAATAAACACATTATAACGCGTGATTTTTAAAAATTTTATCAACTCTTGCCATGGAATTTGGACGGCATGTCGTAGCTTTAATGTAAAACAGCAAAAAGGAGTGCAATGACGGACTTTTCACTTAAGCTAAGATATGCCATCCAGATCTCATGGCAAGAGTTAATAAAAAATTTTAAAAATCACTCGATATTTGATCACCGTTTAAAACAATATCTTTGATTGAAGCGATATTTTTACGAATTAAAACATTTAACAATGACATCTAGTTCAAATGCTTTTAGTTTGTTTTATGCCTCATCCAGACGACATGGCCAACGTCAGCCAACGTTGGTGAATGCATTGGCAATAAAATTTTTAACCAACGTTGGGCAAGTTTACCATTTGCATATTGCCTGTCCACATGATTGGATTTGCTTGTCAAACTTCAAAGATAAAAAAGTTCGGCCAATGTAGAGCGAATAGCTATAGAACGAAGAATATGATACGGTTGTTGCAAGTGCTCGTGTAGTTCTTTCGGATCCCAAATGACTGGGTATTTTTCAAAAAGCAGAGGAATTCCAAAATTAACGGGTTACTCCATTTGGTCTCTGATGACCACATTTTTCTGGTCAAATTTAAAAAACAGTAAACCGAAAGCAGGCCCACTCTGCCATCAAGTTAGTACAACTCAACGCGCATAATATACAAAAATAAATAATATTCGAGAAATATCGTGTGCAAATTGTTCAAGTCGTCTGGACGTAAAAACAAACGTGATGGCATATCAAGGCCAACGTTGGTTAAACTCTTTGATGTGTGTCGGAAAAGCCACCCTCATAGCGAATGCATTCCAATGCCAACATTGGCGATTGGTTGGCGGTCATTGGCCATGTGTATTTCGTCCACACGGCATGGCAAACTACCAATAGCCAACACTGGCTAACGTTGGCCATGTCGTCTGGATGGGCCTTTATGCAATCGACTTCAAACGTTATTAAAACAAATAGAAATATACATACCGACAACCCAACTTGATCAGCTATATTACGTAGTGACATCCCGGATTGTGCTAAACCACAAATGAAACCTCTAGTAGCTACCGATGACTCTCTTTGACCCTGTCTTCTTCCCATGTTGTGAAAAAATATCACCAAGAAGTCTTCAGTATCACACACACAATGAATCCGTAATGAACGTCAAAAGTTGTTATATTAAATTAAATATAAAGTAGAGGAGATGACGATACTGAAAGAACGTTTGCCGCTGTGTTTTGTTCGTGTTTTTTTTTTTTTTTAAATACGCACTTTTTTATTATAATTTCTTTTATAATTTCAAGCAATTGGTTTTGTTTTCGTTTCGTTTCTTCTAAAAAATGTCCCATTTCATTATTTTACAATTGCCTTTTACTTTACTATATATTTTTTTCAACAAAATATTTGCTTTCTGACAAACGATTCTTGAAATATTCCACCTTCCACTGAAGCGTAATAATATAGGTAAAAATATGTGTGTTGCATATATTGTTATATAAGGTGTCCACCGAGTGCCGCTGCCGATGTCTTCTCTACTATCTACAGTATATAAGAAAAAATTCAAACGTGCTAAGATGTCACTCAGTCAGCTCTAGTTTATAAACTTATTTTTGGCTATATAGAGTGTTCAGGTGAGCAATACCAAAGTTATATTTTTTTAAATGGAACACCTAGTATATTTTTACATATTTCGAAAGTACGCATAAGGAATAGGTAATAACCAAAAATTATGGAAGTTATACTTAAGAGTTAGATATTGATGTTTAAGTGTAAAATATTGCTGTATTATGAACTCCTATATCTTGTTTATTTATTAACATTTTGTAGTGATTTTTGTAGGTAGTTAATGCAATATCTTATCTACAGAAATATGAGAACAGCTTCGGTTTAGTTATTATGAGTACAGGGTGTTGAGTTTTGCAAAAGATAATTTTCTTCAAAATTTTTAAATGGAACACACAATATATCTAAACTCTCGTGAAACAATGTTTTAATTTAGGACTAACCCAATACATGTATAACCATGTCTTATGGAACCAATAAAATTATTATTATTATTATTATTTTTAATAAGCTTTCAGTAATGCCAAATGTATCTGCCTAAACTGAAGAAATCGCGAGACAAAAATTAATTATTATTTTTTTCTTTTCTGTATTTTTTTCTTTTCAATATTGACGTTAATTAACCTTTCCGACCGGTTTTCTGTTTTAATTTGCTAGTAAATCAACGAATATGTTTTATTTTGTGTTCAATGTAATTGAATATGTTCCTGTTAAACTAATTGCTATTTTTCTTTACGTTGAAAATACTTAAATACTTAACGTTATTACAATAATTAAAAAAATAAAATTTAGATTCACGTTGCCAATTACTAGAAAAGAAGAAAACAGTTGCTATGAATTTTGAACCGAAGCTGTTCTGATATTTCTGTAATTAAGATATTGATTGCATTAACTACCTACAAAAATTCACGACGAAATGTTAATAAATAACCAACACATAAGCGCTCATAATCCAGCAATTTTTACACTTAAACATCAATATCTTACAAACTCTTAAGTAAAACTTCCTAGAATTTTGGTTATTACCTATTCCTTATGCGTACTTTCGAAATATGCAAAAAATATTGGGTGTTCCATTTAAAAAAATATAACTTTGGTATGGCTCTCCGTTACTGAACACTCTGTACACTCAAAAATAATTTTATAAAATAGAGCTGATTGAGTTACATCTTAGATCGTTTGAATTTTTTTTTCTATTTTATATACTATAGAGAAAACCGCGGCACTTGGTGGACAGCCTGTAATGACATTTGTTATTTACAATGACGTATTCAAGTTTTTTCAATACCAATTTATACGTATTTTGATTGAGATTAAGAGTTTTCTGTATTTTCTTGCAATTTCCGAATAAAAACGCTGTAAATCGCCGGCGAAATGTAATGTATTTGAAACTGCTGTGTTTTAAGTGAATTGTTTGCTCGTATTAATATGCTGTGTTTGGTGTGTGTTTGATTTAAAATTTATTTTACGAAATAAAAGAACCACTGTTATTTTAGAATATTTTAATAATAATACATTTTTAAATAGTTTCCTCTTTCCTCGGCTTGAAATTAATTATAATCACATTAATAAATATATGGGAAGAAACAAAATAATATATAAACAGTTATGGCAAATATGATTTTCGAAATAATTGTCTTAATCTTTTAATATGAGACAGAAACATTCGAATGCTTATTTAACAAATAATAGTTTCCATTCAAGAATCGGAGATTTTCAGTCAAATTTATTCATAATTAAAGCCAGATATCTGGTCCCACTTAATGTTGTAGTGAGTGGGGAGGTCGGAAACATTCGTTGATCATTGCGCTCTCTCTGACTCGGCATCATTGCACTCTGACTACAGCGTTTCGGTTTTGAACGTTGCATTAGTTTTGATTGAGATTGTACATCAGAGTTATGGCACATTAAATTCTGCAAAGCAAAAAAGATTGCACACCCGAATATCACATTTTTTACATAAAAGACGGCAGAAATTTGCAATAACGCTGTAACTTTGGCGGTAATTAGTTCTCGATGGGGCTCAACTTTATGTATGAACCAAGCTGCAAAAAACCCGTAAAGTTCGAATTTATTCTCTTTGTCTCACTGTGCCCCATATCTCACTGTGGCAAACCCTCCCCTATACGATGCGATGTGGTACATAAGCAAAGCACTTTTTTCTTTTTTGTGCGTAAAACAACTACTTGCTATTGTTTATTTTTAATATTATTATATATTGTATTCAAATGATGAACTAAGAATCTAATTAAACTTGTTTATAAAAAGTGAGCAAATAAAAATCAGATTAGAGTAGGCGGTGCAAAGAAAATGTATGTCTGTGATTAACTGAATTAATTAATGTAATATATTCATGAACTGTCAAATTTATTGACTTTTTATTCAATCACAGACATACATTTTCTTTGCACCGCCTGCTCTAATCTGATTTTTATTTGCTCATAGGTTACAATAATAGGTTTTTTTACATACATATATGGTTTTCAATAATAATTAAAATTTATTTTTTGATATATTTGGATTACTTGAACACTTTTAATTATTTAAACATTTTAAACGTAGAACGTAGGTGTTTGTCAATTATGTCACTATGATTTATCATAAAAGTAATTATAAAGTAATTATAAAAGTAACTGTCAATTCCTTTTTTAAGACTTGTACTTTGTAATTGTAATTAGTTCCTTTTTTGAAAAAGTACTTTGTAATTTTAATTCATTCTCCTCTTTCGAAAAAGTACTTTGTAATTGTAATTATATTTAAAGTACAAGTAATTACCCAGCTCTGATCTGTAGTTTCAAATTACTAAGTGCATCTACAAGGTGCAGCGTTGCCTATTTGTGATATCTTTAAATATTTATATCTAGAAAACCACGCCCCGTAAAAATATTCTAAAAGTATATTTGTGCTCCTATTAACGTTCTCTATCACTATTTATTGGGTGGTGCGATCCTTTTTAATCATACTGTATACGCAAAACTGTCAACTTGACACTGACAACTACGAGCTTGACATCAATTGAAAATTATGTTTCCGTTTCCGGTCTTTTTAGTAAGTGGCGCCAGCAGAGAAACACTTGAACTAGTAATTTGCCCCACTGCCCAGGCCAGATAAGAGACATCGTCTCGTGAAAAATCAAATACTTTTTAAGATTGTCTGAACAGTTCCGAGCTGTAGTCATAATTTTATTGTGTATTTAGACAGAAATTCTCTAAAGAGGCGGCACGTGTTCTTTACACTCTTTTTTTGGAAAACACGGGTTAAGCCAAATGCCGCTTGCATTCACCGCAAAAACATCCGGATTATTAAAGTATTTCGTAAAGTATGTCGTTCGACAGCTTCGTCAGACTGCGAAACGTTAAGTGTTTGTGCGCCATTTAGTGTCCGTTTAAAAGAGTTTGTGATACAATTTTCATCGGACAAGAACCAGCTTTAATTATCTCGTAAAGTTTTTTATTGAATAGAAAATTTTTCGTTGTCTCACTGTTTAAAGACGTGCGCCGCCGAACAACGAAATTATTTTCAAGAGCTTTTTTTAACGACAAGTGCTTATACGCTTTTCTTAAAAAGCATGTTAATTTAACTGCTTTTCGTTTAAGCGTCCACCTCTACCGTGTTATAATTGATAATGTCCTACCCAATTAAAAAATTGTCCTGCACAAGATTTATAATGCCTGGAGCAATCAAGCGGATTTCTTGTCTTATCCTGTCTTTTCAGATTTTTCGGTCTGTTTACGTAAACGAAACTTAATTACTTTCTCTGGGGCTATGTAAAAAGTAACACAATAAACTGAGAAAAGAATAATTTACATGCAAAAAATTGGGTAAAGAGTTAAACTAAATTTGTTAAATTTGAATTTGTTAAAACTCTTTAATAGGATAACGATCAATTTCAAATGCCGAGTGTTCGAGATCGTTTAAACAACTAACAGATTTAACAGGAGTTAGAAAGCAAATGTCAGTCTAAAAGTTTTGAATCAAGCTAAGATTGTGATCAAATTTTTCTTAGCCTCCCCTTGTGTAAAAAATATTGGATCGCACAGTATAGTCGTCCAAGTTCTGTATCGGTTTTACCTTGCTATAAAAAACAGTTTCAAAGAGACCAGCCTGCGGTCGCCTTTCTGTCGCTTTTTTTAGCAAGGCCATAAAACCGCTAGCAAACTGGGACGACTATATAATGTGTCTTCGTTCTTGAAGATAATGATAGTATTATATTTTCATACAGCGGTTGTCCATTTGACAATGAGGCATATGGATTTAACATGGGAAAACAGAAATTACTTTATATTATCTGCCTGAGTAAATTCATACATGAATTTCTAGGTTGTAATCGGTAAGATTTTGATTTTTAAAGCATTTTGATGTTAAACTTATGATATTTTAAACATCAATTATTATTTATAAATTAAGGAAAAATTAATGAAAATTTTTTATTTATACTTTGTGGCATATTTTAGCAACCACAATTAATATAGATCATCTAGAAAGTATCCGAAATTTTGAAATTTTTATCAATACATATATTGCTTATTATAAATATTAGTATCACAAAATCTTTTAAGCGGACACTAAATCGCGCACTATACACTTAACGTTTCGCAGTCGCTCTGACGAAGCTGTCGAACGACTTAACGTTTCGCTGTCGAACGACTGCGAAACGTTAAGTGTATAGTGCGCAATTTAGTGTCCGCTTAAAAGATTTTGTGATACAAATTTCATCGGACAAGAACCAACTGTAAATATAAATATTAGGTATATTATGTTTACGATATTTTTAGGAGCGCAGTATTTAGTTAAAATCATATCAAGTGACCACAGATCTTCAATGTTAACACTTTTAAACAAACAGAAAAATTTGAGTAATTGTGTCAAATTTGAGAAAAGTGAAAACTGACGGGACATATTTTTAATAAAGTGGTTCATAATTAAGGAAAAAGGATTTGTAAAATTGTTTCTACCAAAATATGTAAGAAAAAATAAAATAACAAAAATTTTATACGCATGAAATACCAAATCTACTCAGGATGGAGTTGATTTGATTTCAGGGTCCCTCAACGTTTAATATAAGTTTCAGGATTAAACTGAAATTACATAAACAAATAACTAGATTTGTTTTTAGCTATTGTAATTGTTTCGTTCATAAATTCAAAAACTGGAAGTTACAGTGTTATTTTCTTTTTTCCGGATACTTTCTAGACGGACTATAATTCTCCTAGTGAAGGTGTTTAAGTTTGAATTTCGTAACCTTAGGGTTTGTAACGTTCACATTTTTCGCTGTCCGTTACATTATTTTTTTTACGTATTTTCTCGTTATTTTGCTGTTGAAATTCAAGTAAACACCGTTTTGTTCGTTCGTTTAATTTCGTATTTATGACTTTCACGCCTCTATCTCTCAGGATTTGTGTCTTAATTTCAGTTTGTAATGCGGATTTCGATTTTCTTCTTAAAGCTATTTGTTTTGTTTCGGAAATTAATCTGTAGATGTCGTACATGGTTCTGGGTCGATTTTATTGATCGATCTTTCTGGTGACGTTTGCGGAAGTTGCGTGTAAAATCTTTGACGAGTTTCCGTCCTCCTCCTTGATGAACGTGCGACTTGGGTGTGTGCTCGTACACCATTGAGACGCGTGTCTTGCGTCTTCAATTTTTGTGGTTTTGTGAAGCTGAACGGCTTTGAGATATTCCAGTTTGGCAAATATTACGTCACTACTCTCGTACTGCCCTACTGTGTCAATTTTGTCGTCTGTTTTTTGCCACAAACGCTACCGTTTTCGTTCAAGCACGTATCCGAGCACGTGTTCCGTTAAAGTTCTCGCTCAGGAAAAAACTAACAGAAGATTGTAAGTACCCTAGTTGTTTAGGAGAATATTTTCTAAGATTCCTTTTCTCTTTATGTAGAGTTTTTTTTTTGACTCCCGAAATTTTGTTGAGTTACCGAAGCCGAAGATTAGTTTTTTTTGACTACCGAAATTGTGTCGAGTTACCGAGGCCGAAGCTTTCCTCCTACCGCACGAGTTTTTATTGGAAAATTCCTTGCTGTTTACTGCATTGTCGTTTGAAGATACTACCGAACAGGAGTTCCTCTTTTTATTTGACGTGGTTGTTTTTGGAAACAAATTCAGTATTACGGAGTCGTTTGATGAAATAATTCAACGGTGTCGTAAATGGAACCAAGGTCAAGTTATTACGGAGTCGTTTGAAGATAAGTTCAACGGAGTCGTAATTGGAACTCAGGTTAAGCTATCGTCAGGATTGAGTAAGCAACACTCACCATTATTACCGTATCGTTCGTTTTGAGAAATTTATCGTATCGTATCGTATTGAGGAATTTATCGTATCGTACCGTATCGTATCGTATCGTACCGTATCGTATCGTATCGTGCCGTATCGTTTAGGAAATATTACCGTACCGTCTGGAATTAGTCTTTTGAATTTTATTTTGATTGTCGCGGATGTATTTAATTGTATATTGGGTCACTTTCGATTTAATTTAGCGCTTTTTGTTGGGTCATTTAGCATAGTTGCGTCATATTATTTTTATTTAAGTTACTGTACATCGTTAATTCTATGTATATATTTTGTTGTGCGAATTATCATTTATGTTTAACAGTTCTACCAATTTTTTATCAATTATATTAATTTTTCATTCTCAATTTTTTTTATTTTCTGCTGCAATTAAAGACAAATTTCTTAAAAATTAATTTGCGTAACCTAAAATTCTGTTTCGAGGTCATTAGTTTTGTTCCGGTCTGTTTTAGTAATTACAGTTTAAAGAGATTACTTGGCGCTCAACAGCTTTCGTTTTGTCACCTAACGTTTACTATTTTTTTTTATGAATTACGCAAGTTATTTTTTTAAGAATATAGTTCGAAGAATTATCCTTCCGAATCCACCTCAGCCTCCGACTAAACTGAGCTATGGCAACCAAACAGGTGAGAATCTACTTACAAAAAAAGTATGTCACAGGTTGCGAGATATAACCCAGCCCATCACAATTTTTTTTTTGACACTATTTTCAGACTTTTAATTCTTTCTTTAAAACGTTGGAACGTATTCTATTGGACTTGTTTTGTTTGATTAAAAAAAAAATTTATTCATAAGTGGCATTTTGATATTCAAATAACATTAGATCAACTTACGAGATCAAATTAATTATTTATTATTCTTATTTATTGGGTATCTTTTTGTTTTACCTGGTAATTCTAATGATGGAAAATCATTGGTCTGTACTTTCAAGGAAGAAGTTATCGTTAAATTCATGCAACATTGATGGAAATATTTTAAGATATTCAAATTCCTGCTGTGTGTAGTCTAAAGTAGCTCTACGAGAAGGCTGAGAGAATATAAGTTAATATTTAAGAAAATGGTTTCAAATCTAAAAAATATTAAAAAGACAAAAAAATAGTGTCCTTCCTCGGATTTGATCTCATGACCCTATAGTTGCGAAACACGAGCAAATAATTTAGACACGAGAACCGTTTACAATCTCCGCTATTAAGCTCATACAGAAAAAAATGATTAGTTTTTTAATTTCTAAATAATTAACGACTAAAATAGCATAAATTTAGTATCAAAACACTTTAAACGCCATAATCTTTCCGGTTATAACCTACTGAAATTTCTTAACTTTTAACTACTTAAATTAAACTAGTTATTGCTTATATTATTAATAACTTCTCAGATTTTAAAAGTTTCAAGTGTTTACCCAATTTCAATAATTATATTAATTTATTCAATGTAAAATTTTATCTCCGTTACGTTACACCGACATAGAAATTTCACTCATAGCGTTCTTCGCATTGCGCTTAACATATTTCTAAATATGAAAGACTTTCCGGAAATTTGCTTCAGTCTACGGAAAGCAGTATTACCTAAATGCTTAATACTAAGCGCGCCATAGGGGGAAGCAACATAAGCCACTTACCGCTCGTGTGGAACTTTTTCAGAGGATCTACAATCGCGAAAAATCTATCCGCTGATAAAGCAGTGAGCGTGAAGACGGAGACGCCGATGGAAATATCCTGGGCTGTCTCTGAGAGCTTACAGATTGATTCACCCCAAGGCCATGATTCCACGGTGTAGATTATGGAGGTGAACGGTACACTGGTTATTAAGACGAGTAAATCACCCAATGCCAAGGAAAGTATGTATCTGCAACAAGAAACAATTTTCATCGTATTGAAATATACTCACAAAGTTTCTGTGAGCAAAATTCACACCTTCATAAATATAGGATTGCATCAGATATATAGGCTGTTCAAATTAAACTATTCACCACTGCTAACTTTTTTAGTTTAAAAGATAGAAATTTAAAATAAAAAAATTAGCAATGGTAAATCGTACTTCAAATACTAAATGAAGTTATTTATTAGAGTTAGAGAAAGTTATTATCTGCACACTTTACTCTTATTAAGACAAAAAGATTTATAGTTGGAAAGAAATGTAATAAATTCTATCAGTGTACTCTGTAGATTAATCACTAAATTATGATGTGTTAATGCAAAATTTAATTAGTAAATGTCATGCCACAACAGACACTCGTGCTAAGGCTTTATGCAAGTAAAACGCAGTTTGTTGTCATACACTAGACAATGCGATTATAAATTAAGGACGACGATGTTTTCAAATGCATGTTTTCGCGTCGACGTTTTCTTAACCGGCTTTGCAATTAATTAACTTCAGCGCCTCTCTTAACGAGATTTGAACGTAAACAACTCGGATTAATAATCGTAATGGTTTTATTACGGCGGAGCTTTGTTGTCGTCGAGAAGCTTTTTGAAAAGCGACGTTGGATGAGATTAAATTAAGACGAGGCCATATAAAAACGGAGAATAAAATAGTGCGGGAAAGCTTTAGTTAGGTAGAAATGTACGTATCAGAATCGGAGATTAAACAGATATAAAATTAATCCAGGATACAAGGTGAATTTAAAAGTTGGGCAAATATTTATATTGATAATAGATAACCAGAAAATATTACGATTCGCTCAATAACGCCTTATACAATTTTTTTTTTAAGGACCAAACACGGGTATTTTTCTTGAGTACGGATATGCGCGTGTTCTCATGACCGCAGCCGAAAACTACCATCACAGTCGGATTCCCTGATTCTTTTTTCCTGTAATGCGGAATAATTCCAGCTTTCCGACGAAAATCTGTGTAATATGTCGCCGTACAAAGGCATGATCGACTGCTTTCTCGCTGTAAAAGTTGAAGAAAACCCAACACAACACTCACGTAAAAATGTACTTTAATTAATCTTAAAATTGTACACGAATCTTAATACTAAATTTTCTTAAATATTGAAATAAATCAGTTTTAGCTACAACAGTGAACTTGAGTTTGAAACTTGAAATTGATATAAGAAATTTATTAAACGTGAATTACTGCGCTGATTGATCAGACGAAACTTATTAAAAATGTTAGTTACTGCGCTGACGAAAGGCCGGACGAAATTGTCTTTTGTCAAATTTTTGTGCTCCCAAGAAACATTTCCTCAAATTCTAAAGTTGGAGGCGCACCAACGCTAACGGATTAAAATGTGAGCAAGTCTGATTGGCTAGGAGAAATAATAAAACTTGAGAATTCTGAACATTGCACTGTAGATCTAAATTCTGTGAACCACATTTGTGGCAAAGTCCGGTTTTTCTAAAATTAATATAATTTACCCTCGGGACCGCAGTTCTTGAAAATGACGTGTTGAATAGAAAGGACTTTTCCCGATAAAAACGAGGTGATTACAGTACTTTAAAATAACGCGTGATTTTTGAAAATTTTTATCAACTCTTGCCATGGAATTTGGAAGGCATGTCGTAGCTTCACTGTAAAACAGCAAAAAGGAGTGCAATGACGGACTTCTCACTTAAGGTAAGACATGCCATCCAGATCTTATGGCAAGAGTTGATAAAAAATTTAAAAAATCACTCGGTATAAAAAAACAACTTACAAGCTATTCATAAAATAAGTAAATCGAACATATCTTCAACAAAGGTCAGTGCATTTATTCAGAGAGCACTTTTTACGAATTTCGATGTTCCCACAATATCAAAGAAATCTCAAGAAATTCCTTTTTCAGAGGATACCTGGTAGCAATTACCCCGAATAAAAATTCAAAAATCGGTCAAGCAGAATCGAAAACCAAATTTCGATAAGTTAAGAATTTTTATTTTTATTTTCTTAAATATCTCTGAAACGGTTTAAGATAGAGGGTTGAAATTTGATACGCAGGACAACTGAAATACAAGGATGGATATGTCTTAGGTAAGATTAAACATTCTTCACCAGTGGCGTAGATCCAGGGTAATAGGTTATCATGTTAGTAAACAACTCTTTTATTGTCACTTGTTCCAGAAATCTGAAACAAAAACTGAAAAATTCGAGCAAAATTATACAAGAAATGTATAAGCTCCATCTTCGCCAGATCAACCGTTTTCGAGATATTCAGGTCGGAAGATTACATTGCTTCAAAAATTCGAAATTAAAAAAAAATCAAAAATGCCTTAACAACATTAGCTGCTATTTACATATCAACACTTTGCATAGTTTTTTTAAATCAATTTATGAATTAAAAATGTACTCTAGCAATGAAACAACGGATATGATGATACTAATTCTTGAGAAAACAGAAGAAACCCTTTACAATTTCGTCTTTGGTATTTTTGGTATGCCCGTTATTACATAAATTGAGAAAAAGTTATGTAACAGTTATACAGGCTGGGCCAACAGTGCGTGGGCGGAAGATTGTGGCTTTATTGTTGAATATTTTTAAAATCTGTGTACGCACTAATATACATATGGGTTAGATGCACAATCTAAAATTATTTAGACAAATACAGGGTGTCCCGTAAGAGTGTGGCAACCCTAACTTGTGTTTTTTTAAATGGAACACCCTATATATTATTGCACGATTCGATAGCTCGTCATTAGTGGATGAAAATAATATAGGGTTTTTTTTATTTAAAATTTATGGTTCTCGAGATATTGATGATTTATCGTTAAAAAATGGCAACATTTGTGACTCTGTAAATTATTTATTTTTAAATGTTTGACTTTGAAATTTGGTAAATACATTATCTAACTATTGGAAATAGAAAGACATGCACAATCGGAAATTTCTTTTAAAACTTTATACAGGATGATGCATTACGCAAAAGACCATTTTTCAAAAAAAAATTAAATGGAACGCCCTGTATGTAATCACACTATTTTAAACACCTTTTGTTGAAGTTTCTCACGGCATAAGTTTTTTTTTATGATTGGCTATTAAACTTTAGATGTAGGAATTTTTTAAAATTATAAATTTAAAAAACGAAGCTATGATATTACTCCCCTTGACTTCTTTTTCTGGGGCCACATTAAAGAAAAAGTTTATAGAGAGTGTCCTATTAATGTAGAGGATATGAAAATTAGAATAAGAAATGCATTTGCATCGATAACTCCTGTAATGTTATCAAATGTAAGGAACTCTTTGCGTCGCCGAGTTCAAAAATGCATAGAGCAAGATGGGCGTCATTTTGAACATCCTTTAAATTAGTTTTTTTTTTTTTCATTTACACAATTAGAAAAATGTCGACGTTTTGCTGTACACTGACAGTACTTTCTAAATAAGTGCAGCAAGTTTGATATTTACAAATCCTGTAATAATTTTCAAGAAAGTGTTTTAATTAAGTTTTTTTGTTAGTTAAGTTTTAGTTTGTTGTTATTGTTGCTGTCATATACGAATATGAATCAAAGAAACTTTAGGTTTTCGTTATTAAATTACAATCATAGCTTCGTTTTTTAAATTTATAATTTTAAAAAATTCCTACATCTAAAGTTTAATAGCCAATCATAAAAAAACTTATGCCGTGAGAAACTTCAACAAAAGGTGTTTAAAATAGTGTGATTACATACAGGGCGTTCCATTTAATTTTTTTTAGAAAAATGGTCTTTTGCGTAATGCATCATCCTGTATAAAGTTTTAAAAGAAATTTCCGATTGTGCATGTCTTTCTATTTCCCAAGAGTTAGATAATGTATTTACCAAATTTCAAAGTCAAATATTTAAAAATAAATAATTTACAGAGTCACAAATGTTGCCATTTTTTAACGATAAATCATCAATATCTCGAGAACCATAAACTTTAGATCAAAAAAACCCTATATTATTTTCATCCACTAATGACAAGCTATCGAATCGTGCAATAATATATAGGGTGTTCCATTAAAAAAAAACACAAGTTAGGGTTGCCACACTCTTACGGGACACCCTGTATTTATCTAAATAATTTTAGATTGTGCATCTAACCCATATGTATGTTAGTGCGTACACAGATTTTAAAAATATTCAACAATAAAGCCACAATCTTCCGCCCACGCACTGTTGGCCCACCCTGTATATTGATATGTAAAATAGCAGCTTATATGCTGTCAAGGCATAATTTTTTGAAAAAATTTCGAATTTCTGAAGTAATGTAATTTTTTGACCTGAATATTTCGAAAACGGTTAATCTGGCGAAGATGTAACTTGGTTCATTCCTTGTGTAATTTTACTTGAATTTGTCAGTTACTTCTTTCAGATTTTTTGAAAAAGTGACAATAAAAAGTTTTTTTACTAAAACGATAACCTACTATCCTGAATCTTCGCCACTGGTGAAGAATATTATATTTTGTTTAAAACGTATCCATCCTTGTATCTCAGTTGTCTTACATATCAAATTGCAAGCTTCTATCTTAAACCGTTCCAGAGATATTTAAGAAAATATACTTTCCAAGTTGTCCCTTTAGGAGAAACGAAACACTTTCGGCTGTAGATAAATTAGGTTAAAACGCAATATTTTGATGACCTCCTATATGTGGTATAATTATTGCCACCTTAATTGATAACATCCTATATATTATAAAGAAGTAGTCTACTTCAAAAATATTTTCATTAAAAATGAAATCAATTAATTGTAAAATGTATTGTTAAAATATACTTCGATCAATGAACAAAGGAACAGTATTTTACTGATCGAAAGACTTCATAATAATCAATCTACAATAGCTACATAATCCTTGATTTTCTTTATTTGGTATTTATGGCTAATTATATTATGTATTAAGAATTATTTCCCCCGTAACAGCTATTCCGTGGACTTGTTTACGAACAACGTTACATGGGTTCGCTGGAATTTTACAAAGAAACCCACGTTCAATTAATGTGATTCTTTTGCAGGTGGTATCATATTTTCCATTTACTCATTCATTTTCGATATAAATAACGCAATGGACACTTCAAAGGACGGTTAATTATTAAATTACGTACAGGTTTTCTTTATATGTTGCACCCCACCTAGATTCTTTATTTTAGGAGCTAGAGAAAAAACTTTAAACGCAAAAGTTATGGCGTCTTAAAGTACGTACAGGTTTTTTTATATTTTGCACCCCACCTAGATTCTTTATTTTTGGAGCTAGAGAAAAACTTTAAATGCAAAAGTTATAGGGTCTTATACGTAATATCTTTTAGAGTTACCACAAAAAACAAAAAAGCATCGCAAAGTAGAGAAAAGAATACAATTTTTGTTTCTTTTTAATGGGGCACCCTGTATATTGTTCGTCAAAATGAAAGATCTGTTTTTCCTGATTTCAAAAATATGTAATAGATTGATATTTGGATGAATTGTTTGTGAGATATTAAGCTAAATACACACTGGAGGAACAGTCGGGAACTTTTAGTTGCTGTTCCATGTTCCTTGAAAAAGTTACCGGTAGTTTCCGAAAGTTTATTTAAATTCAGTGGCGCAGCGAGGGGGGTTTTGGGGGTTAACCCTCCCCCCCCAGAAGGGTATGTAATTTTTTTGCAATTGAATTAAAGCTCAGTCTCTTTAATTTTTTTTACATAATCTATCGCGGAAAACATTACACATACTTTTCATATAAAAATAGAAAACTTCCACAACTAACTTTTTTGAAAACATGGTACTTTTAATTTAATAATGCTAAGAATTTTGCTGGGTGGCTGTCATTATTTCATTTTGAAAAATATTAGCTCATATTAGCCATAAAGATAAGGCAAAAATGAAAAATGAATTTATCTTTAAAAAAGTTAATTTGTTTGTCATTCGTAAATGACAGTTCATAATTACAGTTTTAAAATTGTTAAATTTACGTCAGGTAAAGTGTCCACTTTTTTTTGGCGGCGACAGTATAAGCCTTTGAATGCAGAGTGTGAGGAAGGAGCATTTATAGTAATAAATGGTGAAAGTATTCACCATTGAAAGGATGCTAGACGAAACTAGCCGTCTTGCAAACCCACTTTAACAGTCATTGCTGATATATCATTTGAGTGCGAACACGAATTATTCTACTTAACGGTGTAATAGCAGTTTACTTTGAATTTAGGAATAACGTTTCATTAGTAAATATTACAATTGGGTGCCTACTTTTCTTCCAAAATGTGTTTTTCTTTAGAATAAAATTATTTACATTATAGTAGAGTCTACGGTTTTGAACGTGTATTGAAGTTACACGTGTACACGAAAATCCGTGTAACGACATTCGCGAATTAAATACACGTGTTATTAATTCACGTGTAATTAACTCTTATTCTACGTGTACACGGATATAATTACACGTGTATTTGAATACACGGGTTCGTTCAGCACCGTGTTCGTTCAAATTCAGGTTACCTAGCAACGGATGTGTTTTTGTATTAAATACACGTGTAATGCAACTACACGTATAATCTATTCACTCTTTATCCTCGTCTCAGTAGGCCGTGTTCTCATTTCGTTAAGTTGCTGGCCCGAATTTTGATAGATGTTAGAATCTGTCATGAAAATTTCTAATTTATATTGTAGGTTTCGGAATGGACAATTCGGCAAATTTTGAAAGACGGACTCGACAATTTGAAAATTTTTGTACCTGGCAAACAACAACGTCTCCGTCAGTGGACTCAAATTATTAAAAATAAACATAACCGTCTCATCTGACGTCTATGTTTCATTGTGATACCAACAAAAATGTCACCCTAACTCGCCTACTGGGACGAGGAAAAAGAGTGAATAGATATTATGTATCCGTGAAATTATAATACACGGGTACCCGTATATTCAAAATACACGTGATTCGTGTATTACACGTATACACGTGTACTGACATATTGGTGAAATGGAGACCTCTACATTATAGGTTATAAATGCAACAACAGTCAGCTACAGGAGTAGTTATAACGATGTAGAAATGTAGTGACAACTTTTGCCACTACATAGCCTTAATCGATTATAATCTAACGCAGATGACTTTCTATTCAGTCTTTTAAATCACTGTCTACACCTACCACAGCAAAATGCTGAATTAAAAACTCGCCCAATTAAAGTTAACAGGTACGCTACTGCTAACCGAAAATATTTGTCCGTCATATGCAAAACCCATCGCGGACAAGTTATATTATGCGAAATACTCCTTCCTCCCACTCTATATTCAAAGGTATAAGCTAAAAATGACAAGAATGCACAATAATAAAAAAAAAACGTATATTTGAATCCTTATTCATTTTCCTTTCACCCTTTTGGAATACTGTAAATCAAGGGAGTCCATGAAGGGGGCTTGAGCCCCGACCCTAGACTTTGAAAAATATAGTTACAGTGGGACCAAATGCTTCCTCTTCCACCATTATGTTAATAATTAAACTGTTAATTATATTTTATGTAAACTTTCATATTAGTTAAAATTTACTTTAATTTTTTAATTGGAATTTAATTATTATATCAGTCCAATTATTCAGCCGTGCCCTGTCAGCCCCCCCGCCTGGGAAGTTGCCACATGGGTGCCCATGATGGAAATTTCCAAGAACCCCCCCAGAAGAAATTTCCGGCTGCGCCACTGTTTAAGTTTCTTCATGTTTCTGTTTCCAGTAACAAGAGTTACTGGGGAAGGAAGTTTCTTCAGTGTGTACACCTTGTCGCCAGTTTTGGTAACGGCTTGTAGCAATCAACACCATATTGTGCTTGAACTTTTAAAGAATCATTTGCTTTAAAATGTCTAGCAAAGTAAGGATCGATACTACATTTCCGTTTTCCTTAAAGACGGATTACGAATTTTAATTTTAACTAGCACGAGTCTATGATGCGACACCGTCGGCGTATTACGTCCTCCGCGTCGGAAATAATACGCTGATTGGAAAACCTACCTTTAGGGAATATTTTAAGTTGAATTGGACAAACATATAAAATTTTTAAGATGACCATCTGTTAATAAACCATCCTTTGTAAAACATTTACAAGTGATAAGCCGCCACAATCAACTCGCTCTTGGAGGCTTGGACGCACTCAAACTCTTCGTTTTCGTTAGTTTTTTTTTTTATAGCTAATAACAATATAAGCTGTAGAAGCGAAAAGTACGTCTTCTTCAGTTACGACTCTCAACAATATTAACTTGTTTCTTGTGTGTGTGTACAGATTGTTACGTGCAACAATTTATAACAATGGAACAGTAACAAAATTCAGATGTTTCTCTATTTTGCTACCTTTAGTGTGGACAAAATGTTTCCATAAGTTGACGAAAGTTAAAAAATGTTTGAAACATTTAGCAACAACCATCAACAAAAAGTTCCTGTGTGTTCCTCCAGTGTGTACTCAGCTTTAGAGTTTAAAATATGAATAAATTACATAATATATTTTAAATCAAGGCGGACTGGAAAAAAATCTTTATTATCATTTAATTTTGTAACGTTTCAAATATTCGAATTCATATTGTTATATGCTAATTAAAGGATTTAGAAGCTTTTGAATATTTCTTCCAGGTCGCCTTGTTTTTTTAAATGTGAATATATTGATATTTTAAACTCAAATATGTCACAAATGGCTGCTCCAAATATCAGTATATGTTTTTGAAATCAGGAAACAATGATCTCTGATTATCATGAACAAAATAAAAAGTGTGCAAATAAAAATCAGATTAGAGCAGGCGGTGCAAAGAAAATGTATGTCTGTGATTAACTGCATTAATTAATGTAATACATTCATGGACTGTCAAATTTATTGACTTTTTATTTAATCACAGACATACATTGTCTTTGCACCGCCTGCTCTAATCTGATTTTTATTTGCTCACAGGTTATATTGTATCTTTTTCTTCACTTTGCGATGAGCTTTTGTTTTTTAAAAATATTTTTTTAGAAATATTGTGAAAATGTGTGTTAACTTTTTTTGCTGTGTAGAACGACAAAAAAATGACACGTCACAGATTCCTTACAAGAACTCTCTCGAAAATTTTCGGCATAATTTTCGTTAAAATTTTCGAACATTTCAAGTAGCGACATCTTTTGATCGCTTTTTGACCTGACATTGCAGTAGGATTGACAAATTGAAGCTAGTTCGCCACATAATAAGTCATCCCATGCAAGGCGGCCATATGAAGAGAATTTAACTAGAAAATAATTGTTTTAACTAATGAACGCTAAAATAAATGTGACAGTTAATAATTTTCTAGTTAAGTTCTCTTAAAACGTAATTTCTGTTGTAAAGATGTTTTCAATTGATTAAATACAATTTTGAACAATACCTCAGTAAGGGTTGACATTTGTCCATATGTTTACTAGACTTTTTTTGTTTGTTGTGGTCTCCTAAACACATTATTTAAATACGGAGGGTTCCTCACGAATCACCCTGTATATTGCGAGAACGCCACTTGAATCTTTATTATTTTTAAAATATGACGAAAAATACTCATCTGTTATTCATAAAATTGGTTTAGATCCATTTTCCGTAATGTACTGGACACCTAACCAAATTACAGTTTATAATGACTACGTGAAGAATAATAGGCTAACTGGAAAATTGTGCAATAAAATTAAAAGACCTAATCACAATATTTCTGGACACATATTTTTGTATCAATGTATCATTCCATCACAAAGAATACGAATGCTGTAGTAAAAATATATATTAGAGTAGACTTTGCTCACGTTATGAAATTTATTAGTAAGTGGAATTGCTTTAGGAATAAACCTGGATCGGTGAAAAAGTTTTATTTGAAAGTAATGGCTAGGTTGATAAAGTGCAAGGAATTCAAAGAGAGTAATGATATTATAAAACACATTTTAATAACTTCCAATAGTATATACGAAGGAAATGACGATAATAATAAACCAACAGAAAGCGAAATATCCAAACTGTTTTTGAAGAAACTAATAGCAGGTGTAAACGTTACAGATGTAGATTTTGAAGAAGAAGAGGAAACAAATAATGAGGAAGAATATGATCTACACTCGCCAACTGATGCATTAAGATCTTGGATAAAATATTTTGAAACAATTTCAAAAAGCGTCACTTTGGATCCCACAGATTCAGTATATGAAAGAGAAAATTTTCATTACCTGCCAGAATTTTCAAAAAGTCTTTTGAAACTTTTGAGAACCTTCACATTGTGGTCAGCAGTAATGACAAATTTTTTTAACACTCCATTATTGTCAGCCTCATCTTCTTCAATAGAAAGTTATTTTAATGATCTGAAAAATAGAACATTTCATAATGATAAATTGCCCTTAAGATGCGACAAATTTATATGTAAACATGTTAAAGAAATAGAAGGTATGTTGATTTTAAGAAATTGCCAAAATGTTCAAAATACGAATGACGTTAACGTAGCGGGAAACTTTGAAGATATAGATAATCCGAATATATACAGTGACTCACAGCTTAAATGATGCAGTTGTGTTTAAAATGACTAAAGTGCCAAAAATGACATATACATTTATTTTAATTGAACCTGAGATGGTTAAAAGAAATTAATAAGAACTCGTTGAAAATGTACTTTATTTTAACGAAAAGGTAATATAGTATAATAACACTACACATTAATACCAAATTATGCGCGAATTTCATGTCACAGCTTAAATGATGCATAGCTTAAAAGTACCAAAATTAAGAACACTAAAAATACGTATGGGTTTAATAAACGATATTTAATATTTTGTTGGTCCTCCTGCATTACCAATAACATTTTGTAGCCGTCATGGTATTGATTCGTCTAATTTATTGGTATTCTCCGGAGAAATCGTATTCCATTCCTATATAGTTTTGGATATAGCCAAAGAAACATAGCCAAAATGGTAAATAAATGCTCATCAAATGTGAAACATGTTATTGACATACAGTAAGGAAAATACAGTCGTAAATAAATCAAGAGTGGCTCCAAATAAGATTTTTAGCTAACATAAACAACGATGCCTTGTTGAGAAATGACGAATAATCCCAAAAAAAGCGTACCTAAACTAACAGTTGAAGTGAAAAAATTTGGAAAACGATGTAATTCAAAAACTATTTGGCCCATATTGTGAAGGAATAGTTTATGCAGGAAATAATAAGTCGTTTGTTAGCCGAAAAAAGAAATTTTTAAGATTACAGATTGCCCGGGGGCATCCTAATAAAAATATGGAGTTTTGAAATTCAGTAATATTTGCAGATGACACAAAAGTCCATTTTTGAGTCCGACGGACAGATTTCAGTGTGGAGGAAACCAAATGAAGAACTGAAATTAAAGAAAATTAAAGTCACACTAAAGCAAGGTGGAGATACCGTCCTGTTATGGAGTTACATGTCATTTGTTGGAGGGAGTAACATACATTTCATTGAAGGAAACATGAATCAATACTTATAATTGGACATTTTAAGGCTGCATATAACAAGTAGTACAGAAAAAATTGGTATAAATGGCAACTACCACTTTTATCATAACAATATCCAAAGCACACATCATATCGAGTCTGTGAGTGGTTACTTTGTAATTATCCACGAGTTGTTAAATACCACCTCAGTCACCCGATCTTAATGTCATTGAAAATTTATGGTCAAAATTTAAAAAATTAAGTAGAAACTGCGTATGTATCCAACAAAAATAATTTAAAAGCAAAATAATGGTGGAATCGAATACGATTTTCCCGGAGTAGACCAGGAAATTAGTCCAATCAATACCAAGATGGCTACAAAATGTTATTGATAATGCAGAAGGACTAACAAAATACTAAAAATCGTTTATTAAACTCATATGCTTTTTTGTGTTCTTAATTTTGGTACTTTTAAGCTATGCATCATTTAAGCTGTGACATGAATTTCGCGCATAATTTGGTATTAATGTTTAGTGTTGTTATATTATATTATCTTTTTGTTAAAATAAAGTACAAAATTTTTAACGAGTTCTTACTAATTTCTTTTAAGCATTTCAAGTTCGATTAAAATAAATGTGTATTCCATTTTAGCACTTTAGTCATTTTAAACACAACTGCATCATTTAAGCTGTGAGTCACTGTATGAAAACTGGATGAATTTAGGATCGTGTAAATCAAAAATTAAAAAATCAAATGTGGACAATGAAACATTACACTTTTCAGAAGGAAACGATGATAGTAATGGAAAAGTCTCTGAAAAATTAAAGTTTGAAAGTAAATTAACAACAACTTCTCGAACTTCCTTTTATACCGCTCCAATGCCAGAAATTATGTTTGTAGAACAGAAAAAGAAAATTGAAATTCCATTAATAAAGAACGGGAATTTGTGTGAAAATTGTAAGTATTCTGGAGTGAATTATAAATTAATGAATTAATTAATTAATTAATTAATCCATTTGATGCAATATCACAAGCGTTCGCTTGTGCTTATTGTGATAGTGTGGCTTTCAGCACTGGTTTTGATACAAACGCAAAAAATATTTATATTTATAATATCATAAAATTTTAGTCACTGACGGCCTAAAAAAAAATTTACCTTGGAGCGTATTAACTTACTGAGAAATGTAATTGACGAAAAGATATTGGTCAACAAAGTTAGAGTTTTAGATTGCCAAATGAACGTAATTGCAGCTTTTGATAAAATTTGCAGCGGAATAGAGAGCGGAGTTGAAAGACACGACTGTGATAAATGCAAATATTCAAAGGAATTTAAAAGAAGAACGTCAGCAATTGATTTACAAATTACTGCTACCTGATTACAAATACTTACAAAAGACTTTCTAATTATTGGTAGCGACGAAATGTAATAATTAAAATAATTGGAGGCGCCCGGGAAGTTAGCATCTAAATATACACTTTCGTTTTTTTCTTAAACAATGGCCTTACAAATTATCGTCTCTTGATTATAAGTAATTACTAATTAATTACTAATTGCTACATAAATGTAAATTATTAAGCTACTATTGTAGGGGTCAATTTCACGGAGCCACTAGAAATTTCTCGTAGTCTTGATGAAAAATTTCTCATTAGGTGATTTCTACATTCTATTTTTTCCACCAAAGTTGTTCCATAAGGTTTTATTTCTGATAATTTTTTATGTACTGAACTATCACCATCTCCGATTAATTTGGTATATTTTATTCCGTGCATGGCTACACTTAGTTTGAAGCCTTCTGCAATTATATTGGTTTCCATAGAAGTTGAAGAACCGTCCCAATTTTTGTAACAAATATGATCTGGGACTGGCATATTATTTTCTTGTGATCTTACACAAACACAACAATATCTGTTTCTAATTCCTAAATATAAAAATTTTCCTGTCCTGTAACTAATAATGCAAGCCTGTAAACAATTGCTGTTATGTTTAATATGCACCATTTCTGTCTTCCAAATACCAACTGAATTTTGTACGTAAACTTTCTAATACAATTTTGCAAAACTTACCACCCCAGACAGAGAATTATAATTTACATTGTACGATCTTTTCCCCCAGGCTCCATCGGCCACGACAGTAATATAAGGCACATTGTTTCTGTCGACTTCACCATGTAACCGTGCCAATCGTGCCAATCACCGATAGATGAAACTCTGAGATAGAGTAAGGTACCAACCACGTGGTGTCCGCTGATGGCTCGGACTGAGAGTAAGAGATTGGCATTCTTTCATAAGGGTGATCGCTCTGGATTCGCCCATAAATGGGAGAGAGTCGAGGATCATTCCACCTGTATACGGTATTTGACCCTATCCGCTACTGCAGGTGCGTGAGTAGTAGATACCGGAAATACAACTAGTTGTATACCTGACCAGGTGATTGCCTTGTGCTTTCAAAACGGTCATGATTTGGTGTTGACTGTGCTCGGGAGGGTGTAGCAACACCGTAAGAGGCAGTAGCACCAATGATTCTGAGAACGTAAGGTATGCTAATATCCACCTGGTTCGTCGTTATGCATGCGAAGTACGAAGATGGACATTCGAGGACACCTTCCCTGTGAATTCGCATCCCAGCAGGGAGCTTCCGCATCTAGAGTCACCGCTAGAAAGGAGTGGGGCCGGGAGAGGGCCCCGGTGAGTAAATAAGTCCGATGGTCTTGAGTAGATGCTCGAAAATGATTACTTGTAATTTTGCATGACATCCTTATCGAATCGAAAAGCAAAGCCCAGATGTTAAGACGTTTACCCTCAGCTCCGCAGTGGACGAGAAAGAGAGAAATAAAGCAGGGAAAAAGAGATTTAACCAAAGGATGAGTGAATGTTTATTGTAACTCGGTCCTCTGACATTGTTATCAGCTTATGTTATATTTATGTTTGTCATGTTTAACACAAAGAAAAAAATAACTATCCGACACAATTGCCCGTAGAAATAGACGCCAATGTAAGAGATGTATTTACATTTACACTCTTTTCCGATATGTTCTTTGTACTTAATGCACTGGTTGTCTTGCACATTTTACATCTTAACAAAAAGATGCTATGCATACCTTTACGCTGCCCACTTACAACATACATGTCTATGATATCGCAGTCGAAGGGAATATGTTTTGCACTGTTTAATATTTGTTTAAATAGGTATTCTACATCGAAAATTCTGGGACCAGTAATTTTCAAGGTAGAACAATTTGCATTTCTGAAATAGATACAAGTCAATAGAGATTTTTTTAAATAAATGTATGTATGTATTTACAAATCCAGTGAAAATGTGTCAGTTTCTTGCACGAAATGTTACGTGGCTGCGTATCAATAAAATCTGTATGCCTATAAAAATTTGTAAAAACGTATACTGTATATTATATGTACATACTTATTAGAATAAATACCTATTCGTTAATTCGATGTCCTGCGTAACAAACTCTTGATATTTTGAATTTTCATTTTCATGTTCTTTTTTTGTTTTAAAAGCTCTGCAATAAGTTTTACATTATTCAGTGCATCATAATAATAACCATCTTTACACAATTTGAAGGATTAGGAATGGTCCGCTTTTTACTATTCGCTCGATAAGCGAATTTTGTTGCAGACAACAATACATAATTGAAGGGTCCAATGCAAAAAGTCATAAAAGTTACTTCTGAAATATTTGCTGCAGATACTATAGGGTGGAATTTGGATTAAACATTAAAATAAACAAAAGATAAGTTCACCGCTTTCGAAGAGTTTTAAAACTGATATAAAAATGCCATTATCGCTGTATAAATTCATGGAAGGTTTATAATGAAAATAAACAATTTGTTTCGTCATTTATTACCTAAATTTAGGAAAACTTTCATAAATAACAATTTTAATTTTTATTGAAGAAATTCTTTTCACAATTCTTATTCGGAAAATCTTGTATAAAAAGTAAAATATTCCCTCAGTAATAAATAATTGTTTGAAACATCTAAAAAAAAATTAAATATATCTGGCAAAAAACCTAAAATCAAGATACTGCTATATCCAAGGAGTTGTCCAATGTTAATTGAACATTTACATCTAACTATTTAATTATATTATGTTTGACTTGAAAATTGCCAAATTTCTTTATGGAGAACGTAAGACTTTCCAATCATAGATTTAAAAACATTTGAACATGTTTATATGAAATAAACAAATTAATAACTAAAATAAATCAAATCAGTATCATTAGTGGTACTACAGAAATATTCTGTAGTTTTGGTAATTCCTTAAATTAAATAGGTATTAATTTGTTTTATCTGCACATTCTCTTTAAAAACTTTAAGTGTAGGTTTACAGAAAGCAAATCAAATATTTAATTTCGAATTAAACTAATCACGATTAAGTTGCCATAAGAATTACATTGCGAACTGTCAAATTAACAACGTCATTAAAATTTGATTGCAATTAAATTTTCTGTAAACTGGCCCTAAAATTATCGTTCTAACTTGTTTATTTATAGTTATCCAAACTTTAATATATTTTTGCTCGTTTTAAAAGGTGTTTCATTTTTTATACGATTTCACGACAAGAATGTCCGTGAACATGTACAAGTAATTGTAAATGTATTTACCGTAACATAGCAAGTCTACGATTCTTTCTCCTACTTGATATAAACTTCCTAAATCGATTTTTACCGTCTGCCTCTTGTTTATACTTTCCACCCATTTTACATTAAGAACTAATTAATGCAATAAGTAAGCCCAATGCTTTTTTAATATGAATCTGTATGAATGCATACTTGGCGCGGTAACAAACAACGTTGCCAAATTTATTTGACGTGAGTTAATCTTCCTTCAATCTTAAGATGGCAGCATATCACATAGCAGATATTTATATTACGTATTTTTTATTTTGCACTTTGAATGATAATTTTCTATTTTTTATTAAACAAATGTGATCAGTTTTTTACCTAGAATGTGGGAAAGTCATTTTCCGTAAAGAGTTTTAAAATTTTATAATTTTTCTTTGTTAGTGTAAAACATTTTCCATAATTATTGACTTTCCCACATTTATAATATTATTACAGACTGATCTACTTTTAGAATTTTTAAATCGAACGCGTTTTAAAAGCAGCATTTGAAAAATAAAGTTTTGCCAATATGGCGGACCTCCATAGTCCTCTTAATTGCGATAGTCAAACGAGAAGTTTTCTAAAAGAACCGCTTGTATGTTTTATTTTGTTATTGATTCAATTATTTTGTTAAGTTGCTTAATGCATTACAAATGGAAGAAACTAATAAAAGTAAGTACAGATGATGTGACTAAAATTTTAATATTTAGTGTAAGATATTATTTATGCACATTTAAATTATATTAATTTTTACATAAACTAAAATCTGGTCTTGTTCGAATTGTAGACGTACACAATTAAAGCGACTAGATCCAACTGTACGTTTCACATATGGCATAGCTTGTAATCTTAACTAATGTATGTGAAAAAATTAGCTGCTAATATGTGCTATTCGAAAAGTTATTCCAATTTCCATGCGAGATTCAGAAAATGTGTTATATTCTGCAGTTCTACAAATACAGAGGTCATTGTTTGGCATTCTTCATATATTTGCATTAAAACATTATTAGACGCATATTTTTAAAATAATTTCTACCATCATTTTTAAAATAATTTCTGCCAGAAGTATATTAGCTACACTTAAAGAATTAAACGAAATTAGAAAAAAATTTTCATGTGAATATGATTAATTTCTAGTTGCAGTTACTGTTTCTTTTTTTAATTAAAATAATAATAGTAGATAAGACGAAAATTTTACAATATACAATTTTGGCCAGCATTAGTGGAGTCTGACCCACTGTGCTGTCCTAGGTTATTCGCATTTGCGATGTAAAAGTAACGAAAAGTAGCGATCGCAGGATGTCGCTATACTTAAACTTAAAATTAGTCCCAGAGACCTGTCTCCAATGAGTTGTTTAACCCTGCTTGTTGATGAACTTCTGCAAATGTCATTACACATACAAAGGTAGCTACAATGAAATGCAATTATCATAGGGTCCAGCATCCCTAGATGCTTCAATTGCAACGATGAAATTACGTGACATGATAGAATAACTCAGTGAAGCGATAAGTAAATCAACGTTAAGTTTAATTGAATGCAATTGGGTCGTTCGAGAAGGGTGAATTAAATTTATGAGCTTAGATTTCAACTTTTTCGCAAAGAGTTTACAATTTTTAATTGTTTCTCGCATCACAAATTTCAAATTTTTAATTTAATTACAATTTATACTGAACTTTTCTTAACAATAAATATTAAACTAAAACATCACTTGTTTATGTTTAATTATTAGAATTTGAAACTGAAAATGTTAAACTACATATGACGGACATTTTAAAAAACTTTTATTGACTTAAGACTTAAACAATTTCTTATTTCAATTAAGCAGTTTGTTGAAAATAGGTATTCTATACATCGACGTGCTCCATTCATTCAATAAAACATTAGAATTTGTAAAATTTAAAGCATACACTTCTTTGAAACTTTAACTAAAATATAAATGTAAAAAAATTGTAAATATTAGATTCAGAAAACCTATAATAGAATTAAGACGAACATGACCACTACACCGGGTGTCTCGTATTGATTTACAGAAACATGAGATTTTAAATCTTGTTGATTTTTATTACAGATACAGCGGATATCCGGTGACTACCCAATATCTCTAATTTTTATGTCACCCAACAAATACGGCAGAAATTCACATTGCGTCTGCTAGTTCTCGAACGAATACTACTTAATATTTGAAATTAGGAAGAACTATAAGCGCTTTCGTTCGTGCCAATGATTACTGATCATAAAAACTGGATTCACTTTGTGTGCATTTATTCGTAACTTTCTTCCGTTCATTTTATGAAATATGAGTTAAATGAGTTTCGTTCCTTCGTTTTCTTATAGAATCAATTTATAAAAGTTACAAATAAATGTACACAAAGCTAATCCAGTTTTTATGATTAGTAATCATTGGCACGAACGAATGCACCTTATATCACAACTATTACTGTTTACGAACTTCAACAACGTGTCCGCGTATTTAACTACGTTGTTAGGGTTAATTACGTTTTATAAAACCCTATAGCCTATAGGGATACACAGATTTAATAGCTGACAAATACAACAATGAGCTTTAAAAGCACTCTCAAAAATATTCGCAACGTGTGAGAGCGATAGAATTAGACAAATACGTACAGTTCAAGAAAGATGTACGTATATTCGGCAGGGCATCGGGCGTTAAACTAGCAACGTTCCAGCGGCAAATCCACCAATCCAGGTTTTGTTTATTAGCTGAACATTTTCTCATGTTGAAATCCTTACTTCCTTCTCTACTCTCTCTATAATGAGTGTAGTAATAAATCTATCTAAATACAGGTCAATTTTTACTAAATGCCGATCGATTGATCGATGAGTCAAAATAGTTATTTTTGTATTAAGGGCGTGAAGGAGGAGATTTTGGTCCGCGGCGGAATTATAAGATGCAAAGGGCCAAAATCGTCGTTCACGCCCGAAATGCAAACAAGATTTTTTGTAAACTCGTTTAAATCCACCTTAAAGCTTTCAAAAAATAAATGGCACGATTCGTTCTCAAAAATCAAGTTACGTTGTTGGTTGCTAATGTGATGCAAGTAAACATGTTGGGTTCTTAGGTTTTAGGGCGCAAAAGGCACTATTTATAAGACTTCATTTTGAAACGATTTTACAAAAAACTTTTATATAGCTGTCTCCTTCTAACTTTCGTGAAACATGTTATGTCGTTTTATCATATATTTTCTTAACTCAGATTTATACAATCGGCAAATAAATAAAAAACGATACGAATGACAAATTGCGACATAATGTCATACTTCATACTGTAATGATTCGCCGACAGCAGCCGGCGTCAGTCTGTCTCTTGCGTCATCGCCGACGCGCCTTAGACCAAAAACTTCACTCGCGTCTGCTAACACGAATATCACTTTGGCTCCATGGCTCCCGCATGCACAGTTAGGTAAGCGAAGGCGGGAAATTTAAAGTGAAAATGATCGATAAATCAAAAGACATCTTATTTTAGAATTGAATACGTCAAAATTGTTTTTTAATAAAATAAAAAGTTAAATGTTTAAGAGTTTAATCCCAATGATATTCATTTCTTCCGAAGCAGGTTTACACCTAGTTTACACTCGCTACTCTTTCTTTCCGTCGAAAATAAACGTCGCTGTTTACCAATTATTTTGTTATGTGGTGTACTTTTGCTACTTGTGGTTATTGTGTTTTCATTCTTGTTACTTTTTATGGCGAGCAGTGATGGTTCTAACGGGACGGTAATCTTTTTAAACGCTTCTAGTTATTGAAACGTTGTTATTTTTTCTATCAACTGAAGATGTATTATTTTTAATTTTTCTTTTTCAATGTTTAGTTGTTCCTTGCTCTTGTCTGTCATGTCAGGGTTTACTTAAAATTTGAATAAGTCGTTCATTTTCTTGAGTATTGTCATTCTTGTTTTCACCTATTATTAAAACGTTTTCTTCATCTGTCAAGTCATCAATAATTAAATAAATTAAATAAGTAACGGGGATTGTATTTCCTAATCGTAGTGTTATTGCAATGGTTGTTTTATTACAGTATTTAGTAAGTTATTTAATTTATTTAATTATTGACTTAACTTTTTTATTTGTACAGATGAAGAAAATGTTTCAATAATATATGGAAACAAGAATGACAATACTCAAGAAAATGATTTTCTGAATTTTTCTTCCCATTTTTCCCCCTCGTGTTAATTTCACTTAAGTGAATCCAGAAACAGTAATGTAATTTTCTTGCATCGCGAACGTCTTATTCAAATTTTAACCTGACATCACAGACAAGAGCAAGGAACAGCTAAACATTGAAAAAGAAAAATTAAAAGTAATTCACCTTCAGCTGATAGAAAAAATGACAACGTTTGAACAACTAGAAGCGTTTAAAAAGATTACCGTTCCGTTAGAACCAACACTGCTCGTCATAGAAAGTAACAAAAATGAAAACACAATACCCATGCTAAGAAAAATAATTTCTTAAAAATTAACAAAATCTTGTGTTATTAGACTATAATAGTAGTACTTATTTACAATTTGTTGCATATGTTACAATTTTTTAAAATTTAGTTACAAATTTGTAATACTTTGTATGTCAGTCGGTTCATAAAAATATTTTTAAGTTATATACCAAAAACACGTAATATATTGTAACGATTTTAAAGGTTCTATTAATTTTTATTTTAAAACAAAGCACGAAATAGTTAATAAACTAATTTATTTAAAAGCAAACTAATTAACACTAATTAAACACTAATTTATTTACAAACTTATTTCTAATTATTTTCAAGCTTATGTCTGATTTATTTTAACAGCTGAGCGAAAATGTAACACGAACTTTAACGCAGAACTCCCAACGCTGAATTGTCTTCCATTCACCGGCCGCGTGCTTTTATAAATCGGGCTCTCTCTTCGAGAATGGCCTGGAACGCGACGAGCTGTCTGATCTAGTTAATTCTGCCGGCAGCATTTTCTCGACTGTCGTCTAAGGTGCGTCGACTAGACGGCTGTGACGCAAGAGACAATCTGACGCCGGCTGGTGTGGATGAATCATTACAATATTAACATTATTGTCGCATTTTGTAGCATTTTTGTCGTATATTGAATTATTGTACTGTCAAAAAGTGTAGAAGAGGATATGAAAATGTACAACTATAATATAGTTCTGCACAAATGTGAAGATTTTTTTTCTATAAATTGTCACTGCAGCTATTTTAGACGCAAATTGTTCCACAATTGTAGTAAATACTCCTATTCATTTTTCTCTGTGCACAAGCAGCAAAAGTACACCACATAACAATTTAATTGATAAACAGCGACGTTTATTTTCGACGAAAAGAAAAAGTAGAAAATGTGAAAAACTGTGTAAAGCTACTTCGGAAGAAATGAATATCATTGGAATTAAACTCTTAAACATTTAACTTATTATACATAATATTAAAAAACAATTTTGACGTAACTGCGCATGCGGGAGCCATGGAGCATATTCGTGTTAGTAGACGCGAGTAAAAACTTCGGGTATCTCAAGATTACGCTAGCGGTGGAATCAACCCTAGACATTCCGTCGCGTACTGGAATGTTCGCGAAAAACAACCCCGGCTTAAAAGCACGCGGCCGGTGAATGGAGGACAATTCAGCGTTAGACAGTTCGGAATTAAAGTCGCGTTAGATTTTTCGATCGGCTGTTAAACTAAATTAGATTTAAGCTGTAAATAAATGTTAGTTTTATAGTGTAAATTTATAAATAAATTAGTTTATTAACTGTTTCGTGTTTTGTTTTAAAATAAGAATTAATAGAACCCGTAAAATCGTTACAATACTTTATTGCACGACATGTTTATAAAATACGTGGATATGGCTTACAATTACCCACAAGGCGATTTAACCCAACTTCTCTTTATCCAAAAGTGATTTAGATCAGTATTGTTTCAAAGTTCTTGAAACATTTTTTTTTTGCTTATAATAAAAGAACGCTTGGATCTACATACTTGAAAGCAATAAGAAACAAGACGAAATCAGATTATTTGATTGGGTCTTGGTGGAGCTGTCTATTTCGCAATTCAAGAACCCACATGGGCTACTTCTTGAAGAACTTATTTCGGGACGTTGAAATTATAACACTATTTGAAGATATGTAGTTTGACGAATTCACTACTGAGACAATTCCTCAAACTTGAGACACACCACAGGAATTGGACAAATGTTTATATCTTTACATTTAATAAACGAACTTTAAATAATTATTGAAAATATAATTTATTAAAAAGTACAGTTTAAAGAAATACAGCAGGGAAAGATTCAACATTTGAAACCCTTTGTAACTCGATTATTTCACATGAAATAAAGAACCTCGCCTCACATTTACCCTCGTAAATAAATCAATTAACCAATGATTGTTGAGGCCTAGTAAAACAAATATTTGATTTTGAAAATCAACATGAAATGGAAGGCGTTAAATAGGTAAGTTTTTTGCATGCTGCGTGTTGCTGGGCGCTTCGTCCTTTAATTTCTGAACTTTGAAAAACCTCTTTTTGTCGTTACGTATTGGATTAGTACATACAAGATGACGATGCCAGTATTCGTGTTCAGCGGAACAAATTTAGACTTTATAACAACGACTCCCACTCAGGATAAATTAATTGACAGAGACGTGTATAACTTTCCTCGAGTTTTATTCAGTTTCAGTCTTTTTTTTTGGAGCATTATAAGCCGACAGATTTAATTTAAATTTTAATGAGAAACTCAATCTAAAAAGATTTTTTTTACTCGAAAAGATATATATTTCTTTGTTCAATTTATTCAATTCGTCATATATCCTCAATTTATTTTTTCCCACAATCTGCACTATTTGCGATTCATTCCTTTATTTATTAGTTGACAATCACTCCATCAAATGTACCAAAATTAGGAAATTTAGTAAATTATTCTATTAACTTGAACTTTTGCCTTCTTGTGTCTACGATTCCTATCTACACGAGAAATTTATGGTCCTCTATCTGTAACATAAGCCATTATTAAAGGGATGCCGAGCGACCGACGCGACGCCGACGGTGTGAACGATCGGATTTCAGAATTCTGCCAAGAAAATAATCTCTAGAATTATCAAGATAATATGGGAAATAAATCTTGGATTTTCCAAATCTCCTACAATACGGCTTGCTTAAAGTCTTGAAGCCCTTCTAGTCAATTAACGATAGATACTTTGTGGTATTGATTTTAACTTATGTCAGTTTAGAATTTCGAGCACTAAGTAACTCGAGTTCGGATACCAGAACTTTTCGAAACCCATTATTTCGCATTGGCTATTTTAAATTAAATAAATCTTACTGCTATAGTGCTAAATAAAAGAAAATATTGAAAACAATGAGAGTATCAGTCAGTCGTAAAAGGATCAATAATTTAATTCTTAAGATCAAAAGAGACCAAAGAAAAATTTTAATGGGTTATATGGGCCTCATGAAAGTTCTACTCGGTATAAGAATTGTTACAACTATATCATTTTACATAGTGAAGGATTAATTACTAACTCAAGTTAGTGATTCCTAAAAAACAAAAAAATTAAAATTTCACGCCATCCCAATTTTTCTCGGAGAAGAGTTTTCGAAAGTAATTTTCTAAAAAAAGTTTCAATTGTTTTGAGAAGTTCTATCGTTATGATGTTATCAAAATTAAATTATACACAGGAAGAGCGAATGTTGTATTCAGTAAGTAATTTATTACAACTTATTTTATTATTTAACAGATTTATGTGACATACCTAACAGTTTGTACGACGCTTAATACAAAAAGATGAAATATATTGAAGTGAACGTAATAAAAACAAACAATTAATGTAATTAATTAAATAAAGAGGTTGTTAGTGAATAATATACAGGGTGTTTCGTAATTGCACGGCACTAGTTTGGGGATGTCATCTGTAGTCTGAAACAAACAAAAAAGTTCATATAAACATTTGTCTCAAACTAATTTATTATTCAGATACTGAGGTATAAATATGGAAGATTTAACAATAAAACATTCAGAGTAACTGTTCAAAGTGGCGTCCGTTTTGTTGAATGCAGCATTCAGCCTTAAGTCACTGTGGTACCATAGCGACTTAAGGCACCATCCATTACCTAGACAGTCACCATATTTATCTTTAACCTTCAATATCTCGATAATAAATTAGTTTGAGACAAATGTTTATATGAACTTTTTTGTTTATTTCGGGCTATAAATGACATTCCTAAACCAGTGCTATGCAATTACGAAACACCCGGTATAATTAAATTGAAAATAAGCACTAACACAAATTTTTTAGCGGAAAAAATTTTCCGCCACAATCGAGAATCGAACTCGAGTCTTCTGCTTACGCGGAAGATGCTCTGACCATTGAGCTACAGCGACACCGAGTTCAGATATCGTCTAATATAAATTAGAATCGGATGGTAAATTTTTGATATTGCCTTTAAACAGGACAAACATTATAAATTAATTAATTAAATAAGGAGATTGTTAGTGAATAATGTATAATTAAATTGAAATAAGCACTAATACAAATCGCAATCGAGAATCGAACTCGAGTCTTCTGCTTACGCGCAGATGCTCTGACCATTGAGCTAAAGCGACACCGAG
This sequence comes from Dorcus hopei, assembly GCA_033060865.1. Taxonomy (NCBI): domain Eukaryota; kingdom Metazoa; phylum Arthropoda; class Insecta; order Coleoptera; family Lucanidae; genus Dorcus; species Dorcus hopei. The sequence goes on along the minus strand of CM065421.1, from coordinate 32,436,078 downwards.
TTCAGTTATCGTCTAATATAAATTAGAATCGGATGGTAAATTTTTGATATTGCCTTTAAGCAGGACAAACATTATAAATAAATTAATTAAATAAGGAGATTGTTAGGAATAATACATAATTAAATTGAAATAAGCACTAACACAAATTTTGGCGGAAAATCTTTTCCGCCGCAATCGAGAATCGAACTCGAGTCTTCTGCTTACGCGAGCATCTGCATAATAGCATAATATAATTAAATTAAAAATATTCATTTGTTAGGACAATATCATTGTTGTATTGAATAAAGACTATTTTTTAATGTGAGATTTAGAGAAAATTAGTTGTAATTTATTTTGGTTTTTGCTGTTTACACAGAAAGAGTTTCATAATGTTATCAGATTCGTATTGTGTCGTTCAAATTTTAATATTTGAATCTTTGCCTTGAGGATTTTTAAGCTACCTTGAATAAAGAAAAATGAGTTTCTAAGTTTTCAAAATATTAAAAAAATCCAAAGGGTATTCAGAGTTTCAAATAAATCCTGCTTTTAACAACTCAAATTTTGTGAACTGAGAATATGTACAAATACATATTTGGCGAAAAACTTGAAGAAATATTAAGTACAAAGCCTTCCCATTCAGATATTTTCACTGAAAAAAAAAGAAATGCATTTTACTTGCTAAGTCCTGTTTGAATCGGGTTAAAATTCACAATTTCACGAACAATTGTGTTTAATGAAGTTTAAGACCTAGGCGGGAACTCAGAAATCCTCGATTTTTACGGAAAATTCTATTCCGTAATCACTTCAAAAGTAATAATTGTCAATTGTCACTGCATACATAGCAAGTTTGTAAAGCAGAATTAAATATTGAAATGTCACCGAACTTGGAACGCAATTTGCACAAGAACGATGGTCCGAATTAATTAAAACTAGTTTTTGTAGTGCTGCCTTTTAACTTGCAGGAAATGAACGTATCTCTAAAAACTGTTAAGAAACTGAAAATGCTAATGTCTTGAATTTTACATTAAATTAAAGAACTCGCGGGTTTTCAATTGAATATTTTTTACTTACGTGTTAGGAACATTCCTCATAGTCCTGTGCCTCAGAAAAATTACTACAAGGGTTCCATTTCCGAGAACCCCCACCACAAATATAAGGAAGAACAACACGGGAACAAAGTAAGTTTCCGGTCGCTTGTCGTACGGAATATAATCATGTGACACATTGAAAACTGATTCGTTGTGAGTTAAATTATCATCCATCGTTTCGTTCGTTTCCTTCGATCCAACTAATTCAGGGACTCAACACGAAAACTTTTTACGTAAGCCGTTTCTGGTCCTTTCATCTTGGATTCGACTCGACATTTTTGTTGGGGAAAGATTCGTACGGAAAACCTGAAAACAAACATCTTGTTAATAGGGTCAATGTTTTTCGTGTAAATTAGCGGATTATTGAGTTGTGATGATTAGCGTTCTCATTTTGCATATCAGATGAGATTGTAACGCAAACAGAAATTGCATTTTCACTCATCAATTCTGTGAAATACAGAATGATGTTACTGATAATTAAATGTACGAAATATAAACGCATTATCAATTTTGCAGTAAATGTGGATATACCTATTTGGCTCTTCTGATTTTTTTTAATTTGTAGGTGAAGGGGTAAATATACAAGTTCATATAGAGAGAAATCATATTTATTTTATTATGTGAGGAATTGAATAAATTTTATAGTGGAACTGCAATAAATCGTAACTAAGCTGTGTAGTGCAACTTTTCATGAAAAGAGAAAATGATGCATTTTCGAACAGACCTCACAGATAATAAAAACATTAAAGTAACATAATCATCATTCATCACCTATCCATTTCATCGAATCTTATAAGTTTCAGAGTTTTTTCTTCTTATCGTAAGTGTTGTTTGCTTGAATGCTTTAACAATTCTTGCGAGACGCGAATCAATAAAACTGCTGGGTTTTATGATACCGCTTGTATTCTGTATCTGTTACAAATTTTTTCTATGTAAAACATTTTTGTTTTTTATGGCATTTTGATTTTACAAAGTAAATAGAAGTATATTCTTAACGTTAATCTAAACAGTAAGGACAGGAATTTGTAATTCTTTTTTTATTTCAGTTAACTGTTTTAATTAAGTTACATAAACATAGAAGCAATGATAGAGTTTTAGTTTTTTGAACTTTTAAAACCATAGGCGTTTTTTTGTGACACGTTGCTGAATAATAGTTTTTACCTTTTATTGTTAATGATATATTAATGTGTATTTACACATTGAAATGGATCTCCACCACGTATCGGCCAAATCAGTCAAACGATATATTACATAGTGTGACAACGGCTTGAAGCGGCATTAAATATTTTAGGTAATTACCAACGAGAGGACAGACGGAGTTTTTACGGTTTACTGGTGCAACGAAGTGATGAGATGTTATAAATAGAATATCTCACGACTCAACGTATTTGCCGCCGCTACGCGACTTGCAATAGTGAACAATCAGTGAGCCAAAGAAACATTGCACTCATCGAATCGATGTGATTCACAGTATTGTAGTAATTGACTGGATGCTCCGAGCAATGCGCGGTAACGAATTTGTGCTTCCAGGAGCGCAACGTGATTTAAATACATTATCGGGAAAAATATTTAATTCAAATTAACTAAATTATTGTTCCGAAATTCAAGAAAGAGCAATTATTATTTTCTGGAATTATATCTCAGTTTGTACTCTGACAATAGGGAGTTTTTGCAATTACGTTTCACGTGTCCGTCATCCTTTAACGTCAACTTTATTAACCCCGGTGTAGGAATTTACGTAATTTACACTTTGAAAGTATTTGCATCATATTACGTCGATGTAAACGGGAATGTGACTCAAGAAAGTAAATCATAGTATTCTGTCTTGTCAGATTTGGTTGCAGTCATTGTTATTTAATTTATGTACCAAATTCGAGTTTTGTGACTTTAGATAACATATTCCAATGCTTTGAAATGACAAATTTCATAAATTGACCGTCCCGTCATTGGATACGTGATGAACTTAAGTTTCGCGTAGTCCGTCATACAAAAAACGTGAACGTAAACGTTAAGGCTGAATGTAACTAAGCAACTGGTCATTTACGTATACGTTTAATACGAAAACGTAATTGCAAAAACTCCCTAATATTAGACTGATTAATTAACGTTTACGTACGTCTAGGATTCTCGCCTCGACCGTCGCTGTCTCAAACTGGATGAAACCGGAAAAACCCTATTTATGGGCTTAATGGGATATTTAATAAAAACAAAAAAAATGGTCGACCTTTGTTGAAACAAGCCTAGTAAGTATAGAATTCATCCGAGAATAATAAAAAAGGCGTTTTATTCTATTAATTGTAAGAAATAAACCCAACAAAGCATATATTTTTGAAAACAGAAAAAAGATCTGTATTTAACGGTGGCATTGCCTACTATGATTTCCATTAAAAAAAATATAACTTTATGTTATAACTCGAAAATTTTATGAAAATGAAGAAAGCAACTACACCACTGAATTGTACTCAAAAAAGTGTCCTAATAATATCAAAACTGTTTTTTAATATCTGTAAAAATAAACGAGATATACGCGATTGACGAAAAGTCGAAAATGTTAATTTTTGCCTATAACTCGAAAACAAAAGAAGATAGCCAATTTTTGTTTACACTATTGACTTTACTCTAAAAAAAGAGATCGAGAGTTGGCCACTAGCTTTTTCTAACTTATATAGTTACAGAGATGCCCATAAGAGACATCGAAATTGATCCACCCTGTACATAACAAGCTCGGAAAATGAGTTGAGTTTAAGACAGAGGATCGTTGATATTTGTCGCGAAATACCTCCTAATTTACTAATAAAAGCGGTCAATGGTGTGATTAGAAGGTGCCAGTTGTGTGTTGAGCAAGGTGGTGGTCAATTCGAGCAATACTTGTAAATTTTTATGATTTTTGTCTGATACGTTTATTGTTTGTTGATTGTTTGTTATGATTATTTTAAATCTATTAAACTGTCATCAAAAATCACACTTATAATAAATTTATTAATTTTTCCAATTAACTGCGCACCAAATAATAATTTTGAATACTTTATCCGATTAAAAAAAAATGCTCTACTAGGTTAAAGATAAAAAAATATGGGCGGCCATTTGAAAAAAAAGATAGATATTGAAGATAACGTTAGAAAAAATCGAAATTAGAGCCATTTTAAAATACATCTAAAGCCATTTGTTTTATTTCTTTATTCATTAAAATCGGATCATAAATAACGTCGCTACGGGATAGAACACTTTTCAGGAAACAGCCTGTATGCGCACATACAATATGTATATAAATATGAATTTCTCGCATAAAAAGATAATACAAGAAACAAAAAAAAAATGTCAGAGAGTTGAGAGCGCCTTCTATGTTTACGCAAAAAATAAACAATTATTCAGAAAATGAGCAATTAGTCATAAAATTGTACCGTGATAAGTTGGTCCGGATTGGTTTATTTTGACCATTCTTGAAGTAGATATAGTTTATTGTTTACTGGACATTTTATGTATGTATATTTCTATAGACATAACAAACATTGTGCTCAGTAGTAAAAGCAATAACTCCTAAGTAAGTTTCCTCTGCCTTTTCCGAAAAAAGAACAAATTAGTTCTTCTCCATATTTAAACTGGCTTCCGATTGGAACCACGTCCCGTTCTCCATTGTAGAAGAACTTCCTCAGGGCTGCTGCTACTAATCTCAACAACTAACGAGAAGCAACAGCAACACCACAAGCAGCAGCAACAACCCTGAGGAAGTTCTTCTGTAATGGAGAACAGTAGAAGTCAACATGACGTGGTTTCAACCGGAAGCCAATTCAAATATGGATGACGGCCATTTAAATTTTTCTTCTCCGTTCTTTATAAATTGTGAATATTTTTTGTAACCAGACGGTTCAAAAAAAAAATAGATTTGTTGTATCACGAACAAGAAATACTTATTTGTTCCAGTGATTTATAAGCTCATAAACGAATAGAGTAGAGTAACGTAAACAGTGTAATTGAAACGGCTACGCTTACAGCAACCTGAAACATAATAAATTACTGTACATCACATATTTTGTAATGAAATGAGACTCGTAGATCATGTTAACCAAATTCTATTATCAAACCGAGCTCAAAGTCTCATTAGTATTAAAAAACAATCCCCATCTGTAAACTAATAAAATAATTTAGAACTTTTTCAATTGTTGTATACGTTAAGATAATGTGTACTTTAACTGATGAAACGATCTCGTGAGATTAGGTTTTCACGAACCCCAATGTAATTTATGCTTTTGTTGGCGAGAATTAAAGATCTTCAATCAAACCCACAAGATTAAGCGATTTGCGTTATACTCGCATTAGAAGTAGATTATCTGTCTTCACGAGACTCATGTTAGCCGTTCCGGAAAACATTTCCGCCCATTTTCGCAAATCGCTGTGAAAGTGTAACGTGCAAGGAAAATTTATGTCGCCTTATCATAGCCCTACTCATTTTCATTGCGGGGTTACTATCGCATTTAAATCGGGAGTGTCTAAAAGCAATTTAAATGGACGTGAAAGAAACAATGGTTTTGTGATTTATGTTTAAATTACACCGCGGAAGAGAATGTGTTTTAATAATATTTATAAGTAAAATTCGGTGGTATAAAGTCCTCTCGAAAATCTTTTATTCTTGGTCAGAGGCGGCTTTATTAGTTGCAGGGCCCCTGCCGTGTGATTTATAAGGGGCCCTTTGAGTAAGGAACTTGAATAAGGAATAAGGTTTATTTCGCATTGTAAAGAGCAACAAGATATAAAATAAAATAAAGTAAGTGAAATCAATTTAATTTATTTAAATTAAACAAATTTCAAATTAACAGGGTAGGTATATTTTCGTACATTGCGGGTGGCGCAAGGCCCTTGCAAGCGCGCGGCCTCGGGCGGTTGTCGGGTTCGCCCGCCCCTAAGGCCGCCACTGTTCTAGGTTCTATGTTTGCACATAGTGTTATTGAAATATTTGGAGAAATCCAAACTTCGTAAAACTCACTGTTTCATAAGTCAGGAGATTAATAATTATGTAAAATAAATACAAATATGACAGATAAAATGAGAGTGGAAAATTAAGATGAATTTTTGATACCCGCCTATAACTTCTAAGGATGAAACAAAAAGCAATATTCACTGGAAAGAAAATTATCGTTTATTGGATAGAAAACTAAATTAGTTGTGAAAACAAGTAATTTAGCGTTTTAGTATCAAATGAAAAATCACATCTTACAGTGGGCCTACTTTAGTTTTCAAGAAACAATTACACGCAAAACGACGATACGTCCCTGGTTAAAAAAGAGCAACAGAGTCAGCATTATGAAAGATTCAAATTAAACGTAAGTAATAGAAATATACTGGGTGTCTCATAATGTACGGAGGAGAAGGGAAAGGAAAGGGTGAATAAGACATCAAAAAATAGGGTAACCCTTTCATATATTTTTTTTCAAAAGTCAATAATAAGGGAGCTATAAGCCCTGAAAGAGGGGTGGAAAATATTGTTTCTTTGGCAATATCTTTTGAATCCTTTGTTATCGTTACCATACTAATATTTTAAACTCAGGTCCCTAACTGGGCATTCGCAACGTATTTGTTAGATCCTCCCTCCTTTTACATTACGTCGATAAGCTTAAGATCGATCGATGTTTATTTGCTCCGTATATAAATCTGTTTTTATCGAGAACAATAATGTTACAAAGCATGTGAGTTTCATCATTGAATTTATGTTTAAATACTCTATTTTATGATATAAAGTTCTAAAAAATTAATCGGTTTACACGCAAGCAATTCGTAAACTTGTGTGCGGTAAACGCAAAATTTCTACAGCGGCTGAATAACAGAGTGAAAAACGTTCGCCCGAAACTTAAGTATACAGACCGATCTGTTGTGATTTTCCGCTCTATGATTCGTTTAAATGTTTTAATTTTGTAAATGGAAGAGGATGATATTAATAAATGCTTTTATTGCAAGCAAATATTCAAATGATCCACGAGGTGTTCTTCAATGTAATGGGTGTAAATTATATTGTCATCCGATATGCGGTGGAGTTACTGATAAGCGTGGTCTCCTTAAGAAAAAGCCTTACTGGAAATGCCAGAATTGTAATACTGGGATTGAAAGTTCCTCTGAAGTTGCATTAGCTGCAGCATCTTGATCGTCTCAGACACAATTTCGTAAGCGTTCAAAAACGGACTCCGGTAGTGACCTCGTTACAGAAGATATCATTAAGATGTTTAACATGATAAATCAACAATATTACGAAATGGAGACATCCTTACAAAAAATAACTAAGGAAAATTACGACTTTAAATTAGAAATTACCAGAAATACTAACAATATCTTGAATATAATTCAGCAAGAAAATAAAACGCTGAAAGAAGAAAATAAGGTTTTACATGAAGAAATTAATACATTAAAACAAGAAAATATTAAACTTTCGAATCAGTTGCAAATCAATGAAATTAAGAATCCACAGAACAAGATCATTGATGATTTAGCTAAACCGACTGGCCAGGATTCTTGCAAGGGTCCAATAAGTGGAAAAGGCATACGAAGCAATGTAAAATTATATAGTGATGCTCTTGCTCCCAAAGAAATCATTATTATTGAACCCAAAAACCAACAAGAATGTAAGGAAACGAAAAATGAATTAAGAAAAAAAGTGAATCCTAGGGACCTCAGCGTTGGTATTTCTACTATAAAAAACCTCAGGAAAGGTGGAGTTGCCGTGACTTGTGGATCCCGTGAAGAAACCATAAAACTTAAATATGAAGCTGCTAATAAATTGGGAGATCTGTATTCAATAAGAATTCCGAAATTAATTAATCCCATGATTAAAATAATTGGCATGACAGATGAATACAGAAGTGAATCACCAAAAAAACATATTATAAAAAAGAGATAAAATAAAAATAAATCAAATTAAGACATTTAACGTAAAAATTATTAAGAAGATGAGAACCAAATACATGTCAATTATTGAAGTTAACAGTGAACTGTTTAAGGACATCATGGAGAAGAGGAATGCAAAACTTAACATTGGCTGGGATCATTGTGATGTTTTCGAGCATTTCAACATTCTGAGGTGCTGGAAGTGCGGTAGATACAATCACAAAGCCAAAGACTGCGAGAACGAAGAACTATGCTTCAAATGTGGAAGTACATCACACAAAACTTACGACTGTGATGCTGCGACTTTGAAATGCATAAATTGCATTGAACACAACTTGAAATTAAATCTGAACTTAAATACCGATCATTCAATACTGGATACAAATTGTTCTGTTAACACCAAAATTATTGAATCGATAATTAAAAAAACAAACTATACATCATAGCAACTACCGAACCAATTGAGATCGCGTACTAACTTGGCTAATCTTAAGATTACTCATTTAAATGTTCGCAGTATCAGAAATAAATGTGCCTAAGGGCCGATTTCACCAAACTAGGTTAAATTTTTTCTAACACGGGATTAAGAAAACGCGATTAAAACTTAATCTTACATTTTAAACGAGTTTAATGCGCTCGTGTTTCACCAGTGATATTATTGGCGACGCTAATCGAGATTAGTTAAGCGAGTTTTAGTTTCACGATCTCGTCGAAATCGCACGAAAGCAATCGAAATGTGTACAGTGTAGGTACCTGTTGTCGTTTTGAAAAGAGCTGTCAGTGGAAAAGGTACCTATTATTTTTTATAGATAATTTTGTAATCATGGTAAGTACATCTGTTGAAATGGAAAAGAGGAAAAGCAAAAGAAGTCCTAATATGACGGCAGGAAAGAATTTTTTTTAGTAGATTTAGTTATAGATCATTTTAATGTGATTTACCAATGAGCGGATGCAGACAGTAACCGGTACCGGTAGCGGACCAGTTTTGCAAAAGGACCCATCTGTTGGAGGGAAACTCCAACTGCTCCTCAATTTGTTCAAGAACTACAAGGGCAGATTATTTGGAAAGCCTGAAATGAGTTTGAAAATCCACATCGTCGTAGTCATCAAAATAATTGTTTCTTTCACGAATCCATGTTGGCCGACGTCTAAGAATAAATTCTTCTTCATCGCTATCATCATCAAAAACCAGATCATACAACTCTTGAGCTATTTTTACTATTTTTGCCATGAAAATTTGACGTTACTAATCGCGATTAAGTACTTAACTTGTCAAAAATGGACGTTTAACGCTAAACTCGATTAATCAAAATTAAACGCGATTTAATGTATGGTGAAACGCATCAAATGGTTAACCCAGATTAACTGCACTCGTAATCGAGTTTAAAATAGTAAACTAGATTGGTGAAACCGGCCCTTAATTGAAGTTTTTTTGGATTCTATAAAACCTGACATATTTTGTGTAACTGAACATTGGCTAGCAACAGAAGAGACAGTGGTTTTAAATAATTATAAGTTAATCAGTAAGTACAGCAGATCCAATCAGAGAGGCGGAGGAGTAATAATTTTTACAAAACATAATGTAAAAGCTATAAATATCGCTTGTTGTGCCCAAGAAAGCTTATGTGAAATCGCAGCCTGTGTAATAACACTAAATAATATTAAATATTTGATCGTCTCGATATATAGACCTCCAAATGCTAATCTAATAGAATTTTTTGATTTTCTTGACGCCGAGTTAGCCAAATTATACAATACAGCTGATTACCACATCATTTGTGGAGACTTTAACATCGACACTGAATATATCACCAGCAACCCTTAATTTGGAAAACTTAATGTTACAATACAATCTTGACCTACGAACAATGCAAAGAACTCGAACAAGTAAATCAACAGCGACTTGTATTGATAACTTTTTTTCTGATATTGACTGTCGGATCGAAATAGGAGACACACATCTATCGGATCACACTTATCAAACTGCAAATATAAACCTAGCAAAGGACACTCCAAAAACTTATGTATACAGAAGACAATTTCACCAACATAACATTGAAATATTTAAAAACTACTTGAAGCTAGAAGACTGGCAAGAAGTTCGCTCTGTAAGTGCTACCGACAACAAATTTAATGCATTTATGAAAGCGTTTCTTTATCATTTTAATAATTCGTTCCCAATCCTGAAAAAAGGTAAAAGTAAACATCGGAAAAAAGGTGAATGGATAACCGAGGAAATAGAACAATTATCAACATTCTTAACTGAAATGCAGCAAACAGATAAGTGTCTCAAAAGTGAATGGTACCACTGTTTTTTGGAATTTAAAAAAATTTACAAAATTAAAGTTGATTTTGCAATAGTCTCGTACAATTCTAACAGAATTAGTTCCAGTTCCAATGTCAGCCGGGAATGTTGGCAGATCATCAATGAAAAAAGACTGCATAACTCTGAAAATGAGATATCCTTACTCGATGACCAGTATAACGAGATAAATGACAAAACTGATATTGCTGACCTACTAAATAATTACTTTGCTCATCATTCAAACAATGCAACCACAGACAACTTCTTTAGCGATGCTTCTGTGCCTGATTCTATGTTCCTGACGCCTACAAACGCTGCAGAAATAAGAACAGTCATCCACGCAAGTGTGTCAAATCTAGTGCTGGTCTAGATGAGGTCCCTGGAAATGTTTTAAAATCTGTAGCTGAAATTATAGCGTGTCCCTTAGAAAATATAATAAATGAATCCTTTTCTGAAGGCATATACCCTGATTTGCTGAAAACATCGAAAATAGTGCCAATTTACAAGAGCAAAGGAAGTCGTCTTGAAGCCTGCAACTACAGACCTATTGCATTACAGAACCAGATCGCGAAAATATTCGAAGAGATTTTTAATAATCGACTATTACTCTTCGTAAACAAACACAATATCTACAGTAACGCACAGAACGGATTCAGAAAGGGGAAATCGACAATAACCGCAATAACTGAGGCTTACAATTTTATATTAAACGAACTAAACAATAAGAAAAAAATTTACGCATTATTCTGTGATCTTAGTCGTGCGTTCGTCACAGTCAACCATAAGTTATTGTGTCAAAAACTGGAGGTACTTGGCATAAGAGGCTTGCCCAACAAGTGGATATTTTCGTATTTGAACAAACGATTTCAGCGTGTCGCTGTCGGTGATTGATTATCAACTACGTTAAGTATAACAACCGGAGTTCCACAAGGATCCATCTTAGGTCCCGTATTATTCTCGCTGTTTATAAACGATCTACCAACTTCTTGCCATGAACCAGAAAAAACGATAATCTACACGGACGATACCAACTTCATTATATCTAAGGATAATACGAACGCAGCTCAACAGTCGACCAAGACTAAATTGGAAGAAATGAAATTGTGGTGCAAAAATAATGGTCTTCTTTTGAATAGCGCAAAAACATTCTTTATGCCGGTCGTCACCAAAAATACAACTATTGATTCCTCTCCCTTCATAAAGTGTGGACACAATTCAGTAGCATGCGTTCAAGATATGAAGTTCCTTGGCGTCCATATGGATAGCAAACTGACTTGGAAGCATCATGTTCAATGTTTGGAAAAAAACTTAAGTGGGAAAACATTTCTCATATATAGTTTACGCGGGACAGTCAGTTTTGATGTTTTGCGATCGCTCTATTTCGGACTGGTTCATTCTGCTCTGTTGTATGGTATTATATTTTGGGGTAACTGTGCAAGTGCGGTTAATATCTTCAAACTTCAAAAGAAAATCATTCGTACGATGGCCAATGTTCAGCTTAGGACACACTGTAGAGAACTTTTCATCCAGTTTGGCATAATGACTTCTCCATCATTATATATTTATGAATTAATATTATATATACGCTCGCTCTATTGAACCTACCGCCCTTAAAAACTGTAATTTTCGCGACTATGCAACTCGTACATGTAATAGCATAAGCCTTTCCTTAAATAGATTAGCAGTAAGTCAATCCGTTCCTGTTTTTATGAGTTTATTGTGCTTGAATAAAATTAAGACATTGTGGAATGACGAAGTGCCAACTACCAACAAACTTTTAAAATTAAACTGAAAAGGACTCTAATCTCAGCTGCTTATTATTCAGTCAACGATTTTTTGGAAGAGTGATTGTTAATGTCTTATTTTACTTGAAGCTTTCTGAATGTTGTATTTACTTTGACATGTCATATGTTTCGTGCTTTATGTAGTCTCTGTCTCTGTAAGCTACGACCATTGACTAAATATATTATTATTATTATTATTATTATTTTTAAAGGGTAGTTTATGAGGGTGACTTTCCATTATTTCATTCCTAATTTTTTATTTTTTACGTATTTCATGAAAAATTTGTGAAAGCAATATTCTTAAAATTATTTGACACAAAAAGGCTCTCTTGTTGAATTAGGATAAACCGAACCATTTTCGAGTAATTGAGGTTTAAAAGTTAGCATACATCTGTTGTATTAAAATATTAATATATTATTATATATATATTATATATTAATATAGTATTATATAAAATACCGAAAGTGGCCATCTCATACTACCCCTTAAAAGGGAGGGAGGATCTGATAAATACTTTGTAAATGTTCAATTAGGTGCCTTATATCTCAGTCTCAAATATTAGTATGATAACTTAAAGGCCAAAAAATATTGCCAAAGAAACAATATTTCCCACTCCTCTTTCTTATATGACAAAGTTACTTTCTTTTTTGATGTCTTATTCACCCTTTCAATATCCTCCGTACGTTATGAGACACCCAGTATATTTATATTACTTACATTACATTTAACAAAACTTCATTTAATTCATTAAGGCCCAGTTTTACAATCGTAGAATAAGGACGGAATAACTGTTCGCCGAATATCCTTTAATGTTCCTCCACATCTACTTCACGTTATTCTAAGAACAATGCTTATCCGACGATTGTAAAATCGGGCCTAAGAGATGTGGAAAAAATTATTTTGATAAGTTATAATAAATTTGACCGGAAAGGACTAAAACGGCTATAAGGGTAGCAATTCTTTGTTTTTTACGGGACACGGAGTCTTCGTTAGTAAACGAAGAAAGTTGGCAGCACGCCACAGAAATGATGAAAAGCATCATGATTCAGAAAACCACAAGCGAGAAGAAAAGGGAGAACAAAACAGAACCGGTCTAATTAGTCTACCAATAAGACCGGAAAGACCGCAGACACCAAAACATACTAGATAAACAACTAACAGCGCGCGAATTTTCTGATGCTGATCCCAGAAACTGGCAGCGAATATTAATAATTGACATTGCGAAATTCCTGACGTAATGCTTAACGGCGGATTCCAGGAATTAGCAGCTGCAAGAGAGGAGTAGGAGTTTTAGTTGGTAGGTGACTCCGCTAAAGATCAAAAACGCAATTTTACCTACATAGGTACATCACTTTCTAGTAATCCTGCCTAAGCTTCTGATATTTTTAAACATCTCATTAAAACGAAAATCAGATGTATATCAATGTCGCATAGTGTGTAGTCAATAAAATAGTAATCATAAAACTTTGTACTCCAATTTACTAATGTATTTATAAAATGTGGAGTTGTATTTAGTAAGCAGTGCCACAGCATGCTTTTAGAGTAAATTTTTACTTAAACTGTTTCATAGAGCTTTTTAAACATTTCTCTCGTAATGTTAACGCTCATTCTCTTACATGTTTTTTTACGGAATAATTGTCAGTTACCGTGTATACTTCTTAATACTCAGATCGCACACAATGGGTGTAAAATAAACAGTAAATGAACAATCCAAATTAACATTCTGTAAGTTTTTTATTGGCACAAATTTTATATGAAAAGATAAATTTTTATTTAGCAAACATGTTTGGAAAGTACCTGCTTCGACGTAATCTCTGACATCAAAGAGTGGTAAAATAAAAATTCTTCACCGTTGTTGATTTATGTTTTTAAAATATACAGCGTATTACAAGTTGTAGAATTTGTGTTCTACTTTTGGTGAACATTAGAGCAGAGATTTGAGATGCACATATTAAATTATGTCTATAAACTTCCCAGTAATAAAATGTTTACGTGTTTCGGTAACAAAACGAGATTTCAGAGTAGTTATTACCACATGAAGACAGCGGCGGAAGTTTATTATCAAATTAAATAGTTATGTGGATAGTGAGAGCAGCCACGAGAAATTATTTTAATTTGGAACTTGCAAATTTAGGTAGTAATTTAATAAAGTTATTGTGGTATTAAAATTGCTTTTATCGCATGAAGTAAATGAAATAAAAATTTTCTTGAATAGTGCTAATAGTGGTGACCATTAACATCAGTAATCTCGCACTTAGGTATTGACCGGCAATGGAAACTACGGCAATTGTTGCAATTGATTTAGGTCTCCCCATTCATATTGCCGCTAAGAGTTACGGGTCCATTGAGTCGATTTACTTGGCCACCAGTGTACATATTAAATATCAGTTGTTAATTCCAGAGGTGTATAAATATTAGTGGACAAAACTGCTGCAAGCGACAAAACGTAACAGGTATGTTGTACAGAGGTGGAGGATTGTCGTAAAGTTTTAAGGAGTTATTGTTTTATTCCAGAATAATGCTTAGCATTTCATTAATATAAATAAATAATAATTAATATAAATAAATAATATACTGCAGCTTTATTTCAATAAAGTTCAAGTAAATAAGCCGCAATATATCTATATACATTGCAGTGTCAATAAACAATACGTATTTCTTTAACATAAGTAAAAAATTTGAAAATAATAAAATAAATCAAACGATAGTGTATTAAACGCTTTTTAGAAGATTTGTTTAAGAAATTCTTTAATTCAAGTTTCATTTTCCAAATGTCTTAAGTATTAAGTAAATATTTTTAGAAATACTCAATTTAAAATTAACTATTGTAAATAAATTAGTTAATTTTTTTTAACGTATAAATACGTAGGAATTAAGTTTATAATTGTAAATATTAGGATAACTTATTTAATGCCATAATAATTCAGTGTGATAAAGGAAACTGTAGGTTATAGTAAGAAGTTCGGAAAATAGACAAGTGAGGGCGCTGTGCTAGTTATTGCGTGAGATGATAGTCCGTCATGCTTTAAATCCGTCGACACGCGGACTGCGCGGAGTCCGAAGGAAGCAAAAAGCAGTAAGCACTAAAATCTATGCTGCACGGACAGTACGGAAGACGAGTGAATAAAACTTTAGTGGGAAGGTTTTGTGAAAAACCCGAACTAATATTATAAATTTCCTTTAAAAACCCGAACTTCGTGCTAATAAACTAGTTTGTGAAAAATTAATTATTTTAAGAGATACAACAAATCAAGAGATTCAAGGTATTTGAAATAAAATTGATGTTTACATCAGATCTTAATTATTATCTCAATTCGTGCCCATGAAGTCATCTGAAACGCAAAGCAACCATCAGTAATGAAGGTTATGATGGTTCGGTCATGTTAGGAGAACGGATGCCATCGACCACTATAATATCTTCCAAGGAGAAAATAATTCAACCAATGGATAATCCAACGAATTTCAAATATGTTGAGATAGATTGATTATAATGATAGACTGAGATAGATTAATGAAGGAAATATTGCATGCCTTGAATATTTATAATATCGCAGCTCCAGCGAACCAACAGTAATGTTCTGCTTGAAAGGCCAGTTCATTCTTCCAGGCGTCAATTAGGAATAAAATAAGAAAAAGAATTAGAAAAAGGACATAGTAGCTTGTTTTTTTTTCATCCAATTTTACCCCAAGCTTGTTCTTCTAATTGATGTCTTGTTTAATTTGCCATTTAATAATTTCTGATTTCTACATTTTCTACTATTTCAATGAAAACATTTGAGCTTTTTTTGTTACACGTACTCTATTTACTAATTCTGACTATCTGACTCCTGTATCACCAGAAAGAGAACCAAAGTTAAAATTATTTCATGTCAATGCGGATGGATTCCACAAACTATCCTTTTGTATTTACATATTATAATTCCAGAAATTTATTTAAATTTGAATAAAATACGTTGTAGTGTTGAGTGCATTGCAAGTACATTCCCTTGTTCACGGTATTGAATACCCGCTCGTAGTTAATGACAATAGATGAAATGGTGAGAGCTATTCAATTGACTGCTTCATTATAAAGTGATTTATATATGTAGGTATTGTCTACGCATGATGTCTAAAATCGCTTTGCTTTTGACCCACTTATGATATAATAATATGTATTATGAAGTACATATTTTGCGTACTTTAAAAAAGGAGCAAGTTGGGTTTTGCTACTATAGTTTATTCGTAGAAATTACAAGACTGCAGTTGAAAATTTTCGCAAGTATTACAAATTATGAATAAAGATGATATTCATCATATTTGACCGTTAAAATACTACAGTTTTTTATATTGCCCATTCAAAAGTAGTATTGCTTCATATATTTCAACACACCTTTAATTGCCTCTCTTGTAAAATTCATTTTTGTGGACTTGATACAGTTTACCTCTGAGCTACTGAAATTAAAATCGAATCTAAACTCATAATTTTATTGATAAATCTTTATAATCTTTCTTTCTCATTAAATTATAAGAGAAGGTTTACCTGAACATTTACAATTCACAAATAAAATGTAACGAAAACGATAAAAAGTCAGCAATTTATTTGCTGTACTCCTTAATGAACACCCTTAGGAAATTACTTAGCCTTTCGACATAAATTATTACGGTGGTTGTGACCCCGATTCTTTCTTTCATAGTGAGTCTTCTTTCAAATAAATCGGTTCGGAAGTATTCCCGAATGACCTTTTTTGTTGTGTCAGATAATTATAGAGCTTCGTTATTATTATAACGGCTTTATTAGGAACACAGTCAATACCTCTCTAACAATGAACTTCCTGTTTACATTTCAACAGATTTTCCGACGGAAAACGTATTTACTCCTTCGTCACGTTCTTCTAAATAACTTCGCATTAGACAGCACACATATACTTTATATTTTACTTTGTACTGAACAAATTCATTTAACATTAATTCGTTTCTTCTCTATTATGTTGGAAGCCGTACACTTCACAATTGTTAGATGGAGAAAAACACTAGGTATTAAAAATATATAAAATAAAGTTCTACTTTATATTTCCAATCTAACAACGAGGAAATAAAAGTTCGAGTAGTGTAATTAATCCTACTAATGTAATATACCTATTTTACTTGAAATCTTTGATCTATATCGTCGTTTTTACTGCAATAGGTCATATGTCAAAAAATAGCCGTTTCCAGCTTGAGATGCCATTCGAACCTAAATAATCAAGTCTAGCTACTGACAAAATCTCTTATTAAGAGGTTCTGTCTACCTATTGACAAAATCTCTTAATAAGAGCTGTAATATATTTTTTTGAAAACCAGAGAGCGGAATCCAGATTTCTAAGAAAAGTCAAAATATTTCAAAAATTTAGAGATAGAAAAATGTATTGCAATTTTACATATTTTTACATACAGAATTCAAAAACGTATCCAATTAGGTTTCCTCTCCATCACTAACACAAGATTGTTTGTTCATCAGCCAACAGGATATCACGGAAAGTTTATAAAGAGTCTCTACATATTAAACATATTGCGGTGTTTATAAGCAGAACGAGAGATTTTTCAATTTTTTCATAAAGAAATAATTTGTAAATAGTAAAGAAAAATTTAGAGTAATGTATTATTTATGTTTTACAGGATTTGTTTGCATAATTATTAAATTCAAGTGTGTTTTTCAGATATATTAAGTTTGTGTAAATATTTTAAAAAATAGGCGAGTTAAAATTAAATGTGTATTATAGATAAAATATTTGGGATTTTTGAAATGTAAATACGTAAGATTTAAGTTAAGAGTTGTAATATTTAGAATAATTGATTTAATAATGTCATGACGACCCGACGTTTGAAGAAAACTGTAAGCGGCAGAGCGGAGTTCGGAAATTGAATCAATGAGGACGCCGCGTGAGCTATTGTAAATTAGAACGACCGGCACAAGTATCATTACCTTCCCTCCGGATCAGACGTGCATTCAAGTTTGGATCAAATATCAACTCGGATCTAACGTAAGTAATCACTGGTTTTGCGAAGAACCACGCGAACAAATAAAACTTCGACTCTCTGAACTCTTTTACGATAGGTATTTGTTTGTACGATTATTCAGAATTTGAAATAAATAAACCGTTGTTTCTGTCACCTTCTACGAACATTCTTCTTTATTTACACACACACACACACACACGACACGTACACTGACGCAGTTAATTTTGAATGTGAAAGCTCGCGAGTGCCATCTACATCCAAAATTCATCACATAATAAATACATTGCACGAGAAAAAATCCAGCCTACGAGATACACTGAAAAATACATCAGAGGAGCAGGAGCCGTCACCGACATCAACAAAATAAGAATAGCAATAAACAAATAAGATTTTAACTGTAAACAAAACAAAGATTTAGAAAATATCGACAAAAATTACCCTGAGAAAAGCAACGAACGCAAAACTTTGCAAAAGATACCAAATAACACAGCATAAAATTGACTCCCAAAACGTGGAAACAAAGACATTTATGCTAAAATCTGCAAGAGTCCCATAACACAGCATAAAATTGGCTTCATCCAACGTGGGGCCACAACACAGCAATATGAATAACTTATGAATCCAAAATGGTAGCCTTAATCTTGAACATTTCTTATTGTAATATTACTTCTTTATTTTTAAAAGTACATCAACATATATTAGTATTGTTTTATTCAGTATGTCCCCGGATTGAGTTTACAATACGTATAATGGACCAAAAATGTTTGAATTAAGATTTCATGTTCTGCAGTTCAGGCCTGCTTAGCGTGAAATGAATTTGTGCCAAATTTGATGCCGAAAATCTTCAAGGTGGCGGAATTAACACACGAAGAAGTAAAATTTGTGTAGGTAAAGTGGTCTCCCTTTTGAATTTACGAGAAACATTTAATAAGATTAAATGATTTTCATTTCAAATTAGGGAAATATACCAAATTTCAACATCCTAGAAAAAAATAAATTGAATTTCGGAAAATTACTAATTATAAATAATATTTCAGTAAAGTTATAAAACTACATATTTATTGACCAAAAACAAATAAAATATGATTATTCAAATAACACTCCGTCCATATTAGCACGTGACAGTGTTAATGTCTTACAACTGTACTGAAATCCTAATATTCCGTAATTCAATTTTTTTTTCTAGGATATTGGAATTTGTATATCTCCCTAATTTGAAATGGGAATCATTTTATCATACTAAATTTCTCCTAAATTCGAAAGGAAGACCACTTTACCTACACAGGTTCTACTTCTTCTTGTGTTAACTCTGCCACCTTGAAGACTTTCGGCGTCAAATTTGACACAAATTCATTTCACGCCAAGCAAACCTGAACTGCAGAACATGAAATCTTAATTCAAAAATTTTTGGTCCATTATACGTATTGTAAACTCAATCCAGGGGACATACTGTATAATAACAAGATTGACAATACATATATTCAGTTATTATTTCATAGCATACATGACATCCTCCTTTTTCAGTAGTATGTTAGACGATCAGGTTTGATGATTCGACGACTGCTTCGTCTGAGTGGTACGTTTGCTCTCGACTCTTGCGTGGCATCTGACGTTTCAGATTCTTTAGAGTTTGTAGCATGATCAGGAAGTTCTGTAGTGTTTTGTTCTGGGATATAGATATGTTAGGTGTGCTTGTTTTTATTTGATCGGGTATCTTTGTCTCTGTTTGTGAAATATTTATATTTGATGAATCTTCATCTTCATTAGGTGATGAGTGATCACGTTTCAGGAACTACGAATTTCGCCGGTAACGCGTTCCGTCTTCTGTTTGAATTATAACTGATCTCGGTTCCTTATTTCTTCAAGTACTTTAGCAGGTAACCATTCCTTGTGATCATTCCTAAACAAAACATTTTCTCCTTTCTCAAAATATGGTGACGCTCGTTTCCTCTATCGGCATATGACTTTTCAAATGTTTCCTTTAGATCCAATTTTTCTTTTACATTTTTAATTATTTTGGGTTGTAATAATTATTCTGAAGTCGGCAATAATGTTTTCTGCTCATTAGTCTTTGTACAGGAGAACCTAAGTTTCCTCTTGGTGTATTTCTATGATGTAATAACGCAAGATGTATATCGCTTCCTTTTTCTAAGCATTTTGACAATAAGTTTTTTGCTTCTTGAACATAACGTTCAGCTAATCCGTTAGATCTAGCAAAATAAGGGCTTGAGGTTCGATGTTCAAATTGCCAAATAGTTTTAAATTTTCTAAACTCTTCACTGATAAATTGTCTTCCATTATCTGTGATTACCAAATATCGAAAACCATCTTTTTAAGGCATTAATTACAGAATAGCTAGTTATTTGTTTAATTTATACGAAATTAAAGTAGCCAGAAAATGCTAAGAAATTTTTCCCATAAATGTGAAACAAATCTATTGAAAAACTTCTGGAGCTGACGCTAAGCCAAAAGGCATGCGCAAATAGGAAAATCTTCCGAACGGCGTAGCAAAAGTCAGGTACTTTGACGTCCGTTCAGTTACTGGCAACTGCCAAAATCCTTTCGTACAATCTAAAAGTGTAAACCATTGAGATCCTTTAATCCTTGTTGCAATTTCTTCTATGGTATTCAGTGGATAATGTCGATGTCTTAAATTTTTGTTAATCGCAGAAAGGTCAATACATATACGTAGTTTTCCATTGCGGTGTACTATAACCATCGGCGATATTGCTGGAGTAGGCTAATTTACACGTATCGGTTTAATAATTCCGAAGTCTACCATACTTTCTAATTCTTTTTTTACTTGGTCACGTAATGCATAAGGAATTCTTCTTGCAGTACATGTAGGCAGAACTGGATTTTTTATTAGATCAATATTATATTTGTAACCTTTGAAACAACCAATTCCATCAAATAAATCATTTGGTACATTAACTGCTTCTACTCTTTTAATCAAGCCAAATTTAACGCAAGTATCTTTACCAAGTATTGGGTGAACTGACTGATTTACTATTAGAAATTTAACCATATCAAATTTGTTTTTAACTTTAATTTTTGTCATAGTCTCCCCAATAACTGGCAACTTATGATTCGAAAATGTCAGAAGATTTTTCTACTTCAGACTGCATAATTTTTAGTTCAGAGGTGTCTGCAATATCTCTAGTAATTACGTTACATTGGCAACCGCTATCCAATTTGAAATTTACGATATTGTTTCGAGGTAGGGTTATTTGCTCAAACCAATCTTTTTCAAGCCAATCGGTTTGTTTTTCAATTACCGATACATATAAATTATGTGTGTCAGTTTCATTGTTGGAAACGTCAACAGTATTGACGTTTTTAGCTTCACAACAATGTATAAAATGATCTTTCGTTTACAACGTTTACAACTTTTGCATATATGACACTTATAATTTTCCATTTTCTTTATTTCGTTTTAACTTGACGTGGAAACATTTCCGGGCATAACTTTATTATTAAAAGTTGCTTAATTACATGCCCTCTACTACTTCTGAAAGTTAAGAACAGCTTTTCTGAGACATCCTGTATAAACGCACACATCAATACATTTACATTCGCATGCATATAGAAATAACTATTAGGTATGTTAATTTATCACTCTTGACATTGGTAACATGACTCACTCTAGATGTTCAGATGTTCTTCTCTTTGAGCAAAAGACGTTTTAAGTATTATTTGAATGAAATTACATTGCCTCTCTTGAGATTAGATGGGTTACAACTTGTGGAATTACTGTCACGTAGATATACGCATTAATTAATGTTCTGTTGTATGTATATGATTCGATTATATTGCATAAGTTTTATACAACATAAATAACCACATGACAATGAAAAATATCGAAGCGTTAGTTGCCATTAACTCACTTCAGTGGACATAAATGTTCACTTGATAAATATCTTACGACGAGACACTAAAATATTTTGCTTTTAATGGAGTGTGTGACCTGTTTGCTGAAACACCCTCCACCCCTATATGGTGATTTCAGTCACCTACGCTGTACTCAAAGTGATATATTTGTGAATATATTACTTTCTTGTTTGGATTAAGTTTTTCTGGGGCGTTATAAAAAGGATTTTCAATTTTGAAGGAATTCCCCGATATTAAATTCTAACGTCTTCAGAGAAAGCGCCAGTGTGAAAGGCGTTGGGGTTTGCGATCTTTTTTTATTAAAACTAGTCACGAAATTAAATAAACTAGAAAGACCGAGGAGTACGATTTCCAAGCATTTATTTTTCTGTAAGTAAATATAAATAATACTTTTTTTTTGTTTTGTTGCAAAGTTTGACTATGAGAAAAGATATATCACAAAGAGCCTTAAATTTTATACCATACTTGCTTTCCAACAATGCAGTTATTCATAAAATTTATTTATTTGTACACATACAACGACAGTCATTTGAAGAGGTGAAGATTTTCTTTAAGTTAAGTTTAGACGTTGTCTCTTTCCAAAACAGAACTTGAAATGTCTATGTTTAAAATATGTAAAACTATGTACAGGGTGGCACATTAGTGTGACAAAGTTAATTATCACCCTTG
Organism: Dorcus hopei; assembly: GCA_033060865.1. Lineage (NCBI taxonomy): Eukaryota > Metazoa > Arthropoda > Insecta > Coleoptera > Lucanidae > Dorcus > Dorcus hopei. The sequence continues at coordinate 32,413,515 of CM065421.1, read as the reverse complement.
CCGGACGTAAAAAGCAAAAACGTTTCATACAAAAGTATAAGGCCTTAAAAAGTCCGTATTATAAAATTATTTTCAACGACTCAGGGCGTTCCATAAATGAGTAATTTTTTTTTAAATGGAACAGCCTGTATATTTTTTTATTTTTAAATTCCACGTCAAATAAGGTTTCCAATAGACAAAAGAAATTTGACCTTTGATGCAGAATTACCAACTTGCGTTACAACATAAATGATCACAGTAGCCGTAATATTACTTCTAGGAAATTAAAATTTGGCGGTTGCATAGTACAAAGGTACCTCTACGTTGCCTTGAACACAGAGTCTGAATATTCTACACAGGGTGTTTTTCCTAGGCGAACAAATTTGATGATTTTCAAGGACTTTTTTCTTTGAATTTTCAAATGGAGCACCCTGTATTTTTTTACTGAAACAGATTTATTTTTTCATAGGCTCTAAGGATATTATGTACGTAAAATCATTATTTACGATGACATACGGCTTTTTTAAATAAATTATCCGATTTACGTCTATTAAGTGAAATTTTATAGGCGGTGTGAAAAAACAAACATGTTTCACAGTAACCGTCAATAATTTTCAAGTCAATCGAAAATTTTTGGCTCTATTTAACGTCGAAAATGAATTTCTCTAAAGAAGAAATGATCAATATGATTTACGTATTAGGCGCAAGTGACAGAAGTTGTTTACTTGCACAAAGAATTTATTAAGAAAGATATCCGGATAGAAGACAACTAAATAAAAGAACTTTCGAAAACTTAATGCAACGGTTTAACGAAACTGGGTCTGTGTCTTTTAAAGAAAATGAACGAACCAAAACGGTTTTGAATAAAGAAAACGAACTTGAAGTTCTTTTGACTGTGGCTGAAGATCCTCATGGGAGTTCAAGAGTAATTTCAAGACAGTTAGAAGTTTATAGAAGATCTGTGCAAAGAATTTTGAAGAAACATCGATTTCATCCGTACCATATTCAACTAGTACAAGAATTGAATCCGACTGATTATGAAACTCGTTTGACCTTCTGTAATTGGGCGCAGGACAAATACGATTGCAAAGAAACTTCTTCGAATTTGTGCTCTTCACAGATGAAGCAACGTTTCATAAAAATTGTAACGTCATTCGTCATAACTTTCATTATTATACTTTCCTTACTAAAACAAAAAGTCAAAACCGTTGGTCATTAAATGTATGGGGAGGTATTGTTGGAAATTACGTCATTGACCGCATTTTTTTGAAGGTCATTTAAATGGAGAAGCTTATCTTCTTTTTTTGATGAACGATTTTCGTATTTCATTAGAAGATGTGCCTTTGAATGTGCGCCAACAAATGTGGTTTTTACATGACGGAGCACCAGTGCATAATACAGCAAACATTCGTCAACTTTTAAACACTGAATTCCCTCAAAGATGGATTGGTAGAGGTGGACCAATAAGATGGCCTCCTCGATCAGCCGATTTAACAAAAATGGATTTTTTTCTTTGGGGTTTTGTGAAAGAACTCGTTTATAGCATACCTTCAACTACTAAAGAGAATATGAAAATTAGAATCAGAGAAGCCTTTCAAAATATCGATATCTTAGAAATGTAAGCCACTCGTTTGAAAGTCGTGTAGGAAGGTGCATTGAGCAATTTGGTGGCCATTTCGAACATGTTTTCTAATAGCGTGCAATAATTTATTTTTGTTTTCCTTTGTTCATTCAAAGCGCATAGGATATCTATTTGTAGATAACCTTAATTTTTGTGTTGATATTCACTTCGTTTTATTTTGGTTACTACTTTTTTTCCTTTCTATTATTCATTGTTATGTTATGACATTTTCTAATGGTTTGATTTATGTTACTAACTAACCCCGTACAAGACGTGGTTATTGATATTTATTTCATTTTCATTTGTGTTACCCGTTTGCTTTTCCAGCTTATATTATTCATTACGTTGTAATAATTTTTTCTTGTTCGTCATTGATGGTTTCTTTACAAAAAAAACCTTTACCATAACTGACCTATCGACTAATTTTATTAATTCGTATGTTCCATATTTTTCATTTGTATTACCGTTTGTCTTTTCTGCGTTTCTAGTATTTATGTTATTTTTTGTTTTGTTTCATTTACGTCATTGATAGTGTGTACATCAGCCTTAGTAAATAACCCTGCACAAGAATTTTGTTCATTCCTGTATGTATTTAAATTCACTACCAAAATTTTCCTAAATCTCAGACCCCGGAAGGAAACAACTCGATTATTTTTCTCTTTTAAATCGAGAAGAAATTCACAAAAAATATCAAATAGTATTAAAATTTTTGATCAGAAATTTCGTCGAGACGAATAAAAAAGCAAAATACCTATATTTTATTAATCAACACAGATTTGTATTAATTCTACAAAATACATACATATTGTAACGATTTTAAAGGTTCTATTAATTTTTATTTTAAAACAAAACACGAAATAGTTAATAAACGAATTTACTTAAAAGTAAACTAATTAACACTAACATTTATTTACAAGCTTAAATATAGTTTATTTTAACAGCCGAGCGAAATAATCTACGCGACTTTAATTCCGAACTGTCTAACGCTGAATTGCCTTCCATTCACCGGCCGCGTGCTTTTATTGCCGGGGTTGTTTTTCACGAACATTCGAGTACGCGACAGAATGTCTAGGGTTGAGTCCACCGCTGACGTGATATCGGAGCGCTTGCGAAGTTTCTGGTCTACGGCGCGTCGGCGATGACGCAAGAGACAGACTGACGCCGGCTGCTGTCGGCGAATCATTACAATATTATATAAAATGAAAATATTCCAGTACATGTAATTTTTGAATAATAATAATAAATTGGTATTTATAAATTTCTATTAAATTGATGTGCCTGGGAAGTAAATATTACTATTAAGAAATGAGAGTATTAATAATCTGTTCTTATAATGTTAATAGAAATTTGGGACAGGCATCCGCTGATTATTATATTATCTGTACTTATAGAAATTCAATTTCTTGGCATTTACGATACAATTACCATAAAATAATAAACGGCGGCGGCGGCCATATAATAGCCGATGACACATTTAAAAAAAATTACTCCAGAGTATTTTTTTTAAATGTGTCATCGGCTGTTATGACTATGACGCAAGACATAGTACGCAGATTTTGTATCAACTTCGAAGGAACAATTCATTTTAAAAACGTATTTCTTCGGAAATATTACTAAATTGCTAAATTCGGTTGTTTAATTCGTGGCTATTAAAAGAGTTTATGTATAATAAATAAAATGACACCTACGAAGCATTCGATTGTACCAAATCGAAAACCGATAATACAGTGACTTCTAGCTTATGTAAAAAATTATTAGTTTTGCGAGTAGACGAGCGGAATTGGTTAATTCTCTAAAAATACAAATTCGTAGTGTAATTCTAGGCGTTAATCAAGAAATTAAAAGTTTAGTTAGTTAGTTTTATTTGCATTCTAATACTATTTCAGTCGAATACTATTTTCATTCGAGTACTATTTTCGCCCCTCACTACTTTGTACTATGCAACTGCCAAATTTTTTTAATTTCCTAGAAGTAATATTACGGCTACTGTGTATGTTGTAACGTAATATTTTCAAAATTTATAGATTCTTGTGTATGAGTTGGTAATTCTGACTAAAAGGTCAAATTTCTTTTGTTTATTGGAAACCTTATTTAACGTGGAATTTAGAAATAGAAAAATATACAGGCTGTTCCATTAAAAAAAAATTACAACGGTAGAGTCACTCATTTATGGAACGCCCTGTATCGTTGAAAATAATTTTATAATACGGACTTATTAAGGCTGTATAACTTTTGTATCAAGCTTTTTTGCATTTTACGCCCGGCAAGAGTGATAGTTAACTTTGTCACACTAATGTGCGACCCTGTATGTACTTTACTAAAAATACCTATGTATGTAACATGTATTTCGTAAAATTTTGAGATAAAGAACATTTTTCTGGTACTCTATTAAATGTCTAGAATAACGGACTGGAGAGTTTAGGCGCCAATTTAGAATCATCCTGTATATACTTCTTTCTAACTTATTCAAAACCATTCCCCTAATTCAACATGGCCTCTATACTTTAATTAAATACACTGGCAGATGTGTTTTCATGTAGGTGCCAGCTTACTTGATGGCTTCCTCATTTTTGACGAAAGTTTCGTTCAACATGTAAACGTCAAGGTTTCAGTTGGAAGTTATTAAAAAAAGTGACAGGAGTAATACGATACTTTTAAGCGGCTCAGAATTAATCGTAATAACTTCTCCTCTTAACTGAAGGAGTTCTATCTGCGGGCACATTTATCTTTTCAAAATTACGGTTTGGAAGGAGCACTTGGTAGTCCGGAAGGCGAGCTCCAGAAAAATCAGGACTGACTGAATTCAGTGGGGTGTTTCTTTTAATCGTTAATGTTTAATCTTTTCTGTTAGGATTAACTACGAAGAAAAAAACTTTGATGGCGAAACGTGTTGAACCAACAAGTACGAAAAAGCAAGAGAACCATGAAATTCAAAGGTATTCCCAGGTGGACAAGGTCCAGTTTTTTGATAATAATAGGTTTGTTCTAGCAAGAGCACATAACTGTTAGAAATTGTATTGAATATGCCCAGTAATATTTTAGCGTTCTAGCAGTGAAAATTTTAAGTTTCTTGTTACCAGTTTGATGTTCTAGCAGCTGTGGATTGTAGTTTGCTGACAGTCCAAACAATTCACGTATTCTTTGCAAATTTGTAATGGTGACATGCACACATCGAATCATCACCGTGCACGGCCACCCGGTAAAAATATTTATATGAATTAATTCGTGGAAATTTTGGACCTACTATTTGTGTTAAATCTGATGTAATGGATATATCTGATGCATCTATAGTACACAGTATTTTATTTACTACCAATGAAAGTGATGAGTTATTTGAGGAGAGACAGCGACGAAAAATCAAATTATGTTGAAGTAAATATATTACTAATTGTAAGACAGAGCACCAAAATAGCGGAAAATATTTATTACATATTACATACCTCTTTCCTAAGCAATTTATCAAACGAGGTTATTACTTGGCTTAATGAACAAGAACAACAAGTTAGAGATACGGATTTAACTGAGTTGGCGCGAAATGTTGTATTGAATCTATGTATACTGGTGCTTAAAAGTATCCAAATGAAAAGCAATAAAATCGTTCGAATATGACCCTTGTGGTAAACTTCCACAGAGCCAGGCGGTCACGCCGGTAATCCGAATACTTTTAAGCACCAGTATACATACAATCAGGGAAACGTTCTGGCAAAGAAAATTGGAAACTAATTCGACAACAATTACGGATTACTCATGCGCATAAGAAAAGTACACAAACTATCAGAAATTGTTTGCTAGAACAAACCTAATAATAACGTAGTAACCGCGCGGAAATTTGAAATTCTTAAGATTAAGCGGGTTACTTGCTACGATGTTAACCTGATTGAATGGTTCACTAACCGAATATACCCAGCTGTGCACTTATAATATTTAATTTACTTAAGAATAAATCAGTATAATTTGCTTAGGTTGAGATTAGTGCATAACAGTATTTACGTCACGACACACTTTCAAGTATTTACTTATCTCTACCTGCAAACAAAGCTACACTAAATTATCGACGGGAAGCCATACTTGATTATCTGGTTAATTTATTGTACGGAAGTTACATTTCAACCCCCATAATTCGTTACATTGGCGGTACCTCTAAAACATATGTAAGCACGTGGAGATTATAGTACGACTTAAAGAAACCTATTAGTAGTATTTAGTAACGTAATTAGAGATATTTTACCACTATGTTTTCCGGGAGATAATGCGGTGTTCGCTAGCTCTGCGATGTGCTTTATCTAAAATGCATTTCTTGTAATGTCGCAGAATAACTGCAGTGTCTACGTCTATTTTATGCAAATTCCGGCAATATCGTTAAATCCGTTGAATATCTTGTTCTATCTGCTAAATTGAATCGTCTCGGAAGATATATTTTCTTACGAAATTACATCTAACTACATATTTCAAAAAGGACAAAGGAGAAATCTAAAAGAATTTTTTGGGTTGATCTATATTTTAAAATAAATTTATCTACGACCATTACTGTAAACTGACAAGCGAGTGTTTACAAACTGTCACAAACTGTCGTGTGTAAAGTAGCAAAATCTCACAGCGAGGAAATTTATAACGCTATAAATTTCGTCCGAGATGCGAATTACAAATGTAGGTAACAGTGTTGCCACATTTAAAATACTGTTCGAAGAAGAAGCAACAAATAATGTTTCTAACTACAGATTCTACTTGTATGCAATCCAAAGTTTAACGCCTTACACTTTTTTCTCCACGTTGCATTTACATCCTGTATATTAATTTAGTTCAATTAATAATGCTTATAATTGATTTTAGTAATTTAATTTTACACCTTTCTTCGCGAAAGATTTGATTTGAAATAATTTCAATCTGCAATTATTCAAACAAATTTAACCATTAAGAGAAAATAAGATATTTTTATTTTGTAAATGGAAATGTATTCACTTAAGCGAAAGTTAAAAGCCGCCTACGTTTCTCCACCTATTTTAAGTTAGCTTCCACAAACCCCCAGTAATAAAAAAAGACATTTATATGCAAATTTCTGGACGCGAAATGATTCACAATTATTAGATTTAGGTTCGATTTAATTATTTTTTTGTTATGCCAAGCGTTAAATTTCCAGTTCATTAAAGTTAATTTTTGAACTGCATTTCTAAAAATAATGTTCCAGATAATTTTTCCAGCATGGGGATCTCGCTTATTATAAGAGGTACGAATTCGGTTAAATTGGATGAATTATTACTATTTTTAAATTTAAAAAATCTTCGCAGTTAGAGAGGTATAGCAAAAAAAAAAATTAATTTCGCTTTTTTGATAATAACGTCTTTATTGTAATCGACACATTTTTGTCATGTGTAGGGGAGGGTGGTACTCAGTGAGACAAAGCATTTTTTGCTAAAAGTTACTGATATTATTTGAATTGACAGCACTATATAATATGTGACTTCATTATTTATGATTGGATGAAGCAGCATGTAATATGCTTTTACCCTTGAAGGAATGCGCTTGTCTTGTTTTTCTGTACAACGAAGTTACGATTTTTTTTAATTGGGAGTGTACAATTTATTCTCAATTAAATTAGCGTATATATAATGTAAGTAATAACAAATATATATTATGGAGAAAGATATATAATAAGGTTGCGACGTTAAAACTTATTTTTTTAAATGATAGCCATTTTTTTTACACATGTTTTGGCACACAGTGAGACAATTGGAGGAAAGGACGCATCGAATGATTTTGAAGTGTCCTATCTAAGAAAAGTCAGAAATTAAATGAATTTACCTTTCCGAACCAGATTTAGCTTTTGTAAATAAATCAGACATTGTTCATCTCCTACAGCCACCATGTCCCATGCAAACTAAAATATTGACTCGTTATTTGTGTTCTTCTGTTTCCTTTAAAAATATTAATGTTCATTAAATGTTAACAATAAATATTTAATAACTAGATAAAAATTTTGTTTTAATTATGGTTATTTACAATAAAAAATATTATGTCTGGCTGCTACTACCAGAAATACAGAGTGAGACAGTTAGCACCTTTTTCTAAAACAGTTAACTAATACTAGTTGTTGCCGCCATATATTGCTAGTTATAAACCCAAAGGGGTATAGTAAGGCATGTTACTTTTATATTTTGTGCCAAGATTATAGTTGAATATTAATCGATAAAAGCAAAAAAATGTCTCACTGTGTACTATCTTCCTCTACTTTTTTGTGCAGAATTTAAAAGTGCTTTTATATTTTTGTTCTCACTTTCCGTTTTCGAGTTTTCGGCTCCAGCTTCAGTTTTTCTTATGGACCGTCAAGTAGGCTTTGGAATAATTGAATGCGCTCTTTTTTTCTCTTTACAATGCTATTACATATTGCTATGTTATTTCGGATTTGAAGTTTGAAGTTGTTGTAACAATATAACGCACCGGATGGTGATAGAATTTGCTGGAACGCTCGCTCATTGTTCGCCGCTATTCTAGAAAATGTTGCAAACGAAATCAGGGAATATTTAATGACCGGTTACGTTATATTACATGTGTTATATATCATTACAAAGAGAAAAAAGAGCGCATTCAATTATTCCAAAGCCTACAAGAAAAACTGAAATTGGATTCTAAAACAGAAAGTGAAAAAGAAAATCTAAAAGCACATTTAAATTCTGCATAAAAAAGTTTCTTGAGAAGTACAAATAACAAAAACGTATCGATTACAATAAGGAAGCTATTACAAAAAACGAAATTTGAAAATTTTGGTTTTTTTTTGCTATAACTCCTGAACCACGTGGAATTTTTTAATTTTCAAAATAGTTTATAACTACCCTAATACTTAAGAATCCCATTTAATCGAATTCGTGTATCTTATAACAAGCGGGATCGCTATACTGGAAAAGTTATCTGGAACATATTATACGAGATGTGATTGGAAAGTTTTAAGACAGGGGACGCCACTGCTCAACAGGCTGGGTTTGCCCACAGATGTGGAAAGGGGGGCTTGTTTGTTTCGTCCTTGAAACATTTTCAAAAGATCACCGACATATCTTTGTTCAGTAGAAACTGAGATCCTGGTAAGTGAAGACGTCTTTTAGGTTCTTCGCGGTTTTTTGATTTAGTAAAACGGATGATGAAATGGAGCAACGTGTTTGTTTCAAGCTTTGTTTTAAAACCCGGAAATCAGCTTCGGAGACTCATGATCCTTAAAAACAGCTTTCGGGGATAAATGTCTGAGCCGTTTTTATCTGGTTCAACGGATTCAAATATGGCCGCGAATCAGTCGTCCTGCCGGCACTTCACTTCAAAAATCAAGACAATGTTTTTTTTTTTTTATTCCACGGGTAACGTGCCCCCCCTAGGGGGCAAATAGTCAACCGATAAAAGTGTCATTCAGCGTTTGCCCAAAAATGGCGAGACAAGAATTGGGTCCTCCATCACGACGACGCACCGGCTCATCGTGCGTTCTTGACCACAGAGTTTTTGGCCAAATTCAACATTCCAGTACTTCCACAACCCGCCTATTCCCCTGATGTAGCTCCTGCCGACTTTTACCTGTTCCCTAAATTGAAGTTTCCTTTGAAAGGAAAGAGATTTGACTTAATTGAAGACATCTAGGCAAATACGGAGACGATTCTTAATACCCTTAAGAAAGAAGATTTCCAGGAATGCTTCCAAAAGTGGAAACATCATTGGAGTCGGTGTGTACAATCAGAGGAGAACTACTTTGAAGGAGATCCATCACAATAGCCTCTAAGTACTGCCATTTTTAAATTACGAGCCCAGTCTTAAAACTTTCCAATCACACCTCGTATACAGAATTTTTCAGAATAATTGAATTTCGAAATAAAACAAATATTAGATTTGCTTATACTTTCCCATAAAAACAAGGAAAGCAAGTGAGGCATATAGACAGACACTTATAAAATAATTTACGTAGTTACAAAACAGTGTTAGTTAGTTGTTGATTATAAAATGTCAAATTGAGATTTACATTAAAAACTATCCCAAGGTTTATATTTTGGTTCATTAATAACCGAAATACGCTACATTTTGGCGATCCTGCCAGGATTAAATTAATTTGGGGATAAAGAAAATGGCAGAAGATGAGACAGCACGTATTGAAGTGGCTATGCAGCGATTTCAGTTTGAGAAGTTTGACAAACTAACTGAATCTTGGGACAATTATATGTGTCGATTTGAATTGCAATGCCAAGCTAAAGGTTTGGTTGGAAATAAGGCAAGTTATGTGGAAGCAAGACGGATATTATTACTGGCTTCATTGGGTCCAGAACCATTGCAGATAATCAGGAATCATTTCTTTCCGAATCCTGTCGGACAAATAAATTACAACGATTTAAAGACTGTCTTACAACAATATTATCAACCACGGCCAACTATATTTTCGGCTAGAATCGATTTTACAAAGAGAAATCGATTGGAGGGCGAAACGTTTAGTCAATATGCAAACGAATTACGAAAATTAGCGGAAGCAGCAAATTTCGATAAGGGTACTTTAGATACACATCTCCGAGATCGATTTGCTGGAGGTGCGCGTTATGAAAAATTTGAGTTGGAAGTTCGTCAACGTTGGCCCACAGGGGAACTAAATGGAGCGACAGTGACGTTTGCACAAGTATTGGAATTAGCTGAAACATTGGAAAGAGCCGAAATAGAATGCAAGGCGAACAAAAATGAAATCACAATCAAAAAAGCATACCAGATTTCGAAAGGAAAACCTTCAAAACGAAACAAGAAAGATGAAAGATTGCAGGATCTAAATGATTCCAGTATATGTCAAAGATGTGGATTACATCACAATGATCCGAGCCATTGTCCAGCGAAGAATAAGGAATGCAATAAGTGTCATCGAAAGGGTCATTTTGCACGAATGTGCCGAATGAATTTTGCGAAGAACAAAAAGAAAATTAATCGATTAGAGGAAGAGACGTTGTCAGACAATACTTCTGAAGATTCCGATAATTCAGAAATAACGACATGTATCAAGTCGCTAAAAAATATCGGAGTATGCGCGAAGAAGGCCGTAATTCGGGTAGATGTGAACGGAAAACCATTGACAATGGATTTTGATACCGGCGCAAGTCAAACAGTAGTTGGGGTGGACGATTGGAAGAAAATAGGAGCACCAGCTTTGCAGCCGACGAAAACATTAAGATTATACGGTGGCTCACCAATCGAGACACTAGGAGAGGCGACTGTATATGTCAAAGCGTTCGGACAAAAGAAAAAATTGCGGTTGGTGGTAGTCAACGTCCAAGAAACCCCACTATTTGGATTTGATTGGACACGTGCATTCAAGATGGAAATCAACGGGGTAAAGGTGAAACACGTCAAACAGGATGTGTCAGCGAAAAACGACAAAGAATCCGACAGCATGACGAAGAAAAAGTTAAGTACACTTCTGGAAGAATTTGACAGTTTATTTGCAGGACAAGGCGGAGAAATTCAAGGTTATAAAGCGGTGGTTCATTTGCGCGAGGATGCGAAGCCAATTCGTTTCAAAGCGAGACCAATACCATTTTCAATGCGTCAACGTGTGGAGAAAGAATTAGATAGACTCATTCGTAACCAAACAATCGAGGAAGTGGATCCGTCGAAAACGCCAGTGGAATGGGCTTCACCGACAGTGAACGTAGAAAAGAAAAACGGGGCAATAAGGATTTGCGGCGATTTTAAGGTGACGATCAATCCTTATATGATAGTTGATAAACACCCGATGCCGACGTTCGAGGAGATTACTGCAAAACTGAACGGAGGAAAAATGTTCTCTGTTATAGATTTAAAGGATGCATATTTGCAATTACCAGTTCAAGAGGAATCAAAAAAATATTTGATTATAGCAACGCACAAAGGTTACTATCAGTACAGACGTTGTCCGTTTGGAATAGCTTCAGCGCCAGGGATTTTCCAAGGGGTCATGGATAAAATACTACAAGGTCTGGATGGCGTAGGCGTATTTTTGGATGACATTATTATTACGGGCCGAACTGAGGAAGAACATTTACAAAATTTGCGATTAGTTTTAGAGCGATTACGTCAAGCTGGTATGGTAACCAGCATGGAGAAATGTAGATTTTTGGAACCGTCAGTGATGTTTTTGGGTCACCGAATTGATGCAGCTGGTATTCATCCAACAGAAGAAAAATTAATCGCTCTACGAAAACAACCGGCACCAAAGAATGTAAGCCAATTGCGATCTTTTTTGGGTATGGCAAATTACTATGCACGGTTTATTCCAAAATTACAACAACTGTGTGCTCCTTTACATCGCTTACTTCAGAAGGCAACGAAATGGATATGGACTACAAGTGACCAGAAGATTTTCGAACAAATCAAGACTTCGATTTCTGCGGACGCAACGTTAGCACATTACAATGAAAAATTACCGTTACTGTTGGCTTGCGATGCATGTGAATATGGTTTAGGAGCGACATTAATACAGAAGTATCCGAATGGAGAAGAAAAGCCGATTGCTTATGCTTCGCGTACGTTGTCAAAATCGGAATGTAATTATGCATCAATTGATCGGGAAGCGCTGGCATTAATCTTTGGCATTACTAAGTTTCATCAGTACTTGTACGGTAGAAAGTTCACCTTGATAACGGATCATAAGCCGTTAGAATATATTTTCGGTGGAAAAAGGGAACTTCCGAAAACAACATCGAATAGATTAGCTCGATGGGCAATTTTATTAAGCGGATACATGTATGAAATTCAATTTCGGGGGTCTCATGAAAATGCTACGGCTGATGCTCTTTCAAGATTACCTTTACCAGCGTGTGAACGATCGAAAGAAGAAGAGGAAATCTCATCGGAGATTCGACAAATTCAAAAACTGCATTTGGATGACCTACCGATTACAGTAGCGAATTTACAAAAGAAAACAGTAACTGATCCAGTATTGTCCAAGGTGTTGGAAAACTTGAATATCGGTTGGCCAGATAAAGAAAAAGTGTTTTCTGATTTGGTAGCGTATTATGAAAAGCGGAGTGAGTTAAGTGTAAAACACGGAATTATTTGGTGGAAGGGCCGAATTTTGATTCCAAGTTGCTATCGACAACGCATTTTAAGAATGCTTCACGATGGACATATTGGAATAGTTGCAGCTAAAGCGTTCGCACGGCATTATGTTTGGTGGCCAAAACTAGACAGCGATATAGAAAAATTCATTGCGCAGTGTGAAGAGTGTCAGCAAAACCGAAATTGGCCAACTGAAGTTCCTTTATATTCATGGAACATACCTGACGGTCCGTGGGAACGACTACACATAGATTTCGCAGGACCAATGGAAGGTCGTATGTGGTTTATCCTCATCGATGCATTTTCGAAATGGGTGGAAGTCAAACCAATGGAAAAAATATCAGCAGCAAAAGTGGTATCAACTTTACAAGAATGGTTTTCACGTTTAGGTTTACCGAAACAAATCGTATCAGACAATGGTACACAATTTACGGCAGGTGAATTCGAAGAGTTTTGTATAAAAAATGGTACTCTTATTAAACATATCAAGACAACACCTTATCATCCGAAAACCAATGGATTAGCTGAACGCTTTGTACAAACCCTCTCAAACGACGTTTCAGTGCTTGCAAGGAATGTGACTATCACAATCGATTAAATGAAGTGCTAAGAGCTTATCGTTTAACAACACAAAAAACAACTGGTCTATCACCAGCTGAAATATTTTTAGGTCGCCGACCATTTACAATCTGGGACCAAATGAAACCTAATATCCGAACCAGAATGTCGAATCAAGTGGCAGATCAAAAGATGCAACACGATATTCGAACAAAAGAACTTTCATTTACCAATGAGGATCAAGTGTGGATTCAAAATGAACGTGGCAAGGGTTGTGACAAAGGTACCGTAGTCGATCAAACAGGCGTACATTCATATCACGTCTTGGTGAATGGTGACATCAAACGAAAACATGCAGATCAGTTACGTGAGCGAATGTCGGAAAATTCAAGTAATATTGAAGAAGTTATGGAAGAAACGAAAAGTTCACCTGCACGGGAAAACGAACCACTAGAAAATCAGAACGTAGTGGTGCCAGTTCCGGTAAGACGTTCCGAACGAGTACGCAGAGCTCCAGACAGATTTGGTTATGAAAAGTATTGAAAAGTTCAATACTGAGGGAAATAATGAGGCATATAGACAGACACTTATAAAATAATTTACGTAGTTACAAAACAGTGTTAGTTAGTTGTTGATTATAAAATGTCAAATTGAGATTTACATTAAAAACTATCCCAAGGTTTATATTTTGGTTCATTAATAACCGAAATACGCTACAGCAAGGAAATATGGGTGAAATACGAGGACACCGGCATTAGAAACAAAATTGGATTTTGTCGGACTAGAGTAACAGCAACAGCCAAAAGACTCCAAAAATTATATATTCAGATGAATTACACAATTATAAATTACAGTTGACGATCATAATTTCACTAACCATAGCGGCTCGCCATTCTTCTGAATCGGGCCCTGACAAAGCTTGTCGCATTGGCACTTCGGATAGAAATGCTTGCTCGACTTCAATAAATTCTTCTACGTGTTGTGTGGTATCATGATACTGCTTTCGCGGTCGACCTCGTTGTCCTGTCCTGATGATCCTTGGTCTTCCTGGTCCTCTTGTAGCTACAGGTACTTGATCTTCAGGAGAATCTTCTTCAGTAATGTCTTTAGCGTGTCCATCCTCATTATCGTGTCCACTAGGATCTGGTGGATATGATATCGCCTCAACAAAATCTTTTTTCGTCCATGGCTCACGTGTTACAACTTCCTCTTCTTCGAAGTTCTCTGTCAGAAAATCCTGATAATTACTATTCATAGGAATTATCTCTCTAGAAAATTTTAGGTTACGTGATGTTATGACTTTTCTTTCTTTTGGTAGCCAAACCATATATCCTTTGGATTCTCAGAAAAACGCACTAAAATTCCTTTATTGCACCGAGGTTCTAATTTCCCCTTACCTGGATTCCTATCCAGACAATGAACTGAACATCCGAACATCCGAACTCTCGTAGATAGAATTTTTCCCGTCCAAATCTCGTAAGGGGTTCTACCATTTAGACTTTTTGTGGGACACCGGTTTCTGATATAATTAGCGGTGTTAATAAGACATAAGTTTCGCAGCGAGTTATCTAGGTCAATTCAATAATTGTTACGGAAAAGCTCACTGGATTGCAGCAAAAAGAGTGGTGCGATACCTAAAAGGAACCATCGACCTTAGATTGACTTACACAGCTGACATGATTCCGTTGAGGGGTATGCTGATTCCGATTGGGGAAGCTGTCCTAATGATCGACGATCTTACTCTAGATACGTTTTCATGTTGAGCGGTTGTCCATTATCATGGGAGTCCAGGAAACAGGAAAAGTTGCCAAAGGTTTTTCGTTTCTGAGGTATAACCTCCTAAATGGACAACTTGGAAAGTACATACACATACGTATTTATTTGAAGGGCATACCAAAAATACCTAAGACCAAATTGTTCTGCATAAAATTAACACATTTGTTTTGTCACACATTTGTTTTGTCAGTGTATACTCTGACAAAACAAATGTGTTAATTCTACCAAAAAAAATGTTCACCCAACAAAAAGTTAAGGTTCAATACGTTCAAACAAATTTTTGGTTAAATTAAGACATTTTGTTTTCTCAGTGTAAGCTTTACTTTCTTATTAATATAATTAAGCGAACCAAACATTTCTAAGTGTCTCTTCTTGTCAGATGTGCAAACAAGAGCGGATTTAGACACGGTTTTTAAGGGCTGCAGCCCAGGGCCCCGTTCAATCAAAGGACCTCCCTCGTTATCAAAAAATAAAACTAAAAACAATCTAAATTTAAAATTTCCGAAAAAAGAAAATATACAAAATTTTTTCGTGTCTAGATAAAGTTTAAATCATTGGTTTGCAACAATATTGCATTTGAATAAAATATTAAAAAACGATGTTTTAATGACAATAAACAGTAAACATGGCGATTTTTGTTTTTGTTTTTTGAGTCTTCATTCTTGACCTGAGAATTTGTTCCTTCGTTTTTTTGTTTGTTACTAAAAGTAATACCTACAACATTTTATTTTTTATTTATGTTTGATGTTTGTTATGTATACAAAACCTTTTTTCATTGTAACTGTATACATATAAAAATTTGTATATCCAAGTGCAACAAATAAAATAAATAAAAAAGAGTTTTTCGCCAAAATGGCCAATGAGTTGCTACAACTAGAGGTGGGCGATACGGGAAATTGTGTATCGAATTTCGATACGATTTCTGTATCGATACGTATCGATATATCGAATATCGATACGTATCGAGTATCGGCTACCGATACGTATCGATATGTATCGAAATATTGGATTGATATGTATCGATATATCGATACGTTTCGAAATATTGAAGAGAGGTTTAAAATTTTGGTGCAAAAACCGGTTAAGACCAGTTTTTCAAGTCTCGAGAAAATTGAAATAAACTAAATATCTTCTAAAAGGTAAAATAAAATGATTAATGTTATTGCTTAAACTTATGATAAGAAATCCGATATTTCGATACGTATCGATATTCGATATCCGATATTTGGGTTCGTATCGATATTTCGATACGTATCGATATGCGATACGTCGATACAGCTGAAAATGTGTATCGATACAGCTGGCGTATCGATACGTATCGATATATCGATAGATCGACCCAGCCCTAGCTACAACAAACTTGAGTTAATTAGGTAAGCCCCCAAACAATGCTAATGCGGCCTCCAAAGTTAACAGTCCGTTATTTATTTTTGCTGTTTGTAATTAAACAAGTTAAAAAACTGGGTTTTAAAAACCCCAAAGTAGATAGTTTTTTGTCTCTTTAATATGCGTCACACTGTTTTATAATGCAGTAAAACATTTTGTCCGAAAACGTTTTCGATTCATCAGTGTGCCTAGCCGAAACGTTTTACAATACAGTAAAACGTTTTGTCCGAAAACGTTTTTACTTCATCAGTGTGAGTGCAGCCTTATATCAATTAAATGCCATAATTTTTTAAGGTTGCAAGTAATAATAAAAACGACACCTACTTTTAGGAAACCTGTTACAAGTAAAGCTTTACAAAACTTTATTGAGTATTACAGAGATAAATTGAACTGTCTCGACAATGGGAAAAAATAAATTGGGACAAATGTTTTCGATACTTTTCTTACATTGTGTTCAATTTTGATAAATCAGAATCAACATTTACGGCTAAATAAACCTACTCGTTCCTGTGGAAGAGAAGAATCAATATAGAATGCTTTAAACGTCCCTAAACTATTTTATTACAACAATAAAATTTCTTGGCGCCTCACAGATTTGATTAATTTAATTAACGCTATCTTGCGTAGTGGTTTTGGTATTGTATCCTAGCTCTGCTCTACGGTATGTAGGTATGTATATGCATTTGCAAGTAGGGATACATTCTTGTTAAGAAAATGTAAAATGTTACATAGTTAAAAAGAGTTTATAATCAATCATTTCACTGACATTTTCAAGTTCATTACAAGTTCTTAGATATTCTAATTGTACTAGTTATTAAAATTTTGGTAATCCAAAGTACGTTTATGAACAAGAGATCAGAAAAATACGATCATGTAACTTACTACCTGTTTCACTGAAACTTAAGAAACGGCAGAGATAGGCCTAGCTATCTTATAAAATAAAAGATTAATTAGTTTTTTGTAGGTACAGGCACCTATAATACAGCAGATTTTCTTCTTAGATTATATAATTTATAATCCCATTATTTTCTAAAAATCTGACTGACACTGATCAGAAGAACAATAGAAACTGCAAATTACACAGCAGCGCATTCCCACAATTTAGATCGCCTGGTGTAAATTGAAATGACAAATCTATTCCGCTCGTTTTGTTGAATGTGACCTCAATGCTCGCTAACAACCTTTATTGTAATAATTGCGTTTCGTCAATTGTTAGTTAATTGTTTACAGTTATTTGTTTTAGACACATATCCCCTCGGTCGAACTCGATTTCGCCGTGTTAATTAAAAACGTATAGCTTACGCGACTTCTGATATACGAATACCTGAACTTGTAACATTAATTAACTAATTAATTAGTTCCGGTATATCAGTTCGGTTATTAGAGTCAAGGTTAAAGTCGAAATCGCAATTTACAAGGACTAATTTATATTAACCCACGTAATATCTTATCTCTTCGAATCTAACTGATGTATTAATAATTCCGTGCAATAACCACCATACACGAGTATGAACATCAATATCTGATTTCACAAATATTTGATATGAATATCACTCAGGAATTGAGCAAATAAACAAAGTCAAGCGACTGCGAAATATGAATACAGAGCTCATGTTTGGAAGCTGATTTTTATTCTGAAATTCTTTACGGAAGCTATAATAACATTCTAAAGGTGTCCCAACAAGAGCGCCGGATTAAATTTGCCGCCATTTTGTTAATACGAGTTGTACGGTGATTTTTTTTTACAGTTGTCACGTACAGAACACGCGATTTAAGAATATGGAGAAGTATTCAAACGAACAACGTTTAATTATTGTAAAAACACATTACAAAAAGGGTGAAAGTTTTGCGAAAACAGTTCGCCAATTACGTCAAATTTTCTTTGGGGCTATGTGAAGGAAAAGGTGTATGCGAATAAGCCTGAAACAGTTGAACATCTTAAAGAGGAAATACGGCGCGTTATTGGTGAAATACAGCCACATTTATGCGAAAACGTTATTCAAAATTTCAACAAAAGAATAACCCTGTGTCAGAGGTTTCGTGGTGGCCACTTGCCTGATGTTGTATTTCACGTTTGATCGGAACTATTTTTCTTTATGTTGAAATAAAAATGTTTGCTTAATTAAAAAAATAAATGTGTTTTCCTTTAAAATTAAATCCGGTGCTCTTGTTGGGACACGCTTTAGGAATGTTATGGGTCCCTCGCGTTAATTATAAAATAGATGCTGATACTCCAGGTCTAAATATCTCGGATATTAATAACGGGAAACAATGGGATGTTATTCAGCTGGGACCCGTGAAAACTATGCAAATTGCGATGAAATAACGTACTGAAGCATCTGAGCTAAAATAATCGGGTCGTTTTAGTTTTAATAATCGCCATTAATTAAAAAATTACTCTTCTTTCCGATTTAATTATACAACTTTTCTTAACTTTGTTAACTTTGTTATTTTTACATTAAATTATCATGTGGTATCAACTTATACTTAACTCTAGAAAACATATTTCCAACAGAAATTGACAGCAATGGTATTTCTGTGGAGTAAAAAAATACTCTGTAAAAATTAGTCCCTCTCACCACACATGATGTGAACACTTTTTTTAAGAGCAATATGGAAACCATCAGCGCTAGTCTGAGAGTTTTTTAGTCTTCATAAAACTTTAGGAAATGCATAAGTCGATGTAAGAAAAGTTAATTAAGCTTATTGGATGTCTATTTACGATATCGTTACTTTTAGGACGTTTATTTTTTATACACGGTGGCGATACACAAATTATGAGCTTGGTGCGGGACTTTATTACCACTCTGTATTTATTTTTTCATGAATGACATAATTTTAAATACATACATAGCTTCATCAAAGTGTATAGTAATATGTGTACAAAAACAACATAGAGCATCGACATGTATACACCGAACGTTAAAAGTAATAATTAAAGCTGGTTCTTGTCGGATTGTATTACAAACATTACATATTACATATTACATGTAGAATTGTATTACAAACTCTTTTAAACGGACACTAGGGGCCAGTTGCACCAAACACTTAAGCTCTGCTTAACTTGAAGCGTCACTTAGAATATGACTTACAATGTTGTGTAACCTCAAATGTCACATTATAAACACCGCTTAAATTTAAGCTCCGCTTACGTGTTTGGTGCAACTGGCCATAAATGGCGCACAAACACTTAACGTTTCGCGAAACGTTAAGTGTTTGTGCGCCATTTAGTGTCCGTTTAAAAGAGTTTGTATTAAAAGTAATATCTCTCCAATAAAATTTGAAGTCACGATCTAAATGGTTAAACAAACACGTGTTGAATTTTATGTTCTGATTTAGTAGGGGAGTCATTATCTACTTTTAATTCTCAGTGTATGTTGCCATCTCCAAACGTTCGAGTTTTTGAACACATAATAAATATTTCTAATTCGACAATAACAAATATTTGAAATTTTGACAACACAATTTTTGAATTTTGTGTTTATGGTCAATTTCCTGTAAAAGTAAAATAAATACCAACCTTTTTTACTACGAATAGAATTGCAGAAACGTCCTAATTTGTTATATAATGTTGTTATCTTATTTATTTTACGAACATTTTAAAGTATAACAGAATTATGGAATCTTTTAGTGATTTCATATTTAACAGAATCTATCTAATTTGGTTTATTTACGTTTAAGCTCTTAAACTTTTTACAAGTAGGAACGTATTACAGTTGGTTTTACGTTAAATGTTGTTTAATGCTTAATTGCCTCGGCGAAGCGGGACAATCCTTTTATTGTTGATAATTGTTTTTATGGATTAGTCGTATGTGGTGATATAATTAACTACTTAGTGTGCTGATTTCTAGATACGAATAAAATTCACTGTAACATGTCCAACTCCCTCTTCATAAATAGTTTCTTTTTTTTATGGTTGCCGCCTATGTTTGCAAGAGGGTGACAGATGCAAAAAAAATATCACGGGGGTAAAGCTCTGCTTCTTACGTAGGTCGTAGAATGGGACAGGGTTTGAGGCAGCCAGAGGAGAATAATAAGTGACCATTAAGAGTAAATGAAAAAAAACATATGCTAGGGCAGATTTAATGTCTCCCAAAATTTTAGCTTTTTCCAGTCTTATAACTAAATGGTGGTGAGATGAGATGATGATCCTTTAATTTCATTCTTAAATCCAAAACTAAACAGAATTGACTCACTCTTAGGCTCGGGCTCTTCAGGGTGTAAAATCTTAGCCGGTGCGGTACATAAGAAAAGCTTCTAAGGGCCGGATGTTACAATAGTTCGCACATCTAGGTCCAAAGAGAGAGAGAGAGTTGTCCCTTGAAAAGATTAAACCAAAGGGCGTAGGGCGTTTCTCCTTCAGGTTCGCACGTGGTGACTCAGAAGCAATGCCGAGAAACACGCAGAAAAAATGGCCAAGCGAAGATTTTCAAGGCAGTAATCTTGGTGAAATTATTATTAATCTCTTAGTTCTGTAAAGTTTAATATGAAAAATGACTGAAGGCAAAGTAAAATGAATTTATTACTTACATCGTTTTTAATTTCAACTACGATGAACAAGATTCAGTGCCAAACATATCGTCAATGCGAGCAGAAATGAGCGGATATCTAAAGTTTAAAGAGATAAGGAAAGACCAGTTTTTGTTCAAATCGAAGCCAGGTAAACATTCAAATATTTCCCTGATAAGGCGGGCTCCTATGAAGCATGGCACAAATAGGGGTTGCCTAAACAACACGGGAAAGAAGACCGCAAAATTGAATAAAGCAGGAGTGAAAATTATTAAGCCGAAAAAGAATGAGCCAATATGCAATTCTGATAAATTAATTAGCAACTTAAATGTATTCTTCACTAAAGTACAATAATGTCCTTAAATTAAAGAAAGTGACGACAAACCGTCACATCACATCTTCTTTCACATCCTTCGGTCGGTCCGTCTATAAATTCCTCCGGAGGGTGAAAGAAAGTTTGGGACCTAACGGTACTGTCAAGGGCAAAACATAACTGTACACAGCAGAATTAGAAATATTTACAATCTTTGCGTTAATGTTAGAAAACAAGTAACCTAAACTAATTTAGAACTTAAACAACTAAAACACAGGTCCGAACAAATGTCGTATAAATAAAACTGTAATTTTAAAATATATTTTTCGTACTCGTAATGATAAGAGGAACTTTACGTAAAAAACATGAATAAATAATTATTTGTTTTCATAATTTAAATTTTCAAATACCAGGTGTTCCAAAACCCTCGTTTGAGACTAAAACAGTATATAGAGAGGCGCAAAAGGAACAACTTTTTTCAGTACTTTTTCTTCCAAAAGCCAAAAAAGTACTGAAAAGTCAGCCCCTACAACTACCCTTTAAAAAGGAGGAAGGATCTAACAAATACGTTGTATTCAATACGAAGTATTGAAAAAAGTTGTTTCTTTTGCGCCTCTCTATATACTGTTTCAGTCTCAAACGAGAGTTTTGGGACACCCGGTATATACATATATCTCAAAAAGCTAAAATATTATACCTATATTATATATTATATACATTTCAGAAATATATAATAAATATTAAAAAAAGAAGAGTTATAATTAACAGTTCGAGTCAATCTCTGGATTGTCGTTTTTTTAATACGATATAGAGCAACAAAATATTTTAGTTTAAATGTGTAAAGAACTAACTTTGCTTTATAATTATCATTATACTAATTGTTACCACAACTGCCAACTTTATGTTTACAAATACCGTAAAGTTAAAAAATATTTACCTAAAATATTACACTGCACTAGAAAGCAAAATAACAAACCCATGTGTTTATGATACATTATGTACGTACTATCGATATCATAAAAAAGCAATAGTGCATTTAATTTTAAATCAAAATTTAATTATGTTAATGTCCGAATGTCAATTTTAAATTACGATAACGTTGAAAGTACCCTAGTACCTAGGGCGTCATTTTAAAATAATACCCGGCAAGGCATTATAAATTTTCAAGGCACTCTATTATTGAAAAATAACAATATAAATTGTAAGTAATCTTCCGCTGCCTTTGTAACCTTCAGTAATAGTTGTTGTTCTGAGATATTAAACTCTTCTTTTTCCAATTTAATTAAGTAACGATAGTACTTAAATGAAAAGTCACATTGACAAGCAAAATATGGTGCTTAGATACGGCATTTCCAAAAAGTCTACAGGGTTATTCACGCAAGCCGTTCATTAAAAGTTTTCAAGGAAGAAGTTTAGATAGAAATTTGAAATTTACTTTGAGTTTTCTTAGAAATGTGGATTCTGTAATGTGATTTTCAAAACATCATATCACAGCTATTATAGAAGCAATTTTATTTGTAACAGCTAATATTCTAGTTGAGACTTTAAGGTTCTTAAAAATTTCATAAATATAATCGATTAAGCTACATGCTGTCTAAAGTATACCACTCCACTAGAAGATATTGAAACACAGAAATATACTTTTTTTTAATGGAACAATCATTATTTTAATACACCATCGTATGTGGAATTAAATGCTGCGTCGAACTGTACTAGCAATTCCTTTACCTATCTTTAATAGTTTTTGAGACATTAATTTTTTTTTATTTATTTCATAAAAATTTACAATTTTAATAAGTCAAATATTTTTAATTTTGTTAAGATAGCATAGAAATGATAAAACTTTGCATTTTGATATTTACTTTTACTACAAATTTTTTAGTAAAGCAAAAGAAAATAGAGTTTCGCAAATTATGATAAATTCAGAAATTTTAATTGTTCTTTGATCATCCTTTCCTTTTGGAATGCTTTGTACCCTTACAAAACATTAAGAGCCCGCGCAGACTGCAGATTTACTATCGGCCGATAGTTTATTCTGCATCAGTGCATCAAGCTACGAGAAATGTGATACGTGGCTGTACATTAAATTATTAGAGGCCACGTAATCATACTTCTCGTAACTTGATTCAGAAAAACTATCGGCCGATAGTAAGTCTGCAGTCTGCGCGAGGTCTAAAGGATGACTTTCATTATTTTTAATTGAAGAAAATAGCCGCTAGTTTGCAATCTCCGGGTTAACGTGAAAGTGTTTTAAAACTATTGCCTGATTATCTTCGTTATTTGTTACTGATCTTCGTTTCGTTTTCTTACATTTTATCTTGTTAAGTTCCAAAAAGTTAGGTTCATACCTTCCAACTTTTTTTTATTCTTAGGAGACAAGAGGAGATACATTTCATTGAACACACATTCTCTTCTCTCAACAATTTTAGATCACTATTCATGAATTTAAAATAGATTTAAAATATCAACGTTTGAAAAATTTTGATTATGATTCTCAACTTCTTTTTGCTTTCGCTTAGAATCTCTTTTCACGGAGTCCCAATTCCCGACACCATCACAATCATCCAACAACTTTGTTTTCATGGCTCTATCAACAAAATTAAAAATATGTAACGTAATAAAATTGTAAATTTTTATTAATTAATTCAAAAATATCTCATAACTCAAAAACTGTTGAAGATAGATGTAGGGAATGCTAATACAGATCGATGCAGCATTTAATTCCACATACGATGGTGTATTAAAATATTGGTCATTCCAATAAAAAAAAATACTTTTCTGTATTTGAATTTCTTCGAATAGAGTGGTATATTTTAGACAACCTGTAGCTTAATAGATTAATAGTTTCTCACACACAAAACGAAGTTATAATAATTAACAAGTAACGAAGGTATTTACTAATAAATAATGTTCTAAATTCTGGTTTCGAGAAATGTTTATTTGTCAAGTAAATATTTTAGAGTTCACTATAACAGATCGAATCGGCAAAATACTCAAACAACAAAACATCAAATCCATTTACTTACCCATGACGAAACTTTCAGACTGCCTACCCTCCACAAAGATCACATCCCTTACAATCCGAAGGTGTATACGAATTCCTTGTTCCTGTGGACGAGTATACATCGGTGAAACAAAACGGTCTGTTAGCACTCGTGTTTCTGAACATGAACGCTGTACTAGACTACTACAAACAACTGGCTCGGCCTAGCTGAACACAAACTAGAAACCGGTCACCAAATCCTATTCTCGACACAAAACTTCTAGCCCGCTCATCTCACTTTTTTCAATCGTAAAATCCGTGAATCCATAGAAATTCTCAAACATTTTTCCCATACTCTTGGACATCGCTTCTTATCGTGGTTTCAATTTGTCGGTATAATTAACAGTCACCCTGTATATATTTTTTCTACAACTGCTTTATAAAGGCCTTATTACATCTGAGACTGTTTTAATGGAATAATGAAGCTTATTGGTGGTGGTGTAATATAAAAAATTCCATAATACCTTCTTTCTTGCCTCACTTTTATGTACACCCATTGTTTATAAACTATAAAATTTTTCGTACTTAGTTTTCGATTTATCTGGCAAAAATGAAGAGGCCATATTTGCAGCGGCTTCTTCAATTTCTAAAGACAGACTTTCTGTTTTTAAATCACTAATTCCACTATTAAAACACGATTCCACTATTTTACAAAATCTGTTGCAAAAACATTGAAAACTGCAGCGTTGTTTATAAGAAACTTGACTGGCTGCCATAACATTAGAAAAACTTACAACGTTATCGATTGACTGCTCTAGATCACTCTCATTATATCTTCATCAAGAATTATTACACGAGGTTAAAATAAGATCAAAATACTCTGAGAGTGCTCTAGAGCAGTCAATCGAAAACGCTGTTAATCTTCATTTTGGATAAAAAATTATAAAATTGAATTAGATTTGGAGTTTTTCTCAATTTTGGGGAGCTGTAGATAAGATTTTATATGTTATACATGAACTAGAATATATTACAGAAACTCACACTCATAGTGCTATAATAATGTTTCTGTTCCACTAATAATATAAACTAAACGGCAGCGGCAGTTTTTTTATTCAAAATAGTGTCCTTTCTTTAATATAAACTTATCCCAATGATCAGGGAGCTTGCAAATACTGGTTGTCTGTGAAGCAAATTTTACACTGCTTCTATTACAGTTCTTGTAAACTTCCAGCCAACTTTCGTCATTCATATTTATGACGTAATACTATAACAATGTTGCCAAGTATTGAAGTGTTTACATATGATCGGTGGTTGATGGTGTAAAGGTTATGTATGTACGTGTTGTATCATGGCCAGCTCCATTAACATTCACTGACGTGTATGTATGGCCGTTTCAATTCGCCTAAAATTCGGTTCCGAGAAAGCATGCCGTGGAGTACTCCCCTCAGCGTTCCCTATTAAAGATACTACAGAACTACTGATAGTAACGTAATGGCAACTGCATTTACTTATAAACTCACAAGAGGCGCTGAGAGGAGTACCGTCAAAATTTTTAAAAGTCGAATCGAAACGGCCATACATACACGTCAGTGAATGTTAATGTAGCTGGCCATGGTTGTATATTCAAAGTAAACACATCTGACGTTAGTGATAATTGAAGCGGTGGCAACATTGTCATTTTCAAAAACTTGTAGTAACAAAATATTACTAAATTTCAACGAATACATCGTACGTTACATCTTGAGTTCAGTTGGTACTGGTTTAACGTCATTAATGACGAAAGTTGGCTGGAAGTTTACAAGACCTATACCTACTCATTCGACATAAATTTCTTGCATCCTAAGAACCTGCTAAGAGGCCTAAATTCTGAATTAATAGACTCTCGGTCAATTAAGAAATCTTTTAAAATTGAACCGTGAATATCCCAAAATACCGTAACCACTACGTTGCTTGCTGGTGGTACAGCTTTGAATTTCTTTGGCGGCGATGAATTTGAGTGATGCCATTTTATACCACCCTTTCTGGGATTTAATTGTGCACCCAAGATTTACCAACAGTAATTATTCTTTCCAGGTTTCTCAACCTCAGCACATAAAAATTTAATGAAAATTCGCAGTGCAACTGAACTAAGTATCATCGTGATCATAAAAAACGACTATATCGAAGTGAAACAGATACTTCCATTTTCAAAAAAAATTAGTTGTGTAACATTACTTTTGGCAAAACGGTACTGGTGCTAACAGCTAATTCAGTTGCAACTGCTCAAATGCTGATGCCGTCTTGCAAACGCATTTGAATTATTTATTGCCTTCTGAATTGCTTTTAATTGGGGTATTCTTATTTGTTTTATCAAAATAATATTAATGTCAAACTGACGAAAGTTCATTTTGAAGCACGCTTCAATCAACCAAAATTTAGAGTGTAGTCGGTTTTTCCGATTACGATGGTACATCACCGACAAACATGTTTGATGCAGTTGTCAATATTTATGGAAACTCTTTGGTATTTATCAACTATATAAGTGTCTTGATTATTATAAGTAATTTTTGATATAGTTCATTGTTAACAATCAGAAAATTAAAAAGACCAGGTCAAATACGTACTCCCCTCGTAATTAATAATTTAATTAAACTATGTTATCTAAATAGGACTGTCAGAATAGATTTTGGATGTACAGAGTTTCGTCGAAATATCCTAATATAATAAATAACTTTATTATATTAAAACACTTATAATAAAAAAAATTGAAAAAGAAATACCTATTTAGTTGAGAGTAAACTATGCTATTGGATAAAGCTTCTGTAATAACCAAAGCAAGTAATTCTGGAATAAAGACAATGTATGGTCCTTTATAATAATAATAATAATATTTATTTGTCTTTAGATTTACAATTATAAATATCGACAATGTCATATTGACTATAAAATACTAAAAGACTGAAAATAAAGACTAAAACAGTCCATACAAGCGTATGTGGTCAGATATAAAAAACTACACGTGACTTAACACAAAAGTTAACAAAATTTAACAAATTTTCACAAAATAAATTAAATGATTCGGTGTAGCAGGAATTCATCAATAGAATAAAAGACTTTCTCCAGTAGAATAGATTTCACCTTATTTTCCAAAGAATTTATATGTAAGTCCCTCAGATGTTTTGGCAAATGATTCAAGATTTTTAGGGCAGTATAGGTAAAGCTGTTATGAAATAGCTGAGTTCTATGTTGAGGTAAGTAAATGAGATTTCTCTTACTCAAGCGAGTATTGTGTAAAGTATTAACATTGACGGTATTAGTATAGAGATGCGAATGTTGTTTTACATACATTATGCAGGATAATATGTACAAAGAGGGTAAAGTTAGTAAACGTAGCTTTTTAAAAAGTAATCTACAAGTATGCGTTTTCGACACACCTGATAATGCTCTTATGATTGACTTTTGAGCAGAAAACACTTCAGTTGCATGCGCAGAATTACCGCAGCATAAAACACCATAGCAAAGGCGAGGCTGAACGTTCGCGTAATATAAAAGCTTGAGTATGTCTAGGTTGACATTTCCTGATAGTCTTATTAAGTAGCAGTAGGAATTTAGTTTCTTAGATAGGTCGAAGCAATGATTGCTCCATGTGAGTTTATTGTCAAATATTAATTCTAAGAATTTTACGCTGTTAGTAGAATCTAATATACACTCATCCATACTTATGCGTAAATTACTTTGCTCAGTAGTAGCCTTAGGCCCGATTTATTCACCTCCAAGTAAATTTATCTGGTCATTTATTCCCATAGTAACAATTGTGATCACAATAGTTACTATGGGAATAAATCACCAGATAAATTTACTTGGAGGTGAATAAATCGGGCCTCAGAATAGTATATTAAGTTAGTTTTTGACATGTTTAGTTCCAGGGAATTTGCAAGACACCATGATTTCATATCGGCTATAATTTTCTGAAGGCTTGAAAGTAAATCATTCTGTGAAGAGCTAGATAAAATTACTGACGTGTCATCTGCATAGCAGCATAGGTTACCCTGAAGCATTTCTGGTAAATCATTTACATAAATTAAGAATAGAAATGGTCCAAGTATGCTACCCTATGGTACACCACTTTTGACGGATTTCCTATGAGAAATTGTTCCACCGCAACTAACTACCTGTGAGCTATTGCCTAAATAACTTTCCAACCAACTCAAGGCAGTACCCCTTGTTCCGTAATTAGGAAGTTTGTCCAGCAGTATGCCATGGCCTGTGGTGTCAAACGCCTTTGTTAAGTCAAAGTATACACCAATTGCCCTTTTATGTTTTTCTATACCATTAACAATATGATTAAACGCGTTCACCAAAGCATCATGCGTAGATAAACCCTTTCTAAACCCAAACTGGCAATCACTTAATAGGTTTTTTTCTAGTGAAGAACTCACTTAACCGGTTAAACATTACTTTTTCAACAATTTTTGAAAGACAGATAAAAGGGAATTCGGCCTGTAATTTGTTATGTCGTGTACATCACTCTTTTTATGTATTGACACAACTTTGGCGAGTTTGAGTGTATCACGAAACACGCCCTCAAGAAACGATTGATTTATTAAAATGGTAAGAGGATCTATAATGACATCTGGTACATGTCCAACTATACTACAGGGAATGCCATCCGCACCGGAAGAATTTTTAGATGATATGCTGCATATAACATTATAAACTTCTGTTTCATTAGTCGGATTTAAGTAAATTGTGTTCATCGGACAATTTCTTTTGGATGATGGTGTATTAAGATTTTGAAATGTACTATGTGTTTTTTTAAAAATGCCATAAGGGGTGGCTGTGGAAAAGAAAATTCATGTCTTAGCTAGATTCATTTACTCTAAATTTTCAGATTTGGCGTGTGTTATATGCCAAGCTACGACATGAGTTTTAATTTTCATGGCCAACCTTTATGGCATTTTTAAAAAAAACACATGTTAGATGTTACCTCATGAACGGTTTCAATGAAAAAATCATT
The DNA here is from genome assembly GCA_033060865.1 of Dorcus hopei. Taxonomy (NCBI): domain Eukaryota; kingdom Metazoa; phylum Arthropoda; class Insecta; order Coleoptera; family Lucanidae; genus Dorcus; species Dorcus hopei. Next base: position 32,384,357 of record CM065421.1, on the reverse strand, counting down.
AAATGCGTTGGCAACGTCACTACTATCAAACAATTTATTTCCATCAGTATCATTTATGTAATCTGGAGTTACATTAGCATTATTTGAATACGATTTGATAATATTCCACGCAGCTTTAATTCTATTATGCGAATTTAAAATATAATTTCCATTATTTTTACGTTTAGTCCTCTTAATATCATTTTTATGAAGCTTTTTTCATTCCTTATACTGGGATAAGGCTGTCGGATCATTGTTCAATTTTAAATTATTGTCGATATGCCTTAACGTGGCTCCTTCTTCAATAATATTATTAGTCACCCAACTTTTAGGTGTACGCTTTGGTTGTATAAATTTTATAGGAAACACTGCATTGAAGTAATAATTGAAGGTAGTTATAAAAGAAATGAATTTATCATTAGAGTTTTTACTTGAGTTTAAAAAAGCCCAAGTTTCTCCTTGTAATAAAATTTTAAAATTATGAATATTATCTTTGCCAAAGTTTCTACCTTTAGTTCTCTGTAACTTTTTACTACTATTTGTTAAAGACTGATATGTTGATAATTATATGCATGTTATATGAATATTTTAAAGTTAAATAAAATGCGTTAGCCTGGTAACAGCGATACAAGTGTCAAAATATAAATAAATAATTCAGAAAAACGTTAAAGGTTTACATCACAATTTGAGCGGCCGCTGTTGCCCAGACTCGCAGTTTAGTTGGAATTAGTGTTTTATTTGCATAAACAAGCACAGAAAAGAAGAAACAAGTAACACTATTGTCAAATAATTTTAAATTGAAACACAACCAATGATGATCAGATAATCCGGGGTCTGTCACCTTTATATCAAAATTACTGGGTTCAATGTTGGTAAATATGTTGTCTATTCTACTGGAAGAAGATCTCGTGTGTTACAATTAATGCACGGATATAAGCCAAATGAAGAAAACAATCCAGTAACACCTCTAATGTCAGGACTATCTTTACTAAAATCTATGTTAAAATCACCTCCCACAATTAAGAATCCGCGGAAAGAGAAAATATTTTCTAACAAGCAATACATGTTACCGATAAAAATATCAATGTTCGCACACGGAGATCTATAGTTATTATTAAAATTTGGCTACCCTCTAAATTTAATACACAGCTACAGAATTCAAAATTCTTTTCAATGTTAGCAATAGTTATTTTGTTGTATTTTTTTGTGCTAAAATTAGCTTTCCTTTTCACAAAGCTCACAACTCCGCCACCTTTATTTATAGATCTACAAAAGCTTGAAACCAGACTGTATTTATCTGGTTGATACATTGCTATTTCATCTGGTAATAACTAGTGTTCACTAAATGATACAATATCAGGCATATTTTGTTCAAACATATACAAGGTTAATTCATTCAGTTTGTTCCGAAGACTGCGGGCATTGTAAAAACATATCCTTATGAAGAAACTATTTGAATTCGACTGACTCACACTACTGCCGGGATTGTCCATATTGTCACCATGAAGTCATTCCTTGACCAGTCCAGAAATCGATGTTGCATTCAAATTGGCCCTACTGCCATGATTCCGGTAGATGGCTCCATGAGGAAACTCCTTGCCCGGACTAGTTTTTTCGTTTTTCTCCATCTGCTCCATCAAGTCTATTTTTCGCACTGCATCATTTACTTCATCTTCACTAGTTTCATCACTGGACCTTACATTAGATTTAACAGATTGTGTGGAGTTGTTGGAAATAAAGTTGTGCAGCAGACGAGGGTAAAGTATGCATTTGAATCTTTCTGCACTTTCCTTGTAATAGTTTCTCTATGATTGCTCTCTCTTGTTTGAGTTTCTTTATCGAAATGCTTGTCTGTTTCTGTCTGAGTTTCAACAGAAGAACGTATGTATGTATGTGAGTTTATTTTTTCTATAATTTTTGTTTGATCTTCGATAATAAGCTTGTAGCTGTCTATTTGTCCTTTTAGTTTATCAATTTCTTTTTGCAAAGCATCATTCTCATCTTTCATCATGATGTTTGTGTTTTGACATTCCGCAAGTTTATTCCTTAGTGTTACATTCATATCCACCGGGGTGCTGTCCTTTGTGTCTTTATAATAATTATAATAATAATACCTTTATTAGCAGTAATAAAGAAATAAATACAAAGAAATACAATGTGTACACTGACATCAACAGAAATTGTACTGCTAAATGGGTGCAGGTTCAGATTTGGCTATGAAGCACGATCTGATCTTCCACCTGGACCCTAACTTAAACCCGAAATTACATTAATCTGAAGATATTGCTATGCGTAGAGTGAAGAAGAGAAATGAAGAAGAAGAGAAGAAAGAAGATAATAGGATAGTCTGCAGAAGAGTCAAATTAGTTGGAGGCAAACTGTGATGATTGCTCACCGAATAACGTTTTTTTGTACGGGCTTCTGAAAATAGATGGCTTAAGCATTTTTAACTGCGATGGGAGGTTATTCCAAAACGTAGCGATGTTGTATATAAAGGATCTTGCGAACAAAGCAGTGTTATGATGTGGCAATGAGATGAGATCTTTACGACGGACATTTATATTGTGAACATCCGTTCTGAATCTAATTTTATTATAAAGATATGGCGGTGTTCGTGTGGCTAAAATTTTGTAATACAGAAAACGAGAATGGAGGCGCCGTCGATTTACCATATTTAACTATTCAACATCAACGAGTTTATGAGAGATTTTGTCATTTATGAATTCCAAATATGAGTCTTAGGCAAGAATTCTGTACACGTTGAATCCTAGCCATATCCTGCGCGAGTAAACATGGGCCGTAGACCGAATCGCAGTAGTTAAAGTGTGAGAGTACAAGTGTATCTCTTAGTATAATTTTTAATTTTTGATTAAGTATATGTTTCTTACAGTAAATTACTTTTAAAGAATAGTACGATTTTTGAATCATTTTATTAACGTGTTCAGTGAACCGAAGATTGGTGTCAAATATTAGCCCTAAATTTTTAGCTTTTTCTACAGTGTTGATAGGATTCCCTGCAATACTAATGGTTAATTGACTACTTATTAATTCTTTTTGTTTCTTATTGCCAAATATCAATGCGCACGATTTACCAGGGTTCATCAGTAAGCCATGATCTTCAGAAATTTTAGCAAGCGCGTTTAAATCATCGTTTATAACCCGAACAGCATTGATAGTATCAGATGGACTAAATGAGAAATAAATTTGACTGTCGTCTGCATAAGTATGATAGGAGCATGATTTGATAATTTTCCCGGAAGTAGATGTGTATATGATATATAATAGTGGTCCGCAGATGCTGCCTTGAGCTACACCAGTTCGCAAAGCTAGAGGTTCCGATAGTGATTCGCCAATTTTTACTCCTTGGGATCTGTCAAATAAGTAATGTTGAAAAAATGTAATCGATGTGTTTGACAAACCAATATACCGAAGAATGGAAAGCAATAACTGATGATTTACCATTTCAAACGCTTTGGAGTAATCTAAGAGTAATAGAGCAGTTAGCATACCTTTATCGGAGTTGCTAAATATATCGTCAGAAATTGTGAGAAGTGCGGTATTGTAGCTATGGCCAGAACGAAAACAGGATTGAGTTTCCGGTAGTATTTTGTGAATGTATAAGTAATCACGTAACTGCGAGTCTACAATTTTTTCCAATATTTTAGATATAGCAGGCAAAATGCTAATGGGCCTGAAATGAGTAAAATTACTGGGTGAGTGCACTTTGGCAACCGGTATGACTACAGCTTCCTTCCAACTCTCAGGATAAACGCCTTCAGTAAGACGGAAATTTATAATATGTACTATGATTGGAAGAAGGAAGGGACAACAGAGCTTTATGAAAAATATGTTAATACCATCCGCCCCTACCGAATTTGACTTTATACGAGCTAAGGCCTCCAAGATTTCATCTTGAGAGGCAGCTTCCAGATGAAATTCGATATCTGGTATTATTTTGTTAGAATTGTAAAAATTTAATGTATCAACGTTGCATGGGAGTGTAGGCACCGAGTTAACGAAATAGTTATTCATTTCATTTGGATCAGCCAGATTTGCGGGAACAGATTGTTTTTTTCTCTCTTTTTATAATCGAGAGAGAGTCTAGCATTTTCCAAGCTTCACGAATGCTGTTATTCGTGAATCGCGATTTAAGATATGCTTTTTGCTCGCTTCTAATCGCAAATGTAGCATAATTCCTTATGGCTTTATAGGAGTCTCGGTCCACCTGACTCCCGGACTTGCGGAATCGTTTCAAAGCTTTATTACGTAACTTGATTATTTCTTTAATAGTGTCCGTTAGCCAGGGAGCCCAGGGTTTCGAGATTTTAATGTTTTTTTCCGGTGCATGTAAATCTAGGAGATGAAGTAGATTAGTATTGAAAAATCCTAATTTGTCGTTGATGTCGTGGATATAATAGTAGATTATACCACGAGTCAATAATGATAGCTATTATTCCCGAGGAAAAGCATTTACGAACCGAGCGCGCAGCGCGAGGGAGTAACACTCCGAGGGAATAATAGCCATTATTGCGAGTAGTATACTCTACTTTATCTACGACTGGAGGTGTACAAGTAAAAGACTCTTCATTTTCATCCATTTAGCATAAATTACAAACACTACGCGTTTAACAATGATAGTTTTGAGTTTGTGTATTTTGTTGCCATGGTATTATTTGATTAGAGAAATTTTGTAATTGGTGAGCAAGAGGGAATAATGACTATTAATCCCTCGTCATTATTCCCTAATAGAATATTGCATGGCATTATTGTTCACAAACCACACATATAATACTTCCATTATATTATAGTCGTGGATAAAAAATATTATCCCAAGGTATTAATTGTAGGTCAGCTAGAAATTTTTCTTGATTAAAGTAAGCGAAATCACGTATCATTTTGAAAATAGGATATTGGGAAGTTACTTTAGATGGCAGCGTACAATAGACTAGATCATGGTCCGAGATGTCGCTGGCATCAATAACACCAGTTGCTTCTATTTCTGTAGATTCGAGTACCAGAATTATATCGAGCAATGATGCGGAGGAAGGTGTTACCCGCGTCGGTGTTTGAATAATTTGTTTAAAGCTGTAAGCATCCAGCAATGAGCAGAACTGAGTCGTAGCAGGCCCGCTCATATTGAGAAAATCAAAATTAAGATCGCCCAGGCACACAATATCATCGCACCGTGGCAACAGGAAAGAAATAGTTTCATCGAATAAGTTGATAAATGTATTATAGTCAAGCGTAGGAGAACGGTAAACCGATCCAACAGCGATTTTCTTACCGCAAATGTTAACCAGAACCCAAACTTATTCAATACTTATATTAATGACAACATTAGAAAATTTTATTTTATTACTAATATAAATACCTGCGCCTCCACCACGGGTACACCTATCCAATCGTACAAACGAATAGCCTTGAATATCAATAATATCGGTTGGTATTTCTGCTGTTAGCCAGGTTTCCGTGATAGCGATTATACTAAAGTTGGAGTTTAGCACAAGTCTTTTAAGGAGAGCGAGATGAGGCAGTAGAGATCGTACATTCAGGTGAGCAATACACAGGCCATCCGGAAGCATGGTTATAACAGAGACTAAAGAATAGTAAGCAAGAAAGAGCTGTATGTAATAAGTATAAGAACGTGAAAAATACTAACAATAGAGACTAAAGAGTAGTGAACACGAAAGAGTCGTATGTAATAAGTATAAGGGCGTGAAAGAGTACTGAAAGATGTATAGAATTCACGTAGAGAAGAAGAGAAATAGATAAGCCAGCTTGAGCAGGCTGAGTTGTGTGTAGACCCCGACAAGAATTATAACTTAATGAAAATCGGAGTAATTTTAAGGAAAAAAAAAAAAGAAAAAAGGCAAGTAAATACTAAGAAACTTAAGCGATTTCTGTGAATAGATTAATAAAACCGAAACATCAGGAAAATTTGAACTACTCCAGTTACTTGTTGGTAACTATCATGATGGGTTAAACTTATGTAACTAATATTCTTCGGGCTGTCATAGTTTTTCTTCGCAATTGTTTGGGATTTCTTTTCCTGTTGTTTATTTCTTAATAATCCTGATCGTGTTAAAGACATGTTGCTGATATCGATGCTTCTTTTTCAAAGCAATAAGTTGCGCGGAAAAAAAAAACTTGTCTTCGATTGATAAGAAATATTCGGTTTGAATGTTCACACTCGCGATACTGTAGTGGTATAGTGTCGTTTTTCACAATCAGCTCAAAACCTTTAATTTATACAGATATATATATCTTAGCCTTTATTCACTATGTAAGTCACTATTTAGCCCTGTCTTTTATTAGTGAGCACGTCTAAATAGTGATGCCGAACGGTTGCACCTGAGCTTGCTGTATTTCTTTTGTGTAATTTCCCGGCTATCTTTCCCTATTTTTTGTACATAAATTTAATAAACTTGTTTTTGTATTATAACAGAACTTGTTTTTGTATTATAACAGAACTTGTTTTTGTATTATAACAGAACTTGTTTTTGTATTATTAACTTAACTTAAATTAACTACTTAATAAATAGTTGGGTGTGTTGTAATCTTTTCCCTAAATAACTATGTACAGATGGCCCAAATCAAACTGGTAAGTAAATGAGTACTTGAAATAACATTATACATTAGGGTGGGTCATTTTTGTATGGAGAAAAACGAATATTGCGCTTTTGATTTTTAATAGCAAAATTATGTTGCCTTTACATGAAAACAGTGTAATGCTAGAATTTAAAGTAAATAGCACCTCATCTTCAGGTTGCGCTTTGCCTTGGAAATACGAATAACTTGAATATATTCTGGTAGTCATATAAAATAAATGTCTCAAGGAAAATAGGGTTTTTAGAATAAAATAAACATTTATTAATAATTAAAAAAATAATACAACAGAAAAATTAATGAAAATCATTCAATATTGAAGTCTTTCTTGCTATCGAATTTAGGCATCGCTGTGAGATTCGAGTTTTAATTTTATCCACCTTCTCTTGCCCTTTTAGTATACAGTTTTGATGATAACTCTGTTATTATTATTATTACAAATACGAATTTTTCATGGCATACTATATGGCCTTTCTTGTATAATTTCAAAAATTCAAACGTAAAGCGCACCCTCTAAATATTAATTAAATTCAAAAGTATTTCGTAGGTGTCATAATATCACTAAAAGACAACATAATTTTGCTATTAGGTAAGATTATCTCAAAGTTTGGTTTTTCGACCCACCCTATTATACATTACATTGTCAAGCAAACAAAGAAAGAATGACTGAAATATTTTCGTCATGAATTATTGCTATTCTCATTTGTAATAAATAAGGCTGGGACTTTTCTCAGATTTGCTATTCGAATATTCAATTGAAAATTTATTCGAATATTCGAATAATTCGAATAAATCGAATAATTCGAATAAATCCAATAATTCGAATAAATCACATTAATTCGAATAAATCGATTACTCGAATAATTCGGATATTTAAATATACAGGGTGATTTATTAGCTCACCGACAAGCTTTGCCATATAAAAGCTCATGTAATTTTAAGAAAAAAAAAATCATTTGGACATAGTCCGATTTCATTTATTTAAGGAAATAGAAGACTTCAAAGTTTTGATTCTAATTATTTTAACGTTGTAAAATAATAGCCAATTTAATAATAATTAGTTCAATCTATTTTTATGATTTATAATAACAAAACAAAGTTTGCTTAGAAACAAGCACAAATACACATGTCAGTCTGCTCTCTGTGTTTTCAATTGCAACTTAAAATGTACGCTTATAGCACTGAAGAGTATGCCGATATCATATTCGTGTATGGTTATTGCAATGGAAATGCACGCCAGTCGGTACGAGAATATCAGGAAAGATTTACACTTCGTCATCTACCGCATCACTCAGTTTTCGGTGAATCTTTCCGAAGATTACGAGAAACAGGTAATCCAGCCCCAGCAAAAGCTATTCGACCACATGCAGTTAATGTAGAGCAGGAAGAATCTGTAATTAATGCTGTCATTGACAATCCCTCAATTAGTACTCGGAGAATAGCACAAATTCTACATGTAAGTCAAAATTTTGCATGGCGCACTTTGAACCGCGAAGTCCTTCATCCTTACCATCGACAAAATGTTCAAGCTCTACAGATTGGAGATGCTCAGCGACGGTTAGCATTTTGTAATTGGTTATTGCAGCAACATGCCCAAAATAATGACTTCATTTCATATGTTCTGTGGTCCGATGAAGCGTGCTTTACACGAGATGGTATAACAATTACCATAATGATCATATCTGGGCATTACAAAATCCACATGCGGTTAGACAACGTAATTTTCAACAAAGATTCAATATCAATGTCTGGGGTGGAATTTTCAACGATAACTTATTAGCCGTGGATGTACTGGAAGAGCGTTTGAACGCAGATAGTTACAGAATTTTTTTAAATAACATCTTTGACTTTCTTGGAGATATACTTCTTAACGTTATTGCAAATATGTGGTACCAGCACGATGGTGCTCCACCTCATCGCGGACGGGTAGTCGTTGAGTGGTTAAACCAACATTTTAGAAACAGGTGGATTGGTAATAATGGTCCAATTGCATGGCCACCGCGATCCCCCGACTTAAATCCTTTGGATTTCTATTTTTGGGGACATATGAAGCAAATTGTTTATCAAGAGGAAATTAATACACGACCACAGTTGTTACAGAGAATACAAAATGCTGCTACTCAAATTAGAAATCAACCTAACCTTTTCGTTCGAGTGAAAAACTCTTTAGTTCGTCGTTGTGAAGCATGCATTGAAGCGGGAGGAGGACATTTTGAGAATTTCTTATAATTATGTATTTATATGATTTTGAATTTTGAGCAATTTATGTAAATATTTAAGTGATTTTGCAACATTAAAATAATTAGAATCAAAACTTTGAAGTCTTCTATTTCCTTAAATAAATGAAATCGGACATATGTCCAAATGATTTTTTTTTCTTAAAATTACATGAGCTTTCATATGGCAAAGCTTGTCGGTGAGCTAATAAATCACCCTGTATATTCGAATAATGAAATCGAAATTGCACTGTACGGGCAAAATTTACACTGTACTTTATCATTTTCATTTTAAAGTATTTGTAAGCATCATTTCTGGGCAACATTTTGCAAATAAATGATGTGACAAATACTGTAAGGCCGAACAAAATATATAGACTTCGTAAAAAAGTGGTCTACATTGTTGTATCAAAGATTGCAGGGATGCCTTCTTCCAAGTGGCGCAATACGATTCTATTAACTTTGTTTGTCGAATGAAAGCAACTAGGAAAGTAGTTGCAAAACATATTCGATTAATCGAATTATTAAATTTGACATTCGAATTCAGGTCAGGTGGGTTAAGTTAGTATTTGTTAATTTGAATTTTTCAATTCACCGAATAATTTGAAAATTCGAATACATATATAATTTGAATTATTCAAATAATTCGAATATGATTCCCAGCCTTAGTAGTAACCCAGTGCTAATAGTTTGATGAATCAGATGAATAAATATACTTATTTGCTTTGTCGATTTAACTATCATGTTTTTTAAAGTAAACTGTTTTCATTTCACTATTCTACTTACAAGAAAGGATATTTCAATCGCTTTTTGCAGGAATGTCGTGCAGGAAGGTCTGAACGTAATACAGAACCTTGATCTGTTTTAACCTTTTGCCTCATCCCTGAACTGAACGCTTTAAAACGTCGCGTCGTTCATTCAGTTACAGCTGAGGGAGCCCGGAGGTCTTTACGAGGATCTAAACTTTTACAACGTGCAGCCCTATTTTTAGTTGTGCAAGTTCAATTACGAGAAATGTTATTACAAGCTTACACCTTAAATTTATGTACAGGGTTAGTTTCATTAATGTTAACTCCCTTTTAGTTTTACATTATTAACCGATTCAAGAAGTTTAAAAAATTGTTCAATTGTTCTTATATGGATTTTTATGTAGATTTAACTTATACTATCAGTTTTGCGGTAGCGTGATATACAGTGCTCGTCAGAAAGTCGGCATCAAATGAGAAACATTTTTATTTCTGATTTTTCGAAAAAGGTTTTTTTTTTAAATTATTTCTCGGAAATTAATCAAGATTCCAACGAGATCCGTTTACTGTGTATTAGTTTTAGCTTACTGCACAATCTCAAGGCCAGAAAATAATGTGGTTCTTTAACTTTCGCAAAAATTGAATTTTACAGTAGTAAATAAATAAATGCTGTTTTAGAACTTGGGCTCTTACTGTGTGTAAGTTTGATGTGTAATACATACTGAACCTTATATTACTGCAAAGCTTAGAGTCAAAGACGTAATAAATTTGATAATAGTATATAGGCTGTTCCATTAAAAATAACCGAGTAGAATAAACATCCGCGTTTTGAAACTGAACTAGACAGGTTATGTAATATTACTGTAAAGTTTAAAAACCCAGTTGTAACAAACAACTGATCTATGAAATACCAAAAAGCACCATTTTTTTACTTTTAAATATCAATATCTCAAAAACTATTAGTTCTAGGTGCAGAGTACGCTTATAATAAATCGATCTACTCTTAAAGGTAAATCGATATGGGCCACAATATATCGTATGTTCCATTTAAAAAAGCATAACTTTGGTATGGCACAGCCACACGAATCATCCAGATTTAAAAAATTTGCAATAATAAAGACGCTATCCGAATACGCACTATTAGCTCCTCCTGTATTTTAAGCATAATTGTTTCAATTACATTTGACGTTTTTAAAATTAGAATTTTTTTTATTTCTAAATAAGTGCAAAACATTTTTGAACGAAATTATTTTCAATTCAAAAGTTCATAATCACAGGTGTAAAGAAACCAACAGAAATTTTATATGGATACCTCAATCCTTTTAAGACAAATTTGGAATTGACCTATAGTGTATTGTTAAAAGAAGATTTTGTAGCAAAATAATCTAAATAATCTTTAATACAGAGTTGCTCAATAAATATACGCTGAAACTTTTACACTGCACATACATACAGTTCTTATGATTTCAAAAAATTGTATATGATGAATTGAACAAAAATTCACTTTTCACAAATACAAATTTAGGAACTATTATTTGTGCAATATCTGGTGGCCTATGTTTATATTAGTATTAAATATGTTTGATCTTAACATTTTAGAAATTTGGATAGATATACATACATACTTAGCTACGATAATGTCATCCTCAATATATTGATTTTTAATCTATTCCTTTTTATTAAAAATTTTATTTTAAATTCTCTTGAAAAAATTTTATTTTAAATTCTCTTGAAATGTACATTTTTGCATTCTCAATGGAGACCAACATTAATTAGGCAACTTATTAGCGGGGAATTTTAAAATCAATAGGGACTCGTTGTAATGAGAAATTTACAACTTTATTTCATGAATTGCGTCTATAATTTTTTGTGTACTGAAGGTTTTATTATTACTTTTTATTATGGAAACAAAAATGTTTTTTTGTGCGAAAATTTCAAACTGGAAACAAAATAATGTATGACAAAAATTACTCTCATCAAAATGGATAGATTTATATTATGATTCATGGTACTAATTTGTTTTAACCGTTTTAGAAAGTTACCGCGAAATTATAATTTATAAAGGGAAATAAATTTGCAAAAATGCGCAAGGGAATCAAAAAAGAATTGCTTCCATGCCAGTATTCTTAATTACGAAAAAATAACGGTTCTCAGCTCTGTGGAGACTTTATTTTGAAAAAAAAAAAACTAGTGTAATAATTATAATACAACTATTCCAATCTTTTTGATTAAAATTATTGTACAGTGAAACCTCCCATGGCGGATACCTCTCTTACGAGGACACCTCTCTTAAGCGGACAGCCCAAATTTATATGTAATTTATACTGGGTGTCTCATAACGTACGGAGGAGATTGAAATGGTAGCTGGAGGAGAACAAACTAAATCTTTTTTGTTAAGAAAATTTGGATAAAAACTCAATAATAAGAAAATTACAGCAAGTTAAAGTTAAATTAATTAAGAAGCCATCGTTACTAACTGTAGTAATCAATTACGTTTTAAATTCACTCCTTTTTTGGTTTATATTCTTTACCTGCACATAGATTCAAGAACTTTCTTTTATAACATAGAATGTAATGTTTTAAACACTTTATATAGAATAATTTTTTGTTATTAAGTAACTTTTTAAATCATGTTTATTGAATGGTGTGGGATGTGACTAATTATGCAATAAATGGGGTAGGTAATAAAGTGCCAAAGGGTTGTTGTTTACAGGGAAAGTGAACATAATTTTATGTGTGCTTTAATTTGACTGTAAAGTTTGATATTAAAATCGTGCTACTCACGCAGGTATTTGAAATTCATACAAAATTCTAAAAGCACAATCAAATTAAGGATATCGTTCATCGAAAGTTATATAATTAATAATGTTTAGTACAAAACTTTTGCCTTGATTTAAATTAATTAGAAATTATCTGTATCTTAATATCTTATTTTAACTTGATTTTTATTTTATTTTATTTATGTATATATGTATTTTCGAAGCAATAAATATTATTGTTATTATAAATACATATATATTACTGGGTTACTTTTCAGTCACACGTTGTTGAGGCAAAAACTAGGGTAGAGGCACCAGTTATGGCCACAATAATAAGGGGGAGACTTCTGTTCACAATAAGGATTCAGCGAACATTTTATGAAAATTACATGAATGTGAATGTGCAAATTGGAAACGCAACCGTTCGCAAAAATGATTCGATGAACATCAATTAATTTTTTTGAATCTTCTCTTCCTAGGAAACCGTATTGTTTACATTTTCAAAGCCCAAGCCCTTTTTGTAATTTGCGGTTGAGAGGTAGCGACATCTGTGCGAGTTCCCCTTTTGATCCCATTCGTTTAAGTCATTAGAGTGACTTAAGTTGCCTATTCTCAAGGGATTTCGAGGTGTTTTTGGACCGCTTCCGCCACCTTGCGTGGGTGAGGTTCTCTCTCACTTAAGGTCTTTATCGCGTTACTTATTTATTTTAACATATCATAATGGCCACTTACACAGATAAAAATGCGGTGTTAGATTTAACACCGTTTTAACTCTTTTTGGGTGTTCCCTCGCGTCCATATGCACAAGTAGTTAAACACGAAGATGTTAAAATTTCAAAGAGTGAAAGTAACATCGAAAAGGAAATAAAGGTGTTAGTTTGACCACACAAAGGTGTTGAAATTATTCTTTCAAGGAATTGCAGTTACACTTTAATGGTGTTAAAATTACGCTTTGCGGGTGTTACAATTACACTTTTATGTGCTATATTTTCATTTTTCGGTAAGAATGTAACACATAAAAGTATAACAGAATGCTTTTGGAACTTTTTAACACCGCTTTGTTGTTGAAATAATATTTTTCTCCTAAAATGAGTTATATGTTCACCGGTTCGGAAACATTCCAACAAACAAATATGTTAAATTTATCTTCAACACCGTAAAAGTGTAATATTTCTCCGTTTTGTATATTCAAAATTTTTAACTACTGTACAAGTAGTAAAATAAACATCAAAAAGAGTTACTTTGACAAAAATAAAGAATTGTTTTCACTACATCAGGTGAAATTTTCACTCTTTTGGTATAACGTTTAACTACTTACTCCTTAAACTCCGCAAAATTTTTATCTGTGTATCGTAAGAAGGGCCAGTATTTTAGCTAAAGTTTGTCGTTTGGGCCCCTTATCGCCTACAATTGTTTATACTAACAATTAAAGCGTAAAATTCTTTCGTGTATAATCCTGAAGTCATTTTATTTAAATCTAAAAATTCTGAATTTCAATTTTCGGTTGTCTACAAAAACAGTGAAATGTACACCGACTCAAGGCAATTATTATCTTATATCAATATTTCATTCTACGAAACAAAATTACAGTTTACCTTATCAGCTTATCACCTTAAATTTTGTAATTATATTTGTTAATATAGTCGAAGCTAAGGAACAATCACTAAAACATTTAATTAATCATTATCCCAATCGATTCAAACGCGGAATTTTTAACGCTCTCGGTACCACATGAAAATGATTCACCGGTTCTTTAGACGCCGAATATTACGACAAAATATTAGAACAAACGGACAAAACTGATAAATTCAATTACTAATTAATGAAAGACCAAATTCAAGTAGTCAAATCTTCCATTTCAAGTTTCAATGATTCCTAGCTACCTTAAAACTTAATGAATATTAGATCGTTTAACAAATTTGGAAATTCTATACAAAAACGTACTACAAATTTAGAAAAATTAATCACGGCTAATAATCATATTAGTCTGTTAACGTATTTAGTAAATGAGTTAGCGAATAATTCGACTTATTGATAAATGCTGTGTTATTTTCACGACAAAATATAATACAGAAATCCAGAAATCTTAAAAATTCTCTGTCCAAACATCTCCATACACGGCGAAGAACTCCATGATTGGAATTATTCAATTAAACCCAAATTGCAAGGCTTCTTCTAAAGATACTCTACTTATCGCTTCATATCGAATAAATTATAACATTATCCCTGCTGTTCCAATTATCGAGGACGAATTCTGAACGAATAAATTCGACCTCGAGTTATTTTATCTCGAACCCATACATTTTACTAACATAAATTTGGTTTATTTATGGCCGGTCTTTCCACCTCTTGATAAACTAACTAACGGATAACTACCTTGGAAACAATTAATAAAAATCAAGTTATTCGCCGGATAAGTTTAACTGGAAAATGGAAAGATCGGCCCTTAATATTGTAACTTATTAATCCGACTCAAAATAGAAATCCATATGCAGATATTAACAGACCTGTACCTGTAAAAGTAATGTCGAGTTCTAGTGTTTTAATATTCCACCCGTATCCTATAAAAATTTGATGTACGCTTGTAGGAAGTAAGCAGCTTTGCAAAAAGCCGATATTGTGATTAAAAAATATCACATAGGCCCAGTATTTCATTCGGAGTTTAACTTTTAGCTTCGTTTTGTTCCCATAGCAATTTCTCTTGCATTTCAAAAATGCAAGAGACATTCCGTTGTAGTTAGTAAATACGTGTGCAGTGGCATTCCATTATATCCTCTAAAGCACGGAATGTAATAACATGTTGCCTTTTTGATGGCTTAGTGCTTATGAAATTTATAAAATGGTAAAAAAATTTATGTACTTATAGAAAAGGTCTCTTGTGTAGAAACATTATTTTCCATTTAGAATTGGCAAAATAAATCTGAAATCAGAATTAATTTCATGTCAGTTTTTTAGAGTTATAAATATTTAATCACAATATTTATACAGGGAAAAATACGGAGTCAAATTTAACTCCTTTTTAATTCTTTTTGGTAGTTCCCTGGAGACCATCCACGCAAGGTGTTAGATTTAAAGTAGTTACTTTTCTTAACTCCAGGAAGGAGGTAAAGTAGGTAATTCCCACTTTTTATGGTGTTGATATTTAATTCGAAAATACAGTATTTGTGCCATAATCAAAGATGTAATACGCGTGCGCTAAGAAGCAGGTGTTCAAACGTAACAAATTTTTAAATTATTTTAACTCTGCTAAAAGATATTACATCATCACGAAAAATTGTAACAACTTTTACAAAGGTATTTAACAAATTACGGTATAATACTTCCACTTTATGTACGTAAAAATCGATAATGTGAAGCTTAACTACTTACGGTGTTAATGTGGTGGAATTTTTGATTTCCTCGGAGTCAAATAATTCCACCTTAATTTTAACTACTTCTAAAAGATAAACGTCTGTCTGAAAAAGAGACAAATACATTAATTTTTAGTTAGAACTAACAAGAAAACAGATATTAATTGCAAATTATGGAGGAGATGAATTTAACTCCCTAAAATTTTTCCCTGTGTATGCTGTTAAATTATACAGGATAGGCCACCGGAAACGAAAGAGACTGCGTATCTTCCAGGAAAATATTTATTAGAAAAAGCGCTAAAAGACGTCGTTTTTTAATTCAAGGAGGACGCTTTTCTATCCTGCATTCCTAGCTTTGCTATCAGCTGTCACACTTTGAATTACGTAACATTTTTCTTCCCCGCAGGAGGGAGTTAAGATCTAACTCTGGGATATTCATATTCCTATTACTGAATTCTTTATAAAATTACCTTTTAGTAGCTATTTAACGCAGACTATAAACGGTTCTCGTGGTCCAAATTATTTCTTCGTGTTTCGCAACTGTAGAGTCACAAGATCAAATTCGAGTGAGGATAGTGTTTTTTCTTTTTTTAAAATATAATTATCTAATAAGTTTTTGTTCTACTGTGTAGGCGATTTCTGTTTCATTCCACCACCAAAAACGAGATCATAATCAAATGGCATTTGCGCTTTAACGAGCGCCAGCTTTACCAACTTTAAAAGCTGTCTTTGCATCGCATCGGCAGTTCGTTGTAAAATGAGATTTTGATTCGTTTAACACGAGTGGGTTCAATTATGCCATCACCAAAGGTCGCGGTCGGTACATTCCGGACGAGCATGAGCGTCCTATGATTTATGAATTTTGTAACTGGTATATTGCAATATTATTTTCTATTTAACGCATAAACAGTATTAATACCATTGCTTTCCCATAATAGGTCTCTTTTATTATAAATTTGAATATAAAAGATGCGATAATATACCGATAAGTTAATTTATCTTAAAATGTATTAATTGCATAAACCGATTTAATGTTTCTCCATGCGACGCTCATGAAATCTCTTGTGAACTTATTTCTTTTTTATGACAAATCTTAAAATAGTCGCACTGCAATATACCGGCTGTTTCAAATTGGATGTGCACTGAAGGGATCTCCTAAACCATGAGAGTTACAGATTCGGTTAAATGGAAGAAAAGTTGCACCAGTCATTGCTTAATTCGTATCCATTAACGGAATCAATTTTCTCTTAATTGTTCTTGAAGTATTGGTGAAAATGTAAAAATATCGATTTTCTTTTTTCCTCTGTAACTCCCTTATTAAAAATAATTTAGAAATTCGGTCTTAACTTTCTACAGGTACTTTTGGATTCTACTTTAAATAGGGGCAGTAGAATTGTGGTCACACGTTTCGTCTCTCCGCGACCATCCTCAGTTTACATTTTTTAAATATAACGAATACCTTTTTATTATCGTATTTGTTGCCATTTTTTCTCCTGATTGTAATGGTATATCACACTTAATTGTTGATATTAATTTGAAGCTTAAATAATACAGATTTTTATATGAAAATTTTATTTAATACATAATTTCAAATATTTAGTTCACTTTCTTAGGTATAGTGTAAATTTCAATGAATTATTTAATATCTGTCTCTTTAGTTATTGTATAATAAATTCTTTTAACGGACACTGATAGTGCACATTTGTAGTATCCGTTAAAAGAATTTGTTATACGAGATAGTTGTTGACGAGGCTAATTTTACAAACAAGGGAATATTTAATAGAAATGTACATAGATATTGGTCCAGGGAGAATCAAAAAAGATTTCAACAAGTGTGACCACAGATACAATTCAGCTTAAATGTTTGGTTTGGTAGTAGAATTAATGGTCCGATCATTTACGAAAATCATGTAACAGCTGAACGTTACATCGATTTTTTAAGGACAGCATTGGAAAACATTTTAGATTACATTCCTCTAAATCATATTAAGGAATTGTAATTTCAAAATGATGGAACACCAGCACATAATGCTGAAATAACAACAAATTATTTGAATCAAACTTTTCCTGATAGGTACAAATGGACCTGTCGCGTGGCCTCTAAGATCACCAAATATTAGCCCTTTGATTTTTTGTTGATTGATTGATTGATTTTATTGATTTTTTCTCTTCCGACATTTGAATGTTAGTTATTAATATTTAGTAAGTAAAAAAAGTACTAAGGAATAAATTTACTTATTAAATAAATCATGACGAAACTGTATCAAGCTTTTTTTTATCAAATTTTAACTTTACTTGAAAAAAATATTAATTATTATACATCACTGCAATCAGCAGAAAAAATGCTATCGACTAGAATAATTAAAAGATATACGTTGTATTTAAAAAATCGAAACTGAAGATGGTCGTGGAGAGACGAAACGTTTGACTTCAATTCTGCCACCTCTATTCGAAGCACAATAAGAAAGTGCCTCTAGAAAGTTAAATCAGAATTTCAAAAATATTTATAATATGAGAGATACAGAGGAAAAAAGAAAATTGACATTTTTACATTTTGATCAATATCTCAAGAAGAAATAAGAAAAAATTTATTCTGTGAATGAATACGAATTAGGCATTGATTTGTGCAACTTTTCTTCCCTTTAACCAAATTTGTATCTCTTACGGTTTAGAAGATCCCTTCAGTGCACACTCAATTTGAAACAGCCGGTAGTACGTATATTTCGATTGATTGGCAGCATCACTTCAACTGATCTGCACTAGTCATTTTTTTTTCGTAATCGTTATCTATAAAAAATAGTAATTGATAAAATAAAGTATTTATAAAAGTCCTCAAAAATTCATCGCAAACGTGTATAGTGTATACTATTATAATTAACATGTGCACTCAATTGCCGCCTCTTCGCAAATAATCATATATAATTTTCAAGAATGTCAGAAAAGTTCCGAGCTCAGGCTATCACTTCGTCAAATAACCGACAGCAACCGCAATTGGTCGTCAGAGAGGGATTCCTAATTTAGATTGGCAATAAAAGTTAATGAGCAAATGTCGGCATATATGTTGTGAAAAGCGTTGTGACGTTTACATTGCAAGCAACTATAATTTACAAACAATGTGAAAGATTTCCGGTAATGTAATTTTACGGATTTCTTTTGTAATTGAAAATAAAACAGTACTCTTCATTAAAATACTGAAAGTACTATCTTTGTATCGGTCGCAATCAATACCAAAATAAGAACAAGAAGAACATTAAGGCCCAGTTTTACAAACATAGAACAAGGACAGAATAACTATTCGCCGAATATCTTTTAACCTTCTCCCATACCTAAGTCACCTTATTCCAAGAATACTATTATACTCATATCAGTTTATCCGATGATTGTAAAATTAGCCCTAAATTGCATAAGCTGCGGTAAGATATCAAAGAGATTGAAATATTTTACAAACATTACCCTAACTAAACTTTATTCATCAGAAAGAAACGGGAAACACTAGTATATTACATAACGAGAGTTGTAAATAGCATATTACGCACGCGTGGAAAAGTTGAGAACGAGCCGCGTAGCGGCGAGTGCAAGTATTTCCACAAGTGCGTAATTGCTTTATAGTTCGATTTTTGTACTATACTTTATCTACGACCACAAAAATTACCTTATTGTTCAAGTTCAAAATAACCAGTAATCACGGTTGCAATTTCGACAACTGTCAATCTAATGTGATGCGGCTACGTAGATCTATCTACAAGCTACGTAATCCTAGGTTCAAATGTACTCGCTGTGCGATTTTGTTACTTTACACACGACAGTTTGTGACAGATGTAAACACCCGCTTACTAAATTTATGCGTTGTACGTAATTCATCATTTATAGTAGGTAGTGGTCGTAGATAAAAGTTATCTACACACTTCTGTCTACATATACATATTTCATTTTAGATGCGATAGACATAAAAACTGCTCGCTGCCCAACAATGAGCCGAACATTTCCAATAAATCAGGCTTTAATGTAGTTTTGAAAATTACTGCTATACAAACCGCTGTGCAGCCACCGGTGCGTAACTTCTCTTTGAATACTAAATTAAAAACCAGGAATTAAACTAATAATTCACAAAATTTCATTTGCACTTTTGTTCATTAAAGAGTTGTTACTGATTAAAGCGGTGAATATTACCAAAATGCCTCTTATTATATTTATTTTTATTTCTTACTTTTGCATTTTGATGAAATATAATTTTAGTTTTAATTTCGCACTTTTTGAACTTAAAAATTGTGACTTTTTATATTACTGCAGAGAGAAATATTGTAAAACGTTAACTTTAGGATGTCTCAAGTAAACAAAATTATTAAATTCTATTGATTGGACAGTTTGTAAAATGAATTACAATTGATAATTTTAATAGATATTTTTTAACGGACAAGAAAAACGACGGCGGTACGATCCAACCCAACTCAACGCCCTATCCAACGCCCACAGTTGTAATTCATTCAGAAAAAAATAGATGAAAGTTAGAATTAAAAAATGTAACGGAATATAAATTAATTACAAAAAATTCAACTGCTTATAGTTACGTATACAGAGTGAATTACTAAGCGCCCGTTCTTCCATAGCTCATTTATAAAACGAGATAGAATTTTTTCTTTCACAAGGAGATTCTACCTATTGAGCATTATAACTTAAAATTATTTTGTCACATACAGAGTGTTCCGTAAATTAGTGACAACATGCAGCAGGATTTTTCTAAAAGGAACACCTGTGTATTTTCTTACAAAAAGACATTTGATCCTGTAAACAGTAATACATAAAGTAAATGTATATATTTATTTAACGAATTAAGAGTAAATTAATATTTTGTTGAAAACGGTCTGATTTTCTACTTGTCTTTAAATATTTACGATAAATTGTCGTACAACAATAAAAATTGGTAGTGTCATAAATTAAAGTAAGAAGGAATAACATAGATATAAATTCTTTTAATTTTATTTGTTTTCTTAAATGTCTAAAAGCCTATGCAATTATCACATTTTCAAAGTGCCGTTATTCGATTTTTTAAATGCAACACCTCTTATCTCTTTTCACGAACAGACAGTGTTCATGTTCGCCTTCAATTCTACTATATTTCCTGTATCTTATCATTACATTTTTTTTAGTTATTATAAAGTTTTTACATTTTTATTCTAAAATCAATATTAAAAAGTTATTTAATTTACTGATTTTATTTTTTAACACATTGCCCTCTACTTCAGAAAACTGATGAATAATACTAATGTTTACATCTGATTACAGATTTTACTTACATTATATTATCATATTCTTTTTGTAACTCAGTTTTTTACAGTGTTTTAGTATCGATTCGAATAACATGAGGTTGCAACAGATATCTTCCAATTTTGGCAAGTAAGATGGAACATTTGAAAACCTTACTTCAGTAGGTTGAAGAGGGTTGTAATAGTAAGTTATACACGATGCTACAATAAATGCTATTGTAACGATTTCAATTGTTCTATTAATTTTTATTTTAAACAAAACACGAAATAGTTAATAAACTAATTTATTTAAAAACAAACTAATTAACACTAAATTAAACACTAATTTATTTACAATCTTATACCTAATTTATTTTAACAGCCGAGCGAAAGTCTTATTACGCGAACTTTAATGCCGAACTGTCCAACGCCGAATTCCCTACTCGTCCCCGGTCGCGTGCTTTTATAAGCCGGGGCTGTTTTTCGCGATCATTCCAGTACGCGACAGAGAGTCTCGGATTGATTCCACCGCTGACGTGATCTCGAAGCGCCCGAAGTTTCTCGTCTAAAGATACGGTCTACCTGCAGCAATTAGTCGAAGCGACTAAACGTTGCGACAAAACGCATCGATTGGTCGCTTA
Source organism: Dorcus hopei (assembly GCA_033060865.1). Lineage (NCBI taxonomy): Eukaryota > Metazoa > Arthropoda > Insecta > Coleoptera > Lucanidae > Dorcus > Dorcus hopei. The sequence continues at coordinate 32,362,817 of CM065421.1, read as the reverse complement.
GCATGGTCTATCTATCGAGCGATTAGTCGAAGCGATTCATAAATTGCGTGACGCAGTGTTGTTATTTCTATTATAAAGTAATATAATAAATAATGGAAAAAGTCGTGTTAGCTGAAATAGCATTAATAGTAGAACAAATTTTTTGGGTCATACAGTGCTGAATGTACAGAAAATTCGTTTAGCGGTTTCTCATTTTTTTTTTCTTAAATCTTAACCTGCTTCCTCTATTATTATTAATTCCTCCATCAGTTTTAGCCGTTTTCGCAGAAAGTACAATAAAACACGAAAGAAAATTTCAGGGCTTCGAACCAGAGCTGAACCGAAAACCGAAAAAACAGTTATTTTTGTCGGAACGAAAACCGGAGTTGAACCGAAAAAAATATCGGTTCGTTTCGGTTCGATACATGCTCAGACACGCACATTGACACATTCTCATTTGCGGAGTCTCATAGTGTAGTCGTACTCGTCTTAACACGAAAGAGAATTTAATGCGATAATACATTTTTAATATAAATGAAAATATTAAAAAATTTAAAAATTAATCATTCGGAACGGAACCGGAAACCGAAAACCGGAAAAAACCGCTATTTTTGCCGGAACGAAAACCGGAACCGAACTGATATAATAATAATAATAATAATAAATCTGTTTATTAAGCATAAAGTACAACAAAAAAATAAGAAATAAATACTAATTACCTGAGAATACTAACAAACTTCATGCTTAAAAGATGTGAGGTCAGGTGAATTAGTAAGTAACTTACCTTTCCCTGATCTACCCCTCACACCGCAAGTATGGAGAAATAACAAATAATTTTTTTCCACTGACGCGCAGAAATATAAACTAAATTCACTTACAAAATTACCTAAACTTAAATAGAACTACATAGTATAAGGAAAGAAGAACTAACAACAAGCAAATGAATTATCGAAATAAACACAAAAGAAACAAACACAATACAAAATCTGTAAAATTGCACTATTCAACCACTCAAAACTGACTACTGACCACTGAAAAGCAGGTAAAACAGCCTCGTTTTAAATGTGAAAGGTGATAATTGCAAAGAATCATTAGGTAAAGAATTCAAAACATTGGCAATTTGGTATTTATAACATCTTTTGTAAAATTCTGAATTATGACGAGGAATTGTTAAAAGACCTTTGTGTCTTATATTGATATTATGGACATCTGTTCGAAACCGAATCTTGTTATAAAGATAAGGAGGACATTTATGCAAAATGATTTTGTAGAAATATGTTTTTTTTATTGAACCGGAACGAAAACCGGAACAAAAAAAATTACTGTTCGAAATCCTGGAAAATTTCGTAAATTTATAAAATTTCGTACCGTATAAACTGCGATTGATAAAACGCACGCGTCTAAGTTGCCTTCAAAGCAATCCGATTATTAAACGCAGCGTCTTTGTGCGACTTACAGCGACTTGTTGCAGAAGATAGACCAATCACGTATGCAATGCATATGAGCAACTAATGCGCTTAATCGCTACGTTTATTCGCATGGAATAGTCGCTGAAGAGAGACCGTACCTTAAAGGTACAACAAGTCGCAGTAAGACGCTGCGTTTAATAGTCGGAATGCATATGAGCAACTAATGCGATTAATCGCTGCGTTTATTCGCATCGAATAGTCGCACCTTAAGACGCGTCGGCGGTGATGCATGAGACGCGGAATCGTCACACTATTATTGCCGAGGATAATTTGCAACACGAGCAAGCGTAGCAAGCGAGTTTTACAATTATCCGAGGTAATAATAGCCACTCTAGTGAGTATATACTTTGTCCACGACTACAAATATCTTATCTAATTGTTCAATGTTAATGTTAATGTACTAGATATTCTGTTCATTTCATTCAACTTTACTATTAAAACTTTGAGACTGCTTTTCTTGAATTTTTTGTTATGTAATCGATCCAAAATTTGAACAGTTGAATACTAGTTAAGAAATCCCAACGAAATCAAAAATAAAAAATATAGACTGTCATTAAAAAAAAATCTTGATGACGTCATAACTCAAAAAAAATTGATGAAAATATCTGAAGATGACTTCCTCATATGCGTTATAATTTGAATCGCTATACCCCTTTTAGATTTTTGTTCTGTCGTAATCATTAACGAAGTTATGGATTTTATCCGCTACTTAGTTTCCACGCGTATGTACCTGACTTTATTAACTTTTAGAAAATGAGACTTTTGTGTGAAAGTTCAATTAGCGTTATTGGAACGTAGGTTCTAAATAAAGCCAATCTTAACATGGTATTTTATCGAATGATTTTAATTGGATCAAAATTTTTATGTAGGTTTAAACTACTTAGGGCCGTTTTCATAATAGAACTTTAAATTTAAAGTGACTTTAACCTATAAAAATACATTAGTTTTCCTATGCTTAAAGTGACTTTAAATTAAAGTCTCCTTTAACACTATTATGAAAACGGCCCTCATATACGTACCGAAGATTATGCTGACACTAACAAATACAATGTTTGTAACAGATAAATAAAAGCTCCTTAAATATTCAGTGACTTCTGTTAATTTAGCGACCGAAACCATATATTGAAAATAACCACACCTTATGTTTGAATAAAACAGTTTTATAGCAACATTTGTAAATTAAACTGTCCTTTTTAAAATAGAACATGCGATGACAGATGTCATGAATCTGTTCTGTTCTTAGTGATTTGTACTACAAAATAATAGCGACTCTTTTAATTACATTAGATAAGTTTATTCTTGTTTGAAATAAGTAAACTTAAAACATAAGGCAAACAGAAATTCTTTAATTCAAAACAAACAGCACAACAAGTTTTCAAAAATTTCTTCATTTACCTCCATGCAGTATCCTAAACGATTATAAAAGTTGTTAATTGCATTAGTTACTTGTCTAGAGGTAATTCTTCCTGATCTTGATACATTTTCACTAACTTTCTTCGTTTGACAGATGTTCCAAATTAAAATGGATAAATTTTATTTGATATGACATTAGAAACCCTACTGACGACGATCATGCAACGACTTCTTTAAAAATTGGAATTAGTTTCCATAGTAGTATCAAATATGAACAGTAATGTTTCATATTAAAATAAAATCACGGTATAGCTTTCTTAGAATTCAAAATAATGACGCATGGCGTAATTGGGGACGTGGCGTTATTTGGCTCACATACCTTATTCATGTTATTGTAAATAAATAAGTAATTGTATTAATTTTGAGATTTAAGGCGTTTGCACAAAGTTTTATTAATAAAAATGTTGGTTGTTCCGTACATAATAGCTATTAAAACATCAAGATGTATAATGCCCGAGGTCGGCATTGTACAACAGGTCGGGTATACGCCGACCGAGAGTGTATTTTCAGTATTTCGTTCCCCTTAATCTAGTTAACAAAAAAACAATATCATGTAAGTTTGAAAATTAAACAAATTGATTATACTCGTACTTTGAATCAGCGATACAATTTCAACAACTTCGAAAGAACTTTTTCTTCTGCGTTCAGTGATGTGCTGCAATAAACACTTATTTTGGAAATAATAATAATGGAAAAAAATAAAAATTAATTAATTATTAACATGAAATCACGTACTAAACTGTTGCTGAACAATAAATTATACCTGTTTTACTGTAAATAATGTAGTGTTTATAAGCATTCCCTCATAGGTAAACAACTGACGATAACTGTCAACGTTTTTTTTTTGTTGTCAGATAGTTCAGTTCCTTATACTTTATAAAATTGAAAATGTGAACAACGAATTACCTAATACATTTTAAACTTATTTTGAATGTCAGAAAAATAAATTAAAGATACAGAAATTATCTACATTAGTTCTACATCTTTTTCGTCATTTAGTTGTTCATGTTTTCAATTTTATAAACTAGAAGAAATTGAATTATCTGACAAAGGAATTTTTTTGGTCAGTTATCGTCACTTGTTTGCGTATGTAGAAATATTTATAGACGACGCTCCCTACATTATTTACCGTAAATCAGTCCGTAAATAATTGGAAATGTAGTTCAATTTTGATAGGTTTGTTCTAGCAACAGTACATAACTGTTAGAAATTATACTGAACACGCGCAGTGAAACTTTCGCGACGCTAAGTTGCCACTGCGCATGTTCAGTAAAATTTTTAACAGTTATGTACTGCTGCTAGAACAAACCTGATATAAGTTTATTTATGACCTGGGAGAAATGTAACACTACTTGGCGATGATGGAAATCTATCCAAAAACTGGACTGGAGTGGATTTGACAGCCAGCGTAGTGTTTGTTTAATGAAGCAAATTTGTCTTGTTCTAAAATAACGAAGAATTTGTGTGCTACCTCAAAGTAACCTTAAAATAGAGCTCGAAGTTCACGATTACTAAGATCGTTTCAAAATATGAACACTTATCAGATTAGGAAAATATTCATCAAATATCGTTAGATATCAAAACTCCAAAGAGATCTTTCAGATTAAAAAAATACTTTTCAAATTTCAACATTCGAACATTCAATTTATAAAGTTTTGCTGTATCCACCTCGAATGATTTTGAATTTCTAATTTGCTAGGTCTCACATTTGCACAGTATTAAAACAAATTTGCAGAGTCCATTTAGCACCATGATTTTAAAGTAAATGGATCGTTTACAGAAAACCAGATCATATTCTAGTTACTTTAAGCACACAATACATTAATCGAAGATGTTTACTTTAAGCTATGTACAAAGCTTACAAAAATTGATGCCCTAAAATAAACGTAAGTGTGCGTATCACATTACAGCTTTTTTTTATTTCGTGTTCCGTACTTACAACTACTGAATAAAACAGATTCTGTAATGATGGTGAACGAAAAGCTTTCCTAATTGACATTAACTTCACTTCGGTTATTTTTATATAAAAAAGTTTTATCCAAATTGACTATAAGAAAATTCGATCCATAGTATATTACGCAACAAGCTTAGAAAAGTGAAGTTTTACTAAATGAGTTTGGCTTGTTTGAATACGAACGAGCGTAGCGAGCGAGTAACTTTAAAGGCCATACGAGTTTAGAGAACCCTTTTCTAATGAGTTGCGCATTTCATGCGATAATTGATTTAATTAATGCTTAATAGAAGTGATATTAATCACTGTCACATTAATAACTCTCACAATCGATGGACGCTGAAAATTAAAAATAATAGTAATTAGTACGTTGCTATGCGGTAATACCCCATTCACAATCATTTAACGTAACGTAAAGTAATTATTTGAATGCACTGTTTGTTAATGTAAATGTAGTAAATATACCGTATGTCCATCTGACAATGAGACATAGGGATTTAACATGGGAAAACAGAAATTGCCTTATATTATCTACCTGAGTACATTTATATGAAATTCTGGGTTATAATCAGAAAGATTATTGCATTCAAAGTGTTTTGATACTAAATTTGTGCAATTTTAGTTGTTAATTATTTAGAAATTAAGAAAAAAAGTTATTATTTTTTTCCGGACAAGATTAGTGGGTATTGAACGAAGACTTTCCAAAAGGATGTCGTGGTCAAGTTAGTTTGTTTATGTTTCACAACCGTAAGATCACGAGTTCAAATCCGAATGAAGATACTTTTTTTTTCTTTTTTTTAAATATTTTTTCAGATTTGAAATCACTCTTAAACTAGTTTATTATTGTATTAATAAGTTTCATTTTAATATTAATTATGTTCCATTGATGTGTATTTTTTCGTTTGCAAAATTTTATTATGTTAAAGTTATAACTTTATTTATTATGTTACATAATTAATATTAAAATGAAACTTATAAATAAAATAATAAAGTAGTTTAAGAGTAAGTGATTTCAAATCTGAAAAAATATTTTAAAAAAGAAAAAAAAAGTGTCCTCCTTCAGATTTGAACTCTTGACCTTGCGGTTGTGAAACACGAACAAACTAACTTGACCACGACATCCGTTTGTAAACTTTTCGTTAAATACTTACTAATCTTGTCCGGAAAAAAATAATAACTTTTTTTGTTAATTTCTAAATAATTAAGAACTAAAGTTGCACAAATTTAGTATGAAAACACTTTGAATGCAATAATCTTTCCGATTATAACCCAGAATTTCATATATATGTACTTAGGTAGATAATATAAAGCAATTTCTGTTTTCCCATGTTAAATCCCTATGTCTCATTGTCAGATGGACAAACGGTATATTTAAATGATATACAGTTCATAATTAAACACATTAATTAGTTTCAGTATAGAATTTTAAGTATTTACCTTACAAAAAATGCTTCAAACCTGTATTTAGTGATTAATTTTGTTGCGTTAATCATTGTAAATGGGCTTTAATAGCTGCTATGTTGTAGAGTAACCCATTACTGTACTACTTTGAGGATATTAGTATGATACGTTACTGTGTGAAATGCGAAAATACTTATTTTTATATTAAGAGCGCAAAGCAAAGGTTTTCTGAGCTTGAGAATGTTAGGTTTTTTGTCGAGACCGTTAGGTCGAGACAAGAAATACATTCGAAAGCTCAAAAAACTAGCTTTGCGTACGTAATATAAACAACATTTTTTCTACAATTGCACAGCTTTAAACAGCAAGTTTATTATTAAAAAATATTGAATTCATAAAAACGGCAGAATTATTTGCTTAAGTTACCGTTGCACGGGTTTCCATAGTTATTAATGAAATAAAACGGCTTCTGATCGCGACTGCGAACTTAAGGAAAAGTTGAGAGATCTAGCAGGATAGCAGTCAAAAGAGGGCAATTACAAGTTTACTCTTGTTTGATTGCCAAGCTTTCGAAAAGTATTTATTTCCTTCATCAGGGCGGCTATAATATTAATATGAAAGTGTTACACAATTGTGTATTAATATGAAAGTGTTACACAATGAATATGAAAGTGTTACACAATTGTGTATTAATATGAAAGTGTTTCACAATTGTGTTAATATGAAAGTGTTACACAATTGTGTAACACTTTCATATTAATATTATAGCCGCCCTGATGAAGGAAATAAATACTTTTCGAAAGCTTGGCAATCAAACAAGAGTAAACTTTTAATTGCCCCCTTTTGACTGCTATCCTGCTAGATCTCTCAACCGTTACTAATGTAAATAAAAATTGAAAGTAAATTCTGTGGTCTGGTGTCCCTTTCCAAGTGTTTTCTATAAATTTTCTGAAAACGGACGCCAGCAGACTCATGGAAGATTCCAGTGATTCTGAATATGATGTAGAAGTAGTAGCTAATGAATCGATTGCGAGTATTTTGCCGAAGAAGTCAAGACCGCAGTATATAGAATTTTAGAAATGTCAGAAATTCTTTTTTTCACAGTGCGCCAACATTTTTTTTAACGGTGAAAAAAACGCGTGTTTTGCGCACTGAAATTAATGCGTAAAGATACATTTTTTGAGCAATTGTAGAAAAAATTATTTCAACTACAACCACTACTGTAAATGGCGAATTACGTATGTACAACGCATAAATTAAGTAAGTGGGTGTTTACAAACTGTCGATCGTAAAGTAACAAAATCGCACAGCGAGGACATTTGTACATAACTTTACGCACATACGTATTTCGGCATGATACAATCAATAATGTCATATGGTCTAGTTTACTGGGGCTCAGCTGCGGGGACACATAGAGTCTTCAAAACACAAAAACGGGCTATCAGATACATGAAAAACATTTCAAGCACTACATCCTGTAAGGAACATTTCAAATCACTAAATATACTGACACTGCCGTCATTGTACATCTACCTCACTACCCTACAAGTAATTGGAAAACATAACTGGAAAAAAAGAAGCCAAATTCACCATCATGATACCAGATTTAATAGAGAAATAGACAAACCAAAAGCTAGAATATCTCTTTTCCAACATAACCCACAATATGCTGGTCTACAGTTCGTCAACAAACTCATGTCTTTGGACTCCGGCTTTTGTGACCAAAGCAACTGTGTTCGTTTCAGGAAAAAACTCAAACAGTTTCTTATAGAAAGGTGCTACTACACAGTGGACGATTTTCTCAGTGACAAATAATCTAACACGTTTTTTGTGCGTGAGTAGTGATTACCACTCTTTCACTTTTGTGAACTTCACTCACTACTGTACCTGTAATCTCTTTTATACTATTGTTTTTTTTTCTGTTTTTTGTATTTTTTTGTCCTGTCTCTGTTTTGATATGCTGACGTACCCATAATATTTTCTGTATTCTGAGGTAATAAAGATATTTATTATTATTATTATTACATTTATACATAGCTAGATCTACGTAGCCGCATCACATTAGATTCACAGTTGTCGAAATTGCAACGGCTATTGCTAATTATTTTCAACTTGAATAATAAGATAATTAATGTGGTCGTAGATAAAGTATATTACAAAACTCGTGCTGTAAAGCAATTAGGCACTTGTGGAATTACTTGCACTCGCCGCTACGCAATATGCTTGTTTGCGATTTCAAGAGATCCACGAGATCCACATATGGTCCTTTATTCAGTTTTTTATCGTTAAGGACATGTGATTATGTTTGACAGTGTAAAAAACAATTTCGTATTTGCATGTACTATTTTTCATAAAGAATAAATAATGTTTATTAAAAAACGGTGCTTTCAAGTACATAAAGGAAACTAGACCGTTGTGCTGCAATAACAAACAAAAAATATAGTCCACCGAAGATTTAAAAAACCAACAAATACGAACAATGCTATTTACACCTCTCGTTATGTAATGCTATTTCCGTAATGAGTAATGACATGACTATGAAAACTGACTAATGTTAATTAACATGCTCATAAATTTATTAATGGGGCGACTATTGAGGCTATTAGTAATTTCATTGAATTGTGCCGTCGTTGACTAAATATCACTTTTTATAGTTTTATTTACGTGCATTGAATTTCTTGAATGCAATAAGTGTTGCCTCCAATGGACCGTCAATTCGAGCAAATTGAAGTGTTAGATTGGTCCGCAAGGTCACCCGACCTGTCTCCAAACGATTTCTTTCTTTGGGCCTGTATCAAAAATAAAGTTTTTAATGGAGAACCTATAAACAATATTGATCGTTTAAAAAATAAAATACGAGTGGCTGCAAGAGAAATACCTCCTGAGCATATACGAAATACGATAAATGGATTTTACAATCGCTTAGGATACTGTTTGGCCGTCAACGGTAGCACTTTTGAAAATTTGTTAAATCAGTTATTGAATTTGTTCCATTATCTTAAATTTATTTTTTCTATGTATATAATTAATTCCTTCAATTTGTTTCATTACATTAAATTAATTTTTTTCTATGTACTTAATTAATTCTTTTAATTTTGTTTCATTACTTTATTTCTCCTATGGGCAAGTTCGCGTTTACGCTCGGAGTACGCTCTGATCAAAAGTGTGAAGGAGAGCGCCTGCGTTTCACTGCATGTAAGTTAAGAGTGAGAAAAAGAAACACTCCGATCGATCCGAGCGTAAACGCGAACTTACTCTATGTTTCAAAATAAAGTACATGTTTTAATACATTGCTGTCATTTAATAATTACGTTACTCTAGCAACAAACATGTGTGTGTTTTGCATGTTTCAGAATAAGATACATTCACGGTAATTGTGTAATATTATGTTAGAAAACATACATTCACAAAGGGGACACTCTTTCATAATTTTAAAAGCTTTTACTAGATTAACAGTTTTCTCAAGATGAAAATGAGATGTAAAATTAAAATTCAACAACTTATACCAAAAGCAGAAATGACTAGGTTATATTTCTAAAGCCGTGGCAAAACATAATTTTTCTACTTTGCGTTCACAATGAGATCATTGTGAAACTGTTTTTGGTGAAATTTTAGTCAATTGTTAATCAGAATTTACAAAATAATTCATTATTTATTTGTTATTTAACAGAGTACTCACATTGAAGCTGGACAAGAAAAATTAATAACTTGTCAATTTGATTTTTGTTTAAAACGAAAGGTTGTCAGTGTTGCCACGCGTTAGAATTAAAATTTCCCATATACTAAGGAGATCCAATTTTTAACAGTATTTTTCATATTTTTGTTCAATAAGTGATGCAAAGTAGAAAAAATAGTATATTATTTCACACGTTTCACAACAGACAACATAGCACTCGTTCTGTTGGGGTACTCCGACCCCACTCGTGTTACAATAAGCTTTCTTGTGAAACTTGTAAAATAATATTAGTATATTATGCAACTTAATAGTTTAAGTTGAAACTACGTTCTTAACAAAGAAAGCACTCTATTTAATAAAGAAACGTTTGAAGTAACTCGAAAACGGGTTAAAATTTAATACTAAGTTCTCATACGGTTGATTAGGTTAATTATTTTATATTTACATTAGCGAGAAATCTTGATCTTAGTTAGTTCTATTATTTATTAATTCAATTATAAACGGTGAGCAAATAAAAATCAGATTAGAGTAGGCGGTGCAAAGAAAATATGTGTCTGTAATTAAATAAAAAGTCAATAAATTTGACGGTCCATAAATATATTGCATTAATTAATTCAGTTAGGGCCGTATGCACCAAAAACTTTAATCGAGCTTAAATTTGAGTGACGTTTATAATGTGACATAACATTGTGTAAGTCACATTCTAAGTGACGCTTAAAGTTTTAGTAAAGTTGTAATTTTACAAGAGGAATAAGGTTGAGAGTTGTTTATCAAGAGCAAGTTAAGCTGAGTTAATTCGTTCGGTGCATACGGCCATTAATCACGAACATTGCACCACCTACTCTAATCTGATTTTTATTTGCTCACTTTTTATTTGTAAAATCAGAATTCTTCTACTTGTCAAATTAAAATTAGTTGCTGACCGTTGAAGTGAACGGACGTGTTATTTCAATTACAAGCGAGTTCATTTATTTCGTAACGTTGTGCCAGCAAGAAACATCAGCAAGTGTAGTGCGCGCGTGTGGAGTCAAAGTCCGCAGGCTATTGTCCTCGCCGCGTGCGGTGTAGAGCGAGGCGGGCGGAAATCTCTAAAGACACTGGATCCCGTTTGGGACCCAAATTGAGGATGATCTCCTGCAGTAGCGAAAGTGATGAACCCCAAGCTCACACAGGAGCTGTTCCAAAAATCAAACCGTCCCAGAAAACCAAGGGAACTGACGACAATGGAACACCATGCGTGGAAACCAGATACCAAAAACTAATAAACTACATAGAAAGCGACATGGACCCAACAAAAAGATTAAGGCGAGAGAATCTAAAGGCCTTTTCGGAAACTCGCTCGGAGCACAACCCGGGTAGAAATATGAGAAACAACGACTCTGTTTCCCGTGCATGTAAGAGTGAGAAAATAAATTAACCGGAGTAACCCGAGCGAGTTTCCGAAAAGGCCTTATGCATGCTGACAACAATCATCACAAAGTGGGCTTTTGCACAGGCTGAACTAGAAGGACAAATTCAAAACCTACGAGAGGAAAATGACCGGCTCCGAAACAGCCAGCCAGCCCAACAACATGCCATCCAACCCCCTGGAATGATGTCCTATGCGATGGCGGCGTCTCAATCAGCGACTTGCGTCCACGATACAAAAAGTGGCAGGAGCACCGAAGGCGACGGTTTTCATAACATCTAAAACTGGAGAGGATGTCAAGAAAATCAAGGAAAATTTTACAAAAGCGATTGATCCAGCGAGAGATAAGATAAGGATCAGGACGATGAGAAGTACTCCAAAAGTCCTTATCATTGAAGCCGAGAATGAAAAGGAAGCGGAGAAAATAATGAAAAATAAAAAATTGAAACAAACTTCAAAATGTGAGCCCCCTAAGAAAAGAAAGCCGCTAATGATCCTCTACAATGTACAATTTGAGTTGAAGGAGGAGGTGATTTGCAACTTAATTTATCAACAAAATTATTCAGATAGTATGTCCAAAGAAGCATTCGACAATGATTTCAAAGTAAGATTTAAGACAGGACCACGAAATAAGGACACAGTGCATTATGTGGCGGAGGTGGGACCGCTCTTACGGAAGAGGATGTTAGCGCAGAGGAAGATTTTTATAGACTTCAACGGTATTCACGTCAAAGACTACTTGGTAGTCCCAAAATGCCTCAAATGTCAAGATCTGGGGCATGTGGCCAAACATTGCCCCCCGGAGAAGGAAATCTGCGGACACTGCGGGCTAGCGGACCACCGGAAAATGGATTGCCCACAGAAAAACCGTGAAGCGAAATGCATACCATGTCATACAAGAGGTAAGAAATGTAACACTCAAGGGTGCCCTATGCATAAAATGATGCTTGAAAGACTAGTCGCGAAAATAGACTATGGATTGTAAGAATTGTAAGAAATCTAAGACCGAGGAACAAGAACAAGACGAAAAACTCAATACTAAAGAGGGCAAAGGAATATCTATGGATGAGAAGAAGAAGAAGAAGAGAAGAAGACGCCGTATAGGAAGAAGAGAGACGCTTCAAGACTGCTAACTTATGTGGCGAAAGTGTCTAATGCGGGGGAGGGGGAAGGGAGTGCCCAGAAGTGCGCGAGTGAAGTGCGGGACGCATCTACCCAAACACAAATTAAGAAGAAAGGTACGCTGAATAAGCTGCGATTCTGGAAGACACATACTCGACCCAGTGCAAAGTCAACGGAAGTGAGGCCGCAACAGCAGGAGGGACGAGCACGAGAATTTGAGACAAGTGAAGAGGAGAGTCAGGAGGTACTGCAGGCGACCTGCAGCGCAATGGACCAGCTGGAACTTGAGGATCAGGTATGTGTTTTCAATCCATCTGATCTATATGCGGGACTGCAGATTAATATGCGCCTGCGAAGACTCGAGGAACCTGCGTTGTTAATGACAGTTTTGAGACATCTAATAAGGTTAGGACACCCTAACGGTAGGAATATTGCCTTTCCAATACCGGAAGCTTGCGACCGTCTGCAACTGAGAAGTAATAATCTGCCGACGGACTATGATGAACTACTGAATCTTATCACGACTACCTTTCACAACAGGCAGGAGGAGCTGCAATTAGATGATACATACAGGCAATTCGTGCTAGTACATGGGAGACTGGTCTTTGATAGGGAACAGAAATGGCCACATTGCTACACGGTAACCAAATATCCGGGACCATAAACGGATTGAGAATTGCTCAGCTCAATGCCGCAAGGAGTGCGGTGGCAGTTCAGGAGGTGCGGAAGCTGGCAGAAGACCTGAAGCCTAGACATAGTCTGCCTTCAGGAACCATACACAAAAGCCGGACGTATACCGGGCATGCCAGTTACAGCGAGAACCGTGCTGAAAGGAGATAACCCAATGACTGCCACCATAATTTTCAATAGGTTCATCACAGTTACAACGGTTAGAGCTCATACAGTTAATCATTACGTGTGTGTGGAGATTAGATCCCAAGTCGGGCAACTATATGTGGTCAATCAAAACTACCAATTCAGCGATGATATAGACCCGTACCTTCAGAAAACCAGAACCATTCTGAGGGAGTATGCTGACTGTCCAGTCCTGGTGATGGCGGATGTCAACGCCAAATTAAGCCTGTGGCACAGTCGTATAACTGACCCTAGAGGATTCGAAGTAGAAGATCTCATAAATGAAGAGCAAATGGAAGTACTTAACACACCCCAGCAGATACCAACGTACAGGGGCAGGGCGGGGGTACAAACGAATATAGACGTCATGCTAGCAAATAGGATGATGTCAGAAATGGCTAAGGATTGGAAAGTTGAAGACGGGCTAACTGTCAGCGACCACAACTTAATATGGCTATCTGTACTGAGTGACAACCGTGAAATTTATTTGCACATGTAAACATTTCAGTTTTTACAGTAATTCCGTGTAGCTAAAATAGCTGTCGGTTTATTTTGTAATTTCTCAAATAAAAATTGTTTTTAAAAATTCTTTCGAATTTTCCAAAAACATAAGTAGCGCTTTCACCGTCAATTGAAAGCATCTATCAGGTGCCACGCTACAGACCGTTGGACAGAAATGTTACCAACAATCCTTCTCGGTATCAGATCTACCTGGCGTGATGATCTAAAGGGAATGACGGCAGAACTAGTCTATGGGGAAACCTTACGCTTACCCGGAGAGTTTCTAGCTACTCGAGTGCTTACAAGAGACGCTTATGTTAAGGAGATGAGACAACATTTCCAGAGATTACGACCAACTGACGGCACTCGACACGGAGAGAAAATGATATTTATCTACAAAGACCTAGCTACGACAGAAAATGTTTTCATCCGACACGATGGACCAAAAGCCCTCTCTCAAATGGCATATGAAGGCCCGTATCCTGTTGTCAGCCGCAACAAAAAAATGTTTGCTATTGATGTCCACGGAAAAATGATCAGGGTTTCGGTGGATAGGCTGAAACCAGCCTACATATTAGCAGAAGAGGATCCACAACAGCAACCATTGACAGTGGCTCAGCAAGAAACGAAACAGGAGGACCGAACCAAACTGTAACGAAAACTAGATCTGGTCAACGAGTTAAATTCCCTGACCGCTTTTTTAGATACATTTTGCTTAATCACAATAGTGCTATTTTTTTTAAGTGTTTGAGATTTATCTATGTTGTATAAAAACGTGACTATTGATAGTGACCTTACATTTCACTTAGAAACTTAGATTATAAAACTCCTCTCGTGATTTCATATTTTGTACACTCAGTCACTAGCAGGGGGGTACTGTGGCGTCTACTTGTATTTGTTAAATTTAACAATAATATTGTTACCTGCACCCTATTACTAGTGATAGAGTTTTGGCAGAGAGGGCCAAGAAAATAATAATAACAAGTTTTGGGCGGAAAAAAAGTGACAGTTTTTTCGATTATTCAAAATATACTTTTTTACAATTTAATTTGAATTATTGAGGCAAATGTACTTGTGACGCCCACAGTAACCCTAACTTTTTGTGCAGATTTTGATAGTCCTTCTATTAATAATATGTATATGTACTACGTACCATGTATTCTTCCAGTCCTTAAATTGAAAATTCAATTCAATTTAAAAAAAAATTAGCAAGGAGCTCACAGCTCGGTTCCCACTTCGGCGCTGCTGACATTAACAATCATCAAACAAAAAGAGGGAACACAATTAATCAGAAACCAATTTCTTTCAGTCTTGATCGACATCGGTTTACTCTGGTCTTTACAGAACAGAAATTCGTTCGTCACGTTGAAAACTAATCAATGATAACGTGACAGGGTAATTGCCCCAGAATATTAATATCTTCCTGAAAATTTTCTCATTAATATAGACCCGCTCGTATTTGTATATTCGAAAGCACGAGCTGACAGAATACCTACACATCAAAACGAATCGCGGTGAAATGATGGAGAAAAATGAGTTCCCCGGTTAGCGGGATTTTCGTTATCGCAGTTGAACGTGCTCCGCTGATCCAGAATGATATCACCCGAAATGTTGAAGGAAAGGAAAAGTGTTTATGTATTATGTTGTTTCTTCATGACATGCCAAGAGGTCACAATAAAAAATTGTAAGTCGAATGTTTTAAGCAATTTGGCTGTTTTAAATTAGAATATTTCATCTCGAATATTTTGGATATTAAAAAATAATAGTGTTCCGGAAACGATTGAAAAATGCAATAATACGACGAAAACTTGTTGTTTCAAATAATGAAGTAAAGAGTAGAGCAGTTGAAGAGGGTAGGTACTATTTTTCAAAAATTAGACTATTGTATGAATAATAGTGGTACGTGATATTCTTCATTTACAGTCCCCTTTAAAAAAAAAAAAAATCTTAAAATACTTCACTAGCTTTTATCAAAAAGGCTTAATTATATTGAATTGCCTTAAAAAATATCCCTCTTAACTTTTCTCGTAATGTCTAAAGTAACTAAATAATAATAATCTTTAGAGAGTATCTAGACATAAACTTCATTTCTTTTTTAATAAATCCCACGTTTGCCCCAAGCTTTGAAGCTTATCGGGGAGGCGTGGTGTTAGTTTCTTTAAAATACTAGAGAAGGATCCTTCACAATTTCAAAGACTGTAGCCAATTATTCTTTGGATTGACAAATTTTATGCTTCTATGACCTTGAATTCCTTGGATAATGAATCGTAATACAAGAGAATTGTTTCATTTCTGCTCATAATGATCTCCAATATTTTTTTGGTTTGGATTTGTGAAGCTTGAAATAGGTTTGACATATTAAACACAACCTTGACTCTGAACAGACTATGGCCAGGTTGTATAAAGCCATGTTAAGTTCTACGTCAGCTAACAATACGTTAATTCTAACAATAAGTTAACATTGAATTAAATTTTAAGCCGTTTTATAAACCGTTCTAAATCCTATGTCAGCTGACATGCGTCTGACAACGATTTGACACATGAGATTAGCAACTTTTTCGTATACCGATTGGCAGTTGGTATGATTGGTCCATCAACTGCCGCTCTTTGAATCATCTTTGAATTTATAACCTATAATTTGGTGATTTATGTTTGCTTGTGCTTGCTGTTTGAATTAATAATTTATAGTTATTTGTCATAAAAAATGGATCAAAAAAGAACACCAAATTTCCCAATAAAGGAAAAATATTTGTTGGTGGACATTGTGGCAAGGTAAGTATGGATACTTTTCATTTAAACACAAAATTAGAAACTCTTGCTAAAGAATTATCTGAAACTTCTGGTTTTATGATGTATGGTTGACGTTTAATATTTCCTGTTTAGGTACAAGGAAACTGTGGAAAATAAAGGTACCTCAACAAACATTAATAACAAAAAAACCGAAGCATGGGAGAAAATAGCTGCAGAGTTTAATTCTGAGGTGGAAGTAGCTAGAACAGTGAAACATTTGCGGCTTCTGTATGCTAATCTAAAAAGAAAAACCAGAAAAGATGTTGCAGAAGAGCATGTAAGATAGTTTGAAATTTTTACACACTGATTTTGATATACAGTGAGCTTCTGAAGTATGGAATAAAATTCGTAATTTCTTTATTTTTGACATTTCGAAAAAATGCTCGGACAGGTAAATTTTGTTTTTAAAAAGCACACATTTTTAAGTGAAAATCAATTTTTGACAGTTATTTTTTTTTTCGAATAATGACGTCATCGACATTTTTTTTAAATAGTAACCCCCAATTTTTTTTCTTGATTCTGATAGCTCATTGAATTCTCTATCCAACCACATCAAAAATTTATTGTTTTATGGGAAAAATTTTGAGAAAAAATTATTGCAAATGAATGAAACATCTACTACCTACAAATGAAGTAGGCGTGACATTTTCAACAAAACCAAAATGATACCTACAATAAAAGAATACTTGTCATTCTTGTCATTTAAACAAAGTCTTTTCAAGTCGAGTAATCATGGTTTTTTTCTCAAAGTTTTTCCCATAAAACATAATACATTTTTGATGTGGTTGGATAGAGAATTCAATGAGCTATCAGAATCAAGAAAAAAATTGAGGGTTGCTATTTAAAAAGAATGTCGATGACGTCATTACTCGAAAACAAATGACAGTCAAATTGATTTTCAAAAAATGTATGCTTTTAAAAACAAATTTACCTATCCGGCGTTTTTCGAAATATCAAAATAAAGAAATTACGAATTTTATTCCATACTTTGAAACTCACTGTATGTATTGTTAATTAATAGAAAGACCAGTACTTGAAAGCCAGGATCACTGACGAAGAAGATCGACAGCAAATAAACAAAACTGGCGGAGGAAGTTATAAACCCCAGTTAGACGATATGGGAGCTCAAATATTAGCAATTGTAGGAGATCAAATGCAACCCCTCACAAATGCATTTGATGATGCAGCAAACTATTTTGCTGATGGTAATATTTCCGTTTTAATTTTTTTAAATATTTATTTTTGTTTATTTTAGTGCCTATTGAGCTTGACACCGAACCTGCAGTCGACCGTGTAGCAGGACCTGTGCTTGAGCTTCAACCAGAACCTCCACTCGAATTTGAAGCAGAGTCTGCATTTGAACGACAGGGGCCTGATCTTCAGCCTCACTCGTCTTCAAAGAAGCAAATCAAAAGAAAAAAACCTTTAGATTATAGGAAACTGTATTTCAAGAAAAATGTTCAGCATTTAGATTTATTTATTGTAATTTAGATTTATCAAAGTTAAATTTATATTATATTTTGCATTTAGTTCATATTATATCATGCATTTAGCTTCGTATGTTAATTTATGATAAGTTTAGAATAGTTTAGAAAGAAAAAACATTCAACTGTAAACTTCTAGGTAAAACCTATCATTCTTTAACTTCTACAAATTCAGGTCAGAAATTTTAAACCCCTATCTAAGTGTATTTCTTCGTAATCATTCAATAGCCGGCCGGGCTGAAAAGTCCCTAATGCAATTCGCTGGAAGCTAGGCCACCTGCATAATCGTGCGTTTCTTATTATTGATATACTTTGAATTAGGAACACCAAAAAATTCCTTGTATTAAACGCAGAAAACACATTTATCTAAAGTACTTCTAGTTAAAATAGATTTAGTTTTACTTAACCCTCGTTCAGAGAATTTTTTATATCTGGAACGTTGTCGGTTTCCAATTCTAGACCAACCCTTAATTAAGTCCATAACCAACGAAATCATGGCATTTATATTTCAGCCAATACAATCCTTTTCCCCTGCTTCAATTTTCTAATCTGTGCATTTTATTTAAGGCCTTTTTTTCATAATTTAAAACAGAGATTAACACGGGTCTCCATCAAGTTAGTTTCAAACTGTCGAGAGCAGTTTAACTACGCGTACAGTAACGGTTTCAAATTGTTTTTAAGCAGTTTAACCAGTACTTTATTATTTCAACCTTCTATGTTAATACATTCAACTCAAATTGTATCAAATTGTAAATATTTTTGTAAATAAAACCTTTAGAATCATAGAATTCCTAAGCCACAAAGAGCGCCACTAAACAAAAAAGTATGAAGTAGCTTGTTTCGAATTAAAATCAAAACAGCAATTACATAATCTAGAAGTTAGAATTAAGAAAAAACAGTTAGGGTAAGAGTGACAGTGCTACCCACTGTTAGAGTGGTTGGCATAGAGTTTTGAAAATTTGAAAATTAAGTGTTTATGGTAGTAGTGAATTTCATTATCAGAAGTTTTGATAGTATCAATTGTTGCAATTAAATTCACTACTGTCGTAAACACTTTAGAAAATTTAAAATCAAAATTTTCAAACTTATGTAACCACTGTGTACTAAAGCAGTGTCACTCTTACCCTATCAGATTTAAATTAAACATTAAACATTATTAAAATTGAGCTGTTGTATTTAATTAATTGTAAAAACTGTAGTAATTAATGCTGTGCGAACTGCAGTATTTTCAATATTGTTTGCAATTTGCAGTTCAGGTTCTTCTTCGTATACATCTTAACGTAGATTATTGTCATTAATTTCATCATTTTTCAAGATGCATATATTGTGAAACACTGCGAGCAATGATAACATAATTAGTGTTGTTTGTAATTTTATGTCTAAACCTTTGGATAGACAAGGAAAGCGTCGCTTTAAAACTCCAAAGCAACGCTCAACAGAATTTCTCGTAGATCTATGTGCTGCATTATAAGCTCTTTCGCTGTGATTAACTGGATTCAGAAGTGGTGTTAACAAGTAGCTTTTACAAGGATAACCATTGTCACCTAGTATATAATCTGTTCCAAAATTTCCTGCAGCTAAATCGGCACATAGTGGAGAGTCATTAAAGATGGTAGCATCGTGAACAGAGCCTGGCCAACGAGCAATAATATTTCTTACTTACTTACTTACTTACTTCTCTTAACTTAGCATCACACACAATTTGAACATTTATAGAGAAGTATCCCTTTCTATTTCGAAAGCGTTCTGCATGTTCACCACCTGGAGAACGTATTTTGATGTGTGTGCAATCTATCGCACCTATTACTTTAGGAAATCCTTGGATGTTATGGAAGCAAGTTTTAATTTCATGTCTTTCTCGTTCATTTCTTGGCATATATATGTAATGAAGTTTCAGTGCTGCCATTTGATAACACACCTTAGCAATGATTCTACTTACAGAAGATTTATGTATGCCGATGTTATCTGCAAGTACTTGCTGAAAGGATCCTGTTGCTAGAAAACGCAGGGTAATCAAAAGCTGTAATTTAGCTGAAATGGATAGATTTCTTTGTGTAAATGGCTCTAACTGAACACCAATTAATAAATATAATTCTTCGAAGGTAATTTTATTGATCCTGAATCTTGATTTAAATTCTTCATCATCATATATGTTTAAAGGGGTCTCGTCTGGTGAGAAAACGCCTTGGACGACGAAAAAGTCTTGGCCGACGAACTACTGCTGCTGCTACTAAAACTTCTTCAACATCACTAGCATAACTTAAAGAAGATAAGCTCGAGATAGACATTTTCTATAACATAACTACCAAATCATTAAAATCAAGTTTTATAATTTTTTTCTACTTACCTACCTTTTAATTGGCACTTGTGTGCTTCCACTGATCAGTTAATATGTGAACCAGAAAAAATATGTTCTTTTATTAGCTCATGCAAACACTTAACAATACATTAATTGAAGGCTGGTCTTTGATTAGCGAATCGAGGACTTATAAGGCGTTTAACTCAGAGTTAACTTTAACATTGGTTTTATACAACACAAATATTTAATTAGCATGCGTTTGACATAAAGTCAACTAACAATGCGTTAAATTCTGGTAAATGTTTTTTATGCAACACTTGACAATGGCAGTCGTATTTAACATTAACTTAATTCGTTGTTAAAGTTGACAAAGGCTTTATACAACTGGACCAAGATATATTTGGGTACCACCTTGAGCTAACTTTTTCATTATCAGTTGGTTGTGGTGGTTTCGGAAAATACTTTTTGAAATAGGGTTTTTTTGCAGTTATACAATTCCAGCTTAACTTTAAGCCAAAACTTAAACTCTTAACAATTGTTGAAATAATCGTTGCTATGGGTTTAAGCTTCACCTTAAATTTAAACTCGCATAGTACAACCACAGAATATCTAACAATCAGAATGCAAACTCTCGGCGGCACCTTTGATCTTTTCGGTACACATTTCGGTGACCTTCAGCCATTTTGTCAGGCTAGACAATAGAGATGTGCGAGTTGACTCACCGAGTCGACTCGATGAAAAGAGCCGATGAAGCAGCTCGCTGTAGTTCAGCACAGCAGCTCTCAGCTCTTGCTGCGCCGGGCTGAGAACCGAGAGCTTCCAAATGAAACGGCAAAGAGTCAACTCGATCGAAAGAGTCACTTTGCCCATCTCTACTAGACATTGGCGGCGCCAATTTTGAAATTACATTTTCACTTTTATCTATGAAGTGAGAACGAGAATTTAGCTCTGTTTACCAAGATACTGCTTGTTGCTGCAATTTCTTACTGCATACACATCACCAGCTTTCTTCTTTCCAGTCATTTTTATGCAGAAAGTTATTTACAAATGCTTCCCGCGAACATAACCTAACAACCGTGCACTACGCAATTAATCAAATTCTGTCAAAATGGCGATTTTACGATTTGCGTGACCTACCCCCACCATAAGAGTTTGCATTCTGGTTATTCTGTGGTACAACTGGGCCTTACAATTAGACTATTAAATATTGAGCTGATACTTAACGTAAATTAATTTATTAGTATTAGATCCGGTTTCAAACTATTTTAAAGTTGTACTCAAAAAAGGAAACAGACTGCTATTATTTAAGCATACGAAGTAATAATTTCGGCGCATCTAACCTCCATGTTACAACCCTGTTAAATTTTGAATCTTTATTTACGATCATTGAAAGACGCATTCACACATTCATTCTTATTAAAATTATTATTATTGAAATTAGGATGCATAAAACAACCACAGCAGCCAGAGTTGACTTTGGAATCTCCAAACGTATGCGCGCACAAATCTATCGGGCTTGTAACTTTACAATGCGTTATACCTTTCAAATAAAGGTTATTTCACTTAAAGTGTGCTAAACGGAAAGAGGTCGTACAGAAAATTACTTCAAGCAAAAAGTTCATGTAAGCATATTGCTATGTTATTTTGGTTTTGAAATTTGAAAATTGTTATAACAATATTTGTATTTATGATTTTGATGTATTAATTGTAGTTTAGTTCATGATTCACATTACATCAATAAAATTTTTCATATTAAAAGAAAAAAATTATACCAAGGTATTTCAACAAAAATGTTGCTATTACTGAAACACAATTATTTGTTAAGAAAAACAAACTTGAGGGAAACGATTAAAAGATGCAATCGTCATCAGCATCACCAAACTGACACAAACACACAGTAATATAACTTCATCCATAATCAAAAAGTAGGGAAGCATAGAAGCCTGGTCACACCATCTACCTTCTCGATTATTTCAGAAAGTACTCCAGTATTCGAGGCGAATGCTAGGTGATTTGCTAGAGAATGAAAGGATCTCTACTATAAAGGCATTTCTCGGGTAAAACAATAGGTCTTTGTCTTCAATTTCCACATTACTTGTACAAATAAATAATTACTTAACAAAACAAAAAGAACTAAGAGCTATTGATAATGCCAGAGCTGAATATCGGGAGTAATATGTCCAATTTACTGGGACAGAAAATACTAATTACAGAATATAAGGGAGTTTCAAAATTTACGGGGATGAGATCGGCAGGCGATGAAAATGCGTGATTGTCTCATTGAAAATGAGATAAATAGATGGTCACTTATCATAAAAATATATTTTCAAGTAAAGTGTTCTTTCACTACTTCAACGATTACTGGTTATGTAAAAGTTCCATTCATTGGCCGCGTTCAGGTAACTGCAGCAGCTGAGTTGCTGACTAAGCAATCGTTTGTGATTGGTTCAAATTAAAGTAATAGCCAATCACAAACGATTGCTTAGTAAGCAACTCAGCTGCTGCAGTTACCTGAACGCGGCCATCGAAACCAATAATGACACAAGCACCAATAAACTGAAACACTAACAGCAGATGCTATTCTACAACTGCAATAAACTTGATGTAAAGTCAGGAATATTAAAATTAATGTAAGCAGTTAATGACGAAAATTACCTTGGCATGGCAAAAGAATTTATTCCACAAAGCTTATAAATATTTGATGTATCGTGCCATAAGCACTTTTCATTAAGTTCCGACATTCAATTAAGAGCACCATTGAAACACGATAATTTCGTCGTAATCATACAATTTAATTAGCCCTGCATTCACGTTCGATGGAAATGAAGATTGTGGTAACGAGAAATCATGTCGTAAATTTGGAGCTTTATCGTTGGAAGTTAATGACCCGGACAATTCCGAGTTTGTACCTATGTGTGTGTATGCAAACTGAAAATTTACAGATGACAATAATTACCGTAATTGACCTAGAGGGGAGAAGCCGCTTGATTTAATAAATTCATCGTCAACCATCAGCGTCACACATCAGGGTGAGATGTAATTGTCGTAATTAATCATGTGTGCTATAAATTACACATGAATTTCATAGGAAGGCGTCTTTGTTGAATGTAAACAAGTGAATAATTACATTTCACTTATAACACCATGAGTAGAGAGTGAAAGTTATGTCGAATATTTTTGTGGTGCTCTCACGAATGTCTCTCACGCTTGCATTTGAATACTACGAGTGCGCAGCATATTAATAATTCAAAACTTTATAAGCCTCATTCAACTTCAATCATCCTTACTCGTTAAAAATTCACATATTTTTATTGTTTATTAGTTTCAAAGTTCCTTTACATTATAGTTTGAGTTTATAAAAAAAAAAATATTTTGACGTTTAATTAATTAATCACTGACAGTTTACTTTAACAATTTAATTTGAAAATAAATACTCAACCTATATAACATTTTTATTTCTTATCAATAATAATTTATTAATTTAATGAATCTTTGAGTTTGTGTAGATTATTGGATGCGAGTAAAAAATTAACGTTAAAATCACCACAAAATATTGTGTAGGAGTTTTTAATATTGCTAGTAATTTCTAAAGCTGAATTTAATTTATTTAAGAATATTACAAAGTTTCCGTTACAACTTCTGTAGAAATAGAAAAATCAAAAAATAGAAAAATCCAAATGGCTGTAGCTTGTTTGCTTGCAAACAGTTTTTATTTCGAATTTTAATTTACTAAGCTGTACACAGGAAAGCAAATATATGCGTAATAAATGTATTCTAATATTTTAAACAACGGCAGCAGTTCTTTGCATCAGGAAGCAGGCTACTGCTCAAATAAATTAGGAACACTGCAGAAAAGTTGAAGTGATTGAATGCAGTTCAAATTTTTACGTTGAATCTTTATATTCGGGAAAATTGTGACCATATTGAACATTTCTTGTAAGTCTATTAAAGTTTTTACTTTTCAAGAGTAAAATTAATTTTCCATCACTGTTTCTTCAGAAAGAGCTCGTTTTTTGAAAAAATGCGCTGTTGCGTCTTAGGTTTTTCTATTTTATAACTAAACTCTCACAAATATCAAAAGTGGCAAAGATATAAAAAAGGTTACTAAAGTACATCTCTAATGAGTTGTACATGCTTTTCTGCAATTTTAACATAAAAATATACCGAGTGATTTTTAATAATAAATTTATAAATTTTTTATCAACTCTTGCCATGAAAGCTGGATGGCATGTCTTAGCTTAAGTGAATAGCACGTCATTGCACACCTTCATGCTGTTTTACGGTAAAGCTAAGACATGTCGTCGAAATTCCATGACGAGAGTTAATAAAAAAAATTAAAAAATCGCTCGCCACATATTTCAATTTTTTGGTGCTCCCTATACTTCAAGAGGAGGTTTCTGCACTAATTCCAAATATAAAAAAAGTAAAAAAAAGATTATTATTTCAAATTATAAAAGAAATTAAATTTCCGACGCAAAGGACTAAAACGTATCTTTAAACAAAGGAGTCTTTATCTAAGCATAAACAAAGAGATCACATTTCCCGTTCAGGACGGAAAGGAAACATTGAGTTACTCAGATAAATTCAAACCACGACTCAAGACAATGTGAATCTTGTTTCTTAACACAAGCAATTCGTGGAAAGTTTCAATTCTTATCTCGACAGGCACTGTTTTGAATAGCTTTAAATTGGCAAGTTAAGCGTGGGCTACGGCTGTTTCTCAATTAGAAGCTTATGTAGCTCGGGAAAAAATATTTAAATTTGACTGGTTCGCTTACAAGACTCGACAACAATGTTTTAAATATTCCAGTTCGCGGAGGACAATCAGTTCCTTTGAATAAATTCCTTTAAGGTACTCGTAATTCGAATCTAACCATTCTGCGTGTTTATTAAAATCAATTAATTCTCTCTTTAGTTTCATTTATATTCGGTAGGAAAGATAAAATTTTTCCGCGAGTATTTTCGGTTTTGTTTTAATAAATTTAATTTAGTCGTTAAGAGAAATGTTTCAAACTAAAATTGGATATTCCAAAATTTGGGATTATGGGACGAATAAACAGATTCAACGTTCAGTGAGCTAAAAGAAATCATTTTTTTGTCTAGAACTCAGAAATTAACAAACGTTTTAAATATGGTTCAGAATACCGTTTCTTCTCTCTTCGATGTAATTTTGATTACATTGGTTTGCATTTTTATTATTATATTTTGAACAATTTTTCTATGTCAACACCGTTTCCACTTTCATCGAGTTTTTGCTTGACCTTAAATAGCCAAGAAATTTTACAGAAAATAATAAATTCCAATTAAAAACTGAAAAAATTAGGAAATTTATCTTTTAACTTTTACAAATTGTAGTAAAGATCAAAATTCTGTTAAAAATCAAGTCATATAGAGCGAGCAGAATTATGAATTTGATATCTTATTACGTTTCTTGTTTTTATTAGTGACTTGCTAGAATCAATTTTGAAATAATGATTAAGAGTACGTAATACTTTATTTTGTGTTGCTATCAAGCAATATAATTTCATTTTCACAATTACTTTTCAAAAAGTATTACTTTTCATTTGTTTCCTCTTTAATTTCGTGGCGAAGCATATATTCATATTCCCACCAAACAAAAAAATATATTTTTAGAATTTTCTGCATCGTCGCCTTTTGTTAAAATCTTCACAAAACATTCAACTTTATGCGTTCCGGTTTGTTGTTTTTCTCTCCAAATTGGCGGTACAAATAGAATATTAAAATGCCCCGGACGCAAAAGGGCAATGTTACACAAAAAGCTGGCGTTGCATTATGTATTACTCGCGAATATTTTAATATTTAGCTTGATACTTTACACGACCCTGACTTGTCTTTAATATGCTTGAGTACACATAAGGAGGGCTAGATTTTATCAAATCGGAGTTTTCATATCATAGAAAAATCGTCATTTAAATAACGCTACAGAAAACTAATTTCTGAAGGATTCGGCATAATCTTTTCCTGTTTCTTACTATAAAAATTGTTGTTTGTTTAAGTTCTAATTTATTTCTGCTTATGTTCTGAGTTTCCTCTGAACTATTTTGATGTAAGTTTTCAATCCAACTAATAACAAACCTATAGTCCTGCTTGGGATATGTGTCGACTATATTTTAAATATTCTTTTTAAAAATTAGAAAAATAAAATAAGAAAGAATGAAAAGCAATAATAAAATTGTTTCCAAGTTGATCAAGAGCGGTGAGTTTTTTCCGTATAATTTAATTAAAAAATTACAGTATCTGTTTGCTAAAGCTCTTAATTGCAGAAGTACTTTACGGTCACGAAACAGTGCCAACCATTTTAAAAACACTTCGAGCTTTTACTCGAGCTATTTGATATTAGATAAGCTCCGTGAATTTATAGGAAAAAGACGTGGGTAAGTACGAGCAAATACCGGGAAAAACGGAAACGAGCTCACTACTTTTTACTCACTACGTGCAGTATTGGAATTGCTCGGTTCGATATCTAATCTGAGCCTCACGCCTTTTCTGGATCCTTTTAATATCTCGAATGCCCGAAGGAGTTCGTAGTAATTCAAGCGAATATTTGGTGAAGGTAACACTCCTAAGAGTTCGCATTTTTGCTATTATAGGTGATAGCATTGAATCGTGGATTCAACGTAGGCGTACAGTAAACTATTACTTCAGAAAAAAGTTAAGTTTATTTCAGTGAATAAATGAAATACTAATTTTTTTGAAAAATTACTTGATATTACTGGTTTTATTTATGTTTTTAACTAAATCCACATTAATCATATCTGCGAACCAAATAAAATTGCGAGGGAAAAATCTACGAGGAAAAATTATAAAATAATAGAAATTTAAATTTCAAGAAAATTATACATTGCATTGAACAATGAGAACGAAAAAAAACAGATATTTTCATTAATAAGAATAGCATTACTCTGATTCTATAACTCGATTTCTGTGATTTTATTTACTTTGTCTTTCGTTATTTTAAGTTCATTCCATATCTTACTCAATTATATTAGTTAAGAAGTTACTAAAAGGAAGTCATCTTCTCTAAACTAAGTTGCAATGGTGATGGTAAATAGAACAACGTCCATTGTAGAGAATTGTCCTCTATTTGAAGTCTAGGGATCTATTTTATAGTTATATTTTGGAAAAAAAATATTTAATTATGTTTTATGCATTTGCAAAGTAGAATATTCAACAACTACCAGGATACAATTTTCTGTAACAAGTTATTCAATCGCTAAGAAATAAAGTAGGTAACACAATATGGTGAAATTTAAAATTAGCATTATTTAGCGCAGTACAATTCACATCAATACAATTTATTGTATGAGTAACGAAATCGCATATATGAAATCTAAGTTAGCACCTACTTCAGAATAAATTAAGTTTGTGCTAACACAAAAAAAAATTAATTGAATTCTTTGAATATAACGTCCAGCAGCAATAACAAGATCTTGTGAAACACATTGCTGTGTTATGCGTTATTTCGAGATACACTGCATTTATCTTTATACAGAATACGAATTTTCTTTAATTCTTTCTCGTGTCCGGATTTACTCTTATCTCTTTTGCTTGGATTCCTTTTTTCGACTTATTTAACTTTAGTCTTTTCTCATTTATTTTAATCTTTATTTTGTTTTAAAATAATTTAGAAACGACAAACTTGCATTCAAATCGTTCTAAATTATTGTAAGTATTGTGTTTTCAATTTTGAATCTTTGTTTTAATTTTAAATAATCTAGAATCAACAAACTCTCATTCAAATTGTTCTAGTTTATTTGTTTTATAACTTAGTGTCGATAAACTCGCATTCAAATCGACCCAAATTATAAATAATTTTCAAAATAAAATTAATTGCTGTCTCTTGCAGTGTCTTTTGTCCGTTGCACAATTGCAATAATTATTTCACGATTCGGTGTACGACGCTGGTGATATCTACGCTCTGCAGCACGTGCATTGCACCTACATTCTCCGTACGTTAGAATAATGTCAACAATTTCGTTATTTGTGTAAGCTGACCCTGACCTGACACAGACCCGCACACTCCGAAATCTGTTGAGACACTGAACGTGCGTTATTTGCTTGTCGTAAAACAATTTATGGGAATTTATAGCAAGGGATCGCCCAGCCCGAATGGCGTTCGGCACGTGGGTGTAACTAACAGTAGATAAGAAAATCAGTGGTTTCGAAACAATTTTTATCGATTTTTGTTTGAATTTTTTCCTGGAAAACGAAAGCCGCAGCACCCTCTAATGTAAAGGCTTTTTTACTGTACAGAGTGTTCTCAATACGTGGTTTGAAGGTGGCCAATCAATTACCTAACACCCTGTATTGGAAAAATATTTCTAAGTTCATTAGTTGATTGAATTGTAAGAACTC
Source organism: Dorcus hopei (assembly GCA_033060865.1). Taxonomy (NCBI): domain Eukaryota; kingdom Metazoa; phylum Arthropoda; class Insecta; order Coleoptera; family Lucanidae; genus Dorcus; species Dorcus hopei. The sequence continues at coordinate 32,334,096 of CM065421.1, read as the reverse complement.
TGGTCATGTTTCTCGTAACTGTTCGGTAAACAAACAAAGACACTGTCACTAATGTCATTGTTCAACCACTATCGAATAATCCAATTCTGAATTATGTGCTTGCTCATGCCCAAGGTGATGAGCGACGCTATTTGACTGTTTCGATCTTAAACATTCCTTTTCTTGGCTTGTTAAATTCGGATGCTTCTCATACAATTGTTGGTGGGCCCGATGGGAAATTTTACATACTTTAAATTTACCTTTTATCAAACATGTGACCTGTTGTATAATGGCTCGAGTCCTGGAAGTGTTACCACTCCCATTTGACTGCGTGACGACTCAAGGTCATTGACATCCTAGTAGTAGTCCCTGACTTGTAGAACATTCTTTAATTCTTGGAACTGATTTCTGGAAGTTGATGAGCATCGTCCCAGACTTACGATCAAGTGACTGGTGTTTTGGGAGTATGAATGTTGACTTTATCGAGCATGTTATTTCCTGGGGACACCTGACTAACTCCGAACAGGAACAGCTGATTGAATTGCTGATACGTTGTTCGCCAATTCCGACAGTGGTGCACTGGGTTGCATGAAGTTGGTCATTCATACCGATAGTCAGTCCACCAATCAAGCAGAGATATTATGCAATATCCCTGCAAGACAAGACATCGTCGACAAGGAACTTGATTCGATGTTGGAGCGAGGCATCGTTGAGAGGTCAAAAAGCATATGGTTTTCTCCGATTTTGCTCGTTCCCAAGAAAGACGGAAGCATTCGTTTCTGTGTCGACTGTCATAAGTTGAACCAAGTTACAACCTACCCCCTACCTTATGTGTCAAACACTCTCAACAAATTGAGAGATGCCAAATTCCTCTCGTCACTCGACATCAAGTCAGCATATTGGCAGATCCCAGTCGCAGAGGATTCTCGACAGTTCACGGCATTTACGGTACCCAATCGTGGTTTATTTCAATTTCGAAGGACGCCGTTTGGTCTTCATAATTCTCCAGCGACTTGGCAAATATTTAGTGATCACGTTAATGGTACTGATCTTGAACCACATGTCTTCGTCTACCTTGACGACATTATTATCATCACGCAAACCATCGAGAAACATCTTAAGGTTCTCGAGGAAGTTCATAAGTATATCAAAGCTGATCTGACTTTGAATAAGGAGAAATGGCATTTCTGCCTTACTGAAATGAAATATTTGGGGTATGTGGTTAATCGTCATAATCTCCTTGTTGATCCTGAAAAGGTTCAGGTCATCCTAGGAATGCCAAAATCCAAAACTGTTACGAGGTTCGACGTTTGATAGGAACTGACTCTTTGTATCGCAGATTCATTCCGGATTTTTCTACCCTTATTGCCCCCCTGACGAATGTTCTCAAAAAGAATTCCAAATATCGTTGGAGTGAGAGTTGCAATGAATCATGGGAGAAAATTCGTGAATATTTGGTGTCTGTGCCAGTCCTCTCATGCCTGGTGTCTCCACGAGTCCTCTCATGCCTTGACTTTTCAAAAGAGTTTATCATCCAGGCCTGTGCTTCCGACTTTGTAGTTGGTGCGGTGTTATTCCGACTGGAAATCTTTCCCTTTTTTCGTTTTTCTTTCTTTTCACTCGTGTAAATGGTTATCGATTTGGCTCTGTGGTTTTGTTTCGGATTTTACCTTTACTTCGGTAGAGTAGTTTGTTGTTGTCTTCGGGCCGAATTTCTCCCTCGGTCGGAATTTTCCGTCCGTGTTTTTGGTTATTTTCTTTTTTTGCGTTTTGTTTTTGTTGGAATCTTCCCCAGGTCGGGCAAATTTTTTCACGTCTTACTTCTTGTTTCCGGAAGAAAATTTCCCCTTCAGGTAAAACTTCTCTTAGGTAAGGAGTTGTTACGGTTTTAAAATTTATTATAGTTATTATTACTTTTCCGGGTCACCCTGTATATTGTGGGAACCACCGAAATTACGTTACTGGTTTTCTTTCATTTCACAAGATTGCAAAATATTGCACAACCAGACAAATGCAGTAAGCCACACATTACTGTATTGTTCTATCTCACTCACTCCTCTGTGTAATTCTGCTGTCTTCTCTTAACTTCCAGTGTTTGTTCTTCTATAAGCGCGAAAATCTTGTGGCTGTAAGCTTAGTGTGTAGATAATTGTTTGCGGATGCTTCAGCCATCTTGTGCTTTGATTATGGTGATCTATTTTTATCGAAGCTTAAACGGAATATATTACTCCGAGATTTGATTAAACAACAAAAGGCTTTCTTCTGAAGCCTGATTTCTGCAGGCAATAAAGTAGGATTTATCAAGCAACTAAGTGCGCAGTTCAGGCTGTAACGCTGTTTTTATTCTTTCATCAAGCTTTTTGTTTCACCGGAATCCTTTTACCGGAGCTTTTATATTTAGGGCTACTTGGCTGATTTATCGTTGAGCCGTGGTGGAAAATTCTGGAGCACCGTTGCTGTTCATTTCTGGACATTCGAACTAGAAACCGATACACCGTTGCTTGGTTTCATCGCCGTTCGAAAGAGTAAATTCTCCGGAACGCTGGGTGACACATTTGACGCGACTCTCCCTCTCCTGATCGCTTGTTACTCGGACAACTCTTGTATAGCTGGAGTGCGTTTAGATTCTCAGTGTAAACATTCCGAATGGTGTGTGATGTAAAAATATACGTCACAGCTTCTCTTCCTATCCTTTTATCCACTTTTATGAACGCTTGTGGTGTACGTAGCCCCGCACATGCGCATTTATTTTATATGGACTATAGACGCTGAATTATGTAAATATATCATCGCAGATATTACACTGACAGCCGCTATTACCGTTTCCATTTACACTACTTTAGTAAGTTAAAATAAAACCACCGTTAAAACTTAAAATTTCAAAAGTTATAACGTAAACAAGTCTAATGCGCAAGTCACACACCAAACGCCGCAGTTAAAATAAGGATGAAAAGTGCGTCGTCCGGACGAAGTTTCAGAACAGTGCAAGTGTACTTTCTGGGATGTGACGTCAGAAACATTCTACTTTTCGAACGAATGGTGCGCGTCCGGGCGTACTTTCTAAACGCACTCCAGATGCATGTATCTTTGGACAACGGAAGATCGGATACTTTTTATTTTTTTTATTATTACTTACTCTTATTATTTTACTGCTTCCCCTTAAACGGCGAGAAGGTTGGAAGTAACAAAGCCATGGAACACTTTACACACACTCAAATATACTCCCGCTCCTGAGGTCCTGACAAATCTTTGATTTAGGACCTCGTTGAGCAACCACCACAGATAAAAAAAAATAATAATAATATTTTTGGCGTTGAATTAAACCAAGAAATTGTTGACACTGTAGAGTTAATTTAATTCAGTTTTGTTACTTTTTTTTTGTTTGTGAACGAAAAGCGAATCCGTGCTTCGTGGTTCATTTTTACTTGGTGTTATCTATCGCATATTTAATTAAACTTGCGTGGATTTTGTGTTGTTTACAAGATTAAAATTCTGACACAAATATAGACAAAAGTTTGCAGTACTGGTGACTTTTATTTATTCTTAAATTCTGTCCTCTTTTTTGGGGTTACGTATGACCCCGACCTATCCCACTGATATTAGCCGGCAGTTGGGAACGTAACTTAATTTGCACGCTCAACAAATTTGCAACCAGGTACGTAGCAAACTGCACCATTGTTCTAATCCTAAACTAAATTTAAACTCCTTCGATTTTTCATTTCGCTTACTCACTAAAAATGAATTGTATTTGCTCACTGCATTTTTATGTCTAGAACATAAGATGTTCCATGTAATGACTTTTCTAACCTTGTCAAAAGACAATACCTAGTAAATAAATATTGTAATGTTTATATTAAAAGTACAAATTAAAAATAAAAGGTTTTAAATAAAAGAATATTTAATAACGAATTAAACAACAATTATTAAACACATAACACTACATATAACTAATTTATATTCTTAAGGGCCAGCCTCATAATGGAACTTAAAGGAGACTTTAAAATTAAGGTCTCATTCAGGTGTGTAAACAAATGTGTTTTCATATTTGTTTTGACGTCTGAAAGTGATTTTAAATTTAAAGTCACCTTGAAAGTTGCCTATACATCCCTGCACACAAAGATCTACGAAAGTCATGACGGCTGTCAATCAAATTCGACCTGGGGTCTGGGTATACAGTGATCGCCAGATTAGTCGGACCATATGTTTTTTTTTATTAATGGCAGTAGGAAAATTTTGGTATTCTATAAATACGTGTAATCATCTCAAACTAAAATTACACTGTAAAAGTTGGAACAACGCACGGTCTGTAAACTATAACGGTTGTCTCATCCGTCCTGTAACCAACAGCAACACAACGTCACCGATAGACCTTACTCGCCATTTCCATGGTTACTAAAGTTAAAGTTATAAGTTGCCTGGTAAATTTCAGTCAGTGAAATAAATAAATAAATACGGTAAAATGTCACTCACGATCAGATGGGCAATTTAAATCTATTCACGGCCCTTTTTTATATGAATAATCGATATTAGATTGATTTTTGCATTATTGTCACATCAATATTAACGATGTACGATGAAAATCATTTTGTGTTTACTATTAGTACAAGTTCAAATTGCACACCGGATTCCAGGAATTTTCTCTAACTGTCAGAAGATTTGTATTAAAACGAATTTTTAAACCATATTACTATTTATTTTTTATTAATGAGAGTAAAGACTAGTCTACAATTGTCCGGGACAATAGAACGTAAACAGTAAAGATAACGATAAAATATTGTCAATTATGACTATTTGCATCAAACATTTATGTTCAACTTAACTTTATGCGTCACTTTAGATTTAAAATATGACTTAGACAATGTTGGGTAATCTCAAATTTAAGCTCAGCTTAAGAGTTTGGTGCAACTGACCATTCAAATGCTTCACCTTCAACAGGTATGATTTTTAGTGTCATTTTCCTTTTGACAACTGATCAAAACTGCATTTAACTTCAACAAGCAGGCTTTGACTGGTCTATAGCTGACGTCACAAACTGCCGACATGAGGTAACCGTTATAGTTTACGGACCGTGGGAACAACATCCAAAGATATACGGGGAAGATGCTAAAAATGAAGTTCGGACAAGAGTAAAGTGGCTTTACTGGCTTTATTTTAAAAGATGCAGGAAAAGTTATTTAAAAAAGTCTTACATGATATTCAAATTTTTAACAAACAAAATTAATTGAAAAGCAACATTTCGCGGCAAATTAATGTTGTTTGTTAATAGAAATATTTGAGATGAGGTCACGTATTTATAGAATACCAAAATCATCCTACTGCTATTAATTAAAAAAAAAAAAAACATATGCCCCGACTCATCTGGCGGTCACTGTATATACTACGTTACGCCTCTTATGGTCATAAAATGTAAATTATTTTAATCCGAAATGATATTTATATTGATATTGTAATTTTATATTTCTAATACATATACCTACTCCCACAAATTATTATTATACTAATATAGGTGCTCGATTCGTCTAACTTAAAAAAGAAAAAATAAAACAAATCAAATGTCACAATTTGGCTTTATTGCGATCTATAATCATATAAAGTAAATACAATTGATTTATAGTAATATGTAAACAAAACAAAAAACAAGTATCACAAAATAAATGTCAAAAGTAAAAAATAATAAACTTTGTGTGAAAATTATTTAAAGACTAGTGCCCTTGAAGTGTTGACCCATATTAATACTCCACACGTAATTGGCGATAGTCGAATTGTGGATATCGCGCATTTATTTTCCGCACTCAATTCAACATGAAGGTTTTGGTTGTTCTTTTTCTAACGTGGAAGTTATCAATGAAATGCGATTTGGATTGAAATGCAGATTTTACTATAAATGTAGGATGTGTGGAAAAGAGGGATCTTTTAATACAGATAACGATGATGATTTAGGAGTCAATAAAGCAGCAGTGCGCGGTATCATCAGAGCTGGAAAAGGATACTGTCAATTAAAAGATTTTTGTGATGGCTTAGATATTCCGATGATATCAAAGAAAACTTATGTAGCTAATCAAAATCAAATTATGCATAACACGAAAGAATTAGCAATGCAGGGTATCATTGAGGCAGGTAAAGAAGAATATCGTTTAGCTGTGGAAGCGGTAGATGTGATAAATGGTATACCAGTAATCTCAATGGTAGTTGCTGGAGCTTGGAGTAAAAGGTCATATAAAAGTAATTATAATGCATTATCTGGGGTTGGTCATATAACTGGCGCAAGATCTGATAAAATTCTTTATATTGGTGTTAAGAATAAACTTTGTTCAATTTGCCAAATGAGACAAGGAAACAAAAATGCAACACACGTGTTTTAAAAATTGGACCAAAACTTCAACTTCCATGGAAACTTATATTGTATTAGAGTGATTTTGGAAAAACTTTTAATACAGTAAAAGCCATTTTGTATTCGCAAACATGCGGACAAACAGGAAACTACCCAAAATCATTGCAATATGGAAATCATAATGAAGCAGAAGCTATAGAAAAATTGACAGCCAAGTTTAATTTATCGTTCGCAAAATCGCAAAATGCAGCTTGTTATGGATCACCATAAAAAGATTTTGGCGGCATCTCCAGATGGATTGGTAGCTGACGATGCGATAATAGAGGTAACATTTAATGTCTGTATTCAGCGAGAAATATGACTATTTTAGAAACAAGTCTAATCATAACTATATGTTTCAAGTTGAGGGTCAATTACATATCACTAATAGACACTTTTGCTATTTCGTTGTATATACGGAAAATGATTTAATATGTGACTTTATTGAAAAAAAAATGATGATTTTTGGAATTCAGAAATGGTGGACATTTTAGAAAATATTTATATAAAAGCTTTGTTACCGAAAATAGATTCACGGTTGAAAAGGAATCGAGCGATTAGAAATCTTTTACAGAAAGACTTGTGAGGTTGTGAATTTTTTTATATTCTATTTATTATTTTGAAATAGAATAGGGCAACTTGAAAATATCCAATCAATCCGTTTTTAAACAAAATTATTAAATCAATGTTTATTAGCGAATCTCGATATTTTAATAGCTTCGAGAGAATTTTCCAAGAAGACCAGAGGATTCCCACTGCGGTTCAGGTATCCGGTCCTAATCAGCCAAACACTTTACATAGAGTTGCCTAATTCATTCTTTTATTCGAACCTTTTAATTACCAATTTAACTTAAACGTTCAAGTTTTAATTAAAAAAAATGTCTCCGCATTATATATTAAGCTATCCTATATTTTGACATAAATTTCATTGAATAATTTTGTTTTGTTACCGAGAAAAACGGATTTTTAGTTTATCACAGAAACAATAATAAAAAAAAACTACTTACATTTTGAAAAAAGAAAATGTCTCCGCACCGTAGTTTACAAAAACAAACATTCCTAGATTGCAAGCCTTTTTTCAACTGTAAAAATACGCCTGTAAAACGGATTCTACAAATGTACTATTTTACTATTGGCGATTTCAGTAAACTGCTCTCCCTCTGGTGGTCATAACTAGAACTGCCACAGACAAGTAATGGTCAATGTTTTGTATTTATTTACGTTAGATTACAGCTGAATTCGTTTTATCTGACCTATCTGACCAAACTGAACGCAATGAATATAACGTGCAGAATACGCAAAGTTCATTACGAGCAGTTCTAGTGATCAGATCAGATAAAACACGTTAAAACTAATACGCCGTATGTGTTATACTTTCTGTTAATTTTGTTTAAAAGTGCCTCCTAAAACAGTGCATAACACAAACTGTTGTGTTTTTAATTGCCATTCTAGAAAGAATAACGATTGCATTGCATTTTTATTTATTGTTTTCGACGAAAAATGCAGTAACCTACAAATTTGTTAAATTTGCTTAACTAAGTGTAGAATATTATGGTTGGCACTTACCAAATGATAATTACTGCTTTTGGAAAATATAACTTTCCAAAAAGTTTAAATACCAAAAGCAGAACTCCTAAATCTGTTGATAATAAAGTATAAATGTTAGAGTCTGAAGCGGTCTGCAGAAAAAATCAATTCGAATATTACTTACTAATGAACTCGCAATAATTTGCAAAACAATAACAATAATTTTCTTTACAAAAAGTACATTTAAATGTTGTTTAACTAACATTTTATCACAAATAAATCAAACGTAAACAAAACGCATTATTTGTCTATGGTGGCTCCCTCACACGTGCCGTGGTCAGTTTATTTCCCAATACTATTAGATACGACTCTAGCGGGGCCTTAAATTCCATTATGAAACTGGGCCTAAATAATTTGTATCGGGATTTATTTACGCACCACCGTCAGCCTCTTTCGCGGTATATCATTGCTGTCCTCTTCATCCGACGGGGCGAGCTTTATATCTTTGTAGTCCTTCTGAAAGCAATCCGAATCATAGCGAAGCTTCTTCAAAAATGCCTGTTAGGTGGACCGCGTCGTCTGGGCGGTGATGTCACTTCATCTCGCCATGCCGTCACAATACGTAGCTACTCGTCATTAATTATTGTATTCTTAGTTGTCATTCTTAGTATAAATAAAAAGTTTTGTGCTTTTTTTTCAAACCCCGTCAATCGTGTTTTCTATTTTTCCTTTTACTTTCTCTCTTATGATCCTCGGCGGCATATTTCCCATTGCAGTGTTTATATTTCTATTGTTCCTACATTTTTTTACATCTCCTCTCTTCAATGGTTCAATCCTTTCGTATCTATCTGGATATATTGATATTTGCTCAACACCTCTTTAAAAGATGAGAATGCTCATTTAGGCGCCATTTTTGAATCACCCCATATAATTTAAAGATGCTCTTTTTATACAGAATGTCATGAATCTTGGCTAAAATTTTTATGTAGAACGACGGTAGAGGTAAATGACACTCGATTTACAAAAAGAAAATGTAATAAAAGTTTTATAATAAGGAAGATATGAATTTTCAAAATGTAGAGGAAAATTTTTAATCATCATTGATTGACGCTGAAAATATACAGTCTGTGGCATTTAACCGGGTTTCTTCATTAACGCCGTTCCTATTGAAAATATGGAAAAATGTTTTATACTAAAATTTCATCCTTTCAAGCTCCGCATAATTTAAAATTATTTTCTAATATACAGGATGTCCCAGTTTGGCTGTACGATGTGTTACTTCGTTATTTTAAATGGAACACCCTATATTTTGTAACGAATTTGAGCTTATCAGGTTATTTTAGGGTATGTTTGATAAGGGTTCCCTATATCTAAGTCCTATGGTTTTTAAGATATTAGGCTTTGTTTTTGGTTTTTGGAAAATACGAATAAAAATTTTACAATTAATATCTCATTAACCAAGATAGTTAGAAAGCAGATATTGTAGTGCTGTTACAAGCTAAGTGGAAGGTATCTATCGCAGTAACAAAATTTACTTTTCATTAAACAGGGATCTAGTAAAACTATTTCCATTTCGACAACAATTGAAGGGCAATAACTTTTGTTTTTTAAATGGAACGGTGTTATTTTTATATCATGGTTAGATGTTCCATAAAAATATTTTTCAATTAGCTATACAGCTCCCTATACCAATTACTGACGATTCAGGAGATATTTAAAATTATTTCATAATTTCTACATTTTAACATTTTAATTAAAATCAGGAGTTAGTATTTACTCAAACAATTTACTTGTATTACACCGAATATGTATTACATCGAATGTCGAGCGTAATTTTAAAAAGAGGATTCGGTTATGTCTAGAAAAAAACGGTGCACATTTTGAACACTTACGTTACTGTGAAATTACAAGACGTTTTAGAATTATTTTGTTATTCCTATAGTTTTTAAAAGTTTCGTTTTTTATTTTGCAAAATCAGTATTTAATTCTGTTAGTTATTATGTTCAAATATGATTATTAAATATTTCGCCAATAATGTGTATAGTATAGCTTGCTTTATTATTTGGCATAAAACAAAAGTTTTAGAAACTCAAATTCAAGTCTTAGGGAAAACTGTAAAACGTAGTCAACCATACGATCAAGTTAATTGTGTGGTTAACCAATATCACTGGAGGAAACTTAACAATACACAATAAAAATACCAATTAAAATTATTTTATTCGTTACTATTTAACTTATCACAAGCCTTAACAATTAATCATGTCTTTAACTGCATTTTATACAACCTGGACTTAAAAAACTTAGCAAATTGATATTTTACTTAAAATACATGAACTGTTTTAGTAAATAAGGTACTCAGTTCTGATTTTAATTAAAATGTTAAAATGCAGAGATTATGAAATAATATTAAATATCTCCTGAATCGTCAGTAACTGGAGTAGGGAAGTGTATAGCTAATTGAAAGATATTTTTATGGAGCATCTAAAGACGATATAAATATAACACCGTTCCATTTAAAAAGCAAAAGTTATTGCCCTTCAATTGTTGTCGAAATAGAAATAATTTTACTGGATCCCTGTTTAATGAAAAGTAATTTTTTTTACTGGGGCAGATACCTTCCACTTAGCTGGTAACAGCAATATCTGCTTTCTAACTTTCTTCATTAATGAGATATTAATTGTAAAAGTTATATCCGTATTTTCCAAAAACAATAAACAAAGCCTAATATCTTAAAAACCATAGGACTTAGGTATAGGGAACTCTTATCAAACTTACCCTAAAATAACCTGACAAGCTCAAATTTGTTATAAAATGTAGGGTGTTCCATTTAAAATAACGAAGAACTACATCGTACAGCCAAACTGGGACATCCTGTATATTCGAAAATAATTTTAAATTATGCGGAGCTTGAAAAGATGATACTTTTGTATAAAACATTTTTTCATATTTTCAATAGAAACGGCGTTAATGAAGAAACCCGGTTAAATGCCACACCCTGTATACGTAATCATCTCTTTCTCAATTGGTGCACATGCATAAGACGTCACAAACCGGTATACTATCACTCTATATGGAAATAATTACCTAGTTAGATGATACACATCTCCCTTGTAAAAAAAAACATTTATTGTATTTTCTTTTTGTAAATCGATTGTAATTTACCTATACAATCGTTCTATATAAACAGATTCGCTAAGATTAATGACACCCAGTATAAACTGCCATTCGAAAATTCAAGGTAGTCTCTCCTAAGCAAATAAGTGATAAGTTTTCATCACCATAACAAAAAAGACAGTAAAAATGCAAAATCATTCGAGCTGTTCTGCTGTGCTAAGTAAAAATAACGTATCTGCAAATATCAGATAGTCTTTTTCGTTCATCTGGGCAATATTGTCTTGTAACAAATATCTTCGTTCACCCTGTATCCGTGGATAAGTTAATTCATCTCATGTCTTTGACACATTACAACGAAATGACATTCCATATTATTAAGTTTATAGGCCCGCTCGAGTCTAATGGAAATTAACGACAAAACGGTCCGCAACTTGACGTGCAGATAAGTAATGAAAATTTTTGATTTGGTGAAATTATACCGCCCTGTGCGATCGTGAGACGATTAACGAAATTGGTTTCATGTGTTAGGCAAATTAAAAAAGTTTTCGGCGTAATCGCGGGACCTGTGTTTTGATCCATACTTTTTACAACAAGTACATTAAGAAAATTATTTATTAAACCCGAATGGAGGCGGATAAATTAAGGGTATATCACAGAAAAAATTTACTTCCTATTTGTGATAAAAGTAAAATTTTATTCTGGAAATGTAATCGTAATACACGGTCCGCAATCATAATATACCACAGATTTTAATTAATTAAATACATATAACAGTTTGTTGGATAGTTTTTTTTTTGTTAAACATTTTCGACTAATAACAATGTCAGAGGACCGAGTTACAATAAACATTCACTCACCCTTTGGTTAGATCTCTCTTTCCCTGCTTTCTTTCTCTCTTTCTCGTCCACTGCGGAGCTGAGGGTAAACGTCTTAACAATCTGGGCTTCGCTTTTCGATTCGATAAGGACGTCATGCAAAATTACAAATGACCATTTACGAGCATCTACTCAAGACTATAGGACTTGTTTACTTACCGGGGCCCTCTCCCGGCCCCGCACCATCCCGCGGAGACTCTAGATGCGGTAGTTCCCTTCTGGGATGCGAATTCACGGAGAAGGTGTCCTCGAATGTCCATCTTCGTACTTCGCATGCATAAAGACAAGCCCCAGGTGGATATTAGCATACCTTGCCTTCTGAGCGTACGTTCTCAGAATCATTGGTGCCACTGACTCCACAGTGTTGCTACACTGGCCTCAGCCCAGTCAACACCAAGTCATGACCGTTTTGAAAACACAAGGCAATCACTTGGTCAGGTATTACAACTAGTTGTATTTCCGGTATCTACTACTCACGCACCTGCAGTAGCGGATATGGTCAGATACTGTATACAGGTCTGATCACCCTTATGAAAGAATGCCCAATCTCTTACTCTCTGTCCGAGCCATCAGCGGACACAACGTGATTGGCACCTTACTATACCTCAGAGCATCATCTACCAACAGCAAACCTTTTACGCTTGCACATCACTTCATCACATGTCCTTGCAATTTATTACAACACTCGCGGGCCCGTTTACGTAATTAGCGTAACTTTATCAAGACGTTCGCCCTCAAGAACTGCGCCCCGACTGAGCGCTGGCACTTTTCTTTCCTTGCGTCCCTGTACTTGAGACGCATCCCGTATCTTAACCCACACCATAAGATAAAATAAACAAACGTGCTCGTGTTTTACGGATACATTGAAAATGCATAAACTTTCCTAAATTCTAAACTTGATAAAATAAACAACGACAACAAGTTGTTTAACTATTTTATTCAATTCTAAATCAAGACAAAGTTCGAAATTTATTAGTATGGATTTGTCACATATACTGAAGTTACAAAAATTTTCCGACTTACAAGGACGAATATGAATCTTTTTTATGGATCCTTATTTTTGAAGACGTTTATCAAATAGGCGCAAAAAAATATCGCGAATTCATTCATCACGACTGGTAACCGACGCGACGCGACGCCTAATTTTTTCACAGAAGCACTTATTACCTTGATGCTGAAACCGTAAAGTACATACATATATTCTCCAACCATGTTATTGAAGTCAAAACTTTTCTTTGTTAAGCGTAGATGCTGAGAAGGTGCATATTAAATTTGTTTAAAAAAATACATTTTCGCAAAAAAATTAATTTATTTCATAATATGATTAAAGGTAAATAGAAATTAGATACGTTTGCTATTTAAATACAACATGCGTATTTATTAATATTTTGGTTTTCATTAAATTATCTGTATATACACTAAAATAAAATTTTATACAAAAAACACTATAGAATTACTGACAAAGTTCAAATATGTTACAAGTCAGAATGAATATGAAGTTGCCACGCAGTGCTTTCTATAGATGATTAATTTGGACAGGAAGAATACGAAAGGTTGGACCGGTATTCTAATAAATGAAAGGGACGGTTAATTACTTCGTACGTGAGCCTTTTCCCTTGTTTATAAGGGTTAGGATCGTGGCGCAATGTATTCTTAAAGGAAATAGGAATTTCCATGTCCTGTTATTAATTTATTCTAAGTGTCGAGCATCGCCGTCACAAACCACAAGTGCAGATTTTGCATTTCTATCCTTTGTTTGGAGCAATCTAAGAGTCTCTTACTGAATTCAATTCATATACTATAAAGCGGATCTGTCAAGGAGAAATTAAAATGTGAAAACTCGAGAAATAGAAGACTCGGTTCACCTCCGTCACAATCTTTGCTTTTCAGTGGGCCAAAGCCAATGTTTATTTGCCTAGAAAAAGGCATTTAATGACTCGTAATGTTTGTGGTAAATCGACAGGGTTGCTAGGTCTAGGAAATTTTCCGAAATCTGAGAACAATTGCCTCATTTTAAGGAATAAATGGAAAAATGTCATAATCTAAGGAAATTTAATTACTGAAGCTTTCAAATAAAGAATCGCATCTACAGTTCAAGTTGATTCTCAGTTAGAAAAAGAAAAGAAAATTTTTCAGTAGATTTGACAATTCCAAAACTAATACATGATAGAAAATAGAGCGCATTCGATATGGACGCTCGAAGCGCACGGAGTATTCCTTTTTCTCACTCTTACATGCATTGAAATGCATTCGCTCTCCCTCACACTTTTGCTCAGAGCGTGTACCGAGCGTCATGTTGAATGCGCTCATAGTTGCTTTTAATTTAAATATTTAATTTTGTACTATTTTATTATTTACTATTTATCCTTAACATTCCTTCTAATACAATGCAATGGTGTGTTATACAGCTTAATTTTAAACTATTTTTCTTATAAGATTTTTTATTTTAAGTTGTAAAGAATCGTGCACTCTTCGCCATTGTAAAGCTGGACGTCTATCATGACATTAAAATCTATGAATATCAATTTGTAATGTTGTATAAAATTCTGTTTAATTTAAGTGTTAATTTTTTCACGTGATTGTTCTTAAAATAGTGGCTTGCAGTTACCAGTTTAGCGGAATTTAAAATAATCAGTGTATGCTGTATTTACAACAACAAAAAATGAGAAAATTAATTCAATTTGTAAATCAGTGTTAAAATACGGAGTTATTTTTAAACAGAAATTTATGATTCATGAACGAGCAAATTCATCTTTTATTATTTATGTACATATTAAGTATGCCTTTAAAACTTTAACTCATTATTGGAATGTAGTTTACTCCACTTAAAACATACTACTTCTAATTCTTAATTTTAACTTTAGACTAATGCCCGGTTGCACCAACTTTTTATCCAGAACTTAAATTTAAGTTATGTTTAGAATGTGACATTTACGTATGGTCAGTATGATGTCAAATACATTCTGATTGACATTTAAACTTCAGCTTATGTATCAATTAGAATATGACTAACATTTTCTTAAATCTATAGATAATGTCATAGTCTAAACACCATTTAAATTTAAGCTCTGCTTAAAAAGTTGATGCAACCGGGCATTAGAGTCATAGAATCGGATCTTAGAAATCATAGAAGATTAGGTTCAATAACATCCATTCTTCCTCATATTCTTGAATGTCGTCAAATTATGAATTACAGGTTTTTAAAATGAACATTTTTTACGAAACGACTTTTCGTAAAGCCAGTTATACATCTTCTTAATTTTATCCAAACAGATTTTTGGGGATTATTACAGACAGTATTTTTACAATAAAACCTAAAGCAAAGCACATTCGAAATTGTATTAAAGAAGCTGAGACAAATTACCTTCGAAAGGTGTCCTCGGAATTCCAGTAAGCCTTCCATTTCTGCTGACGTTCGGAGATTTAAGATAAGTGATTTTTTATGTAGAAACAATAATGGCGGACTTTTGTAAAGTAATTTTATTTATAGCGTTCGTCGCAGGATGTGAGAACGGGCATTCCATCGATTTTGTATTTACGGGACGTTCTCTTTGTTTCGAAAAACTATTTTACTTTCTGCACCAACGGATTGTATGTATGCTTACAATGCTGTCAATGAGCTTAACCGTGAAAATAAATCTATCAGTGAGAGATTTACGATTGCTGTGGAGTGAGAAATCGACAAAATGCGATTTGCTTCCAAAAATATTTAGAAAGACCGGAAAAAAGAACGGCATAGTAACATAGTGCAACCGATATAATTACTATTTAGGTCTAGATAATATAATTCTTCGGAATATAATTATTCAATATATGATTAATGTTATTAATTCATTTTCAACACCCAAAAGAAGACGTTTGTTTCAAACCCACTTGCCCATGGCAATGTTTTTTTTATAGGTCTAACAATATATTCGTGATTTGACTCCTTATCACTTATCCTTGTTCTCAAAAATTATAAACAGAGTTCTAGAAATGACGTCGTGAAAGGACAAAAGAGAGCAAATTAAAAAGTATAAATGGTACTTAACACACTGCATTGTAGAGAAGCGTTTTCTTTTGAAGCATAACTGAAGCATAAAGACTGCTACCTTAAAATTAAACTTCTAATACATTCATGAATATTAAACACAAATTGCAGCCACTCGTGACTTTATATTTAAGCAATTTCTCTGTAATTGAAGGAGGGCAACTTCGGAATATAAATACTTAGACCCAGTTTTACAATCGTCGGATAAACTGAGTATGACACTATCCTTGAAATAACGTGACGTAGATATGGAAGAATGTTAAAGGAAATTCGGCGAATAGTCGCCGAATTTCCTTTAACATTCTTCCATATCTACGTCATGTTATTTCAAGGATAGTGTTATACTCAGTTTATCCGACTATTGTAAAATTGGGCCTTACTTTCTTTTCTTCTATACATATTAAGTGAACTTATTGAAGTAATTAATAGTTACTAGTTACTGTTCACACACCTTTTAAAATACGACAACTTTATACGATACAGTAAAAAATACCAACATCTCAAACCTTCAAACAGTCTCAAACAACACGTGTTAATTCGCATTGGAAATTGGAAATTTTATTTAGTTGGTCGGATACAAAGTAAAAATTAAATTTCAATTCGCTGGCGCCAGTTCAGACAGCGATGAAGTACTGAGCGTGAAAATTCTTAAAGAAATCATTCCGCCAATGTCAGTAGTTGTACAGGACCAATAAACTTTGCAATGCACAAAGAGCAACATTACAAAGCTTGTTAAACGTTCATTGAAAAACGCAAATATTTACACTCTGTGCACGAAGGTAAATTTAGCACCGGCAATAATTACTGTTTGGATTAATATTTACACATGAGGGCATATATGCCATGTGAAGCGTTGCTCAAACAAGAACGATGGTCGAGTAGAGTGTTAAAAAATTGGTACTCAGCTTTCATTCGCTAATTCTGATGGTTATCTCTTAGTTTATTTAATATTTATCAAGGATAATATTTGTGATCACTTTCTGACGAAGGCCCAATTAGGCCTGAAACAGCGTTGTGCAGAGGCTGCTCAAGGAATCCTCTGCAATCAAAACCGACTTGCAACAAAATTCTTTAAATATTTTAATAAAATAATGCTATCTTCTGATAACTTTCAAGAACTAATACTTCAGAAACGTCTGACACGTGAGTACGAGTGTAAAATGCAGCTTTCTTAAACGTAATGATTTTACTCTCTAAAGAAAAACTTTTTACATTTTAATCTATAATTCAGACAGTGGCTATTGAAAACGTGTTTTTTATCTAAATAAAGGACTGAGGTTCTAATGCCCAGTTGCACCAACTTTTTAAGCAGAGCTTAAATTTAAGTGGTGTTTAGACTATTACATTATTATAGATTTAACAAAATGTTAGCCACATTCTAATTGATACTTAAGTTGAAGTTTAAATGTCAATCAGAATGTATTTGACATTATACTGACCATACGTCGAAATGTCACATTCTAAACATAACTTAAATTTAAGCTCTGCTTAAAAAGTTGGTGCAACCGGGCATTAGTCTCTTATCATTGCAGAAATCACTATGAATCTGACAAAAAAATGTTACCTTGAAATTCCCATTTTACGTTCAATTATGTGGATGATGTAATTACTACGTTCTCGAATGATACTGTAGTCAGTAGCATAGCCATCTTGAACAGCTTTGATGGACATCTAAATATAAATTTACGATAGAAACAGAGAAAAGTTATGGTGTTCCCTTTCTCGACACTTTGGTCAGTAGAACCGACAGTAATGAATTACGTCTGGATTGGTAGGTACCAGAAGGAGACTTGACATACTACTTGACAACGGTTATCCCACAATCTTCATTAACAGAACATTGTTCTAAGTTCCGTACAACAAAAATAACACTTCGTCAACTAATACTTCATATAATGTTGCCACAACTAGGATTTTTCGTACATTTCCGCATATTCCATGTTTAACTCCTCAGATTGCAGCATTATTTTTTCTTCTCTTAATGATAAAATTTCCGTGAATATGAAAACTGATGTCGTCTAGTACGTGTACTACCACTATTTTGGTCTTAACATTAGATATCAAGGAAAATCTTGGACTCCCAAAATTTGCTGTGCACGTTTTTCTGTTACCTGTTGGTTGAATGGGAAGAACACCGCCATGTCGTTTGGAATTTCTATAATTTGACGTGAGCGAACGGAATATATAATGGATTGCTACTTTTGCTGCATCAAAATCTTCGGATTTTCTGGCCAAAGCAAATGGCAATTGTATATTCAAGTTTCCTCTCCGCTACTCGGCTGGTACTTCAATCAATATTCAGTCGATTTAACAGAACAAGATGATACGAAAATAGAAGCAGCAACTGCAGTACTGTCAAGCGCTGATGAGAGATATTTACCATCTCAAGAAGACAAACCTCATCTAATAACTCAGTTGGAACTAAATGATCCCTTTCGAGATTTACATTGATTAAAAAACTAAAGCAGAGATACTGAGATTAAGATTATAAGGCTGGATGTTGTTAGCTCCAAATACAAATGAAAAACATCTTTCTTTTTGTAATGACATTAAAGATTTAATGCTTGCATTAGACGAATGCAGAAGAATGTCGTCTTTTTATCAATTCTTCGAAATTGAGCTTAAAAAACAGTTCTTATACAGGGTGAGTCATAATTAGGTGTAAAAATTTTTATCAAAGCTTTTTTAGGCCAAAACAAAGCAATTAACCTAATATATCTTAGTACCAAAATGCTCCCTTAAAAAGATACAGGGTATTAATGGAAACATGTTTATTTATAATTTTGGAAAGTAAATATTTGATTTTTTTAAATTTAGTAGCCTGATTTGCTGGTCAATTTTAATTTTAAAACAATATCAAGACAGCGGCTTCATAAACCATTAATTTTTGAAAGTCACAGTTGTATTGTTTTAAAAGAACGAGATGGGTGATTTTACTTCAAGAGAAATAGCAGACGTCATTTTCGTGTATTTTTTCGTTTTTCGAGCATTTTGAACATTTTCTGTAGTTTTCTATTTTTGAATAATTATTTGGTTGATTTTGTGTTTATTATAATATATTTTCAAATTAATCGAATAATCACCTTCCAAGTTATATTCTCAAATGGAAACGGTAATATTTTTTCTTTAATACCCCATATCTTTTTAAGGGAGCATTTAGATACTAAGATGTATTAAGTTAAATTGCTTTGTTTTGGCCTAAAGAAGCTTTAGTAAAAATTTTTACACCTAATTATGACTCACCCGGTATACCGGGTGTCCGGTAAAGAATGGGCCATACTTCAAGGGTGGCTTCTTTGGGTCAAAACAAATCGATATAGACCAATTTATCTTAGTACAATTTTGCTTCATTAAAAAGTTATGGCCTTTCAAAGATAACTTTTTTATTTCAATATTTTAGCAAAACTCGTTCATTTTTAGAAATATTTAATTGTAATTTGGTATTTAAAGGTTTCTTGTACTGCTGAATCTGAATATCTTCCTATTTTTAACGCAATATATAGGGGGCGCTCTCGAGATCCTGATATTCCTTTGTTTATTGCTGTACTTTTTTTTAAGGTGAATAATTTTTAAATTATATTCATTTTCTTGAAAGAACTTTTAATTTACTTTAAAAAAGGTATACTTGTTACATGTCGCTAAAGTATACCAGTTTTGAGAAAAGTGGCTTTGAATATGATAATGCTGAATATTACTGTTTTAGGTCTGCATTGAATTAGGCACATAGACCCGTATTTCAGTTACAGTTTAACTTTAATCTTCACTTTATTTCCATGGGAAAAACTGTTTTTATAATTGTTACTATGGGAGTAATCTGGAGTTGAAAGTTAAACTATGAGTGAAATACGCGGCCATAGCAAACATAATAAGAATTTTTTACGTAATGTATCGTTGATTTAAATGTGGAATTGTAAAATTTTTTCAATTTTAAGTAAATTACGAAGTAGTGCAACTTTAGGTAATTGTGTTTTCATCCTGCAGTTGCGTTACTGGTGTGGAAAGTATTCAACATTTTCACATTCTCCATTTTTCTCAAAACTGGTGTACTTTAGCGACATGTGACAAGTATACCTTTTTTAAAGTAAATTAAATGTCGTTTCAAAAAAACGAAACATATTTTAAAAATATTCACGTAAAAAAAAGTACGACAATAAACAAGAGGATGTCAGAGTCTCTAGAGCGCCCTCTAGACGTTACGTTAAAAATAAGCAGATATTCAGATTCAGCGGTACAAGAAACCTCTAAATACCAAATTACAATTAAATGTTTCCAAAAATGAGCGAGTTTTGCTAAAATATTGATATAAAAAAATTATCTTTGAAAGGCCATAACTTTTTAATGAAGCAAAATTGTACTAAGATAAATTGATCTAAATCGATTTATTTTGATCCAAAGAAGCCACCCTTGAAGTATGGCCCATTCTTTACCGGACACCCAGTATATAGGAAATATTTATCCTTCAGTTACTGTTGGACATGATATTCACACGAAGGAATCCAGTGAAAATATGGCACGCCTTCTTAACAAAATTATTTACTGAAAGTATAAATGGTACAGCGGCAGTTTAAAAGTTGTGATGAGTTCATTCTCTGAAAAATGATTCTAAATATCAAAAATGCAGCAATGCAGAGAAATACAGTCAGAATAATTGGTAGCTTAATGTTTATACAGGACTGCAGAAGTGTGTTTAGAAAATGGAAAATTCTTACACTGCCTTGAAAATTTTTCTTACGTTATCCTTTGTGATGTCATGTAAGTTCTGTTATATTTATTAAACAAAAATACCACGCGATCATTTAAATTTATAATTAGAGCAGGCTATGAATTTTGAATTAGATTGGCAACACTAACTGTTGACAGCTTACTTTGAGTTTGAATTGTCAAAGTGACGCTTCAAAATGTTTAATTAATTGTCGGGGACGATCACTTTGAACATTTGCTATGGTTGTCATTAAAACTGTTTCACTTTCTTTAAATTAAAACGATTGAACCCGATGAGAATCGTATAAAGGTCAAAATATTCACATAACCTCTAATCTATACAGCGAGTCGATTGGCAAGGTTCACAACCATACAAAAAAAATCCCGCCTACTTTAATTATAAATTTAAATGATCGCGTGGTATATGCAGTCACGATACTCGTTAAAAGACTTACTTAAAGTATCTACCCTTACGAATTTAAAGGTTTGCACCATTTTTCCATATCCCCAATAGCTCATTTTGTTTCCTCCAATTTCACTCTTCTTTTCACCACTGTATTTATCACTCTCTCACCCATAATCTTCTGGATGTAGATCATTTAGAGGTGTGAGTCAAATTTTCCTATTTTTGTCGTCAACAGCTTATTTTGTTTCTTCTAATTGCAATCCTCTTTTCACCTCTGCATTTATCACTCTTTCAGCTGGGTTTTGCTCTAGTTTCAATTCTTCTGGTTTTGGTCCCAAGTATCTTTTAGCTATTTTAACTTCCGTTAATATTTTCACGTGCCCATACCATTTTAATTGTCCTTCTTATCTTTGCTTACAGGTTTCACTTTTAAATTCTTTAGTACGTCACATTTCTAATTTCATCCATTTTTATTATATTTCCTATTCTTTTCAAGACTTTCGTTTCTATCGCGCTTTGTTTTTTCGTTAATGTCCATGTTTCTGGTCCGAGGTAAGTATCGGTATTACTGCTTTCTTAAATACCCGTGTTCTTACTTCCTTAGGGATTTCTTCCTTTTCTAGGCCAGTATTTTTAGTAATATTAAATAGTTTACCTCCAGCTGTTATTATTTCTCTTATTTCTTCTTCTACTCTCCACCAGTCTTTCGATATTATTGTCCCCAGATATTTGAATTTTTCTTTGCAAGTCTTTTTTTTTTCTCTTACTTGTATTGTGCGTTGCGTTGCTTTCTTTCCCAATACCCATGCCTCTTGTCTTTTTTGTACTATTATTTTTTTTTATATTTTTCTAAAGCTGCCATATTTTTAGTTACAATACTGATTAGTATGTCCTGCAATGCTAACTTTTTTTTATAAATTGGTTTTATCATTTCTGTTTGTTATTCGTCTGGCGCTTTTCCTTTCATCACTTTGTTCATTATTTGTTTAAGTTCTTGTCGAGCGTAATCTGCTAGTATATTTTTTCCAACTCCAAAAACGAAAAACAATCTAGAGAGTAGTTGACGATACTAATTGCACTATTTCAATAATGTAAACTGACAGATATACATTTCACGATCAGTGCGTCTTCTTTTTGCAAGCAGGAAAAACCGCAGGTACAATTGGCAAGCTGACCATTGTAAATATTTACCGTATGAGCTACATAGAGGGAATATTACAACTACAATTGATTTTATGTGAGACCGAGAGAAATCATGTATTTCTGTACAACAATAGGCCGTCCAAGAATATACGTAATTCCGGTTTAAGGCCACAGAAAACTATCCTTTCTTCGGTTGTCAAAAAAACATCCTATGTATCACATAAAGGGAGAAAAGTTTTCAAGTGGATTAAGCTTTCATTTCGATGCAACAAAGCACGTTCTATGAAACTTTTCCGTGATATATTTCTGAAACTAAAACGGACACTTGGATATTAATTAGTTTCCAGAGGGCTACTTCTTTTACAGCGTTATTTACAGTACTTTGTTAACTTTTAATGTTTACTGAGAAGCGGATTTAGTAAGAAGTTTTTCGAAAGTTTCTTTTCAGTGCTTCCTGTATTTAAGGTTTTATAAATATTTTCATCAACGTCATTTTCTGGTTTATTAAGACTTATACTTTTAAACAGTGGTGGCTTCATAAAGATTACGATTACATCCGCTGTAATGAACTCCTTCAAATGAAATTATTAATTTGTTGCGTTTTCGATTATTAAACTGTTTAAGAGGAAACAAATTATTATAAATATTTAGTTTCAAACTAAAATCTTGTTGTAAATAAAAAACAAATGATAATGGAATTTTCATTTCTCGGAGATTATTGGTGTATTTCATTATACACGGTGGTGATAAAGTCCCGCACCAAGCTCATAATTTGTTTATTTAATGACTTTTTGCAAAATACATGCCCCAAGCTCTTTGTGGGCTTGTGAGGGATGCTGGCTATTCTAATATTGCCCGCTACGGCTGCGACCGACCTACTAGGTGTTTTCCTTAACAATCGTCTTACGAACTGGGAAGATGCAGAAAACCTAGTCCGAAGGAGCCGAAAAGAATCCTGAACACAATCCGACACATAAGTGTTCCATCTCTCACATAGGACCCATATGTCCCAGGAGGGGATTCGAACACACACCTATAGTTGCCTGACCAAGCCTCAAACCCGTTGCCAGCGGATTCAACCAATTTCGGTTATGCAACCATTTAATTAAAAAATAATTCAATAAATCTAAAAATTCATGTCTTAACACGTTCAGAATTAAAAGTTCCCAATAGTCTAACACTTTGAAAAATATGTAATTATTAATGTCAACTGGTTTATTGTTTGTCGGTTTTCCACAGCCATCTTACACAAGTGTTCGTTTTCGAAGAAATAATTCAAATAGATCCGAAAATCTCAAGAAATATCGCAGATAGATATAAGACATACTTAACAAAAATGAAAGTAGTTTATTAAACGAAGAATTTAGGATAGGAAAATATAGGGCATGTTATTTAAGAAAATTGGGTTTTGTCATTTTGAAATTTCTGATATTTTTGTTTATTAGGATGATAGCGACAAAAGTACATTTAATAATGGCTTATAATAAGCTTACGTGTCAACTACATCTACACCAAAAATCTTTTTCTTCGAGTTAAAAATAAATAAAATATGAATAAATATTAATAGTTGCTGCAAATGACAGTTTTTAGACAAAATGTTAAATATGAAATGTCGAACTGGTGTTTAATTTTAAACACTGATAAAACAATCATAGTTAATTTTCATGAGATTACCTGAGTGTAGTAGATTCCTAGGAATAGTTTTAGACAATAGGTTAACGTGGCAATTTAACGTCGATGCTGCTTGTAAAAAATTAACAATCTTATTTTGCTTTGTTGAAGCTGAAACCCTATCTTGACAAAGCTTCATTAATTAATATGTATTACTCTTTAGTTTATAGTCATCTTTAATATATTATTATCATTTGGGGTGCTTCGTCTCTTTGTATTAGGTTGTTCGTAGCGCAAAAAAGAATTATTAGACTAATATTCGGTCTTAAACATACCGAACATATTCTATAGATGAGTTTATACTACATTCTCGAACCATAGGTAATTAGTGAGCCGCGCTGTGATTGTGTGTTTATACAAATTCTGTATTTCAATTATGTCTGTGCTGGTCTTATAAATATTCAGTCTGTAACGTTCCACTTTCGTTACTGAATATTTTTATTTTTATTTTTTTTTTGTAATTGTATATTTCTATTATATTTCATGATTTTAGGATTCTGCAAAATTGACATGCCATAAACATTACTCTGTGTTACTGTATTATATCTGTACATATAACACGGATATTGTATTAATGGTTAATAAACGTTATTGTATTGTATTGTATTGAATCTTGTAAACCAGTGTTCATAAGTAACGGAATTTTATGTCTAACTTGTATTTTTATTTACAGATGTGCATTATACGTCAAAAGTAATTTATCTAAATTTCAAAGCCTAGGCACTTGGGCAGTTTTCATAATTACGACACGCGTCATAGTTGCACCCTATTCTCTGAGGGGATCATTCTAATTGGGGTTGCAAGTTACTACTTGGTATCATCCTGCTTCCGAGCATTATCGAGACTGCACAACGTTGTATCCTGTTACCACCGAACATTGCAGAGATTGTAACTTCTTAGCAGATGCTAAGGGGGTACCATCGTTGTTAGGTTGCAAATTCGATTAGAATGACTCCCTGAGTCACATACGACAGCAATGTACAAAAAGAAACCTAGTTACATGTCTGTAAAAATATTTATTTAATCACTTACTCGACAACATAAAAAATATTACTACTGTAACCGCCTTTAAAACTTGCTTAAAAGCATTTTTAGTTTCTAGTTGTTTTTATAACTTGAATGACTATTGTATATATAAATCCAATTAGCAACAGTTTTTCAGCCTATGTACATTCATTTATATCTGTATACAATTTGTTTTGTTATCTTATTATCTTATTAGTATTCGAATATTTTGTTCTTTTTGACTAGTAGCGCTGCTACATATACACACATTATTATTATTATTATTATTATTATTTCAAGAACGGTTAGGTTTAGGTGTAGATAATGGTATATAGAAAATGTGTAGAATTTTATGAGGAATCCAAATTTGGTTTCATATACAGGGTGAGTTATTAAGCGCCCTTTCTTCCATACTTCATTTATAGAACGAGATAGAATTTTTTTCTTTTATAAAGACATTCTACCTATTCAGCACTATAACCTAAAATTATTTTGATACATACAGAGTGTTACATAAAATAATGGCACACCCTGTGTAACTACTAGTACTAGTAGTACTAGTACTAGTAGTTAGGGAATTTTGTTCGCCACATTTAGGTTCTTGCAGTTCTTGTCATTCTGATTAAGTAAAAATGGCCGCACGCTAGTGTGAATCTACTCACAGGTTTGTTTTACAATTTTGTATTAACTTCGTTTTGTAGCGCAATTTCATTGCTTATAGATTTGAAAATGGTTTTTTCTTAAACCGAAACATGTTATCTATGAACAACTCTTGTACCAACTAACGTAATATACAACGTTTTTCGACGTAGCGTTTTTGTGACCACCGGCAACTCTTTTCCAAATTATTTGATTATTAGTCACAAATCTCATGGATAACCCAATATCTTTTTTTTTTAATATTTACATTTATTTAATCAATTAAGAGTAAATTAATATTTTATTGAAAACGGTCTGATTTTCAACTTCTTTTAAAATACTAACTGTAAACGTATCGTTTGTCGTACGGGAATAAAAATAGGTAGTGTTATAAATTAAAGTTTAGGGAATAACTTAGATATAAATTCATTTAGTTTCATTTGTTTTTTCAAGTGTTCAAGCCTGTGTAATTGTCAGATTTTCAAATTGCCGTTATTCAATTTTTTTAAATGCAACCACCCCTATCTCTTTTCACGAATAGATAGTGTTCATGTTCCTCTTCAATTTTGTTATAGCTTTTCCGTATCTAATCCTTACAGTTTTTTTGCTATAATAAACTTTTTACATTTTTACTCTAAAATCAATATTAAAAAGTTATTTAACGTACCGTATTTTAATTTCTTTAAGACAGCGCCCTCTATTGCACAAAGACTCTTACTACATTATAATCATCGTATTTTTATTGTAATACAGTTCTTTCACTTTGTTGTAATTAACGTCTTAAAATTGATTCGATGTGGTTTACAACAAAAGAAAACATCAGTGTTTGCAAATAATTACCTTAATGTAAAAATTGTTGTACTTCAAAAAAATATACAAATAATAAATTAATAATCTAACAAATAAATGAAAATCGGTGAATTTCTTTTGTTCAAGTATTCAGATTTTATTAAATCAAATGTTAATGAAGACAACTGAAGCTTAGGAATTACATCGAATCAATTTTAAAGCATTCTTAATTAAAACAAAGTAAAAGAATTGTATTATAACAAAAATACGATTATTATAATGTAATAAGAGTCTGTAATCAATTGTCAACTTGTTCTATCCATGTATACAATTGACAAAGGGATCAATAAATAATGTGTGCCATTTAAAACAAAAAAGTTGTGTCCGGCACCACTGTTTTGATTCACTCTGTATAGATGAAAATAATTTTGTGTTTTGCACCTCTTAAATTAAAAAAGAAATTGTTTTGAAAATTTTTTTGTATCTTCAGTGGTTATCGAGATACGGCCCGAGAACACATAGTTGGGACATCCTGTATATTACTGTGAATATAAATATAAAAAATTAAATATTTTCTTCATAAAACAACTTACCCTCACAATAAACCACGAACCCAACCAAATAAGGAGCTAAAAATATGTTCTGAATTGGACGAATTCGTTAAGCGGCTTTTGTTAGCAGCAAAAAGCTTAGAAAATCAACTGGAATTGACAGCATTCAGTGTTCTTTTAAATTTAAATATACCTACCGTCGCTTCGTCCAGAACATAAAATATAAGAAAGATAAATTCCGCTGTCACGACCTACATTGTGAAGTCGTTTCAAATCGTTTCAAGACGTTACTCAAAGTGCGAAAGACGTGACACACACTACCAATCGAAAAATTTGATATAATGAAGAAGATTTATGTTTCTTTCAATCTTTCCAATGAAATTTTATTGTATAATACAGAGAATGGTTTCTGGCTGTACAAGCACATATTTGAAACAATAAAGCGGGTAAAACTCCTCATCCTAAGTACAACTCAATTTGAAATGATGAATTTAATTTGTGTCTGAATATTCTAATTAGATTTAGGGAGGAGATATTCATCTCTGAATAAACTGGCTAATAGCAGTTATTAGACGAATAACTACCATGAAAACAATTCATAAAAAATCAATCAACAATTCAGAAAAATTAAGTTATTCGTCAATCTTAATAGGAGATGGATATCTCGACCTTTAATATAATGAACTGAAACTGAGAATATTGTTTTATCTCCAAACATGTAAATCGAGGTAGATGTCTGTAATTTATTATGCGAAATCTAATGCGAAATAGTTCTAATTTATTAAAGGTGAACAGTGATTCACAAAGAAATTTTTACCTATTTCTCGATCATCAAAATATTGTCAGGAAAAAGTTTAAACACAATATGAATGTCTGAGTACTGATAGTCGCTATCAGTATTCAGACATTCATATTGTTTTCAAACTTTTTCCTTTTTTGTTACTTAAGTAATTATCTTCATCTGTGCATTTTGGCCACTTAACTAACTTTTAACATGTTTGTTTTGTCCCCGTTTACATCCATTTTAATTATTTCTTGAATTTAAACATAAAATTTGTTGACTCGTGTAACCTCGTTACATTCAATTTATTATAAACTATGTTCTAAATTAAGTCGCCTCGCCTTTTGAAGATGATCACCCATGTGATCGAAACATGTCGGCCTGAATAAAAGCCTTTGACATATCCTAAATTAATTACAGTGAAACTTGCTTATAACGAGCACTGGTTATAACGTGAACTCGGTTATAACGAGGAAATTGAAAAGTCCCGTTTCTCGATATGGTAAATTACATATAAAAATATTTGTTTAAAACGAGCTCGTTTATTACGAGAACTTGCTTATAGAGGCCAATTTTGTAATTTTTTCTTTGTTTTACTTTGCATATAGCGAGCTTAATTTCAAAAAATTTGAAAATATATTTTTTTTTTTTATGTAAAAGTACGTACTATGCCCGACAAAAAAAATCTAAATACGACGAATTAATTGTTAAAAAAAATTGTTTGTTTTTTTGCGTATTTTTTACGTTACCATAAAACAAGCAAAATAAATTGTTTAAAATTGTATCCAAACTTATTAGTTTATTAAATAAACGCAAAAATGCAGGAGTATAGTTGTCCCAGATTGTTTTGGTGTTCATAGTACATATCACATACGCATTTAATTTTTTTCATTTATAACGAGCACTTGCATATAACGAGCAATGAACGTGGTCCATTGAGCCCTCGTTATATCCGAGTTTTACTGTATATTAATTTGGAAATATTATTTATTACTTAAATTCCATGCAGTAAAATACATATTAGAAATTAAGGTTTTATATATATATTTCACATTAAAATTGAAATCATATTATGAAACTATTTATTTTTATTATTGTCAATTTAATTTCATTTACATTTCATATTTTTTTCTTATTTTTCGTTCTACTAAATAATTATTTTTGTCTATTTAAAATATGTACAACTAATGTTAGTATATTTTACCATTATAATTAAGTTTAAATCTATAACTGCTTTTAAGTTTGATAAAATTTTACGTAACAATTGACTAGTTATTGTACGTCAGCGATAATTCAGAAGTATTGGAGTGCATGTCATGTTAATGCCCGTGTTCAGATTATGATCAGCTGTCTATTTTAAATGAATCGTAAAATAAAAATTATATAATCAATCAGAGAAACGAAGATATATAGTTCGTTCTCTTCCCTCCTCAGTTGCTCTCGTTTTGTTTTGCTATCCACATTACAAACTCTATAAAATAAAAATAAAATCTAATATTAAATAATTTAGATAAAGCAAAGAAATTCTGATGTCATACGATTTGTAGAAATGTGCCCAATTAAAATATAATCGAGTTCTGCTAATAAAGGCATAGATTTTTACCGATTTGAAAAATATATTTTGTATTTTTGAATTCTTTAAGCAAAATACATATAAATTTTGCTTACGCTCTCTATCAATTGCAGATTAATATTTTATTTAAAAAAAAAGCCCTTTTCACTCAATCTTTATTAACTGTAGTTATTGTCAAGCAATGTTTAAATCTTAAATTGTGGCATTATGTAAAGTGTTAAGTTTGTCCAACCACACCCATTTTAACGTGAAAAATAATGTTTTTGAACAACTTGTTTAAATGTGCAGCTTTAGTTTTAAATAACTTCAATCGATCAGCCCTAAAGAAAGAAATAAAGTTTTCCGAAAGCTCGACCACGAACAAGAATAAACTTTGAATTGAAATTTTTACTGCCTTTCTGTTAAAACAAACACAACTGTTTCCTTAATATTTTATTATACCTATACAAAAATATATAAAAAATAATTATCTTCACGTTTCTCTTAATAACCCGTTTCTTTTTTAAGTTTCCCTTGACAACTTGTTTATTTATTATTTGTCCTCAAGAAGCAGAGGACGTACATCGAAACATCGACATTTATATTGATCTTACGAATGTCCGATCAATAATACACTGCTGGAAAAAATCTAGGGATATGATCAAAATATACAATAAATTACTAGTTGAATAAAGACCTTCTTAATAAATGAGCTCATAAAGAATATCTGTGTATTTCGCTGTGTATAATGATAAGTAACCATAAGCATTAGTTTCAAATTATTGGAATTTGCCAGATTTCGACAAGAAGGAAATAGTGGCATTTTAGAAATCGATATTATTGATCACTCAGTAGTGGTAACCAGTAGATGTACGTAGTGAAGAACAGTGATGAGTGCATGTCACAGTAATGGAAAGGCAACATTTAAGTCGCGAAGAAATGCTGACGGTCATGGGGATGCTTCAAGCTGGTACGCGTCAAATTGATGTTGCGAAGGTCATTGGGACGACGCAAAGCGTAATTTCAAGGTTGTGGTTACGCTATCGTGAAACAAGGGATGTGGCAGAAAGAAATGCTGGTCGACATCGGGCAACTACCCCAGCACAGGATCGTTTTTTGCAACTGAATGCTAGACGAAATGTCACAATCACTGCGTCCTCTTTGCGTAGGGAGCTGCAACAAGCACATGGAGTTAATGTTTCATCCAGAACTGTGATAAATGGGTCGCACGAAGCTAACTTAAGATCTCGACGACTTCTAAGATGCCCACCCCTCACGAGAGGCAATCGCGGTGCACGACTTAACTAGTCAGGAGCATGTTGATTGACAAAATGAGCAATGGGGTCATTTGTTCTTCACCGACAAATTGCGAGATGGTCTGCACCCTAATTCAAGAAGACCTCGTGTTTGGAGACAACCTGGTTTAAACAACCGATGCAGGAAGTGAATAGTTTTAGGGGTGGCACTATCATGGTCTGGGCCCGGATAAGCGTTAAAGGAAGAACCGTCCACGTTTTGTTGGATGCACCATTAACTGCAATTCGCTACCGGGACCTTATTCTCCAACCTTTTGTCATTCCCTATGCAACTGCAGTTGGAGAAAATTTTATTGTGCAACAAGACAATACGTAGCCACATACAGCCAGATTAGTGGAACAATATTTCAATAAGAGCACTGTCGAGGTTTTTCCATGGCCTGCACAGTATCCCGATCTCAATCCTATTGAGCATGCTTGAGACATGCTTCAAAGAAGAGTTCTACACGGTGGAAGTGCATTTCAAAATCAAAGACAGCTGTTCGTCGCCCTTAATCATGCGTGGAGGGAAATACCGCAAGAAGCTTTAGATAATTTGATTTTTAGCATGAACAGGAGATGTAGAGTAGTCATAAATGACAGGGGAGGGCATAGAATGTATTGAAACACCAAAAGAGGCAAAAATTGGATTTTTAATTTTTTGTTAATTTATTTATTTATTTTTTTAAGACATGTTTATGTTTTGCATACTTATCGAAGAAATGTGTCAGGAATTTCACAATAATTGTATTACTACCACTTTTTAATGAAACAGTTTATTTAAACTGCATTCCTACCAATATCCCTAGATTCTTTCCAGCAGTGTAATTACAAATTTGGCAATAGAAATTTTGTAAGATTTCAAAAAAGTTATCTTAGTTCTACGTTCTACGATTTCGTTTCTTTAAATAGTAAATGATTGTATCAAAAGCTTAATTAAAATTCAATCTCATTTCTTTTTAGCAAGATTTTAAGATTTAAAAAAGCATCTCATTCCAGATGCACCTTTGGTAACTTATTGGATAATATGGAAACATTTTATAATAAATTTGATTGAATTTAAAAAGAAATATACATATTCAAATTAATCAATTAATTTCGCTGAATGTTTGAGGAATGGTTTCGGCTTTATATGACTTTACATCATGAAATGCATTTCCACAAAAAGGAAGTGTATACTTCTGTGAAATAAAATTAAGCACATGTCTTATAACTTAACCAACTTTTTCGTCATTTCAGTTGTGTAACTCGGACTTAATTTTCTAGACAAGTTACGATTTTAATAAATGATAAAATTTGTAAAAACCTTTGTACAAATCGGTTTTGATTACAGCGGATTCCTCGAGCAGGCTCTGTACAGCTGTTTCAAGCCTAGTTGGGCCTTCGTCAAAACCGATTTGCACAAAGTTATTTTAAAATTCTCATATGCTTTGACAGCAAGCATGGCCGCCTTGCATGGGATGACTTATTATGTAGCGAACTGGCTTCAATTTGTCAATCCTACTGCAATGTCAGGTCAAAAAGCGATCGAAAGATGTCGCTACTTAAAAGATAAAATTTGTGTCTATTTTACAGTTGCATGATTTTCTAATAGCTCAAGATATTTTAAAGTTGCCTACTTATCTCCAAATATTGCGACATCTTGAAACAAAGGGAAAATTTATTTATTTTTGATACCATAATATTCCTTATGTCCGCTTTAAACTGTAAAATATTTAGACGGTATGGCGGTGTACATGAAACGAATGTACGTTTCAACAAGATGGTACGAAGTGCTACACTGCAGTTTCTATTTTTTCTTTGTTTATTTCAGAGTCATAGAAATTAATTACTCTAATGGAAAAGATAAATATCTACGATCTCAATCGTATCTATTCATTTATAGGACTTCTAAAGTATTTTTATCACGTCTGATTTGGAAACAGCGTTACTTTTCTTATTTTAAACACGATGCAGGAGATATTTTAAGAATTTCTTTTCTGTGAACTTTTCGTTATCAAAAAGAAAGTCAATTTCAATATGCAAAAAATTTAGTAATCTAGTAGTATTAAATTATGAGACAAAAGCTGCCGTAAAGAGATTATCAAAAGCGATGTGATGAATTCTAAATTACAAGAGCATTGAAATTGTCATTTAAAGACTATAAAGAGAAATATTAAAATACACAAAGTTAAAACCAATTGCTAATAAGGGGGTCTAGGAAACTATGAGAGATACATAACGAGCGTCTAAATAAAAACCTGGTCAGGTGGGTTGTGATCGAGAATTTATCCATTGCATTTACATAGCAGAATTACTAAATGTAGCCTTCTTGACCAGGTTTTTATTTAGACACGAGTTTTATGGTTGCATTATAATTATAAGTTTGTTACCTTATATCAAAAACACCCTGTATTTCGTGATTGCATTTTTGATTGACTTTAATCATTAAATAAAATATTCAAAGTTTTTTCATTTTCTAATATCGTTTAGGACTGAATGCAGCTAGACGAACTCATGTAAGTACGTATGTCTACAGGGTGTTAATAAAAAAACTGTACACCGTTTGGCAGGTGATAGTAGAGGTCAAAACAAGAAAAAACTTCTAATAAACCCATGTCCAATTCTCAATACAGGGTGTCCACGCCATGTGTTCACTCTTCTAGAATTTTTATTTTTTACATAAAATTCGGGAGCGATAAATTAAATAAAAAGCTGAATTTTCCGACATACCACTCGCTCCCGCAGGACTTCCGGTTTCGCCGGAAGTGATATCAACTTTCTTATTTTAAATGGAATGCCCTGTATATTTTTACATATTTGGAATCTACAGATCATTGTGAGTCCGAATATGTATCACCTGGTAATTTTGGTTTCCATGACAACGAAAAAAATTTTTTTTTGTTTTTTAGTATGCAAAGCTATGTATCGTGTATTTTCGTTCTACCAAGTAATGCGACCAAGTAATTCGAGAAAGCAACTTCTTTGGTTGCACTTTGGTGCACTTCTTGCGTTTTTTGGCGTACTTTAATAAAACATTTTTTTTATTATTATTTTTTAAATTCTTTTTCAACTCTTGCAATGAATTTCGGGATGACATGTTGCAGCTTAACTGAAAAAAATGGCTTTTCAGTTATACAGTTCGTCGGTATACAAGTGTTAATATAAAAACAAAAACAAAACAAAAAAAAATTGTAATAAACCCAGGTTCAATATTCAATGGTATTTGAAGTATGGTTTAATTAAAAAAGAATCAAACAATCAATAATGAATTTAACACACTAAAATTATCACAGAAGATGTTCGAACTGTTGTCCTTGCTAGCTGTTGTAAACAAAGTTGCAGTCGCCGTCGAAGAGACTCGTGCACTTGATTGAAAGCAACTTGTTTTTTCAGTTGCTGACAAGCGTTTACAACTCTCTGCCAAAGTTCATCTTCTGTATTAATTTCTCTGGCATAAACAATGTCTTTTAAATAAGTTCCGTTAAAAAAAATAATTTACGACCTAATGAAAATTTCACATGGTGTAAAAATGTTAATAAACCAAAGTGCAACCAAAGAAGTTGCTTTCTCGAATTACTTGGTCGCATTAGAACGAAAATACACCATACATAGCTTTACATACTGAAAAACAAAAAAAAAATTTTTTTCGTTGTCATGGAAACCAAAATTACCAAGTGGTACATATTCGGACTCACAATGATCTGTAGATTCCAAATATGTAAAAATATACAGGGTGTTCTATTTAAAATAAGAAACTTGATATCACTTCCGGCGAAACCGGAAGTCCTACGGTGGCAAGTGGTATGTCGAAAAATTCAGCTTTTTATTTAATTTATCGTTCTCGAATTTTATGTAAAAAATAAAAATTTTAGAAGAGTGAACACATGGCGTGGACAACCTGTATTGAGAATTGGATATGGGTTTATTAGAATTTTTTTCTTCTTTTGACCTCTACTATCACCTGCCAAGCGGTGTACAGTTTTTTTATAACACCCTGTATAAACAACAAAATAGCCCGAATCTATCTCTTATAGATTTCAAGAACACTTTCGATCCCTTAAATTATGATTATAGACCTGCATATTTAATTAAATAATTTCGCTTTGTTAATTAAACTTCGACTAAAATGTTTTTCGGATTATTTTCCAGTCTAAAAAAAGTTATTCGAGCATTAGGTACCTAATTTTTAATGAGTACATTTAGCTTAATAATGTAAGAATAAAAGAATTTGAAGGAAATATAACGAAAGTGTATTATAACAACCTACTAATTTGGAATAAATATTAATGAAGCACGCTGGTAATATCCTGAAATTTCATTACAATATAATTTGTAATCATATCTCGAACATGAAAAAGCTAGAAGGATTTATTTCAATTATTTATTTAGGAAGTCTCCTGCTACGATTTTAAACACGTTGCGTTGAACGCAAAATACAAAATCTAATTAAATTCATTCTCTTTATTTATTTAACAGAGAGTTTGTAAATATACATTCTGCAAACGTACATATAATTAAGTTAACCAGCTTTTAGGCCTAATTTATGTTATGTTATTGGGATTAATTATTTATTTATATATTGCTATTGTTTTGTTATTGATTTATACTTATGTGCCTAATACACCCAATACCTTTCTTTATACACATCTCTACTGGGAATACATAAATATCAAAAATCAAATAGTTATCGTTTATAAAGATAGTCACGCTAGTTACCACTCAAGGAAAACTGTAGATTTTACAGTCATCTCAACATGAAAAGTAAATATCAAATTTACAAAAGTTACAAAATATCTCAGACATTTCTTTCTTTGGTCGATCTTTTATCTCTAACAATACTAGGTGCTTAGTTAAGTATTTTCCTAATTTTGTACAAGTTATTTTAGGAAATTATTCTTTTTTCTGTTATTGATTATTTACTTAATTGTGATAGCACCATTTTTTTTCATGAGTAGGTATGTTATAAAGTCCCTTAATCAATAAATTTAACAATAGCCACTCAACGATTTCACTGGAGAAGAAATATATAAAAAAATTAATGTGGCATACTTGGAAGTTGAGAATATACCGCAATAACGGAACTCTTAATTATTTGCGGAAACTCTTGGTTTGTAGAACAAAATATTATTTTTTAGCATGTGAATCCTACTTACAAAATAGATTGCAGTTGATCACTTCAAAAACGATAAAAACATAAACGTACTTACATTCATCCCTTAGTATTAATTAGACCACAAATTCGGATGTCACATCCAGCAAAGTTTAGTCCTCACCTTGATAATTATTTTAAATATTTGTCACAAGAAGAAGTCTTCACTCAACAAAAGGGTAAAACAGATCGAAAACCAAAACAAACACAGGCTTATGCATACGCCGACACCATTGTACTCTTAATGTGACCACAAATAATTACCACTTCTGCAATCTCTACAGATAATGCTAAGTCAACACAATAAAATTAGTAGGTACCATCTAATAAAAACTGCATCGTTTGCCGACACCACCACGGTTATCATCTTCTGTTTTCGTCACTCTCGTCTTGGTCTTCACCATCGATGAGTAAACGACGCAAGGATAAATTTACCTGAAGAAGTCTTGACGGCACAGTGCTAACTAGTTCAAATGAGTTATAAAAATAAGCCAATTAAAACGAATAAAACTAGTTTAGTATTAACCTTGTGCGTTTATAGTCAATGCAGTAGAAAAACTATTGTTTCCGACTAGTATAAACTTTCAAATTAGTTCAAATTCTTTTTTCAAAAGCATATAAAAATTGTGTTTAAATACTTCATGCGCGCTCTCAAAAAATAGTCTGTATTAATTAAACATTTTCACGGCCAAGAAAACTGGCTGAAAATTTAATTTTTCACTGCAAAAATCCTAATTAAAAATGTCCAGTTCATTGGGACTAATACTAATTTATTGGGTTAATCAGTCATGCGGTGATGGAGAGGAAGTGCAACGGCATTCATTAATTTGATGAATCAAGCATATCACCACTTGCCCGTATCAGTTAATATGGACGTTATCTAAATTGAAAGTGTATTAAATATTTTGAAATGATTGAACGGTACGTCAGCAGTATAAGCCTATTGATTTTACATAACAATTTACCGTGCTATATTTATTTATTGTTTATGTTAACAGTCTATTTTAAGCTGATCAATAGAACCGATGAACAGAGAAAGCGGTTTTTCAGAGAACCAACACCTTTTAATTTGTAAACAAAATATTCTGAATTCAGTTTCGAGGTGCACCAATTTTAATACGTCTATCCTGTCGTAAGTTAAGTCATAAAAATTGTAATCATCCAATTGTTAGATTATAGCAGATAATAAATTCTTACGTATAAATTCTCTTAAGGATCACCTTATTTCAAGGAAGACTTGTAGGATACAGTAAACGAGCCTTGAAAAAGTAATATCCGCATTCATTATTGTCGACGGCTTAGTAACTCTGGGCATAAATTCATATATTTCCGTTTAATGCTCTATATCCTTAAAATTTATTTTGTTCAAAAATTCAAACCTTTTCTGCTTTATTGTTCTAAATTTTAAAGGACGTTCCACTTATAACTTTTAATTTTGTTTACTCGTAATGTTTAAATTAATCTAATAATAAATTACTTACTAGGTTATATAAATGGATGATAATTATTTTTAAACTGGATTTTGTTTACTTTTGTACTTTTGATACTTTCGTTTATATAATTTCTCTTTAGCGGCATTGAGAAAAAGATTAAGAAAAAAAGTGTTGTTTTTGTTATGCATTCGTATTTTTGTAATTACATTTTACATATTACATATAAGAGGAGGAATAAAATGGAAGGAAGACTCTGGGAAATTAATATTGAAGCGCAGTCAGAATTTTAGAAATTTGCAATGAATATAAGAAAAGAAGTAAAAAAAAATACTCCGGGAAAATATTTACATAGATAAAAATCAAAAACATTTGAGAGGACATATTGTAAAAAAGAATACTAATACACTGAGAGAAACAGGTTATTATACATATTTAAGTGAATGAATATCACAGAAGCAAGAAATGAAACAAAAAATCTTAATGAAATATGAATTTGACAAGACATTAAACAGAACAAGATATAGAAAAGGGTTAGAAATTCAATTTAGAAAAAGCAGTCGAAATTACAAAATTATATACTTATATACAGTATATCTTAAAATAATCGTGATTCTACAGGGTGAGTTATTAAGCGCCCTTTCTTCCATAGCTCATTTATAGAACGATATAGAATTTTTTTCTTTCATAAGGAGATTCTACCTATTGAGCACTATATCCTAAAATTATTTTGGTACATACAGAGTGTTACGTAAAGTAATGGCAGCATGTAGCAGCAATTTTTTAAATGGAATACCCTGTGTATTTTCTTATAGGAAGACATAACACTCGATTCTCTAAACAGTAGCGCATAAAATATTTATATTTAATTAACCAACTAAGAGTAAATTAATATTTTATTGAAAACGGTCTGATTTTCAACTTCTCTTGAAATACTAACTGTAAACGTAATGTTTGTCGTACGGCAATAAAAATCGGTAGTGTTATAAACTAAAGTGTAAGGAATAACCTAGATATAAATTCTTTTAGTCTTACTTGTTTTTTCAAATGTTCAAGCCTGTGTAATTGTCAGAATTTCAAACTGCCGTTATTCATTTTTTTTAAATGCAACCCCCCTATCTCTTTTCACGAATAGATAGTGTTCATGTTCCTCTTCAATTTTGTTATAGGTGTTCTGTATCTAATCCTTACAGTTCTTTTGCTATAATAAACTTTTTATATTTTTACTCTGAAATCAATATCAAAAAGTTATTTAATGTACCGTATTTTAATTTCTTTAAGACAACGTCATAAAACAGATGGATAATATCAAGTTTACAATTGATTACAGACTCTTATTACATTATAATAATCGTATTTTTGTTATAATACAATTCTTTTTCTTTGTTTTAATTAAGAATGCTTTAAAATTGATTCGATGTAATTCCTAAGCTTCAGTTGTCTTCATTAACATTTGATTTAATAAAATCTGAATACTTGAACAAAAGAAATTCACCGATTTTCATTTATTTGTTAGATTATTAATTTATTATTTGTATATTTTTTTTTTGGAGTACAACAATTTTTACATTAAGGTAATTATTTGCAAACACTGATGTTTTCTTTTGTTGTAAACCACATCGAATCAATTTTAAGACGTTAATTACAACAAGGTGAAAGAACTGTATTACAATAAAAATACGATGATCATAATGTAATAAGAGTTTGTAACCAATTGTAAACTTGATATTATCCATCTGTTTTATGAAATAGAGGACGCTGTCTTAAACAAATTAAAATACGGTACGTTAAATAAATTTTTAATATTGATTTTAGAGTAAAAATGTAAAAAATTTCTTGTAGCAAAAAAACTGTAAGGATTAGATGCAGAAAACCTATAACAGAATTGAAGAGGAATATGGACACTATCTATTCGTGAAAAAAGATAGGGAGGTTGCATTTAAAAAAATTGAATAACGGCAATTTGAAAATCTGACAATTACACAGACTTGAACACTTGAAAAAACAAATGAAACTAAATCAGTTTATATCTGGGCTATTCCTTATACTTTACTTTATAACACTACCTATTTTTATTTCCGTACGACAAACGATACGTTTACAGTTAGTATTTTAAGAGAAGTTGAAAATCAGACCGTTTTCAATAAAATATTAATTTACTCTTAATTGGTTAAATAAATATAAATATTTTATGTGCTGCTGTTTAGAGGATCGAGTATTATATCTTTCTACAGGAAAATACACAGGGTGTTCCATTAAAAAAAATTCCGCTGCATGCTGCCATTATTTTATGTAACACTCTGTTCGTATCAAAATAATTTTAGGTTATAGTGCTCAATAGGTAGAATGTCCTTGTAAAAGAAAAAAATTGTATCTCGTTCTATAAATGAGCTATGGAAGAAAGGGCGCTTAATAACTCATCCTGTATACTATTAAGTTTCTCTTTTACCGGCGTGCATTTTTACATTTTCGAATGTAATCTTTATTCTTCATACTCAAAAAAGAAAACTAATAATTCGGGCTCAAAAATATCATAAACGTGAAAAGAAAGAACTAAAGAGTGAAAACGATGACATTACAAGAATTTGAGTTCGCATATACACATACAATAACAAAAAAATAATATGCATGTACGCTCAAGCAATCGTTTTTTGCTGAAATACCAAACTTCAAAGCTTATGGATAGCGCGTTTAACTGTTATTATCATTATAAAAACCCCTTACATTTACACTGCGAGTGAAGAGCCTTTAGTTAACCAAAAGGTAATTGCAAAATAAATGACAAATAAAGATACTGTTTTGTTGTATGAACCACTAAAAACTGAAGTGGTATACGTGGTTTCTTTAAGACTTTTAGTTAAGTTTAATGGTATAATAATAATAATAATAGTGTTTATTTCAAAACAACTGTTTCTATATGAAGAATCAAGATTGAAAGGTAAGTATATAAAAAAAAAGAACTTAAATTATTCTAATAAAATT
This sequence comes from Dorcus hopei, assembly GCA_033060865.1. Lineage (NCBI taxonomy): Eukaryota > Metazoa > Arthropoda > Insecta > Coleoptera > Lucanidae > Dorcus > Dorcus hopei. The sequence continues at coordinate 32,294,125 of CM065421.1, read as the reverse complement.
GAACAAGTAATGTTAGCATTTATCAATAGATAAACAAAATTTTATGGCACGAAGTATTCAGACATATTACAAGGTTCAATTTCTAGAAGCACTTTGAAATGTAGCTTTTTAAGTTTATTTTTATTGCTTAGTTTTTCGCATTATTAGGTAACTTATGAAATAATTTGATACATGAATGTAATGCACCGCTTTCGAATCTGCTTAATCTGTGTGATGGATATCCATTAGTATCAACGCCCCCTGATTGATATTTATTTACTTGCTTGTTTTCAAATGGTACAAACTTTTGTCTATTTTTGATTAAAAATAATAAACATTCATAAATATATGCACCAAATACTGTGAGAAGACCGTTAGATTTAAAACCTCTCTACATGATTCGCGTCATGACATGTTACAATAAAGAGTGAAACAGTCATGTCATATTATTTACCTCGCCTACCGTAGTGTTTTACATTATCACAAACGTATTGATTCTATTCGCTACTTAATTTCCACGTTGTATAGTCCGTTTAAATAGAAACATGGGAAATTTATCTAAGCCTGCGCTCTTCATATTTTTTATTTTTTTTTACAATGTCAAGTATTTCGTTTCTGTTAGTCTGTAGAGATATAGTATTGACATTTTCTGGGATGTCAAAATGATATGCACCTGAATCGAAGTTAGTCAGATTATGTACTATCGCGGCCTTCCCACGATTTAATTTTCCGCTGTAAATATGGCTTTCTTTGACGGCTTGTCAAAAACAATCATTTGAAATGTCAGATTTTAAATGTAATGCTAAAGTTGTAGCATCACAATGCTTTCTGAAGGAGAGAAGGGTTTTGCAATGGCAAAATTAGAAAATGGTTGCTCACCACTCTTATTCTGTTATTTCAGTTCTAATACTTTATTATCTTGCTGTTATTAAAGTACAACCAAACAATCTGACTTTTGGTTAATCGTCGTTAGTGTCAAAATTGAGGAAAGAGCCTGCTCTACAAAACTATAATTTAGAGAAATTCTGGCTACTTGATAAAAAATCGTGCGAAATTTTAAGGCCCCGATAGTACATAGGAAGTGAAATTTTTGTTAAAATCTTCAACTGAATATGCAACAGTTGACTTTTCAGGGTGCTCTCTCAAACAAGAAGGCACTATTAACCATATTGCCTTCGTCTTATTGTCTGAGTATTTAAAATGTATCCCGTTTTTTGCTTCAATTCTGAAAGGTATTCAAATGTTTTCAAAAAGTGCCAATTTTGCACTTGGAGGTCAGTACACTACCACCACCGACAGCTTTCTTGAAAGATTGGTGTCGGGACCGCAGACTTCAATTTCATTGGAAATGGAAATATTGTTTATAGATGCATTAGGTCTGCTCTTTAAGCTTTGATGTATGTATGTATGTATGTATGTTACGGGAAATGTCCGCAGGATGTGCAGAGTCAGCATTGTCAACATGGGCAATGTCAACATTGCACATCGTAATAGTTAATTTGCGGATTTGGTCCAGTTTACTTAGGGAAAAGTCGACACTGCCCGATCAGCAGTGGGCGTTGTCACTAACGATCATTTTCTTGCGAAAAATTAATATGGGCAAAGCTATGTTATGCTGATCTTGTATTGGAAAATGAAATGTGTTATTCAATAAAATAGCTTGACACAAATTTTAAAATATTTAGTATTTATTGTTATTATTATTTTGCAGTAGTTATTACTGCGACATTCATAATTTAGGTAATAAAATAACACAAATTCAATGAAATTGCATACAGGGTGTTTTTGGAAGTGTGGCTCAAAACAGAACATTGGTATTTACATGTACTGGATATATGATTGAACACTTTGTTTTTGCTCAAAAACAAATCTAAACACCTGAACGGTCCAGTGGTAAGAGGACCGGCCTTGCAATCGCATGGTCGTCGATTCGAACCGCACTCGGGATTTTTCTCGGGGGTGGTCGGTATCGACTTCAGGCACCCTTCAGTGTTGGGGATAAAATTCGACACTGCTTCCCCTTAAACGGCGAAAAGGTTGGAAGTAACAAAGCCATGGAACACTTTACACACACTCAAATACACTCCCGCCCTAAGGTCCTGACAAGTCTTTGACTTAGGACCCCGTTGGGCAATCACCACAGATAAAAAAAAACGTGTAATTTTTTTTGTATTCTACCCCGATCCCGGCGGTACTAGTTAATAAGGAAATTTCCTTAAATAAATTTTATAAGGACAAAATCTTAATATGTAATTCTTAGAAAAACTCGTCGTTACAGTTTTAATTATTAAATTTGAAACAAAAAAACTGCTCTGTCCTTATTCTTCAGATCTAAACTTTCACTAGGAGCGTCTGTTAGTTGGAGAACTTTACTCAATACAGATCGTTGAATTTTTTGCATGTGTTAAGTGTCGGAGTTTACATTAGTTATTTTCTTGTCTGTGCGTATCGAAGGAATATTTTTCCTAAGTGTTCATAATTCTATGAGGGATATCTTTTCTTGAATTTCAGTAGTTTCTTCGTTGTTAATATTAAATATAAGTTGATTAATGCGAAATATTAAATAATCAGATGACATGCCGGACACTACCGTGACTTCTTTTTCATGTGAAGGTCCCACTTGTTAGATATGCCACCGCAGGAGCTATGAAAGTATTGCTAGCATTCGTTGCATGAATGAGAGATTTTACATCCTAGAATTGCTGCTTACATTTGTGGCAAGAAATGTCGGAATCGCCAGCCATAATATTCGTTGAAAGTTAAAAAAAAAATTAATGTTTTCCTCGCAAACTGGACTGCAACAGAGAGACCGCCGGACTTAGGCCGGGTGTCCACCGGATCGCGTCTAATTACACGCGACTGAAATCGTTTCAGTGGACAGGCTACAATACAAATACATTTGCACGATCTTTATCGCACGATCCCAATCGAGCCGACTGTGGTCGGCCCGATCCGGTGGACACCCGGCCTTACAGTCCATTAAAGTGACTTTGAAGATAACATGTTTTTTTAACCTAAATTCCTCGTATGTCCAAAAATTAGTTCTTGGAATAAGTAAGCTTAAAGCTGCAATATCTTGGATAAAAAAGCAAATGAAATGTGTTCAAGTACTGAATGAATATTTTTAAAATTTTGTAAAGTAGATTCAATAGTTATCCAAAAAAGTGCAATTTTATAACTTCTGTGCCTTTCAACGTCGTTGATGTTTGAGCGTTTGTAAATAAAAATCAAAGTAACGTAACGTAACAGCTAGTCACATTAAAAGATAAAGTGGATACTACAACAACCTCACTTGAGATTTCAACTTTCATTACCTAACTAATTTTTATTACACTCCCTATTAATCAACAGGAAAAGAAAGGCAGTTAGCAAGCATGACAGAATATAAATTAATAAAGAAAACACAAAGTTGGGTTTAGGGAAAAACTGAAGTACGGTGATCACCATAGCATCTACAGAAAATCAGAAATTTTGTGAAGTAAGGTTAAAAGATTAGCACTAGCAGAAGAAACATGGAAGAAAAATATAAAAGACTATTCAATTCACCTGTCATTTTTCAAATATAAGGTCTGTTTGTTATCCTGAACTGGTGTACACTAATGCATACCTTTTCGCAAAATAAGCTTTAATATAACCTGAAATATTTGTGTGCTATGTCAGTATGGATGTATATGATTCGTACTGACACATTATAAAAGAATTTAGGCTTCATTAAAGCATATTTCGTAAAAAAAGTGTACACCGGTGCAGGATAACAAACAGACCTATTAACACTAAAATAGCAGATATTTACTTTCGTAGCCTAGCAGCAGTAAATTCCAGGGAGTATTTCACTGGTGAAAATATAACTGGGTATTCCACTAGTGGATGCAGTGAATATTTTAAACAAAAATTTATTTACCGGTTGCTATGAAAATGAAATCATGTGTAAAGGCGGCGCTACATTACATGGCAAACTAGCCAAACGTTTGTGATGTGTGAAGGTTCGCCGAATAGTGTGTATGGTAGAGCATTTGTCAAACTCCTTCCAACGTTTGCATTCGTATACGTTCCGATAGAAGTCGGTAAATGAGACACTTAAATGCGATTCAGCAACATCGTACACATTATTTGACAAACGTTTGGAAAACTGTACACATCACCAACGTTCGACATTCGCCTAGTTTGCCATGTAATGTGGAGCCGCCTTAACGCAGATTTGCGAACTAGCTTTGAAATATTTTATTTTAAACATTGATTTGGTTCATTGAATAGTCCCGAATACCAATCGTAGTCAAAGTTAAGTAGAATATTTTTGTGGTGGTCTCACTCATGTTTCTCATCTTGCGAATACTACTCGTAGTATTCAAATGCAAGCGTGAGAGACATTCGTGAGAGCACCACAAAAATATTCAACATAACTTTGACTACTCATGGTTATTATAAGTAAAAATCGGTTAATATGAAATGGCTCAACTGCATAATCCAACATAACTCAGAAGAATTTACATTAAATTTATAAAATTATACAAGGAAACCATTGATTGTAAATTATTAAATATATGAATACCAGAATATCAATAGATATTCCTCCTTCCTTCCTTGATATTCTTCTTTCTTATCTTCAACGATGGTTATTTTCAATTTTCATTATTTTTTGACGATAACAAAACATGAAGATTCTATAAAATCGAAACCGGTAGCTGAGTGAATTAAAATATACAAAAATTAAGAAGTACTTTATTTCTTTACAATAAATTTTTATTATTCAATGTTCTCTTTTTACTTTGTACACGAAGTACCATTTTATTTTAATTACATCCTCTTGACAATGAAGCATTTCGCCTTCATAACATAGAACACTTTTCTTTTTCTGTTTTTTGAGAACCATAAATTTTTTTCGGGAAAGTTTTTTTATTCTCAAAATATGATTAACGCCACAAAACCATGAAGTGAGAAAATATTGTTTCAAAAAGACAGAAAACTATTTCTTATATTACGAAAATACGGTGATAATAATAAATAAAAAGTAAAAAAGCTAAGAGACGTTTCAACCTCTGATATAATTATTGTCTGGACTACTGCCCTTTGTGATAGGGTTTCTAACAAAACAACAAGATGGAATTTATAAATAAAATTTCTGAACATCACGCCAAGACTAATGGCTTTTCCTCCTTTGTGAAAATGCACTGGCCCAGAGCGCAAACTTATTCCATCTCGTAGATTTGTATAAAAGCGTAGATCGAATATATGACGTTCAAATCGTCATGGATCACTATTAATCAACATAAAACGCAGAAATGTTGTTTACATGATTCCGTTAGTTCAGATTAATGTGGCTAGATGAAAAATTCAGAATCCTCTTAGGTAATTCGGTCAGTGATTACTCACCGTGAAAACGAAATCAGATTATTCAACTATTTATTTCATGTGTAGTAGAGATCTATTCAGAGAAGCTTCCTTAATTTAATCATTCGACTTTCTATTCCTTTTTGTGTGATGTTCGCATATTTTGCTTAGCATCGTTAAGTACAAACAATAAATTTCACGAAATGAAACTAATAATATTATCGATACTGACTGCCACCACATTTTCCGTGTCATTTTAAATATATTGAAATCAAATATTTCTATGCTCATAGTAGTTTTCATTGACGACGGTGAAAATCTTAAAATGCCTCATTAGAAAAATCAACATACAGGCTGTCCCAACAGTGTGTTCTCGGGCAATAATTCGATAACTAGGTACTGAAGGTACAAAAAAATTTTCAACATAACTTTTTTTTTTAATTTTAGAAGCTTACAACATAAAATTTTCATCTATACAGAGTGAATCAAAGCAGTCGCGTCGGACACAACTTCTTTTATTTCAAATGGCACACTCCATACAGGTTGTTTCAAAAAGGACGACGAAAAATGAAAGGGGTTACGGAGAATAGAATTTCAAACAATTTTTTTCATATAAACACGTGTCCGATTTGTACGCATTTAATAGATATAGGGGCTTAAATTTATTACACGTAAATTTTATCGTAGGTGGGTATGACTAGATTGTTACTTTAGAGTTTGATTAAATCAAATGTTCAAAAACACCTCCTTCAGCTGCAAGACTTCGCTTGATATATTTTTTTTTATCTGTGGTGGTTGCCCAACGGGGTCCTAAGTCAAAGACTTGTCAGGACCTCAGGAGCGGGAGTGTATTTGAGTGTGTGTAAAGTGTTCCATGGCTTTGTACTTCCAACCTTCTCGCCGTTTATGGGGAAGCAGTGTCGAATTTTATCCCCAACACTGAAGGATGCCTAAAGTCGATACCGACCACCCTCGAGAAAAATCCCGAGTGCGGTTCGAACCGACGACCATGCGATTGCAAGGCCTGTCCTCTTACCACTGGACCGTTCAGGCGTTCGACGAACTAATTCGATGTAGGTGTAATTAAATTGAAAATTCCGGTTTTGAATTTCAGCCAAAGCTAAATTAATTATTTCCAAAAGCTTTTCATTTGTATGAATTCTGACAGCATAAACTCTTTCCTTTATGACTTCCCATAAATGGAAATCCAAAGGTTTTAAGTCGGAAGACCTTGGTGCTTTCAATTTCTTGCAATCTTTCAAAAATTCTGCTGAAAACATTAGTCAGGTTCCTTTTACAAATGAACTGAGGTTAGACTAAGTGAGGTGAGTGTCTCATCCACGTCTCATCTCACATAAAAAAGTGAATGAAAATTTGTCTAAATGGAACAACTGAGGAAGTTCTTACGTCAAGAAATGTCAAGAATTTCAAAGTCAAAATTTGTAAATAAGGGTTTGCGGTTCCTTCAAATCGGTAAAGGAGGAAGCAAGTTTCTCACTTCTGCTTACCTCACTTCAAGCAAAAGGAACGTGTACTTTAAGTGAAGAAGGGGAAGTAAAGTAAGATTATCTTAGAATCGGTGTAAAAGGAACGCGACTATTGTCGCAAGGCTGTCGTCTTTTAGGAAATCTCTGCATGCCTCTTTAAATTTTCATCGCAAAAGCCATACACAAGAACAACATCTGCATATTCAGAAGAACTGAACATGTTTATTTTTATTGTTGGCTAATGCAGACTGACATTAAACAATAAACAACTGTCAAACAGACACGCAATGCAATCAAATCATCGCCACTCAAGAACTTCAAGCGTTAATAACTAACGCGTGATCAATATCTTTTCTAATCAAGTGACCTGTGGAAAAAAATTTGTTTGGTTCATTATTTCAAATGCCATTTGAATTATTTTTTTACATTCCTATCGTTTTGTATAGGAATGCAGTATACAGCGTGTCCACCGAGTGCCGCGGTCTTCTCCACCGTCTATAGTATATAAGATAGAACAAAAATTCAAATGAGCTAAGATGTAACTCAGTCAGCTCTACTTCATAAAATTATTTTTGGCTATACAAAGTGTTCAGTAACAGAGAACCATACCAAAGTTATATTTTTGTAAATAGAACACTCAGTATATTTTTACATATTTAGAAAGTACGCATAACGAATAGGTAACAACCAAAAATTTAGGAAGTTTTACTTAAGAGTTTGTAAGATATTGATTTTAAGTGTAAAAAATTGCCATAATATGAGTGCTTATATATTTTTTATTTATTTACATTTCGTCTTGAATATTTGTAGGTACTCAATCCAATATCTTTTCTACAGAAACTTCAAAACAGCTTCGGTCTATCAGTTATTACGCGTACAGGGTTTTGCAAGAGATAATTTTTCTCAAAATTTTCAAATGGAACCCCCAGTATATCTAGACTCTCGTCAAACACTGTTTTAATGAGCTTTCATATAACGCCAAATGTATTTGTCTAAACTGAAGAAGTCGTGAGACAAAAATTAATAATTTTTCTTTCTTTCGTTATTTAGCCTTTCTATCCGATTCTTCTGTTTTGAGTTGCTGATAAATCAATGAATATGTTTTATTTTTTGTTCAAAGTAATTGAATATGTTCCTGTTAAAATTATTCCTATTTTTCTTTACTTTGGAAATATCTAAATAACGTTATAATAATTTTAAAAAAGAAAATTTAGAATCACGTTGCCGTTTGCTAGAAAATAGGAAAACAGTTGCTATAAATTTTTAATTGACAGAACAATTATTCAGTTAGTAGATAACACTACTTTTACAGTTTTATATTTTTTATGATAATAAAATGCATTTTAATAATGAAGAGTTACGTGACATGACATACCTGCTAAGAAAAGGCAACCAAAACTGACTTTTGGCATTAAGATTATATTCGTAGCATTATCCTATGAGAAGACATCCGGATTATAGAGTTTTTCAAAGATTGAAAGAAAGATTCTAAATACCAGGAAACATTAAATACAGCAAAAATGTTTTTAAAATAACGTTAAGTAAATATTTTCAAAATAAAGAAAAGTAGGAATTAGTTTAACAGAAACATATTCAATTACAAAAATAAAACATATTCATTGATTCATCAGCAAATCAAAACAGAAGAACCGGTCGGAAAGACTAAATAACGACAATATTGAAAGTAAAAAAAATTATTAATTTTTGTCTCATGACTTCTTCAATTTAGATAAATACATTTGGCGTTTTATAAAAGCTTATTAAAACAGTATTTCACGTGAGACGAGATATACTGAGTGTTCCATTTGAAAATTTTGAGAAAAATTATCTCTTGCAAAACTCGACACGCTGTACACATAATAACTGATAGACCGAAGCTGTTTTGAAATTTCTGTAGAAAATATATTGTATTGAGTACCTACAAAAATTCAAGACGAAATGTAAATAAATAATAAAAACATAAGCACTCATAATACAGCAATTTTTTACACTTAAACATGAATATCTTACAAAGTCTTAAGTAAAATTTCCTAAATTTTTGGTTATTACCTATTCGTTATGTGTACTTTCGAAATATGTAAAAATATACTGGGTGTTCCATTTAAAAAAATATAACTTTGGTATGGCCCTCAGTTACTGAACACTCTGTATAGCCAAAAATAATTTTATTAAGTAGAGCTGACTGAGTTACATCTTAGCTCGTTTGAATTTTTTTGAATTTTGTCGATGGACAACCTGTATACTTTTTTAACTTTTATACTTCAAAATTATTTATCAATAAATATTGTAGTACACATACGGAAAATGTTTCGTTTAATAAAATAACATATGAAAATACTTATTGGCATCATTTTGTCCGAAGAAAGTCAAAAATTTAAATAAATATAATCTTATATACTGTAGACGGTAGAGAAGACCGCGGCACTCGGTGGATACCCTGTATATGTGTAATTCAAGTGGCATTTGAAATAATGAATTAATTAAAGACACATGATTTTATTTCCAAAGGTCACTTGATTAGAAAAGATATAGATTACCTGTTAGTAAAGGAGAGATAATAATCAGACCTATGTTTATATGAAAAAAAGTGTTTAAAATTCAATTTCCAACAATCCCTTTCATTCTTCGTCGCCACATATGAAATACCCTGTGTATGAAACCAAATTTAGATGCTCATAAAATTCTACATATTTTCTGTATATCATATACCTAAACCTAACTGTTCTTGAAATATTTAACATTTTGTCTAAAAACTGCCATTTGCAGTCACTATTTTATATATTCATATTTTATTTACTTTTAATTCTAAGAAAAAGATTTTTGGTACAGATGTAGTTGATATATTAGCTTATTATAAGCAGTCAGAGGACGGGCGGAATTTTTACGGTTTACTATTGCAACGAAGCGGTGAGATGTTGTAAATAGAATGTCCACACGACCCAGCATATTTGCCGGCGTTGCGCGACGGTACACGAACAATCGGCGAGTCAAAGAAATAGTGCGCTCATCAAATCGAGGTGATTCACAATTTTGTACTGGTTGACTGGCTGCTCGGCAGATATGCGCTCTGACAAATATGTGAGTCAGTAGCGGTTACATGAAAGTTTAAATACAGATACATTTTGCCGGGCTAGCCGTGGAAACGTTCGCTTTCTCCTCTCTGATGAGCCGGTAAAATTGAATTTTCTACTAGTGTAGGAAAAAAAAGCAATTATTATCTTCTAGAATTTACAATAAAATTGTGTTCGTATTCTGGCTATATCAGACTGCCCGGTGCTCTGATTAACGCTCGCATATGAGCGCAAGTATGCAACGCAACGTAAGTTCCCCACCAGGACTGCCGCTGTATCAAACTGAATGGAACCGGAAAAACTTCCCAAGTCCTCTCACTGATTATAAGCCATTATGAAATGTACTTTTTTCTTAAATGGCATGCCCTATATTTTTCTATATAAAATTCTTCGTTTAATAAAGTTCTTTCTTTGTTAAGAATATTTTTTGAGATTTTTAGATCTACTTGGATTATTTCTTTTAAAATGAGTTATTGTCTAAAGCTGCGTCCAGACTTGAACAGAACAAACAGAGCAGACAGAACGAACAGAACGCGCAGAGCAGAATTCGCCAAGTGTGGACGTGTCTCCGAACCGAACCAAACGCGCCAAATGTTTCCGAAGCTTGTCGGTAAATCGCAATTGCTCAAAATTGTTCGCCGAACAATTAAGAGGACGGAAATATATATATCAATCTAATAGAAAAAGAAATAATTTGGCGAATATGTCGAACGCTATGAGCACTTGTTCAGAGTATTCTGCTCAGCGCGTTCGGTTCGTTCTGCTCGTTCTGTTTGTTCGCGTTAAAATGTTCTACACCTTTTCCAAGTGTAGTTCAGAAAGTAACAGATTAATTTCAGAGAGTGTCAAATGTTTTTTTCAGATGCAAAAAATGAATTTTAGAAAGTGTCAATTGTATTTCAGAAACGTAAAATGTATTTCAGAATGTGTTAATTGTAGTTCAGAAAAGCGAAATCAATTTCAGAAAAGGTGAATTGTATTTCAGAAAATAATAATTATACATATATTTTTTCAGCATACCATAATAAATAAGTCTTACTATACCTTAGGAACCATCAACAGATTTTCGTGGAATAGTTACTGTTACGATTGCATTGAAATAAAGTGAAGAATGAATTTAAATAATTGTGGAATTTGCATGGTGTCGATACTAAGAAATGCAGTTTTTCGCTATTAACATGCAGGCACTTATAAACTTACAAAAAAAAACTTAATTACAAATGATTTCTGATTTACAAATAATGCTTTCAGATTTACAAATGATGCTTTCTGATTTACAAATTATATTTTCTGAATTTCAAATGACGTTTTCTGAAATACAATTTACTGATCTGAATTGCAATTACTACTTTCTGAAATATAATTTACTAATCTCAACTACAATTGACGATTTCTTAAATACAATTTACTAATCTGAAATACAACTGAAATTTTCTGAAATACAATTGGAAAAGGTGTAGTGTGGACACACTTTAAGGTGGCTGTCGAAAACAGCAAACAAATGAAGCTGTTGACTTTAGTAATTAATTTTCAAGAGAAAATAATGTACAAATATTACTTATTTTAAGTACGTGTCTCCTTTAGACAATTATACATTTTTTTGTACTTACACCATTCGTCTTACAAACTGAGAAACGCAGAAAACTTAGTTGAAAACCTAAAGTTGCCCGACCAAGTGTCAAGCCCGTTGCCAGCGAACCCAACCAACTTGGCTATGCAACCATGTAATAAAGAAATAATTCAATAAATCTAAAATTCATGTCCTAAGAAGTTCACAACTAAAACTTTCCAACAGTCTAACACTTATGCCCGATTTCACCAACGCGGATTGCGGATTAAATCTAGTGTCAACATTTAGAATATGACTTACCACTACGTTGTCTAACTTCAAATGTCACATTATAAACACTTAATCCGAGTGCTAGTGTCAATCCGCGTTGGTGAAATTCATCATTAGAGAAATATTCTTTAAAAAAAAAATAACTCAAATAGATCAAAAAATATCGCAGATAGGTATAAGACATATTTAACAAATATGAAAGAAATTTATTAAACGAAGAATTTAGGACAAAAAATAGGGCGTGCTATTTAAGAAAATTGAGTTTTGCCATTTTGAAATTTCTGATATTTTGTTTATTACCATGACCACCTGTAGCAATAAATATACATTTAATAATGGCTTATAATAAGCTAATGTATTAACTATACCTATACCAAAAATCTTTTTCTTAGAGTTAAAAATAAACAAAAATATGAATAAATAAAATAGTGACTGTAGTTTTTAGACAAAATATTAAATACGAGCCCTGCGCCAAAAGTATTCGTCTATCTCTCTTTGGTAAAGAAAGAGATAATTAATTATTTACTCAGTGGTAGATTATTTTTAGAGAATAATAATAATAAATAAATAGAAATTTATACATTTTTAAATAAAAGTTTCGATATTTAAATTCTAATAATGGTTTGATTTTCAAAAACAGCTACACTAGTTAGGCGAATACTTTCGACGCAGGGTTCGTATTTCAAGAACGGTTAAATTTAGACAATGGCATACAGAAAAAATGTAGAATTTTATGAGAAATCCAAATTTGGATTTCTCATAAGATTCTACATATTTTCATATACAGGGTGTCCACCGAGTGCCGCGGTCTTCTCTACCATCTATAGTATATAAGATAGAAAAAAAATTCAAACGAGCTAAGATGTAACTCAGTCAGCTCTACTTGATAAAATTACTTTTGGCTATAGAGAGTGTTAAGTAACTGAGAACCATACCAAAGTTATATTTTTTTAAATGGAACACCCAGCATATTTTTACATATTTCGAAAGTACGCATAACGAATAGGTATCAACCAAAAAATTAAGAAGTTTTATTTAAACATCAATATCTTACAAACTCTTAAGTGTAAGAAATTGCTCTATTATGAGCGCCTATATCTTTGTTATTTATTTACATTTCGTCTTGAATTTTTGTAGATACTCACCACAATATCTTTTCTACAGAAATTTAGAAACAGCTTCGGTCTATCAGTTATTATGTGACAGGGTGTTGAGTTTCGCAAAGATAATTTTTCTCAAAATTTTCAAATGGAACACCCAGTATATCTAGACTCTCGTGAAACACTGTTTTAATAATCTTTCATAAAACGCCAAATGTATTTGTCTAAACTGAAGAAGTCGTGAGACAAAAATTAATAATTTTACTTACTTAAACTGATTCCTATTTTTCTTTATTTTGAATATATTTACATAACGTTATTTTATTAACATTTTTACTGTATTTAGTGTTTCCTGGCGTTTAGAATCTTTCTTTCAATCTTTGAAAAACTCTATAATCCGGGTGTCTTCTCATAGGATAATGATGCGAATATAATCTCAATGCCAAAAGACAGTTTTGGTTGCATTTACATAACAGAATTACTAAATGTAGCCTACTTGACCAGGTTTTTATTTAGACACGTGTTACCTTTTATTTTTGGCACAAATATGTATATTTATTTTTAAACACTATTTATTTTTAACTACCTCAATAAGTTTTAATTGCAGTCTCGCTCTAGACAAGTTATCATTGTAAAACTAAAATGCAATTCCACCAAAAATTATATTTATATTTAACATCCTGTTTTGTTAGTAATTGGCCTCACAATGTACTCAATACTGCTGATTTACGTTGTTAAATGAACTGACAAATTACAGTTATGCAGATTTTATGACCTAACGATCTATAGGAAGGGTCGTAAATTTGAGGATACGCGGAAGATATGCATCAATTTAGCTGACGTTATCATTAATTTGGCGTTTGCCAATCAATAAATTTTCCTCTTTCACTACTAACTGTTATTATCATTTTTACGCTGCAACTTATAATGATTTATATTAGCTATGAAAATTGGTATGCAGAAAAATCATTTCTTTGACAAGAAAGGGAGAAAGTGATGGAATTCAAGCTTATTGGAAGCAGAATAACTTATCTGCGAATAAAAAAGAATAAAGCAAATTTGCCTTCCAACGGAAAATCTAATGGTGAAAAAAAACAGGAATTTTATGAAGAATTTGAATCATGACACATTACTACAGTAGGAGGTTTTAACGCGAAAATTGAAAAAAAGACAATTATTTATTTATAATGTAGTCAAAAATGTATGTTGCACAAAATAACAAATGATTAAAGTATGAGAGTATGTAACACAGCGTCATTATTAAGTATGGTTATTGCGATTTCCAAATTCAAGTACAGAACATTCTTGGATGAACTGCAGGTAATTAAATAGATCATGTAGTAATAGCTAATAAGAAAATAAAATAATAATTGATGATAGGTCAAACAGACGAACTATTGTGGATACTGATCACTTATGGTCAATAAATAAAATAAATTTCAAAATATAAACGGACTATAGGAATTTACCAGCAATTCATCATAAGTATTTCCTTGAAAATTTTAAAAATAAAATAAATTAATTAAAGGATAGTGTATTAAGAGTATTTTAGAAGATTTTTTTAAGAAATTCTTTAATTCAAGTTTGTTTTTTGTTCAAATCTCTTAATTTTAAGTAAATATTTTTAGAAATAATCAAATTAAAATTAATTATTTATTTCAATAAATTATTTAGATTTTTTAAAGTGTAATTACGTAGGCAGTCAGTTTAGAATTGTAAATATTAGAATAATTTAAAATAATTCAATGTGGAAAGTAAACTGCAGGTTATAGTAAGAAGTTCGGAGAATAAACAACTGAGGGCGCTGTGTTAGTTATCGCGTGAACTTATGGCCCGTCACGCTTATAAAACCGTCACTGCGCGTGGTTCGAGTTAACCTTTGATGGATCAACGTACGGAAGAAATGTGAGAAAAACTTAGTTGGGAAGGTTTTGTGAAAAACCTGAACTAATATTAATAAATTTTCTTTTAAAAACAATGTGATACAATACACTGTGTTTTACGTTTTTCTTCCACGACAATTTTTTTATTATACACCCACACACATACACTCAACTCTGACATTAGATATTTTTGAATGTCCCATCTACATCCAAAAATTATCACATAAAATACACTCTACAACAAGGAAATAGGTCTACGAGATACACTGCAAAATTCAAAACAACAAAGTAAGAAAGTAAAATAATAAAATAACAAAGAATTATCCAAAATACCCTGAGATAACACAGCAATTAAATTGTCGCCCAAAGTGACGGCATATTACAGCAATATGAAGAATAAAATGTGATTAAAAGCAGTAGAGATGAGGAGAGATTGGGAATATTTGAAAGGAAAATGAGCCACATGGCATAATAAGAACAAATGAAGGAAAATGTAGAGTATTGATGAACTATGAATTAAGAAAATGAATGAAAACACTTAGTTAAGGTCACAAAAGTGAAGAAGAATGAGATGGAATATATATACATATACACTGCGTTTGTAAAGTATGGAATAAATTCATTTTCTACGAAATAAACGATTTTTATGTAAAATCCTGAAACAGGTCGATTTTTAATTAAAAAATGACACTATTTTAGTGGAATTTTGCATCTCCCCCTCCAACCTCCTCCGAGTGAGAGTTGCCCCTTCAAAATTTTTAAATGGAATGGGGGATCATGTGATACCTCATTTGAAAGGGCTTTTCATTCTCTATTCAGTAGTATAAGAATTTTTTTTAAATTCCTATTTTTTCTAAAAAGAATAATACATTTTAAAATCAACACAAAATTTTAAAATGGATTATTTGGATGACGTTTTCCCCAATAGATGGATTGGTTGAAGGAGGACAATTGAGTAGCCGGCTAGATCTCCTGATCTAACACCTCTCGATTTCTTTTTACGGGGATTTCTAAAAAGTAAAGTCTCCAGAACTAAACCAAACAGTCTTGAAGAACTAAAAGACAGAATAAGAAATGAAAGATGAGGAATTAGTCCGGTAATAATCGACAGTGTTTTGCATGAGTTTGAATTTCGTCTTGGTTATTGTCAAGAGGTAGAAGGAGGACATTTTGAACAGTTTCTTTGATATTGGTGTTATTATTTTTACTTCTACATTGATTACATACATTAGTATCTACAGTTTCTACTCGATTTCATAAAGAATTTTAAAAAAAAATTGGAATTAATCAAATTACCCTGGAAATGAAATGTTTTAGAGGAACGTCAGCAACGTTTATACTGTTGTCATGAATCAAACGGTTCCCAATTCGAACATTTCATTTAAATTATGTCATTTTAAACTTTTGTGTGTTGATTTTAAAATGTAGTACTCTTTTTAGAAAAAAGAGGAATTAGAAAAAAAATTCTTATACTACTGAATAGAGAATGAAAAGCTCTTCCAAATGAGGTATCACATGATACCCCATTCCATTTAAAAATTTTAAAGGGGCAACTGTCACTCGGAGGGGGTTGGAGGGGGAGATACAAAATTCCACTAAAATAGTGTCATTTTTTAATTAAAAATCGACCTGTTTCAGGATTTTACATAAAAATCGTTTATTTCGTAGAAAATGAATTTATTCCATACTTTACGACCGCAGTGTATAGGAAAACAAAGACGAAACCGTCGCAGCCGCAGCAGGCAATATATGAACTACTAGCCTAACGCCTTTCCAACAAGCTCAGAGAGGTTGATTTTAATTAAATTATTTAAATCAGTTTGACCCTAGTTATACAGGGTGTTAATAAAAAAACTGTACACCACTTGGCAGGTGATAGTAGAGGTCAAAACAAGAAAAAAATTCTAATAAACCCATATCCAATTCTCAATACAGGGTGTCCACGCCATGTGTTCACTCTTCTAGAATTTTTATTTTTCACATAAAATTCGGGAGCAATAAATTAAATAAAAAGCTGAATTTTCCGACATACCACTGGCCACCGCAGGACTTCCGGTTTCGCCGGAAGTCATATCAACTTTCTTATTTTAAATGGAACGCCCTGTATATTTTTACATATTTGGAATCTACAGATCATTGTGAATCCGAATATGTATCACTTGGCAATTTTGGTTTCCAAAGCTATGTATGGTGTATTTTCGTTCTAATGCGACCAAGTAATTCGAGAAAGCAACTTCTTTGGTTGCACTTTGGTTTATTAACATTTTTTACAGCATGTGAAATTTTCATTAGGTGCTAAATTTTTTTTTTTTAACGGAATTTATTTAAAAGACACTGTTTATGCCAAAGAAATTAATACAGAAGATGAACTTTGGCAGAGAGTTGTAAACGCTTGTCAGCAACTGAAAAATCAAGTTGCTTTCAATCAAGTGTGCGAGTCTCTTCGACGGCGACTGCAACTTTGTTTACAACAGCAAGGACGACAGTTCGAACATCTTCTGTGATAATTTTAGTGTGTTAAATTCGTTATTGATTGTTTGATTCTTTTTTAATTAAACCATACTTCAAATACCATTGAATATTGAACCTAGGTTTATTACAATCTTTTTTTGTTTTGTTCTCTGCTAACACGTGCTAAAGTGTGTAAAGTTTTTATAATTAACACTTGTATACCGGCGATGGCTTATTTTTCCAGTTAAGCTGTAACATGCCATCCCAAATTTCATTGCAAGAGTTGATAAAGAATTTAACAAAATAATCCTCTATTTGGTATCAGCGTATTAAAAAAATGTTTTATTAAACTACTCTAAAAAACGCAAGAAGTTCCGCTAAAAAAAATAATTTAGCACCTAATGAAAATTTCACATGCTGTAAAAATGTTAATAAACCAAAGTGCAACCAAAGAAGTTGCTTTTTCGAATTACTTGGCCGCATTAGAACGAAAATACACCATACACAGCTTTGCATACTGAAAAACAAAAAAAAAATTTTTTCGTTGTCATGGAAACCAAAATTGCCAAGTGATACATATTCGGACTCACAATGATCTGTAGATTCTAAATATGTAAAAATATACAGGGCATTCCATTTAAAATAAGAAAGTTGATATGACTTCCGGCGAAACCGGAAGTCCTGCGGTGGCCAGTGGTATGTCGGAAAATTCAACTTTTTATTTAATTTATCGCTCCCGGATTTTATGTAAAAAATAAAAATTCTAGAAGAGTGAACACATGGCGTGGACACCCTGTATTGAGAATTGGATATGGGTTTACTAGAATTTTATTCTTGTTTTGACCTCTACTATCACCTGCCAAACGGTGTACAGTTTTTTTATTAACACCCTGTATATAACTGAAGAAGAAAAGGAAAATAAATACAAATTAACGATATTTAAAATTCATTTAGGTGTATTTCTCTAAAGATCTTTTTTGACAGTGTCATCAGCACTGTCCGGTTTTTTCTTTTATTTCACACTCTGTATAATTTGTCTCATGAACAACACAGAAAATGTCGATTTATTACGGCTAAAACCTGGTTCATGTAAGACCGAATTTCCCAGTTTTTATGCGAATAAAAATGGCGGACGCAGATTTCGTACAAAGTTGGAAATGTTTGAACTTTTTGCGAATTTCGCAATTTCGTGACTGACTATTGTCATCTAGTTATCAGAGTAACCTATTAATTATTCAGAAAAATGGATGTCACACACAGTTCCAAAAATGCAATTCTATTTTAAAATTATGCCAACTATTTAGTTCATAAAGCTGTTAAGAGAAGAATTAAGAAACAAAACGGTAGCGTTAGAGCAGAGAAGAAAACGTGGGCGTAAAAATTTACACTTTATAGTTCATAGGTTACGTTTGGTTATGGTATTCTTATGGTATTTTCTCCAATATTTGAATTTTCAAATAAAAAGCCCTAAAATTTGCCAACCTGCAACTGAAATATTTTCCTATAATCAGCGTTGTTACATGAACTAAGTACGAATCAACGAATTTAATTTTACCGAATTCGCAAGAAAAATTCGTATTATGAATTTCTACTTAGAAGTATTATTTTTAGCTTCTTCATTGAATAAGAAGCAATTTATGAATTTTAAATCTGCCAACCTTGTCAGCATCACTAATGCCCGTATGCGCAGGCAAATCTTATGTTCGTATTCATAGTGCTTCCTCGAGGCTTCCTTCAGTAAAGAACCCCTTGGAATGTGAGTTGTTATAATGCAACTGCCGTACGCAATTCCATTCTAAGGGGTTCCTCATTGAAGGAAGCCTTGAGGATGCACTATGAATACGGACATAAGACTTAAGCCAAAGTAAACCTTTAAGGCAGGCGGCCACTGGACGCGAAATTAAGCTAAGCTAAGCGAAACTAAGTTTTTTGAAAATCAGATCCAACGTAATCTTACGCGAACGTGGCAACTAAAGCTAAGGGAAGTGAAATTAGGATAGCAAAGATATAAAACAATGTTTATCTTTGCTCAGTTGCCTCGTCCGCGTAAGATTTCGTTGGATCTAATTTTCAAAAAACTTAGTTTCGCTTAGCTTAGCTTAGTTTCGCGCGCAATGGCCGCCCGCCCTTTGAAGAATGTAACTATGCGACGCACAATTTGATATGAAGTTGGCTTTAAGTCTCGCTTTTTCCTTAAGCCTACCTTGACATTTATCCGTGCATACGGACCTAAAGTAGACGTAATTTGAATGTCACGCAAGTTTTAGTTGACACCGCTGTTACTTAGGTAACATCGTGCCAAAAGAAACAAGTCTGTCACGATTGTCAAAGTTTATGACTTCGCCGATGTCAGTTAATATTACTTAGGCCCGGTCTTTCCACCTCCTGATGAATTTATTCGATGAATAGCTTTACGAATCACCATGAAAACCATTCATAAAAAATCAAGTTATTTGCCAAATAACGTGATCGGGAACTTTATTAGGAGATGGAAAGATCGGGCCTAAGTTTATAGTTTTTTTCCACTACTAGTACTATAGCCTGTCATTTTGACATGTGTTAGGTTGTTGTGAAAAACAATTTCTCGACCTAAGATAAATAATTTTATTATTTACCGGTAAATAATGAACATCAATTGTTACGAACGCTTTCAGGTACAAATCTTTTGATTTTTCAGGCAATAGATTGTTTGCCACTTGTCCGGCAATTTCCCGCATTTCAGGCGGCGTACAATTTAAATCGCCGTACATCGTTTACCGTACTTACTTTATTTAATTGACGATTTGGCAAAAAGATCGACGTAATGTTTGTGACAAATTAAAAAATTTAAATCAACTGTCATATCGGTAATACAGAAAACTGTAAACCTTTCGTAATTTGAAATAAATATTTGTTCAAATTAAAATTATCATTTGCACTAGTAGTGGAAAAAATAGTATATACACCACGGTAGAGAAGTCTTATAACCCTCGATCCTTTACATTCCTCGGCCCTAAGGACCTCGGGATGTAATCATACCCTCGGGTTATAACACTAGACTTTTCTACCTAGATGCATAAAATACTATTATCCTATGTATAAAAAGAAAACGAACAAATTTTAATCAGTTTACTACTGATTATGAAAACTAAAATAATAATACAGAAAAGTAAAGCATAAGGTTCAATATTAAAGTTCAAGTTAACAATAACATTGGGCATATAATTTTACTGCTGCAGTAACATTTCCTCGATACTCGCCTAATAGAAGATACTTTGATATTTATCGACATTCAAATAAAATCCACAACACCAAAATATTAATAATACCCAAAAGAATCAAAATTAAATCATTTTTAATGAAAACGCGAAAGTTTCAGTCAACATCTGACTGCACTGAAAAATAGGGAGTTTTTGCAACATGTTACGATAAAAATGTCGTTACGCCAAAGACAATTTTGCTTAACAGCCTTATGAACTAGCCAATCAGAAATCGAGTTTTAACATTTTACGTACGTAAATTTTAACGAAACGTATTGTAAAAACTTCCTAATAATTCGCTTCTAAGGCAACGTTTTTAAACTTGCAGTTAATCTATCGTGATTTATATTTACGAAACAATCAAAAAAACAGTGTTGTATGCTTGTAAATTCTAGTAAACGGCAAAGATTTTAATAAAAAAACTATGTAGGGCAATTTTATTCCTCATAAAAAATTCGAGTGGTATTCTTAATACTGTTAGTAACATTTTTAATCAGGAAGGTTAGTTAAAATCGTCACATTTTGCAGTAACAGGTGTTACAGTTTATTTTCCGCCTGTGTACGAACACACCCTGTACAGTACACATTTCAACGTTACGATCTATTTCTAGCACACTTCGTTTTGTTTCCCACATTACGCGTAGGAATTTACAATTTCTCGTTCGTGTAATTTACCCAAAACTTTCTTTTTAACATGCTTTTCGCTAAAAGCTTCAGATTAGACGAATAAGTTCATTATATAAAATTAGCCCCATCCTTGCTTAGGGTTGGAATTGCGTTTACGCGGTGTTTATTTGTCCAATTTAAAAGAGTACTACTTTGTGACACGGACGACGACGGATGGTCGAATTCTTTTGTTTTAAAAACATCCGCACCTGAAACCGGTGCATATGTCCGTAACCCTTGCCCTTTATTTTGATTGTTTTCCGCTGATGTCACATTCTTATATTATTGGTACGATTCAAACAGACCACCGTTCATCTCACTTTATACCGTTTTCTACCCCTCTCGATTTTGCAAAACGCCGAAATTGCCAGTGTGTTGTCGACCGTCAGGTGATTTGCGTGTAGTTAGTTTTATGGGTTCCCGCTCTAATTTCTCTTGGAGGAAGAGAATAGATCTTACGGCTGTTGGCCGACTCTGATTAATTCACATGTACGAGAGAGTTGACTGTGTGCCAACTCGTGTTCAGCCTACGTCCTATTCTGACTTAGGTAAGGTTTACTCCGTCGTTTTGCATTATCTTGCAGTTCACGGTCATTTTGCTCCCCTTAGGCTTTTCGTTTTGGCTGTCCTTTCTTCGTTCGGACGACTATCCCGTGCGTGCGACATTTACTGGGATCATCATACCGCCCGTAGTACCGTACCGACCCCCCAGTGCGCGGACCGTTAAACCCCGCAAGGAGACCGACACTCTGAGGAGCAGCGACGCCGCTTACCGCTTTGCAACGGTGGAACGCCCCTGACTCGACAGACGTATGAATGCTACGTAATCAGGTCGGATATTTATGTTTATTTATTCTTATGTTATGGTGGTTTTGATGTTGTCGCTTTCGCACACGTAAATTTTGCGTATACTCGCGAAGTAAACTCCATTTCGGAGGAATTCACCTTTTCTCTTGCGTTACGCTTACTAAACGTAATTCATCGAACGAGTACTTCGGCGTTAGAATAAGTGAATGTTTTTTTTATTTAACTTTGTATTAATTTCGGATCCGAATTGTTAGGATTTACTGTTTAACGTTGGTTGTGTTGTTCACCATCTGATTTAATCGATTATTTGTGATCAATCTTTTAATAAACTTGTGTACAAGCTTTGGACGTATCGTGTTTTTCTTAATTTTTACTCGAATTCCTTTCAAAAAAAATTAAGTGGCGCCTATTTTGGATTGGCCTTCGCGTTATGGTTTAAGAACCCATTCCCGTCCCACTGAAGCTGCCGGCGACACTGGATCAATTTCACTCCGGTGTTAAACTTCTGCTTATCTACACAGGTAGGTAGCACAAGTGCTAAACTTTAACAGCAGTCTGCACTTTCAAAACTAAAGCAGATTGGACACTAATATTTTCGATTTTGCCATTTTTCTGGACTAGTGATCAGTTTGGTATACTTTTGGTACCACATTTCATTTACACCGTATAAACCTACAGTAATAATTTACTTGTGATTTACCTGGAAGCATTGCAATATGCGAATAGTAGGTGGCTACTGAAGTTCTGCAATGCACCGCTACTTTGATATAATTAAAAGGCTTCCTTATCTTTTCTATATTACAAAATTTGTAATTGTAATTGTAAAATAAATTTAAAAGTCAATGTTTCCGCTATACATGACAACTTCTCCTGAAGAAGCTTTAGTAGAGAGACGACAAGGTCTGTATGTAACAAGTAGTGATTGATAGTATAATAATTACAGTATCACTTGTCCACTATGTAAGTTATTTTGCTTTATAATAAATATGTATATTAACTCTACTATCCAATTTAACTGCACTAACTCTTTCACGAAAAATACCATAGTGGTGGAGGCGCCGGACAGCAATTTCGGTAACTATCGTAAAAGATATTTCGCATAATTTTAAAAATGCTTGAAGATCTTGTTAACTTACGATGACTGGTAAGAATATGCTTTTAGCTAGTTCTAGCTAAAATAAGGATATAGCTTTTCAGTTCTGCCGGTATAGTTGGAACTTTCATTTGAAATATGTAAAACGCAAGCGGATTCTGTTTCTTTGGGTTCAATAAATAATCAACTGCAGCAGATATGTAACTTTAAAATTTAGTACGGTATCATTTAATGAAACCCAGAGATGAGCACTTACACTTCGATACTGATTGTCGACATGACTATGTAAACAATGAATTGTCTACACGACACCGAGTAGACAATGTACCTACACTATGGCCGAGTTAAGTGAATCAATCATGAATTGAATAAGTCCAAACGCCATCTACTTTCCGCCTATTTCGAAAGCAACTTTCTATCATGAAAGCTTTTTGGACTATCGTAAATACCATTTTAATTCAATTCAATCCTGCTCCAAAATTTAGAAAATTACAATGCTGATAATCTAAATCTCAAAACAGACTTAAGAGAATACGACATACGTTTTCGAGTCATAACCAACTGCGACGTAAGATTCAATTGCTCACTCGATACTATGTACCGAAGAAAAAAAATTATTTTTAAAATCTTATTATTCGGGAAATTCTTTGAGAGGATTTATACGGAGCGAAAAATACCTTATGCGGATACCATTAGTAGGATTATTAAACACCTCGAAACAACAGGAAGCGTAGGTGAGTTGTGCGAATAAAAAAAATCCTAGAAATAGAAAATGAAAATCACTGTAATAATGTATTAGCAATGATCAATGAAAATTAAAATTTAAGTTTAAGACCATTAGTCAGAATTTGGGAATTCCTCATACTACAGCTTTTCGTGTATTAAAGAGACAGATACGAAAATTTAAATCGTTTAAATACTACGAGAAATCTTAATAGAATAGAATAATACAACGAGAAATCTTTGAAGAGGATAAATTTCAAAGAATGATGTTTTCTGAAACTATCCGGGAAATATGCAATACGAGCCCCGTCAACTATAGGTTCGGACACTACTGTTTTAGTTATTTCTTGGGTAAAATGTATTATTACCACTGAAAGCAAATGTATTTATTATTAAATAAGAAATGTCATCGTATACCTTCATCTTTACATAATTTTACTCTCCTCTCGACTGATTGCAAAACATTCTTTAGTATCCTTGTTATCCTGGCTATCCTTTGCTTAACATCGTCCATGTCAGGCATACTTGGTAATAGGGCAAAATAGCTTTTAAAAACCAAAAATTATTACTCCAACGAGCTCCGTCAGTTGTAGGTTTGGATATTACGGTTTTACTCATTTTTTTAGTAAAATGTATTGTAGCTACTGAAAACAAATTTAGTTTCCTTTTTAATAATTTTACTGTTGTAATGTACTTATATGATGTATACATCCATAGCATGTTAATATACAGCACGAGTCATAATTAGGTGTAAACATTTTTATCACAGCTTCTTTAGGTCAAAACGAAGCAACTAATCTAATACATCTTAGTACCATCTTAGTGCTCCTTTAAAAAGATACAGGGTATTAATGAAAACATGTTTATTTATCATTTGGAAAGTAAACATTTGAATTTTTAAAATCTAGTACCCTTTGTGTTTATTATAATATATTTTCAAAATAAACGAATAGTCACCTTCCAAGTTATAGTCACGAATGGAAACGGAAATGTTTTCTTTAATACCCCGTATTTTTTAAGGGAGGATTTTGGTACTAGGATGTATTAAGTTAAATTGCTTTGTTTTGGCCTAAATAAGCTTAGGTTAAAATGTTTACGCCTAATTATGACTCACCCTGTATATTTTCGTTTTATTAAGAACTTGGTCAGTTACGTGGCAAAAAGACATAAAGTTAAAATATCCAAACCTATAGTTGACGGGGCTCGTAATGTTAGAAATCTTTTACAGCGAATTCTCTTTAGTGATAAGGTACTCATGGAACCTCAAATTCTCAAAATTTTCTGTATTAGAGTACCTACTCAAAATTTACATTAACTGTCCAGAACCGAAGTCAACAACGACAAATTAACGTATGGGCAGGAATTTTAGGAATCATTGGTCCGTTTTTATTGAAAGATCCCTCACCAGTACCTCCAATTGCTGTACTTTTGGAGATCTTGGCATGGACCATGAAATTTGGCTATAGCATGATGGTTGGCCCTGCGCATAATAGTGCAGTTGTGCGAAACTTTTTAAATGAGACATTTTCTAATCACTGCTAAGGAGAGGAGGTACCATTAACTGGCCGGCACGTTTTCCAAATTTATCACCAAATGATTTTTTCTTCTGGGATAATTTAAAAAGTAAATTGTATAATGGACAGAATTCCCATGAAAATGTAGAGACGTTAAAAAAAGTAATAATTGTTGAATGCGACAGAGTATCTCACAATCAGTATCAGTTAGCAAACATGAGGCAGAAATGTTCTGATTAATAAGGATGTTGTTTAGTTGCATAAGAACACAATTTAAAAATGTTAATTTGATATTTTTTTGTGTTGTCATAGTCATGGCTAACTGCTAATGAATTGTCAATTTCCTGAAAACGTTTACTATTTTTAAAAATATCAGTACAAAATTGAAAAAATTAAGTCAGGCTTTAAGTGCATTTTAGAATTCTGAACAATTTTTTTCTTTACCGTCTTGCT
The DNA here is from genome assembly GCA_033060865.1 of Dorcus hopei. Lineage (NCBI taxonomy): Eukaryota > Metazoa > Arthropoda > Insecta > Coleoptera > Lucanidae > Dorcus > Dorcus hopei. The sequence continues at coordinate 32,268,491 of CM065421.1, read as the reverse complement.
TTACAGGATAGCCAATATTCGCAAATATTTATTTTTACATGTTATTTCCCTAATGTCTGAAAAACGAATCAACACCGTGGAAATTTAGCAGTAATCGACGGAATGAAATTGAGAAGCACCTCAAATTTAATTTTAGATACTTTTCATTCGCCTTTTAAGAGATTATGTATTCTACCGGGTGTTTCAGTGAAGATGCACCAAACTCGGTATGTTGGTAGATATCGTGAAAAGAAATAAAAGTTTCCTATAATATTTTTTTTTAATGAATAAGTTTTGAGATAATCGAAGGGAAAGGAGAATCGTATATTTTTAAAACGTACAATAGATGAGCGCGGCCCGAATTCTTAACCTACCCTTAACGTTCGGTTTTTTACTTTATTACCCCATAAACTGTCGCGCCTCAGATGATATGATGAAACACATTTAGTTTGTTCACTCCGTTCGTTCACTAACGTTGTAGTGGCGAGTAATTAGTTGGTGTAGTTTATACTTTTCATTTTTAAGTTTATTATGTAAGTGTGTGTGTGGGTGTGTTGGTGGTGCGATGGGCAATTACACATTTCTAGAATACGCAGATTATTGGAACACATGTTGTAAGGTAATTGCCATTTGCGTAATTCGCCCGCTTCCGAAATTGTTTCTTCCTCATGTGATCAAGTTCAGTCTGATAGGCGGAAGCAACAATTCTATTCAACAATTCCAATTTATTAATTGTACATAATTGTAGCAATTGTTGGATACAGAAACAAATAAAAACGTTACAAGCGTTAATTATTTATTGTACATTTTTAAGACTCGGCAAATTTGATGTAATTACGGTTTGCATAAATGTTAGTGCGATGAAAACGCACGCTTCTTTCAATGCGTTCGTCTTTAACACGTCTTGCGGTCAAGGCCAAACTTAAAAGCCTCTCATAATTTTTTTCGTTTACGATAGTTATTTACTGTCTTCTTGCAGGCGCGTGCCATTCATAAAACAATTTAAATCGCTCGTCTTGTTTCACGGCTGCAGAAATTTAAATCGCTACGGTATTTCTAAAAACATCCAAATTATGCAAATTTCAAGTTGCACCGATTAAAAAATTTTATTAAGGTATTTTGTTTGAAATAATGTCAGAAACGTGTCCCTTAAGTTTGGTGCATCTTCAATGAAACACCCTGTATAAATTAATAAATTTCATATAACTTTTAAGATTTCTCCAATATACAAGTTAATTAAAGTTGCTAAAGTTGAAGCATGTAGCAGTGTTTGATCTATGAAAATCGTCTAAAATCTAATTACAACATCCAGATAAAGTTTGGAAAAGTTAATTTGTACCAAACAGAGCTGGTAATTTTTTTTGTAGGTGGAGAGATAAGGGAGAGATATCAGGCAGTAGATGCCTTAGTGCAGTGGCGTAGATAGAAACTTGTTTCGGGGGGGGCCCGAGCAAAAAAAATTTAACGAGTACGGACTATTTAACATTTTATTTAAGAAATGTAAAACGGCGAACAAAAAACAACGTCATGTTGGAAAACTTCTTTAGTATGAAATACGCAGAACATAATATTTTAGAACCATTTCGGGGGGGGCTCGGGCCCCCCAGGCCCCCCCCCCTATCTACGCCACTGCCTTAGTGTGTACTACTAAAAACGTCAATTGCTTTAATTAATTTTACATTAATTAATTCAATTATTATTATACTTTTCTGTGCTAGGAAGAAACATTTATTTTATTTTGTACCAAAAAACCAATTTTTTTTTTCAAATCGTACTGATTACAGGGTATTTCCTAAGTACGGTCAGTAACTTCAAGGTGAAATTACTTGCGATATTTTAATAAAAAGCTTTTATATAAATATGTGTCCGGAAACGTTATTCCGAGATAAAGGAAAACTTCAAAGAGATTGGAATCGTGCGTTTTATCAGAAGGTGGTTATTTTCAACATTTGCTCTAATTAGTGTAGAAATTGAGTATTTTTATGACTGCAATGCTGGGCCATTTTTCTGATAATAATTGTAATAATCGGTTAGTATTAGGTAAAAAAAATACAAGTGACATTTTTTGTTGTGTATTGTTAGGAACGTTAGAAAATAATAAAAACAATTAAAAAATTCTTTGAAATTTTACTTTTACACCTTGTATCTTGGAATATAAGCGTTTCCGGTCACTTGTTTATATAAAAGCTTTTTATACCCTAAAGTTACGGGCCATACTTAGGAAACACCCTGTAGATAACGAAAACCATGGTAATTATTTATATCATTTTGTAACAGTGACTACCGCTATCGACAAGTTGCTGCCGTTTTTACCAGTCATTGAAAAATTGAATGTGCAATAGTACTTCTTTTTGGGACGACGAAGTTTTGATGTTTTTACCAGTTTATTGAAAAATTGAACCTACAAGGGGACGAAGTCCTGTCTGTTCTTTATACATGTTCTCGTTAATTTAATAGTATTCTCCTTTTTTAAACAAGTGTAACAAATGTAAATGCATAAAATTAATTAAAAATATATAAAATTTTCTTAATAAAGTTATGAATGTTATATCTGCATAGATATACCTAATTTGAAAAATAAGTCGTTTTGAATGACTTTATTGAGTATGAACAAGCGTGATTAAATCTAAACCTATGTGCTATCTTCAATTTAAAACTTTGCGAGAGTGATAAAAACATTTAAAATTAAATCAACTTACGTAAATAAACTGATTTCAAAATGACCTTGGACATACATTTATTATATTTCTCAAGTTGTAATTTTTTTGTACAAATATTTGTGAAAAAAATTGTAAAATAATTTCTTAGCTTTACAATATTTGCTTCTGTATCATACTCTGAGAACGCGACTGAATACGAGGGGTGTTCTCTTTCTCTTGAGCCTTGTCACCAAATTTTAAATTTAATTTACTTGCCTCTTACTTACCACTGACAAGATGACAAGCTTCTGCTGACGAGACCGTATGAGCTGTGTCCCAGCTAGCAACAGTGAAGAAAGGGGCAGGTCATTTAAGGTGGTAAAATTATTAAGGGCGCCAGAAGACAACTCTTCAGCTAAAACGTAATCGATCAGTCGAGGTCTTCAATCGACCAAATCGTGCAGAAAATTGAATCAATAATAATCAGAGGCGAGACTTTACTCACTGGTGTGCGTGAAAGTTTAAACAAGAACACACAACATAAATTATAAGCGTTTAATTAAACAATTCGAACACACAACACGTTACACAATTACAAGAGGTTGCTTATTCAATAATAAAGCGATTTGTTATTTAAATCCGCATAAAGAAACCTTAATTCGCATGCGCAATAAATTTAAATGGTTGCCTCCCGACCGACATCTGTCAGTGTACCGTCTATGCCGTGAAGTTGGCTGTCACCACGCCATCTAGTGGTCCTGTCCGAGCCGGTAACTGATTTGGCTAGGGGAAACGTTGGCAGCAAGATGGCGGACCCATGCTACTCGCAGAACGGCAGACTACAGCAGGATTTTATCGTGGCAATCAAAGCTCAATACAAACGGGAAATCGCATGAAAGTTTGCGGGGATTACATAAGCCTGCGCTAAAACTTGCGCCCAAACAGAAAAGCCTACATAGAAGAAAGGATTTTTGTTAGCGGCCATGTTGGCTTGTTTGTCGGCATATGTCGTCATATTTTACCTGAGAGAACTGGGGTCCTAGGCTTGGCAAGGAGATTAAAAACTGTCCCCAAGGATGTTCGGCGGTGTCGCAGCCGCAAATGAGTTATTCCTCCCAAAGAGCGAAAACTCCGTTAATTTCACAACACACGTAAATTACGTCTAACTGGCACGATGTTCCGAACAAGAAAGGACGCGACCAGATTGAAGATGGAGAAGGTCGCTAGGACGCGCGAGAATTACCGACGATAACCAATGATGGACCACCGGGTAGTCACATGGTGCCTTCATAGCCTATGGGTGTTGAGCGTTCGCATCACGCAGGTTTCCCCTATAGCGATGTAAATGAGGGGGGACAGTGTAGCCAACTATGTTAAAACGCAGTTGAATGATACTGTATAGCCACGATGTTTTGGCGCGAGATTTGAACGTAACAGCCTATCTAGTTGGTGATGATTTTTTCACAATAATTTTGTTACAACAAGTTAATGTCATTATCTGTCAGTCTATCATAAGTGACAGAACGAAAAAAAATATATAACCATTTCCAACTTCTACACGGTCGAAGAAAGTACTTTTTCAAAGAACAATGGAATTGGGTAAAGAACATTTTCGTGCTATTATTTTTTATAATTTCAAACTTGGATTAAGCCGCAAAGAATGTTTAAGGGCCATTTGAACCATGGTTCAGCTCTGAACCTGGTTCTATTACCATAGCAACATTTGTAAAGGCATATGTTGTAGTAATGATAGAACCAAGTTCAGAGTTGAACGATGTTTCACCAACTCGCCCTTAACGAAATCAAATCGGTGTTTGAGAGATTTCGTACAGGTCATTCAAAAAGTGCTGTCGCTGACAAAAATATCTCTATTGTGCGTGATATGATAGAGGAAGATGGCCACATCACTGTACGTTCTATCCAGGCAGTCATTGGTGTGAAAGCAATCAACAGCATCTTGCACGACCACTTAAAGGTACGGAAGCATTGTGCGCTTTGGATACCACACAATTTAACGAAAGAAAGAGAATCGTGTCAATGGGTGTCAAACCACACTCTAAAGGTTTGCTCCCGGATCATCCCATCTGGTATACCTATAATATCATCACAGGTGATGAAATTTGGATATACTCATATGATCACGAAAAGAAGCAACAGTCGACTGTATGGGTGTTTCCAAATGAAAAAGCTCCAACAAAAGTGATTCGTGAAGAGAGCTTTAACAAGAAAATGATCGCTTCTTTTTTCGAAGTTACTAGATATACCGTATATCCATCTGACAATGAGACATAGGGATTTAACACGGGAAAACAGAAATTGCCTTATATTATCTACCTGAGTACATGTATATGAAATTCTGGGTTATAATCGGAAAGATTATTGCATTCAAAGTGTTTTGATACTAAATTTATGCAATTTTACTTGTTAATTATTTAGGAATTAAGAAAAAAAGTTATTATTTTTTTCCGGACAAGACTAATAGGTATTTAACAAAGACTTTCCAAACGGATGTCGTGGACAAGTTAGTTTGTTCATGTTTCACAACCGTAAGGTCACGAGTTCAAATCCGAATGAAGACACTTTTTTTTTAATATTTTTTCAGATTTGAAATCACTCTTAAACTAATTTATTACTGTATTTATAAGCTTCATTTTAATATTAATTATGTTCCATTTATGTGTATTTCTTCGTTTGCAAAATTTTATTACGTATATGTTAAAGTTATAACTTTATTTATTATGTTGCATAATTAATATTAAAAGTAAACTTATAAATAAAATAATAAAGTAGTTTAAGAGTTTAAGTGATTTCAAATCTGAAAAAATATTTAAAAAAAAGAAAAAAAAATGTGTCCTCATTCGGATTTGAACTCGTGACCTTACGGTTGTGAAACATTAACAAACTAACTTGACCACGACATCCGTTTGGAAAGTCTTCGTTAAATACCTACTAATCTTGTCCGGAAAAAAATTATAACTTTTTTCTTAATTTCTAAATAATTAACAACTAAAATTGCACAAATTTAGTATCAAAACACTTTAAATGCAATAATCTTTGCGATTATAACCCAGAATTTCATATATATGTACTCAGGTAGATAATATAAAGCAATTTCTGTTTTCCCATCTTAAATCCCTATGTCTCATTGTCAGATGGACAAACGGTATATCTCAACTGTAATACTTGAAGATCATAGGACTGTTAACACGGAATGGTATACCACTATTTGTTTACCAGTCATCAAAGCTGTTCGGAAAAAAACGCCCAAAAGAAAGAGCTACCTTGCACCACGACAACGTTCCTCCATACTCCTTTGCAAAAATAATTGAGTTTTTGGAGCAGCAAACTATCAAATTAATGGGTCCTTCCCCATAAAGTCCCGACCTGCCACCCAATGATTTTTTCCTGTTTTTCCAAATCAAAGATAAGTTACGTGAAATTTACATCGACCGATGAAGCTGTCACAGCATTTCAAAATGGGGTAAATGACATTACTTCGAAAACACGGAAAAATGTTTCGAAAATTGGTTTGTTCCAATGCAAAAGTGTGTTGACTGCAGCGGAGAATGTTTTGAAAAGTTATAATAAATGTTCTTTTTTTAATATAATGTTTTTCTATGTTAGGCTCATCAAAAATAAAAGAGCCCTCGTAGATAAGGTATAGATATGAGAAATAATACCCATATAACAAATTTGTAGTATACTTCTCCGGACATCTTTTAAGTCACTTGTCGTCAGATAAGAAACTTGTTAAATAAATAGAGTTAATCTACTTTTGTAGATTTCCAAGAAGCAAGCACTATTTTAAGAAGTGTTAACTTTAGCAGACTTTCACATTGTAAACTTGCCTCAAATTTCAACCAATCATAAGCCCGAAAATATTACCCTATCTTTCTTAACGTGAATGGACTTTAGGAACCGATGGCTATATTTTTCTTCAATTGCTTTAAAGCAATACGTGTCAATTCGGTAGTATAGTATAATATGAACATTTTTGAAACATTCTCGAAAAAATACTCCTTCTAAAATATTTTTGATTTTTCACAAATAAATCGCAGGTCATTATGTATGTACCTACATAAATAATAAAAACATAACACTAAATATGAAAACTTGAAAAGTAATTTTTGTGTTAGATATCTCTTCCCTTAGCACTTTGCCAATTCAGAATCAAAACCGCGCAGCTGTTTTTGTTGAGTATTATATCCTAATCATTTAGTTTTCCAAGTGCGATTTGGCCACGAAAGCTTATCAGACATCTCTTAAATGATTCACAGTTCTTCAAAATGATTTAAATATTATCTTCCGTACAATGCAATGGTACATATCACTGCAAAAAGTCAACTCATACTAAAAATTTGGCACGTAACTCTAATCGCTCAGATCCGCTTGATTATGAGTGCGGCGTTTATCTACTTGAAAGTCGTGCAATCGTCTCTCTCTCTGCCATTAGTTTCACAGAGCACGAGATATTAATTGCTTGAAAGTCAGATAACACAAAACGCCTTAATTGTGCCAATTAAAATTCTTTACTTTGTCTCGACGCAAAAGTATTTTCATTTTATTCTACCCCTCCTGGGAACTTCACAAAAACCGTTAAACTATTCTGACTCTAGGAATAGTCATTTCATTGTCCACGTTTTCACAAACATAATTCTGTTCTTTATAAATAAAAACTCAAGCAGAATATTATTTTTTTCTTTCAGTTCTAAATAATTAATTAAATTATGAATTATAAATTAGCAAATGACGCTAATGGAGTTTTTAATTTATAAAAAGTTTCTTTTCAAAATGGTTAACCAAGATTTGAAATTAAAGTCCTGCGTATGATTTTCGTTCTGCATTAGTTTTAAGGCGGCCATACATTACATGGCAAACTAGCCAAACATTTGTGATGTGCGAAGGTTGGCCGAATAGTGTGTATGGTAGAGCATTTGTCAAACTCCTTCTAACGTTTGCATTCGTATACATTCCGACAGAAGTCGGTAAATGAGACACTTAAATGCGATTTAGCAACACCGTACACATTATTTGACAAACGTTTGGAAACGTTCGACATTCGCCTAGTTTGCCATGTAATGTGTGGCCGCCTTTAGTTAATGTGAGTCAGTAAAAATCAATTGATTTGATTTACCGCTTAGAGCATCATCAGAATATTTTCATCTTCTGTTATTACAAGAGGTTAAAAAGAGATGAGAATAGAGTGTTCTAGAGCGGTGAATCAAAAACGCTATTAATTCGCGAGAAATCAGATTACTTGATATTTTTGCAATAAATTCCAAAGCGATAAATATCTGAGTGAACGGAAATTGCATCAATGTATTTTTAATAAAATAATCAAATCACGTCCGCTCCGAGCGATTATGATTCCAGATCAGGACCCTTAAAATAGTATTATGTATAGCCTCAATCAAAAGTAATGAAACGCTCAAAACCGAAACGCTGTAGTCAGAGAGAGAAGATGCCAAGTGAGATGAAGTCTTATGGCGAACGAATGTTTCCGAAGACCTTCGAAACCCCACAACAAGTTGCGCTCTCTCTAACTCGTTGCACTCTGACTACAGCGTTTCGGTTTTCAAAGTTTCATTACTTTTGATTGAGGCTGTACGTCTTAAAGACTATCCTTGATTTTATTGAATTTTCCTATGTTTAAAAAATTCACGACCTTTCAAAAGCAGCTAGCTAATAGTAGAAATCCTTAAGCCAAAAGTAAATAACACACGCGTACTGTACAGAGTTTTTGTTTATATTTTGAAGGGTATGTACATATTTCATTATTAGCATACTTATACTGGCTATTTTTTAAAATAATTTCAATAAACCATACTCCTATCGGTAAATTGAATACTAACGGTGGCAGCATTCAAGTGAGATAGCGAACCGTTACGTCATCGCACACCCGCTTCTCCCTCTTACACATTAATTGTCAACCAACCATTAACTGTCAACTGTCAACCAACCATTAACTGTCACGGTTGACGGTTAATGTTGGATAATATTGTGTAAGAGGAAAAGCGGGTATGCGGTGACGTTCGCTATCTCACTTGCGGGATGCTGCCACCGTTAGTATTCAGTTCACAGTGTACTCCTATATTTTTAGAAGCTAAGAAATGCATTTAGTAGTATCTATGACTACGATTTTCATTAATTAATTAAACAAATTATTTAATTCATAAAAGTAAACCTTTTTTATGTTATTTAGAAATTGATTTTGAATGAATACAATTAACATGCTTGTACATAATTTGAAAAGAAAATTATTAATTATTAATTATTGAGTTATTTTTATTCTGTGAAATTAACATTATTGTGTTAAATTACTTGTGCAAACAGACGTGTGGAAACTACCTACCAAAAAGGGTTAGTGTTAAATCTAACTCCGCATTTTATCTGTTTACCTAAGTATGTGAAAATTAAAAAAGACAGTAACATTTTTCATCTAATAATACATTTTCTGATAAGGCGGTATAATAAAATTAGATGTTCCTTATCAGAAGCGTCGAATCCATTCCGCTATCAGAATACTTTTATGTCCAAGTAAGAAATTTTGCTTTGCAATATTAAAATGTGCAGAAATATACAGGCTGTTACAAATTCGAGGCTCACCATTGGGATCTCGGAAACGATAAGAGATACGAAGTCGGTTAAATTGGGGCAAAGTTGCGTATTTTGGTGCTGAATAATATTCTGTTCTAAAAAATCTTCTACGCTTTATAGTTTTTGAAATATTTCCAAAAAACAAGAAAACGTAATTTTCTTTTTTATTTTTTTCTGAAGTTATTATTGCAGGGATCATAACTAAATTAATACATTCTACAGGCACTTTTTTAAGCTCTTTACGATGATATTATTAGATTTTACTTAAAACGTTTCGTCTCGTTCTGATCATCATCAACTTCAATTTTTCTTATGGGCGCTACATTGGGTTTTAATACCAATGAATAGATCTATTTTTTCTGATGCTTTTCCATATATCACACATCCCTTTTAATAATTTGAAACAGCTGGAAATGCAAGAAATTGTTGAAAATAACACTGCAACGAAAAACATGGTATGCAATGAAAACAAAAACCAAAAAAAGTTTGATACACCTTCGGAGTTTTATTTCGTTTATCATAAAAACAGATTTTTGAAAAAAATTTAGATATAAAAATGAAGGATGTGAATCCAAGAAAGACGTAGACTTTTAAAACGTATTGTGCTGACAGCAACAATTTAGTAATAGCAAGAGAAATTTACTTCCAACAATGTCGATGACGCCTTACTTTCGTAATTACTTTCATAATTAAATTATATATTTTTATGATTAAAGCAAGAAAGCATTACAAGAAATTATGTCTTTAAAAATCTCTCATTCTTGTAAATTTAAAAATGTATTGTGCTAACAACAATTTAGTAATAGCAAGATAAATTTGCTTCCAATAATACCCAGAAAGATGCCATCCACACAGAACAATATTATTAAGTTAGATAGAAACATTGCACTTTATGGATATTTTCATAAAACTCGAAGGACTTATCGAGATCGCCTTAATGATGATGATAATGAAGAATTATTAGAAGAGGTAATTCATAGTTATTTATAAAATGTTTAAAAATATGAAACTACAAGAAAGAATGTTTCCTCGAGCAGTAACATCTTTTAAGATACGAGTTTTCTAAAGACATGCGCATAATTTAATTTGATATTTTCTAGCTTTTTAATAAGAATAATAATGTATAATTTAATTACAAATCTAATCAACTATTGTTTTGTAGTTGTCTTTCTGGATATTGTTGGAAGGAAATTTCGCTCGTTATTACTGAATTGTTGTTGTTAAGACCACAATAAATTTTTAAATTTACGTCTTTCTTGGATTCATAACATTCATTTTTAGATCTAAAATTTTTTCAAAAATCTGTTTTTATGATAAACGAAATAAAACTCCGAAGGTGTATCAAACTTTTTTTGGTTTTTGTTTTCATTGCATACCATGTTTTTCGTTGCAGTGTTATTTTCAACAATTTCTTGCATTTCCAGCTGTTTCAAATTATTAAATAGGGATGTGTGATATATGGAAAAGCATCAGAAAAAATAGATCTATTCGATGGTATTAAAACCCAATGTAGCGCCCATAAGAAAAAATGAAGTTGATGATGGTCAGAACGAGACGAAACGATTTAAGTAAAATCTAATAATATCATCGTAAAGAGCTTAAAAAAGTGCCTGTAGAATGTATTAATTTTGTTATGATCCCTGCAATAATAACTTCAGAAAAAAATAAAAAAGAAAATTACGTTTTCTTGTTTTTTGAAAGTATTTCAAAAACTACAAATCGCAGAGGAGTTTTCAGAACGGATTATTATTCAGTACCAAAATACGCAACTTTGCCCCAATTTAACGGACTTCGTATCTCTTACCGTTTCCGAGATCCCAATGGTGAGCCTCGAATTTGTAACAGCCTGTAGATATGTTTTTTATGAAACATAAATTTATGACACTGTTTTATTTAAATAATAAAATCCATCGGCTTGGATTTCCGCTAATGGTGTCTTTAGAAGATTTCTCCAAACCTCTATGAAAAAAAAAAGTGCATTGACACTCATTTGTTAGGTGTCCGATCGTCATTTGTTTTTTTTTTTTTAATAATAAATTCTGGCGGTTCAGGTAAATCCCTAAAACTTTTATATTTAACATTTTTGATATGTCTAATAATAAAATGTGTAGGTACCGTTCAAAATATAAACATTTTTCTTTTGTAACCTTTATTACAAAAATGCTTTGTGCTTCCTTAGAAGGCAGGGCAAGATGCCTCTGTGGCTCCTAAAAGGAACAACCACTGAAAGCTCTTCTGCCTTACACGCGGCTTTATTACTCCTGCTTGCTGACATCAAAGAATGGTTCTATTCATGGACATATTTATTAGAATTAGGGAACTTGACCCTTAGAAAAAGAAATAAAATGAATAATTTCATCCATCTCAGCATGGTACGGTGAGAACGTGCGTATTATAGAAGAACATGAATTAACAAAAATAATTTTGATAGCTTTCTGAAATTTCTTTAATTTTCTTTGTTTCAGGTTTTTGATACATACATGGATTAACTTGAAGGCATGAAGGCTTCCGCGGCCGTTCTACTTCTTCTGACTTCCAGTTCAGATGAACCGCGTCACAATTTCCACCGAGAATAACAGCAACAGCCCTTTTGTAAAAAAAAAGACGAAACGCCAGCAGGAAAAAGGAATTGTGACTCTTGAGGTCTTGATACATTTTAGAGCTTCCCCTGACGTAAATTTTATTGATCTATTGAATAACAACAACAGGGGTACGAATTAACTCGTAATAACATCCAAGATATGTAAAATCGAATATTTTTTTTAAAATCTGTTTCCTGTCTACATTTTAAGAGCCATGTTTACTTGAGTTCAAGAGTTTCAATATCGATCCAGCTTTTCCACCTTGACATGAATATTTTTATTTCGTATTTCGTCGGCTATTCAGTACTACACAACGTTCTGCCAACATTTACAAAATAATTGCATTTGAATATTTTTTAATCGATTTGCTCGTTTAAAAAGCAATAATTTAATAGCACAATACGTGCCGGAACCAAAGTGATTACCTCAATTTATTCTAAAGAATTGATAATTGAGAATAGAGCTTAGTTTTATTTTTGAGGGGGGGGATTTATCTACCTGCAAGATTTTGATTAGTTATATTCAAGTATAATACAAGTAGGTACAATTTTAAAGTAATGGTACAATCACAATGGTACATTTTTTTTTAATACAATATTTCAATTTTTCAAACATAATTTTCGAGAAACTGACTGCTTTTTCCCCTTTTATGGGCAAAGTATCGGCTTGAGGAATACTTCTTCTAACTAACGCCTGAACGGTCCAGTGGTAAGAGGACCGGCCTTGCAATCGCATGGTCGTCGGTTCGAACCGCACTCGGGATTTTTCTCGGGGGTGGTCGGTATCGACTTTAGGCACCCTTCAGTGTTGGGGATAAAATTCGACTTCCCCTTAAACGGCGAGAAGGTTGGAAATAACAAAGCCATGGAACACTTTACACACACTCAAATAGACTCCCGCTCCTGAGGTCCTGACAAGTGCAGGACTTAGGACCCCGTTGGGCAATCACCACAGATAAAAAAAAAAAAAACTTAGACTCTAACTACTAAGGTCATATGGCCAACCCTACTAGAATTTAGCCGAATCTAGGGGAATCCCATCCCCAGTAGGGATTTTTAACCTATCAAACAACGTATTGACACGAGACTTATGGCTTTACTTAAGCATGTTTACGTTTTTCATCCGCAATTGGAAAACCGACCGCCCGCCGCACTATGGCGCCAAAAGCACTTTCGCGTTTCAAAAATCTGTAACTCTTTTATTTACTGACTTACGTTAATGAAATTTGGTACATAGATTAAGAAAACTATAGGCTTTATGGCTGTGATGTGATTTTTTAAAATTTTTATTTACTTCTTTATTATATGTGTTGTAACACCGAAAAGTGAAGATTGCTTAAGAGTAAAGTGCCCTTACTTTAAAAGATACAGAAAAATGTCATAAGAAAAGGTTGTTTAGAGTTAAAAGTTATACTCAAATAAAAAATTAGTGCGATTAATTTGAAGGTTGAGAAATTTAGAGTTCGATGCCAATCAAATAGCTGCTACTCTGAAGCTCATTTTAAATGCACGATTATGTACATAAGACACAATCAACGTGTAAAGTATTATACATTATTGGAAAGGGCACATCTTCTAGTTTTAAAATAACTACATAAACATGTAAATTGCTTACTGCTTTGTTTAATAAAAAAAAAAACATAAACACAGGTATGTTTAATTTGCCATTTTCAAAATTAGCTTAAAGATTTAGCTGTCATCGGGATTTGCCGGTGTGGAGCTATTGGTAGGATATAATAGCGAAAATAGTCCTCTAAATGATAGCGGAAATAACTTTTGCACATATTTGCACCTAACGTCAAAAAACAAGTTGAAAGATTGTGACCTACGATTAGTGTAAGTAGCTACTCGTATTTTCTGCTGGTGATATGGTGGAAAAAAAATGTATGGTTTTTGACAGAGAATAAGTATTATTACTTTTTCAGTCAGTGGTTGTGTTCGTCTTTTGTGGTTAAAAACAAAATACGAGTAGCTATTTGAGTATAACTTTTAATTCTAAACAACATTTTCCTATGACATCTTTCTGTGTCTTTTAAAATAAGGACACCTTACTCTTAAGCAATCTTCACTTTTCGGTGTTACAACATATATAATAAAGAAGTAAATAAAAACTTTTAAAAATCACATCACAGCCATAAAGCCTATAGTTTTCTTAATCTATGTACCAAATTTCATTAACGTAAGTCAGTAAATAAAAGAGTTACAGATTTTTGAGGCGCGAAAGCGCTTTTGGCCCCAAAGTGCGCCGGGTTGAGATTTGAACCCACGTCCTTCGGGTCCAAAGGCAAACACGCAAACCTGTGGACCACCAGGCGATTAAAACTTATTGTTACTCACTTTATTGCACATTCCAACTTGTCATTATTGACACATCTCTGCTTATTAATATTACTCATGTAGTCATAGGTCTGTTCGTACTGCATTTCTGACTAGTTTGAAACTGTCAAATAAATTCGCCCATCGAATTAATCACCGCTTTCAAGAGCTGTATTAAATGTGAAACTTACATCGGCGCATGCTTCTGACAGTTTCGGACTAGTCAGAAGCTGCTGTACGAACAAACCTATGAGACTATACGAAATATTAGTTTGTAGTCTGTAGTTTGTGCGTGCCTGTTTAAGGAAGTATTGAGAAAAAATGGATAGCAAAGTAAATGTTACTAAAAGACGTTGCCTAAATGATCCTAACAGTTTTTGCTACATTTGTGGTTCGTATACATTCCAAAAACAAAGACGAAACATTCCCAAATTCGTAAAACTTGCCTATTTCCATTATTTCAAGTACCATATGAGACACCAAGATAAAAATTTGTTTAGAAGGACTGAGATATTGGTTTAAGAAAACACGTCCTTCGATGCCGTTTGGTGTGCCGATGTTATGGCGTGAACCAAAAGATCATCAGAGAGACTGTTACTTCTGCACCGTTAATGGATCGGGCTTCAATAAAAAAAATAAGTGTGCCATCGGCTACACGACCTGTCCGCCGTGGGCCAGAAATTCCATTACCATTCATACCAGATTCTCTTGAAGAAGATGCACTTTCGGAGTATTCATCAAGTGGTTGTTTCAATCCAAACATTGATATGGTAGACCCACAGGTATTATTCCAGGAAGAAAGAGCTGCACAACTTTTTAACCAAAAAGAATTAAATGATTTAGTTCGTGATTTAAATTTGACCAAAGAAAAGAGTGAACTATTGGGTTCGCGATTAAAGGAGAAAAATTTATTAGCACCGGGGACTACTTTTATTGGTAAAGAAACAGAGAAACAGAAAAAAAGAATTAATACATTTTTTTGAAAAAGAAGATGACTTTACTGCAAGGATGTGAAAGGTTTTATCGAATATTTAGGAGAAAATATATATGAAGCGACTCATTGGCGTTTATTCATAGACTCATCCAAAAGATGTCTAAAAGCTGTTCTCCTTCACAATGGGAATAAATATGCTTCAATACCAGTCGCCCACTCAACTGTGTTGAAAGAAATATACTGTAACATGAAATTTGTCTTGGAGAAAATTAATTTTTCTAAACATCAATGGGTCGTATGTGGAGACCTCAAAGTTTCAGGAATATTATTAGGCCTACAAGGGAGCTACACGAAGTTTCCGTGTTTTTTATGCAAATAGGATAGTCGTAGTCGAGAAGAACACTGGATTCGCAAAGAATGGCCCGCCAGAATGAAATTTGTAGCAGGTGTCAAAAATGTTAAAGAACCGAGTTTGATTGAGCCTACAAAAGTTTTACTGCCTTCACTACATATTAAACTAGGTATTATGAAGCAATATGTGAAAGCTTTGAATAAGGATGGCGCATGTTTTCTATACCTTCGTAATAAATTTCCAGCTTTATCAGAAGCAAAAAAAGAGGGAATATATGACGGGCCTGATATTCGCAAGCTTATTCATGACTGTGAATTTCTAAAAAGCATGAATATTCAAGAAAAAGAAGCTTGACTTGCCTTCGAGGACATGACAAAACAATTTCTCGGTAATAACAGAGATCCAAATTATGAAAATGTAGTTCAAGAAATGCTCAATAAACTCCATAAACTGGGCTGTAACACAAGTATTAAATTACACTTTTTATTTTCCCATCTTAATTACTTTCCGGAAAACTTAGGACAGCTCAGCGAAGATTTCATCAAGAAAGATTTCATCCTGGAGCGGACTATTATAAGCAAAATTGAATTATAACAAAAAAAACTGTACGGATTAGATACACAAAACCTAAAACAGAATTGAAGAGGAACATGAACATTGTCTATCCGTGAAAAGAGATAGAGGAAGTTGCATTAAAAAAAATGAATAATGGCAATTTAAAAATCTAACAATTGCACAGGCTTGAACATTTGAAAAAAAAATAAAACTAAAAGAATTTTTATCTAGATCATTCCTTATTCTTTAATTTATAACACTACCGATTTTTATTGCTGTACTACAAACAATACGTGTACAGTATGTATTTCAAAAGGAGTAAAAAATCAAGCCGTTTTCAACAAAATATTAATTTACTCTTAGCTGGTTAAATAAATATAAATATTTTATGTGCTACTGTTTATAGAATCAACTGTTATGTCTTTCTATAAGAAAATACTGTCACGATTACGAGAAATTTGTAATTTACTAATTAATTTAAAAAGAAAAGTATTTTCGTAATGCCGAGTTATTTGCAGACCTGCACGCTCAGCAAGCATCGAGCCATTACACTGAACTTGCAGAGTTAGCATATAAGTAAAATAACTGGGGCAATGTGTAATTAGTTTAACGAAAAACAATTAGCTTGCGATCTAAATGAATTGGTAACCGCGTAAGAAATCCTGACAACATCTTTTCCGGCTTAGTAACTATGCGTGTCCACCGAATTTCGTGGACCTTTGGTCATGACATCACGTACATCTTTAGTATATAAGTCATGCATTTATTGTAATAATTATAAGTTATCTGATCGTCTTCGGAGGAGTACAGTGATCTGTGTCTCTAAACTTTTAGACAATAAAGGTAATCTTTGTTGCTCTTAATGTGTTAGTTTACAGTGAACCCTGTTGCTCCCTTCCAACCCTGAGCTACGCAACCCCCGAGCACCGCAAGCTCGTGACAATACACAGGGTGTTTCATTTTCAAAAAATCCTGCTGCATGCTGCCATTAATTTACGTAACACTCTGTAGGTATGTATCAAAATAATTTTAAGTTATAGTTCTTAATAGATAGAATGTCCTTGTAAAAGAAAAAAAATTTTATCTCGTTCTATAAATGAGGAGCTCGGGAGAAAAACATGTTAACTGACAAAAATCATAATTTTCAGTTTTTTGCATATAAAAAATATTAACTATTTCAGGAATCCTTTTATGAAAATATTGTCACGGTTTCGTCAATAGATGACATCAAATCGAATGATGTAAAACATGTTACAATACGTAAAGTATATATTTAGCATTTCTAAAAAACCGTGCCCTGTAAAATTTGTTTCTCCGCACTTAACAGGTTTTTCTCCCGAGCTCCTCAAATGAGCTAAGGAAAAAGAGGTGCTTAAAAACTCACCCTGTATATCATCTTTCACCGTGGAGTGACCACATTGTAACTAATTGTGCTGAAGATATAGATAACATAATTTTGGTGTAACCAAAAGTTCTCTTGTCAGAAAGCACTTATTTCTAGTGAAAATTTTCTAAAAATTTTTAATTTTTCTGTTCCCATTAATATCTTGTGATTATAAAACGATTCCCTCCTTCCTATTAATAATTTTTAAACCGACTGGAATAGAGAACCGGCTTCAAAGCACTTTCGGAGTAGAAGAGACTTTCATAGATCCCAAAATTTATATTTTTTTAATGACATATAGGAACTCATTAGAAAAGTCTTTAAATAGATGTTATGCATACAAAAATTTTAGAATATTATTTGGAATGAAAACAAAATGAAGTCATGTCATTACACACGGAGTAATTTTATATACATTTTTTTTACTACCTGAGATCCAAGATGCTCGATTTCAACAGTGAAATAAAAATTTTGAAACTATATGAATGTTAAATAAACTTGACAGAAGCCAGTAGTTAATTTTGACATGGCGCTTTTTGTTCGAAATAATTTTCTGAAATATCGACTTGTTCTATTGGATGAGACCTTCCGCTTTTTTCTTTAAAAAAAACAATATGCAGGATGTCCTAGAAGTGCATATAAAGCTTCAGGTAAACATATTTCGATATATTTCCTGAGCATAAAACCGCCAGAAATATATTCTTTGGTAGCGTACTTTTGTTGTACGAACCCTCCAAAGATAACACTTTTAAAACAAAACTGCGAATTAAACGACCGAAAACGGAATGAAAACTGTTATTAAATCAGTAAGCAAGACTCATTAACGAAACATAATTAAAACACATTTCAACGTCCCACGATTGCTTTTTGGGTTAATGTTAAAAAGAGCAAAACAGAGTACAGCGAAATAAATGTTTCATTAAGGCGTTGGCGTTTGCAACTAGATATTTGAAATTTATTAGTCTAGAAACCGAATTAACTGCATATAAAAGCAACGTTGCTAACTTTAACAATTTCTTTTTGCATCGCATTTTGCCTCTTATACTAAAACTCAAACATAGACAATTAATTTTTACAATTTTGAACCTGAAGCTTTATATTAGTTTCTGCGGCACCTGGACCTTTGGTCCACTTTTTTAATCAAGAAGAGATTGTTTATGGTCTCTTTTAAACCTTCCGTGAATTCATTCTCTTTCTAAATTTGGTCAAAATTTATTGAGTGGAGTTTAAAAATACCATTATTTTCTAAAATTTTCAATTCAATTTAATTAAGCTAAGACATGCCACAAAGCCCCAATTAGTATAATATTTAATGTGAATGCTTAACTGTCATTAGATTCTGATTGATCGTAAAAGTAACTTCTATAGAAATTCAATTCTTTTTCTCCAAAATACTAAATTAAATCATAAATAACGTCTAAAATTAAATATTATTTATAGAAGGTTGTTCGTTCACAAGTATTTAACTGAAAATAATCCTAAATTAAAGTTCATTTTCTAAAGCCCACGAAACGAATTACCTAATGAAATTTTTAGCGAGATTTTACGTTGAATGCAGATTTCAATGAGCGACACAGATAACGTATGTATTTATCAATGAGTGAATTCTTGAAAATTCTCAAACTGAAATTTCGAGTGAAGGAATTTCTTAACCTAGCCAACAAGTTTTAGTTTGAGTGCTCGTAAACACTTCAGGCGGAAGAAATTAAATTTCCAATTTTTCCATATCCCACTTCAATTACGGTAAAGCATATTTATGTGAAAGAACTCGTCACAAATTTTGAAAGTAATGTATGTAGGTAAGTGAGGTGAATGGCGGCCCCCAAGGTTTTTTAGAAATTGTTAGTCAGAATTTTTTGTTTTTCGTTTTAATACTAAATCTATCTAATAAAAAAGTCTGGGCTATTAGTATATAACATATTTATTATAAAAATTACAAAAATAAAAACTTTCTGATAAAAAAAAAAAATAATAGTTCCGGCCTGTATTACCCTCTAGATAGGGGCAATGCTGGCCGGATACCAGCATTTTAAAATATAAAAGTTTTTTGTCATAAAATAAATTCTTATTAAATATATTTTTTGGAAAAATGATACCAATTCTCATCACAATAATCACAAATAAAACGCTTTTTTAATTTGTGCAATCTTTATGTGCTCGTTGTCCACAAACAACTTAACTCAAACGTTTTCCCATTGTTGCATTGCGCTTAATTGATTCACGTGGTTGAAACATATTTGCATGAATACCTAGATAACGGTTGCAAATTAACTCTATTTTTCATAAGGCCTTTTTTATTTATTTTGGTCCCCTGAATATATTCTCCAAATACAGGTAGTTCTTCACGGAACACCCTGCATTTACGCGGCATGTCTGCAGAGAAACGCAATATTTCAAATCTGCATACGACATAGGTTTTGGCGTAATATTGACAGGCCAACATTACCCCCAAACCATTGACCGTCGGTACCTACCCCTCTATGTAAAGAACAGAATATTAATCGACTGTACTTGAGTGGAATAAGTTATGAAAGTTCTACGTTTAGAAATTGAAACTACATAAAATTCGGTACTAAACTCACCGGCACGAAAAACGGAGCACTTGCAAAAAACTTAAAATTTTAATATTTGGTACTGTATAACTATTATTAGACTTCAAATCTAAACAAAACAACTTATTTCAAGTATTTTTTAAAATTATTAAACCATTATTAAAGCTAAAAAACTCTTTTTATAGCAAAATAAAAAAAATGCAAAAACTGTCCAACTCCAAGCAATGGAAACTGCAAAGTTAGCTACGAGTATTCTTTTATTTATGTTTTGAGTAAATAAACAAGTCGAGTCAAGTGTTACGTCCGTTTGGTATCAAAAATTATGGCTGTAAATCCTGAAACAACGGCTGCTATGGTTGCATTACTTCAAGACGGAAGAAGTGAGCGATTTGTTGCTCGCCGATGTGGAGTATCCAACAGGACAGTCCACCGTATTTTTACATGCTTTTTGGAAATAACAGAAGTAACAGTAGACCTGGAACTGGTCCCCAACGCAAAACTAACGCCCCTGATGACTGTTTTATCATCTCGTATTGTTTGCGAGATCGTCGTGCTACAGCTGTAAAAATCAGAAATCGATTTCATCACGTCCGGGATGTCAACGTAAGCGAACGGACTGTTATGGCGTTTACGAAAAACTGAACGGAGCAGGTAAACTGTAACTGATGTTTACGAAAAATTGATCGGAGCGAATAAACTGCGATCGTAAATGTGAGCGGAGCACAACCGATCATCAACTCGATCAGTGATTTGGTGACTCTGCTGTTGCAATAGAGTCACTCAGATCACTGATTGAGGTTAGTAAACTATAGTTGAATCGGTCAATGCAGAATAAGTATAGGTATGTCCACAGTGAATATTATGGACATATGCCCTTTCTGCATTGATCGATTCAATTATTAGTGAGCAATAAAACCTAATATAACCTCAGATAAGGAATAAATACTACTAACCGCAAACAAACTTGTTCGGAAATTTGGTTGATCTGGTTAGTAATCCCAATTTACTCTGTCACGTGATAGGGCAATTCAGATCACTAATCTGGATCAATTTTTCGTAAACGCCATTTGACGAAGACTTGGTGAAGCAAATCTCAAAAGTCGCAGACCTGCAACAGGCCCAGAACTTCTCAGGCGTGATCGTATAGCGCGATTTGAGTTTGCCAGAAACCACGAGCACTGGGAAGAAAACGAATGGGAGCACGTTTTGTTTACAGGTCAGTCCAGGTTTTGCCTGCGTTCTCCAGATGGTCGTGAAAGAGTATGGCGAAAGCAAGGAGAGCGATTTGCTGAATGTACCTTTAGCCCTGGAGTCAGCTACGAAGGGGGTCAAGTTATGGTGTGGGCTGGAATTTCTCTAGATGCACACACGAAGTTGTACATCGTTCCAAGAGGTTTCTTAACAGCTGTCAGGTACATCGAGGAAGTTTTGCAAGTTTTTTTTGTCCCATATGTTCCTTTTGTTGGAGATAACTTTTTATTGATGCACCAAAATGCAAGACCTCACACCACTGGAATTACTCGACAGTACTTAAACGAAGTAAACATTCCTGTTATGGAATGGCCAGCGGCTAGTCCTGATGCAAATCCAATAGAACATGTTTGGGACATGCTTGGGCGCAGAATTCGAAGTCGTGATCCCGCTGGGCAAATGTTCCTCAAGATGATATTCGACACTTGATTTTAGGCATGCCAAGAAGAATGCAAGCAATAATTCGGGCACGTAGGGGCAACACACATTATTGAAAAGCATTCTTTAACAAATGGCGTACAAATTGTTTAAGTTTTACACGATTTTACGTCATTTGCCTACAAAACAACATCGTGTGTTTTTTCGCCTTTTTTTCCATTGTACCAAAAACATTTTTTTACGTTAAATCAATATTCAATAAGTTTTTAAATTACTTACAACAACTTGTTACATTTGTATTCAAACTATAGTACTAGTAAAACTTTATAAGATGTTAACATTTTAAGTTTTTTTAAGAAAATGCAGGTGCTCCCTTTTCCATGCCGGTGGTGTAAATAAAACTAGGAAGGTTTAGGTACTATTCGTCATATGTCATATGTAATAACAAACAGCGCTAAAACTAATTTTAATATCTAACCGCTTTTCACTTGCCTCTATGTGGCCTCTATGTGGCTGACATTGCTACCAACTGTTTAATATGCAATGTTGAAGCTCTATTGTGACGCACGATTTTCAAAAATGTTTTCATATTAGAAATATCAGCTGGTCGGTATTACCCCAGGGGCCGCTATTCACCCCATTTACCCTAGAGTATGTAGACAAGACTGAACTAACATACAAAGCTTCGATCGACTTCACGAGAACTTCTTTTGCAATTACTCTTGCTCCATGAAGGTATGAATGCAGCTTTTTTTTACATTTATACAGCGTGAATGACAATTGTACCGACAAAAAGAAACGCATAAGAGAATCGACTCAACAACTATGACTTTTATGACAGCATTTTATGACAGGGGCGCATCCTCGTTTTGAGGCTAATTTTTGATTAATTATTTCTCGAAAACTAAAGTAGAAAGATAGATTCTTGTTGCAACATTTGAAGACTTGTTTGATAAATTGTTGATGATGTTGCTTAAAAGTAATAATTGATCCTACCTAAATAATATTTGGAATGTAAATTAGGCAATTAAAAAGTCAGTAGTTGAACAGTGTATGAAATGAGCAAGGTGAGCAAACAATGAAAAATGATTCTCTCAGTTCATGCGAACGATTGCATACCATTCTAAAAAAGTTTGACGTATTACATCTGTAACGTCTTCACTGACGCTATCATAAATTGATTAATTGGACAATTGAATCTGCCAGTGCAATAAATAATGTGAGTTTGAGATTATCTAACTCGTCATTATACCCATCACCCATCACAAACAGAAATATTCTATTTAGATTTTATAGTTCGCAAAACAAGATTATTACGTAAGTAAAACGCCTGAAATGACTAATCACAAACAGTTTTATTGTCTACAAAGCAACAAGGTAAATTACATATGCGTCAACTTTATTTATTTATTTCACAAATATTTTTGCCCGTATAGATAAGGTAATCCTTACAAACTAAAAATCACGTGACCTCATAAATAATACTTATTGATGAAAAGCATTATGTAAGTGCAATTTACATAATTCTGATGACCACCAACCAATTCGCTTCCAGTGTTACTTCACTGATTCTGATTTGTTTCTTTAGGTTCGCTAACATCATTTTGCAGGTCGTTCTTGGCAGGTGCTTCTTCTTTGCTCTCAGATTCAGGTTTCTCTTGCGTTTTCTCGTCGGTAATCACGGCGGGCTTTTCTTCATTGAACGTCACGTGCTTTTCCTCTACTTTTTCCTCGGGTACTGGCTCGGGTTTCTCTTCAACTACTGGTTGTGGTTTTTCTTCGACTACTGCTTCCGGTTTCTCCTCAACGATGGGCTGTTTTTCCTCTTTAACCACTACTTCTTGTACGACTACTTCAGTCCGTTTCTCTTCCACACTATCTACTAGTCCGTTGGTTTCAACTACCGGAGCTTGAACTGGTTCTGATTTACTTTTCTTACCTACAATGTAACAATCGTATAATTCTATAATTTAAATTCACTTTACAAAATTATCTTACCTTTTACATATTGCACGTCGTTGTCTGGTTTCACTTCAAACATCGACTTCACCTTACTAACGATCTTCAGATCTCCAATTTCACTTGCCGATGGATCAATTGAGCTCATATTGCTTCCTGTTTAAGATTTACTTTTTTCCAAAAAAATATATGCTTTCTGCGCGTTTAGTGGAGCATTAGAGAAAGACACACGCCGCTTAGTTATATGCAAAGAGCGGCCTAATAGGTACTAATAGTTAGAAACTTAACGAGGCATTATCAGTTGAGATTACTTCACATTGTAAATTATCTCATTATAATGTAATCCCAGATCGCTGATAAGATTGCGAAAATAACTTCAAGGCAGCATCACGCTCGCATGAGCATCTGTCAGCGGTGCCGAGAAGTCGGAAAACATGCTGGATTCTATGTATTTATTGATGTACTAACCGTAGTAACTATGCTACCAGCGTACAACGATAAACAAATTGAAAAACTCTTGTTTGTTGGTAGGATTCTCGAAAGGTTGTTGAATCGGTTTATGCAACAAAAAATTATAAGGTACAGAAATAGAACTTTATAATTGCAATACATCTTATCACTTAAGTATACGTTAAATTGGTAAATAATAATAATGATAAATAATTATATTTTAAAGGTATCATTTTGCATTTGACTGAATAACTAGCAGAGCTATTAGTTTCTGCTCATTCTCGTGTAATGCTAACGATTGCTAGGGAGAAGATGTATGTATCGGGTGTCCCAACGGTGTGCATTTCTTTTGTGGAGCCTACAGGAATAACAAGCAGAGAAAAAAAGATTGGTGAAATTTAGATGTTCCGTGGAGAGCTGATTACAACAACAATATAAATATATATTAGTTTCACTCAGTTATTTTCGTAAAAAAAATTTCTTCGAAAATTCTTTAAAAATTTACGAATTTTGAACTTATGTTTCTGACTATGGAGCTGACACAGACTTACGAAAATATAACAAAATATTCTAGGACTTTGGCCTTTATGAAAACATGAAATAAGTTAAAATATCTTTTAGCAATATACAGGACGAACAGTACTCATTTTCTTTAAATGGAATGACCTATTTTTTATTTCAGAAATAGATAGTACTTAAGCTTAGCTTTTTACTGCTATCAGGTTGTAAGTATAGATGCAAGTTTTATTGCAGAATTAAAATAACATTAATAATTTTAATGCTAACAAATTTATAAATGATTAAAAATTTCTTGTGTCTGTGAACATTAAAAAAGATGTAAATTACAACTGAAAATAATTATTTTCAACTTTCTTCACACATCAACATTTCTTTAACGTTCTTTTAATTCGAGATAAATTCAATACTTGACAAAACTTCTTAACCAACTTGAATAACTTTGGAAAAAGAAAATAGGTATATAAAACCGTTAAACGAATGCAATAGTTTTCACTTAAAAAGCAGGTATAATAGATAACGCTTTATTTAGTTTCATTCGTTTTATCGTACACCGAGAAAAATAGGACACAATAGTACGTTTATATTAACAAGAATTCCGAACATTTTATTCGGATTCGGGTTAGAAACCGACTCAGCGTACTACTGCAAAATTAACACTATGTGATTTGTTGTTTAGAATATCATTTACTGTCATGATAAAATTACCGGAGTAATTAACAAAAAGTCATGATATTTTATTACTAATTCATTCAGCGTAATATTTCATTATGGTTTATTTTATTTTAACAATACGTATTATGTAAAATGATTCTTAAACTTAAACAGTTTCATTGTGCTAAGAATCATGATTAATTTAGAGTAAGATGGATCTTATAACATGACAGCATTATACTTTTATATTATACTTTTATTTTATCGATAGGAATGATGTTTTATCAATATCGCAAATTTTTCTCAGTATAAAAGTGTAACTTTGATAAGGAATTCCATTATGAAATATCACAATAAAATGCTGCAGTATCATTGTCTTCACTCACTATAAATAAATTTCAGACAATAAATAATAAGATATTACAAATTTTACAATAAAACAAGATCTTGTTGTTAAGATTTTCAATTTTTCATATACCTAAGAATGTTTTCAAAAAAGTTAACTTTATTAACTTATTTTATCATAGAAATAAGTCTGGATAATGTAAATTCATTCTTTTGCAATTCCATCTCAATTTTATCTTTCACCAGTGGCCATTTCTATAATATTAAATGACAATAAAGGAAGCGTGCATTCTTCCGGTAAAAGCGGATATTACTGGCACAGTGTCTGTTGTCCCAGGTTTCCGATTTATTAGGCAATGAAAAGCACGAACAATAAATTTTTATGCGCATCGCGGTCCGAAATGTGGCTTTTATAGCACGCGACGATCTTCGTACACATAAATATGTAGAACAGTAAAACGACGTAAATCGTTTCAATGGCGCGTTTGTAAATGTAAATCCCTTGATCTCCGCCAAGTCAAAATTCAGCACATGTAAAGAAATCAAGGCGAAAGCTTCCATCGAATTATTTTTCTCATTTTCAGCTGAAGAGGCTGTCGTGTTAGATAAGTCGTCGTTTCGGGTTATACACCACGTGGTGTAACAGACGCGTAGAAACTAAAAGTCACTTAAAAGTTTCGGGCCAAGCAAGAGTAAGAAAATCCAGTTCGTTAAAAGTTGTTCTAGGATACTTTGTTGCAAAGAGTTTAGAAAGTGGTTTCACAACAAATCTTATGACTAAAAATGAAAACTACTAAAAGTGTGCTAATTATTTCATGACCACAGGATTTTTTTTATACCTCATGTGTATGTATAATTTTCCCATGAAGTAGTTAAAAATTGGCTATTTTTCATGTATACAGTGGAAGCCGGTTATAACGACTTCAAAGAGATCATCAATATGCGATCGTTATAGCCGGTAGTTGTAAAAATCAAATACAAAATATTACCGTGTTGCTCGTCTGTCCCACGTTGTCGAGCCAAAAATTACTATCGTTTTGTATTGTCCGTTTTCTTTTATTTTGCCGCCAGTCTGGAAGCCAATAATTGTCGTATATTGTTTGCTACTTTCGTTATGAGCCAAGAATTGCAGTGTTATTTTTTTAATATGTCCTTATTTTGAGTTCTCAGGCTTGTAAAGTTCTCTTTTTTCCTCTTTTGTTTATTTATTTAATTTATTGATTATTAATTTTTATGCAGAGCATCAAAGAAAATCCAAAAGTTTACACCTTTCACCGATATAAACCACTAATCTTCAACTTAATGAAACATTAGATTCATTTGCCAAATATGCGAATATGTGCTTCTGTAATTGCTTGTTAATGCTTGTTTAATTTATTTTTCTATTATTTTTTTAATTAAAGCTGGCTCTTGTCCGATGAAAAATTGTATCACTTCCGAAGAAACAAAACGTAAAGTGTTTGTGCACCATTTAGTGTCCGTTTAAAAGAGTTTGTGATATTATTTTTTTAAATAGTCGGATAGCCCGGGTTATGAAAGTTTCGAAACCGTTAGCCCTAATTAGATACTTTCAGTTTAAAAAAATATACTTTTTAAAAATTAACTAAATTTTTATTTTAAATCTAAGCCGGATAGCCGGATATCCGGCCAAACTTATTCAACTTACGCAGTTAGAAAGAGTAAGACTACAGTCACACTATTTCTGATTTTTACACTTTTTAAAATTTTTTATAATCTTCTTTTATCATATGTAGCTACTGTGGTAGAAACCTTATCAGCCTTTAATATGTATACAAATTCCAATCTAATTAAACATCTTTGTTCTTTTGGAAAAACATTAACAAGAATCTCTAAATCAGTCAGTAATTCTGCAATATTAATTTTGACTGGTAAAATAAATTTTGCACCTAAATATAATAAACTTTTAATTTCTAATGTTTAATCTATAATAGTTAAATCCACAAACCATTTTTCATTATTGTTAAAGAGATAGGTAAGTATAACGTATTTAAAATTATTTTGTATACATATTAAAGTACTTTTTTGAATTACTTAATAGTACTTAAAAATTGTAACCAATATTTTGTAGTGCTCTGATGAAGCTATTAAATATTTAATTAAAACCCTGTTAACTTGAACTATAAATTTTATTTAATAATAAAAGATTGAAATAAAACTTCTGATTTAACAAGTGTACAAAAAGTTTTCCCATCTAGTGTGTTGCTCTAATTTTTTCGCATGTTCACGGGTAGGTTCCACTTAAGGATCACAATGATTATGTTCTATAGAGTACGTAGCGTCGTTCCACTTGTATTATTTGGTCTTAACGGAAAGAGAAGTGGAACGGCTTTTGTGTGCCCTTCTCACGAACTTGTTCAGAGATTCTGTTGTGTTTATGTTTTCAAGAGAATATTGCTACGGTAAACCGGAAAACAGTAATTAAGTTTAACTGCGTCCAAAATGCAAAATGCTAGGTTAACTTTTCAATTACATATTTTAAATTCGCGCCGTCACGTGTGATGGCTTACGCCAACCCAGGTTCATTTTGAGTAGGTTCCACTTAACGATCAAAATGATCAAACTAGCGGTGGCATTGTTCCACATAACGCTCACAATGATCAGAACAATAATAGTAGACACCCTGGTGCGAGGCTAAGAAAACGATCACATCGCCCACAAAATGAACCTGGGTCGGCGTAAGACATCACACATGACGGCGCGAATTTAAAATATGTAATTGAAAAGTTAACCTAGCATTTTGTATTTTGGGCACAGTTAAGCTTAATTACTGTTTTCCGTTTTATCGTAGCAATATTCTCTTGAAAACATAAACACAACAGAATCTCTGAACAAGTTCGTGAGAAGGGCGCACAAAAACCGTTCCACTTCTCTCGCCGTTAAGACCAAATAATACAAGTGGAACAACGCTACATACTCTATAGAACATAATCATTGTGATCCTTAAGTGGAACCTACCCTTTGTGGGCGATGTGATCGCTTTCCTAGCCTCGCACCCAGGTGTCTATTATTATTGTTCTGATCGTTGTGAGCGTTATGTGGAACAATGCCACCACTGCTTTGATCATTTTGATCGTTAAGTGGAACCTACCCCACGTATGTTGCTTACTTATCAGTAAACGCCAAATTGACATTTAACTTGACATAACGTCAACAGAAAATCATAACCAATAATTACGATTTATTACGTATACAACAACAAAATAAAACATTGAAAATAACGTTGAACGTGAATTCACAACAGATGTTGAAAATGGCCTTCGTCTTCTTCGAGGCATTTTCTAACTCTTCTGCGACATCCATTAATAACATTTTGCAAAATGTGGGGAGAATTGTTTATTTCATCACACTTTTCGATGATTCTTTGGGTAAGTTCCTGTAAATCATTAACGGGCGTTTTAAAAATGGAATTTTTCAAGTAGGGCCAAACAAAGAAATCCAAAGGAGTTAGATCGCAAGATCGCGGAGGCCATATGTTTGCCATATTTCTGCTAATTATCCGATCTCCAAAAAACTCTTGAAGGAAATTTAAAGTATCTTCAGCAGCATGGGCTGTTGCACCATTCTGCTGGAAATATCCAGATTACAACTCGTCATCATGCAGTTGATTAATAAATGGATGCAAAATCTCTTCCCGATATCTAAGTGTAAGTGCTATTAGTGTCCCATTAAAAAATATTGGATCTATCAATCTTCTCCGACTTAAACCTGTCCAAACACCAACTTTTTGTGAATAGAGTGGGGCTTCAATGAAAATATGAGGGTTTTCAGTACTCCAGATCCTCATATTTTGGGAATTAATGTATTCTGTTAAATGGCCTCATCGAAAAAGAAAGTTTTGTCCAACAAATCGTCATTGTCAATATTGTTTAAAAACCAATGACAGTATTTTCGCCTTGGTTCAAAATCAACTGGATGCAATTCATACACGGCAGTCAAACGATAAGGAAACATTTGCAAATCCTTTCTTAGAATAGTTCTGCAGGTCCCGACAGAAAGATCAACTTGTTGTGATAGGTGATGGATGGAAGTGCGAGGAGCAGCAGTCCTAATTTGTCTCACATTTTCAACTACCTCATCATTTCTTACTTTAGGCCTACCTGATACCTGTTTTCTAGCCACACTGCCAATTTCTCTGAATAGTCCTACAAAGTACTGAAGTTGATTAACAAATTTGTGGTACAGAAATACAGTCTCTGGACATTTTTCCTGAAATTCTCCAATACAATCAGGAATAGAATAGGTCCATTCGCCATTGATTTTTTGAGCGTTTCGAAAGTAGGATTCAACCATAAAAGATTCTTCTTCCAATGTGAAAACCATTGTAAAATCAAATCAATAAGACATTTTTTTTTAAGTTATGTTTGTTTACTTGTCTATTTAGGGTACGGATTAAGTAAGGAACATACGTGAACATGCGAAAAAATGAGAGCAACGCATTAGATGGGAAAACTTTTTGTACAGTTGTTACTATTGAACCTTAATTTTCCGTTATCATACCCCGTGATATTAATAACCAGTATCCGGTATCCGGCCGGATAGTAAAAATGTCGCCGGGCATCCGGATAACCGGATAGTTGCCGGATATCCAGTTATCCAGTTATAATAAAAATAAATTTATGATTCCATTTGCTTTAATTCACTATTAGTTCCACTTTTAGTTCCATTTGTTTTAGATCACTATAATTTTCTTCCTTAACGCTTGTTTTTTTTCAAAATTTACAAATTTACATGCTCTCTGCACTCGTATTTATATTAAAATACAATTAAATGTGTCTTTTGATATTACTCGCGCTCTCATGTCGCACTGTAGATTATTTTCAGTATCTAAGTTGACAATAGCGACTAAAACAATGGGATAAATTATTAAATAATGATACACATTCGTACACGCAATGAATGATCTGTAGATTCCAAATATGTAAAGGTATGTAGGCTGTTCAATTTGAACCGTTCACCATTGCTAACTTTCTTAATTTTAAATATAAAAATTCGGTTAAATTGGTAAAGATTCTTTGATTTTCATGCTGATTCTAAATTTTAAAACAAAAAAAAAACAATTACACTGCTAGTTGTCAAAATGTTTCTGCAAACGTATTTTTTTTTTAATAGCAATGTTATAATTTTTGTAATTCACTCGATAGAGATTTATGGCGATTTTTTTTAAATTTTTCCTTACAAAATAACCCTATAATTAAAAAAAAGATCGTTTCCGAATATGTAGGCCATATTCTTGTGCAAAATCAAGATGAGCTAAATAATTAACAAACGATGTCTATCTACGCACGTAAACAACAATTCACGAAGAAATGCATTGTTGTTAACAGTTTCCTTTCAATTTATTTATATTAATTAAAATGAACCGTACAATCAAAGACAATGATATAGATTAAAAAATAGGTATATTTTCAAATAAATAAGCTACGTTTAAAGCAAATTGAACATAATAAATTTAATGAATTCAGTAATACTGTTTACTTCGCGGAGTACATTTGGGATCTTTTAATGAAAATAACGGTAAAGCCTGAATTGGAATATTTCTGCATTCTAATTAATATATGTATATGTAAATTCAAAGGAAATTGCTAACGGTGAAGCTTTCTTTCA
This sequence comes from Dorcus hopei, assembly GCA_033060865.1. Classification (NCBI taxonomy): domain Eukaryota; kingdom Metazoa; phylum Arthropoda; class Insecta; order Coleoptera; family Lucanidae; genus Dorcus; species Dorcus hopei. The sequence goes on along the minus strand of CM065421.1, from coordinate 32,237,424 downwards.
TTTATCCGTTGTTTACGTGTTCATTAGACAGAAATCATTTGCCAATTATTTAGACAATTTGATTTTGTACTTGAACATGGCCCACTCATTCTAAAATGATTTTTTGTATCGGGTGTCCAACAATTATTGTAGTCCTGGGTGCCTATACACTCAAACATTTTTAACTAATTATTGTTTCAAATGGCATTAAGACATTAAATACGTAAAGAAACATTTATTTGTTGTCTAACAGTCAATATTTGAGACTTCAATTCAACGATACGAAATAAAAATCAGCATTTATGTGTGATACCACAGCCACCCAGGACTACAATAATTGTTGGACGCAGGATATTATTTCGTTATTTTGTAGGCAGATTTAAGAAATTTTGGCATCGTTGTAAAGAGAAAAATATCTCTGTCGAATGAATTACAAAATTACTACATTTCTATTTAAAAAAGTACGGTCATACAAATATTTTGACAACAAGCAATGCAATTGCCAATTTAACCGAATTTCTATCTTTAAAAATAGAAAGGTTAACAATGTTGAGTGGTTCAAATTGAACACGCGATATAGGGTGTTCCCCTTAAAATATGAAAGTTGACATCACTTCAGGCGAAATCGGAAATCCTACAGTGGTCAATAGTATATCGGATACTCCGTTGTTGTAAATCGCCATGTGAATCGATTGAAAAATAAAAATTCTAAAAGGGTGAACACATGACGCGGAACACCGGTGTAATGTATTACATATTTACAAAGAACATAAAGAACTTGACGTATGACTTAAAGCTTTCTGTCAGAATTAGATATTATTTAAATGTAAATAATGTAATGATTTATCTTTTATGGCCTAATAGTATAATATACAGGGTGATTGAAATTCAAGGCAAAGTTGCACAAATGTCTTGATGATTAATAATCTGTTAAGATATTTGAAATATCTCAAACGGTTTCTTCACAATGGAAGAAAAACTAAAAATTGCGATCTTCAAAAATCTCATATCATATCAAATCTCATAATCTCAAAAATCGAATATAACTTCTTTATTTATGACTTTTTTCAAATTCATTGGAAAATGTGATTCTGTATTTAATGACAGACCACTTAAACAAAGGTATACGTATCTTTTGCTACGCAGCGTCTAATTGAACCTAAGTTGAGTGCTGCGTAATCAATCGCCGAAGCAAGAACCGACAATTATTTCAGTATCATTTCTTTGTTAACGGTGAATGAGAAAAAAGGACGGAGTTATGATTCATAAGTCTGTTGCTGCAATACCAGACAATGACGCAACGGTCTTCTCCTGTGAATAATACTGTAAGTTAATATGTGCTCATGTATCTAATTTCAGTTTTTTCAAAATTTCTCAATGAAAATTAAAACAAAATAGCGAGTGTGGCATAACAATGAATTCAGAAAGAAATGTGCTATCTACCTGTCTAAACAATAAAAATCGCGCCCATGAAGTTGGCTCTGGAAAAACAAAAACGAATCGCTCTAGAAATAAAATACGGTCGGCATTCAATCAAACGTAAAATGTTGCTTCAGGAATGTTTACAGATTTTGAAAAAAGTCATAAATAAAGAAGTTATATTCGATTTTTGAAAATCGCAATTTTTAGTTTTTTTTCCATTGTGAAGAAACAGTTTGAGATATTTCAAATATCTTAACAGATTATTAATCAACATGAAATTTGGTAACTTTGCCTCCATTTAATCGATTCTCTATCTCTTATAATAAGCGAGATCCCCATGCTGGCCCTCGAATTTCAATCATCCTGTATGTATATAATATTTTTTCACAGAAAACTAACTTTGTATTTGCTTCGAAATAAATCAACTTTACTTTAAGATAAAAGCAGCTCCTTTCCAAGTAATTTCTCCGTGTTCGTCCATGAACTTCACAGCAAAATTGGCCCGAACTTAATAAACGAACAGGACATACAGTTCACATTCGGTTAATTCAATTTCGTAAATAAATGCTGTTCCTTGTGAGAGCTTTGTCGGATTCGTATGAAATTAATGACGCAGTAATTTGGTACATAAAACGATTACGTCTCTGCAGACGCAGAAAAACGACTCCGACGATACGGCAAGGCTGCAGCGTAATGAACAACTTGAATGTTAATTAATGGCTTTTTTGCATGTTGAAACTATGCTGTTTGATGATTCTGAGACTTGGGATGAAATACTAAAGGACCAACCGAGAGTTATAACTTTATTAATTAATATTGATGCATAAATTTTTATTATGGTCTTATGAAATTAATACAGAAAATAAGAATAAATAAAAATTTTAAAAAACTGTTTCATGAGCAGAGACTCGCAGATTGAATTAATAAATTGACATATATCATAACCTCAAGTTTCTTATCGAAGAAAATTGCTGAATTCGATAGTTCTATTTTTTACTCCGTGCTTGCACCGCGTGAATTGCCGAACTCAACAAATCTCATAACATAAATGTTTATTAGTTTAAGTCGGCTTTCACACCAAAGTAGCAAGCTGCATGCTACTTGCAATTTTTGAGAAGTAGCCGCGCAGCGCATCTTAAAATTTTGCGTTCACATTAAGCTAGCATAGCAAGCTGTGCGATTCGCGAATTGGCAGTGTCTTGCGAGTTATTATAATCAAGATGTCATCCGAAGATGAAGCTATGGCGTTAATTGCAGCGGTGGTTGTTAGGAGGAGAAAAAGAAAGAGAAGGTATAATTGTTAAAGACCTCCATGCTGTTTGTAGCACGTGTATGAAATGATGAAAAAGCATCAAGAACCACAACATTCTGGTTCCTGATGGTTTAGTGTCAACATGTTGTCAAGAACCCTCATTTAGCTTGACAATGTTTTAATTTAAGACGAAACCGCTGTCTTTTCTGAGAAGCAGCGTAGCAAAATATAGAACTTGTCCTATAAGCTAAGCTGCACGTCGCAAGTGGCAGGTCGCATGAATGCTACGCTACACCGGTGTGAATATTATCAATTGTTTACATAGGTTCTAAAATTAGTGGCTTGCATCGTGCATCCAGGATGCAAGTTACATGCAGCTTGCTACTTTGATGTGAAAGCCGACTAAAAGTGGGATAATGCTACTTCATTCGGCAGGTCGATTGAGGCTGATTCACAAATAACAATTCAACTAGGAGAAGAAATTAAAAAAAGGCACGTTACTATCCGCATTATGGCGAAATGACGAAGGTCAACCATAACGATAGGCCGACGTCAAAGATACCACCAGACAATGACATTACTGTATACGAAATAAATTTCTACGCTGTGATATCCTTGCTTTTCTTCCTTGTATGCTTTAATTGTCTGGTAATAGGTAGAAATTCGTACAACTGAATGAAGTAGAATGGTAAAAAGACTGTTGTTACTGCAAAACTAATATACCTACGATTATAACGAAATGTGAAATAATCAAGACAAGCACTCATTCAAATTAATTTCAAGTAAATACTATTTAATTAACTAGCCTTTCTTTTAATTGGAAAATGTTTACACTTTGAATTGATGTAGAAAGTTATAGAATTTGATAAACCGGAAGTAATTGAATTTGTAATTAATCACGTTAGACCAAACGTCGGAATAAAAATTTCTGACTAGCATTAAAACAGGGTCGCGTCGGAGGAATCCTAGCAGTTCCTGATTAATTGAAAATCCATTTAGTCAGTTATAAGACCACCTGACGCGCAACTCGTAAACTGATTTAAGTTCTGTGTAATATGGAGTTTGGGGACAGTTTCTGAAACCATCGCTAAGTGTAAACAAAGAATTACTATGCACTGATCAAATTGCTTTAATTACACTAGCCGGATGCAGCTGAGTGAGTGGCAGAGCGACGCAAACTCAAACAAATTTAAACAACTAGAACCTAATTTTAGCAGAAATGCAAATCGCTTTAGGGTTAAAGGGTAACGTAACTGTATTTTTAAAATAATAGGAGAGGTGACAGAATCTAATTATACCAACTTGAGTTTAGTTTAACTAAACTTGAATTCAGTTTAGAAATGGCTACGTTTGCGGATTCAACTTAAGTCGTTTTGATAATGGAATTTGGTCCGAAACGTGTGAACTAGTCAACTTTAGTCAACCTTTGTTACTGTGATGACCGATTAATAAACAGAATTGGAAACTTAACCTACAATTTATAGTGACTCGAGGCTTCTTTTCGACGAATTTTTCATAATTAACTTAATTTTAAGTATTTTTACTTCTTATAGGAACAATAGATAAATCAATAAATTCAAATATTAATTTAACTTTAAAAATTTAATTAACCCAATTAACCGCCCCAAGTAACCACCGGTCGTAAAAAAACTCAGACGCGTAATACAATGATGAATATGGATCAACATTTTTTTGTGAAAACGCGAAACCAAACGTGATATAAAAAATATTCAGATATTCGTGCTTGATCCTAAATGAATTGCCATGTAATTCTGATTTTAATTGTCAAATCGCCTAAATTGGACTTGCGCCTAGTTTGAGAAGTCTGGTTTCGGAGGTGCCTTCAAAGAACTGCAAGTCCTCCACAATGGTGCACATCCATCGGAACTGCTTTTAGACTGATGTCAGTCTGGTGATGGCGATTACATCTTTAATCATTCCTCTCATGTTTGTTTTTCTTAACAAAACTTTGTGTTTCAGTAATAAAATATTTATGTTGAAATACCTTGGGATTATGTTTTTCCTTTGATGTGCAAAATTTAATTGATGTAAGATGAATCACAAACTAAATTACAATTAATACATCAAAATCGTAAATACAAATAATATTGTTACAACTTTCAAATTTCAATACCAAAATAACACAGCCATATGTCACAAACGGCAAATATCAAGTATCAACGTATTAAGGTATACATTTTTAAAATGAGGAAAAATTTCCTTCATTTTAGAGAACAATATACAGGTGTTCCATTAAAAAAAAAACTTGTATAACACGTATAAAACCATACAACTTTTGCATTTAAAGTTTTTCTCGAGCTCCTAAAATAAAATCTCTAGGTGGGGCGCAAAAAATAGAAAAGAAACTATACCACTGTTTAGTCTTTCTATAAGAAGATACACAGGGTGTTCCATTTAAAAAAGTCCTGCTTCATGCTGCCAATATTTCATGGAACCCTCTGTATGTGTCAAATTAATTTTAGTGCTCAATAGATAGTATCTCATTGTAAAAGAAAAAAAATTCAGTCTCATCCTGTACTGTAAATGAGCTATGGAAGAAGGCGCGCTTAATAACTCACCTGTCTACCGAGTGATTCAGGTTAGTATTTTACTACTTTTAGGAAAATGGCATTTGGTGTAAATAATACAGGCCTACTAGTAGTTTATTTGACAACATGAAACAATATGTACCACTTTTGGTTCAAGCGGAAGTGGTTTTAAGTTAGAAAACTTAAATACGACAATCTGTATATTTTTGCAATTTTGGATTGTAGAGGTAATTCTAGATTGAAATGATGTAAAATATTCCGTATACAGGGTAACTGAAATTCGAGAATCAGCATGGGAATCTCGCATATTATAAGAAATAGAGAATTAATTAAATGGAGACAAAGTTGCCAAATTTCATACTGATTAATAATCTGTTAAGAATCTAGAAATATTTCGAACGGTTTCTTCGCAATCGGAGAAAAACTAAAAATGGAAGAGCAGAAAGTTCACCAAAAACAAAGTGGTGGAAGGTATAAAGAAGTTAACCGAAGCTGGTTCTTGTTCGATGAAAATTGTATCACAAACTCTTTTAAACGGACACTAAATGGCGCACAAACACTTTACGTTTCGCTGTCAAACGATAGCGAAACGTAAAGTGTTTGTGCACCATTTAGTGTCCGTTTAAAAGAGTTTGTGATATAAAAGAAGTTAACGTAGGGAATTAAAAAAAGGAACAGCACAAAGTATAACAAGAAATTAGTCACAAAAGTCAAGACAGCGCTTTAGCAAAAAACTTTAAATCTTATGTCTTAATGGCTTGTATTAAATGAATTCTTTTGTATCACAAAATCTTTTAAGCGGACACTAAATCACGTACTTTACACTTTACGTTTCGCAGTCGTTCGACCGCTTCGTCAGAACCAACTGTAAATATGAATTCTTTTGTATTAAACAATTTGTATTAAACAATAGTTTAGGTCGCGACATCCTGCGGCCGATTTTTTTTTAATTTAGCATGATATACAACAATGAATATCTAATACAATATGAAATCCAAAAGATACCAAACCAAACTGTTTACTAGAATATTTCTTCATTCTTTAGTTCTCTTATAATTTCCAAGTTTTAAGCCAAAAAAAATTATATGTAATAATAATAACAATAAAATAATAAAAGAGGTAACTAAAGAATGGAGACTGGCATTTACAATTACAATTCTTACGAGGTTTATCATAATGTTGTTGAATAAATAAACATAAACAATTCAATTAGCTTGCCACAAAAGTTGAACTAAGGATTCAAGTTGCACGTGGCGAGCATAACTTAATAAAACATTCCAGTAAACTTGGTGGAATATACAGACGGAAAGAACAATATCCGGTGATCTGCTAATTTTCAAAGACGAACAAAACGTTATTGTTACAAGGTATATAGCAAATTATTAAAATAGAATCTATGCAATGAACTAATCCACTTTTTCACATCCATAACGAAGTGCTTAAATTTTTTCTTTAGTTTTACTGGGTAGCAGTTTATAGATACGGGGAGCAATATAATGAAATGTGATATAGTGAAAAGTTTTGGTATTCGTATTTGTTGGTAACTACATTTGAATTGAGTTTAAGCCTTGTTTCATGTTGGTGCGATATTAATAACTTATTAGTATATTTATGATAATACTTCAATACATTTAAAATAAATAATTGCCTAATGTCAAAAATACATGAATCCCTAAATAAAGAATCTGCGGTCTTCTATATACAGTGAATTTTTTTTTAAGTGTGGCCATAGAGATTTACATGCTAAAAATTTGACCTCATGTTAATGTATGTTATGGGACAAATTTTAAGTAAATTTTTGTATTTAGTCGTAAATTAAACGATTTACTATAAGATGAACATTGCTAGAATATACTAACACGTTTTCCTTAATTTTATTTTACTGTGAAAAGTTGAAGAAAATAGACAAATTATTGAACGAATGTAATCCATGTAGGCTGACGTTATTAATAATTTGTCACTGTGATTACTGATAAACCAATTATTGCAATATTAATTTATTACCACTTGTAAAAACTATTTCTACATACCATTGAAAAATGAGTGGAATTTGTTATAACATACATAATTGATAATTTAAATGCTTCCTTAATAATAAGGGAGAAAATTTTTATAAATTTGCAGTACACAGACATTAACGGAACTTTTCTGTTAGACATTTCAGCTACCTTGATTTTTTACTTCCGTTAATTCTATGCTTATTAATTTCAACTTCTAACCGGAAAATAATTAAATAGAACATGTTTACGTAAGATGCAAATGGTACATACTTTGTTTAGGTAAAATTTAAGTTAACAAATCATTGTTCAACCATTCAAGGATACTTTTACAAGACCTTGTGCTTCACCTGAGTCCATGTATCACCCTTAATGATTAATACAGTATCATCAGCAAAGGAAAGTATATATCCCTCTACATTCATTTGCAAGAGATCATTGATATACAATAGAAATAGTATTGGTCCAAGCACTGTTCCTTGTGGTTGTGGCACACCAAATTTCACAGGCAATGGATCACTTAAATCTCCGTTTACTATGACACACTGACTCCGGTTAGATAGATAGCTATTAAATAAATTATAAACAACACCTCTGAAACCAATTCGCTCTAACTTGTACAGAAGAATATGATGAGAAACTGAGTCTAACGCCTTCTATAGGTCCAGAAAAACTCCAACAATGGGTTTACCAACATCAACTGCATCATATATAGCTCTCGTTACTTCAATCAACGCGTTTTGTGCACTCATATGTGGTCTAAATCCAAATTGTTTGTTAGATAGAATATTATGTTTATTTAAGAAAGTCATAATTCGTTCCTTTAATGCTTTTTCAAATATTTTTGATATATTGGATATAAGGGAGGGATAGTTGGTACACAAGTTTCTTGGTTCAGATTTATGCAGAGGTTTTACGATAGTTCTTTTAAAGTGCGAGGGACACTCTCCTGTTACAAATATTTTATTAATTAACATTTCAATTGGTTTAGATATTACATATGCTGTTTGCTTTAAGATTTTGACTCCTATTTTATCTTCACCAGGGGCTGTGTTGTTTTTAAGTTCCATAATCAATTTTATCACTTCTGTTTGCGTTATTGGGACCAAGAAAAAGGATGCACTATTTATAGTCGAAGAAGTTGGACTAAGGTCATCTTGTGCGCTGTGTTTGATTGTACTCGCCATTTTTTCTCCAATTGTCAAAAAAAAGTTATTAAATTCCTGAGCAATTTCCTGGCTATTTGAGATTTCACGACCATCCTCAGTTGTCACTGTAGTTATGTTCTGTGTAGCAGATTTTCTGTTAAGGATATCATTTGTTGCTTTCCATAGTGCTGCTGATTTCATTATATTTTCTTGGAATCGAGCCTCAATATTATCTTTCTTAACTTTTTTTATTAATGAGACAATTTTAATCTTATACAATTAACACTTTACATTTTTCTGCATGGCCTGTCCGTAAGATTGGCCAGAAAATTGCTTACTCCCGTAAAAATGACTTTGTTTATTAAAAACAAAAAAAAAGTGCCAAAAAGATAGCCTACACTCTTTTCGAAATTAATTCATCCGATTCGCAATAAAGGAGGTCTAAAATGAACCTTATTGAAATACTTCTTAAGACCACGACTTTATTTTAGTGCTTTCATACATTTGGAAGGCAGTATATTTTCAGTTACGAATTCTTCAATAATTTAAAACAAATTTAACATTTTTGTTGAGGTCGTCATAAATTAAAATTTGCAAAACTAACAACCAATAATTGAAATTTAAGCTTGTTTTGTTAAATGTATTTTGTAATTGAAAATTAATGTTAAGATTTAATTTATTTTCTCCTTTAAATTTATCTGCTATCTGTGAATTAGCAAAAATATATTGGCTACCCTAATTTCAACCAAATTTCATAAACCTATAAGTATTAAAAAGTAAATTGAAAAGCAGTTTTCGATGACACGTCACGCATTTGACAGGTTTCCATGCTTCTAAGTAAATTTTCTACAATTATGAACGTAAAAGTTTCTCAAAAGAAACGCATTTCCTTCGACATCCCCTACAGCTTCTTTCATATCATTTTATGACGGATAAGTTAAGAACTCCGCCCTGGGTTTTCTTTGAGTTATTCTTTGATCTTATTTTCTATTTGATTAAATGCTTTAATATAATTTTATCGCTCTGTAAAAATCAAAAGTTTATATTCTTTAAGATACAACTCAATGATATTTTACGTTACAGAAAGATTTAAAACTTGAAGAGAAGCAAAAAAAGTTCCAGTAAACATGGGTCCGGAAATTAACCGTTTAATGTTGCTGTGCTGGTTGTGGCCTGCTGATTATTAAGTACTAAATTTAACAAAAACAGTTATCAATTGTGAGACAACAGAAATTCATAGTTTTGGCTTCAACACCACAGAAATGTGATTGAACATACGCAAAAGAAAATTTTTTCTTTGAAGTTTGTGGATAAACAAGGTACATCTGTGGAAATGTATCCGCAGTTACCGCCGATGACAGAAAAAAATATATAGAAGATTTGTACGTATTTTTTTAAGAAGTGGTACTGTCAGACCAAAGAAAACTTCATCTGCTCCTGTAACTGGCAATGAAGCAAATGAAATTTCTGTATTAGTATTCGTTGAAGCTTATTTGTTTATTTGTATTTATCTGTTAATGGTGTAATTCAATAAATATTTTGATTTTGTCGACGCTTACTGCAAAAAATTGCGATAATCCTAGCAAAATATGCCATTATAATAAACAATCATAACAAGAAAACAAAAGAAATAGGTACAGGGAATGCTAATCGATATAGAATTTGAATCTGTATTTCATGATATAAAAATATACAAAAATATACATTTACGACAATTGAGTTTTGGGCAGTTAAACACAATGAGTTTCGACACCATATTGTGACCAGCCTGTGAATTTTTCAGGGTTAATTCGGATATGATTTGAAAGCCTGAACATTATGCTTTCAAACGACATGCACTTGAATCTTGAAAATTGAAAGTGTCGTAAATACAATCTCTTAAATGGAAGGTCACCAAAACAATTTTTTTAATAAATTTGAAGATAAAACGGCTTCTGATCGCGACTGCGAACTTAAGGAAAAGTTGAGAGATCTAACAGGATAGCAGTCAAAAGGGGGCAATTAAAAGTTTACTCTTGTTTGATTGCCAAGCTTTCGGAAAGTATTTATTTCCTTCATCAGAGCGGCTATAATATTAATATGAAAGTGTTACACAATTGAAAATTATGAGTTTTAAAATTTTACTTACATCTAAGTGAGGTTGTGAAAGCTAAAGTTGCACATTTTGAACAAGCCAGGATTAATTTCTTACGTAGTAACCATGATTAACAATTAATAACGTTGTAATGTAAAACGGATTAAAATTTACAAGTCACAATTTAAAATGATAGACAAAACATTTGAAACGATAACGTGCAAAATGGCGCCTATCTTGTAAAGCTTGTAGGTTAGTTTAAACTCATTTGGAGGGAAAAGATCTCGGCGGGAAATTTGGAAAACAGACTGTAAACCTGTTAGAGTTAAAGAGAAAATCTTAAAATTATTAATTAGATACAGAGATTGGTGCTGGCACAAAATTTGTGGAATTTGACAATAATAAGGGGGCAAAAAATTAGTTGTAAGTTCAAAAATGTTAAAAAATTAAACTACTCAAGTTTGTATCGGAAGTATTGTGTATGTTAATATTTGTTAATAAATTATGATAAATTAAACTTAAGTTTGAAATATCAGTTTGTTTATTTATGGTATTATTATTTATGAGAATGTGATACATTTCTAAAAAACTGCGTTTGAAGTAGTTGGGTTCGATAGTTAAAATTTCGGAATTTTCATAATCGAAATTATGTTTAGTTTGTTTAAAGTGGTCAGCTAGGGCACAACAACCAATTTTTCGTTCATTGTGAGAATCACTTTTGTGTGACGAAATACGAGATTTGAGATACCTGCAAGTTTGACCTATGTAGACACTGTCACACTGTCCATAAGGTATTTTGTAGATCACATTGGATTGGTCAAATTTATCAGTAGGGGCTTTTAGTTTACTGAAAATAGTTTTTAGGGTTAGAATTTGTCGGTTGGCTATTTTTAAGTTTTGATCATAATGTAAAAGAATTTTTTGTAACTTAGGTGTAAGATGTTGAATAAAGGGCAATGATCTGAATTTGATATTATTTATGTTAACGTTGGTAGTATCGTTTTGTCTGGATTCAATACCAAGCATATGTGTGAAATTGAAAGTGTTATTGTTGTTAGATTGATTCATTATTTTGTTGACCAAAGTCACAGGATAACCATTTTCAAGAAAAATCGATTTTTGTTTGGCAAGGTTGGTAGCAAGGAAAGATGAATCAGAAATCCTTTCGACTCTTAACCGTAAGCCTTTAAGAACGTTGATCTTCATTTTTAGAGTGTGGTAGGAGTTGTAGTTTATGTACCTATTGGAAGATATAGGGTTGGAATACCAATCAATTAAAATCGTGGTATCTTGTCTGATGACTTTCGTGTCCAGGAAGGGAACACTACAGTTTTCTTCACACTCAATAGTAAATTTGATGTTGTGGTCATACTGATTAAAGATGTCAAGGATCTCGTCTTGTTTGCTGTCAGGTATTGCACAAATGATATCGTCAACAAATTTCTTTAGAAACGGAATATTAAATGAAAGTTTGGGAATGCAGTCTCCAATATTCAAATTTGGTTACAAATCGGTTACATTTAGGTGTAGGGAAGACTTAACACTTTTTATTTAGAATAATGTGTGGTATCAGACTATGCAATAAAAAGAATAGCATTTAATTTAAAATGACAAAGTTAACGGCGATTTCCGGTATAACCAGAAGTGATATAAAAGTGAAAATATTTTAATCTGAAAGATCACTTTCGCTGAACTTAGAGCACTGTACTAATTTTCAGAATTTTTGTATGTTTCCTTCCCCGAAAACTTTTAATAGGCCATTTAACTTGGGATATCCTGTATTAGCTTTACATTTAATTTCCCTTGACGACTTGTTTCATTTTCCTTTACAACTTGTTTATTTATTATTTTTCCTGAAGAAGCTGTCAAACGCACAGCGACACATCGACATTAATGCTGATTATTTGAATTGTCCGATCAATTATTATTACAAATTTTAGATAATTTTCAACGAACAAAAAAGTATTTCAATTATTTTAATTTTCCTTTCTGATGCCTGCAGTTACATTTATCTTAACTTTTTCTGTCAGTTTTTTTATATTACTTTTTATAATATTACTTTTCTGATTCATATTTTTATAAAATTTGTTATTGGTGATTTTAGAAATTGGGAGCATATTTTCTTTTCATTACTCGTTACGCTTTAGCAAAAGTTCATGAAATTCCATTTTAAATCCAATAAGGTTTCTTTTGTCTCAGAAGCAGAAGCCTAAATGAAATATTTAATTATTTTTGCGTACAGTATCGCATCCTTCCATCAAATGAGGAAATATTTAATCATAACTTCGCGTAGCGTAAGAAAAACCTTCATGATATGTAGGTAGTTCGTTTTTTGATATATAATTTGAATTTAATGTACGAATATCATATCTGAAACCTTACTTCAAAGTCTACACTGGCAAATATTAAGGGAAAATGTAATTAAAATATATAAAATTCAGAAACATATTAGAAAACTAATTAAACAATTTTTTATTGAAATATAAATGATTGCGCACAAAAACTAGCACCGTGATTGCTTAAGTATATCGAATGTAAGTATTTCAGAGTAATTTTAATACAAATACGAAAAGTGGATAGAACAATCATGTAAATTGAAAGCGCATCCGACTTTACGAATATTAAAACGATTACGAAAAACACGGGTCACGTTAAGTCAGTTTAATAAAATCGAAAGAGTTTATAGTTTCAAAGAACACAATAATAATATGAATTATTATAAGCATTTATCATAATTAACGAACTGCAATGAATCTGCATAAATAAGCAGCAGAGAGCTTCGTGTTTTGAACGAAACTTTGAATTCCAACTACGGTAACCGCAGTTTCAGATTACAGATAATTGCTTTCATGTCGAAACATGAAACTTCATTCGGTACATTTTGCGATTTCATCTGAAGTGTCGTATATAATTACACATAAATGAATTTAATTTGCTGCAAAGGCACGCATTGAATATTTAATGCTATATTAACCACCACTCGTTGCACCTTTTAAGTTAATTAGTTCATTTTCTATTTTATTTTGTGCAAGAAAAACTGATAAAATTGTGTGTTATAGAATTTAAGAAACAATTCTAAATTTGCCGTTTCGTATTTTTAAACTTCCGTTACAAAAGAAGTCAAAAGTACAAATTATACTTATATTTGACAAGTCAATTTTATTTATTTTTCTGAAATATTTAAAATTTTTCCGCGTCTGTAATTAAACTAAAAAAAAAATGAGAATATGAGAAATAAGAATGAGCCTGATGAATAAAAACTAAGCAATTGCTTTAAGCATTGACTGATTAGCAAAAGCAAAAGCTATAAAAGCAAATGCTTTAAGAAAAAGCAATTGCTGAATTATTATATGAATAAAAATCCTAAGCATTTGCTAGCTTTCCGGATTCGTTGAAGCAATTGCTAGTATGACTTGTGCAGATTTGCTTATCTACATAGCTAAAGTAGGTACGTTAGATTCGTTATCGAAGCGATGCTCATTTTTAATAAAATGTCGGATACTAATGATCGAGATAGTTAATAGTGATAATGAGACCGAGTTAGACAAAAAAATTATTTTTGTTAAAAAAATTAGAAAATAAAATCACTTTTAATAAATTGGATTTAAATTTTACATTTGTCTAATTTTGTGATCTCTAGTAATTTGACTAGAGTCTTGTATGTACGTAATCAGTTTTAAAATTGTCTTAATCAATTTATAATTGTTTAATTATTCTTAATATAGGTATTTATTTATATAAATTTTCTCTTTATTTTGAAGTCAATGTCATTCTTAAAAGAAAGAACGTAACTTTTCGTCAATCCCGAAAATTATACATATTTATTTATTATCATTCCAACCATAGATCTCAGAAGAGATATTGGTATCATCATAGAAAAGAGGATCATAAAAACTCTTTAAATTCGTAAAAACAGCGTTCCAGCAGGAACTGTCTTAGTTCTAATTTAAATTTAGACATTAGAAGACGAGGCCTTGTAAAATTGATAAAGTTGAAAGTAAAGGATAATTCATCCTTTTTCTGTTATCATAATTTTAATCACCCGTCCCTCGCACAAGTACCTAATAACTGATAATTACAAGGAAATTTTTAATATTTCCCTTACAACTAAACAAGTTGCAAGGAAAATAAGCAATATAAAGGAAAAGTGAAAAAGGAAAGTTTGATTTAAACAAAACTAGCAAAAAGAAATTTTGTTCATAACAAACGTATAGTTTTTAGAAACAGTTGTAGGTTTAGAAACAGTTGATTGAGTCAGATAGGGTCACAAAGAAATATTTTCATTTTTTCTATAATTGACAATGCACCACCACTTTTCTCGCCACTATCTTCTAAAAAATAGTTTGCAAGTAACCAAACGTTTTCGCTGTTACACCGATGTAATTTTCTATAATCTTCTTCTAGGCATTCGTTACGTATTTTATAGTATTTATGTATACAAATATAAAGAACTGCGCCGTTATTATCATGCGAATGCGATGAAAAAGAAATTATAACTGATTTAAGCAAATGCAAGGATGGGGCAGAGGAACCTTAATAATTTTTAAGCAAATGCTTAAATAGAAAAAGCAATTGCTACCTTTATTCATACAATATTAAGCAAATACTAGAAATTTTTAAGGACAAGCTTTTGCTATAAGCTTTTCCTTGGTGTCGTAGCAATTGCTACAAGGTCAAGCAATTGCTAAAGATTTTATTCATTAGATATTAAGCATTTACTAGTAAATTTCAAGAAAAAGCAATTGCTTAAACTTTATTCATAAGGCTCATTGTCTTATGTGTGTTTCCTCTCAAATAAACGGTACTTTACTCTTAACCAAATTTCACATTGTCTCGTTTTTTAACCACTCTGTAACTGTAACTGTATGTTATTTCGAAATTTTGGTAGTGGCTGAGGACTTGCTAGAAGAAGCAAAACTTTTTATAACTGTTCTTCCTAAAATTCGAAATAAGGAACTTTACAGGTACAGTTTGTAACACATTTTCAACTTAGGCCTGGTTCTACAATCACGGGATAACTTTATCTAACGGTTTATTCTCATAGTAACAATTGTGATCATAACTGTCACTATGGTAATAAATCGTCAGATAAAGTTATCCTGTGATTGTAGAACCGGGCCTAAAAGTTAGTACAAAAATAAAAAATCAAACTATTTTTGCTTACCGAATTGAACAGCTTCAGCCAGGCAATAAGAACCTCTTTTTCTGAAAAAAAATTAGTTTCAGGTCGCAGGAAATTATAGAATCTTGTAGAGATTGTAAGGGAAACAAACATGCAGTTATTTTCAAAGGGCGCCAATAAATTCTTTTTATATTAAGAGAAATCCTTGCGGAATTACCCCTCTCGAGTTGGCATTTTAATCGCTTGCATATCCCCACCAAAATCACATGTAAGAATGAATATTTCGAATTTTATAATTGGCTGGCCATAACTACACGTGTACTTAAAACGTTTCATCGGTTACTCATAGAGCCTTTCTTGTATCTTTGTCTATTACACGTAACTTTTAACAAAAAAATGCCTATTCATCTAAAGAGCATCGCATTTAGAAATATGCATAAAGCTAAGTTTCCACATGCAAGGATTACTGGCGCCAGTCGAGTGGTGCCAGTTTAGTTGCATATGGAAACATCGAAAATCTGCTGTCGCCAGTAAACTGTCGCCAATAATCAATGCGCCAGTAAAGTTCATCACAGTTGTACTTTTTGGCGTCAGTAGTAATGTTTGTAAACAGAAAGTATGCGTGTTGATACAAAAGTTGTGCCGTAAAAATGCCAAAAGCATCAAAAAAATAGACAACTGAAAAAATAACACAGTTCTTGGAGGCGTATGAGCAATATCCATGTCTGTGGAATCATAAAATTCCAGCATACAAAGACAGAAACCAAAGAGATGAAGCATTAAGTTTCCGTTTCTTTTTTGTCAATAATTTGCGAAGCTCCAAGGTACAAATTTGTATAACCACGTTGATACCTGCACGCAGTACATCCGTTGACGCCATTTTTATTATTAGCGCCAATTCATAATTTGTTGTTTACGTGGAAACAACTGCTGGTGCCAGTAATTATGGCACCACTAAACTGGCACGTTGTTGGCGCCAATAATACTTGCATGTGGAAACTTAGCTTAAAGCTAAAGCCTGTTGCAGACGATGCACAGTAACTGGCGCGAGTACTATTACTGTGCGTTAAACCCGAGGGAATAGCGTCACTTAAATGCCTCTACAAGAACCAGCAAAGAAATGAAGATTTTTTAATCGTGAGTTTAGATGTTAAGCCTATTCTAGGATTACAAGGTTGTACTAACTTAGGTCTTATTAAAAAAGTTTATAATGTTAACTATAGAAGTAGTGATAGGTTTGTCAAGGAAAATGCGGATATATTTGAGGGTTTAGACAAATTTAAAGATAAGTGTAAGATTGTTTTAAAAAAGGATAGCATTCCTGTTGCAAAACCTGCTCGCAGAGTTCCTTTGACAATAAAAGAAAAATTAAAGAAAAAATTAAAAGAGCTTGAGAGCAAAAGTATTATTAAAAAAGTAGAAGGGGGTTCAACATGGGTAAATAATTTAACGATTGTGGAAAAAGCTGATGGGTCTCTGATGTTATGTTTAGATCCTCAGGAACTTAATAAAGCTATAGAAAGAGAATACTTTGAAATACCAAGCATTGAAGAAATAAGCTCAAAACTATGCGGTAAAGAATACTTTAGCGTTTTAGATTTTAAGGATGGTTTTTACCAGATCGAACTGGATGATGACGCAAGTAAATTGTGTACATTTTCAAGCCCTTTTGGCTGTTATAAGTTTTGTAGACTACCGTTTGGCTTAAACATTGCACCAGAATTATTTCAGAAAAGTTATGTTGCAAATTTTGGTGACATTGAGATGGAGTAGTCATTTATTTTGATGATCTTTTAATTTTCGCTGATACTGTAGAGGAGCATGATAGAATATTGCAAAATGTAGTTGACAGAGCAAGAAGGTTAGGTGTTAAATTTAATAAAACTAAGGTACAGTTTAGAGTAAAAGAAGTCAGATATTTAGGTTTTCTTTTTTCTAAAGAAGGCAAAAAGATTGATGAACGGAAGGCAAAGGCTATTCAAGATTTGCAGTCTCCAACAAATAAAAAAGAGTTGCAAAGAGTTCTAGGATTTATAAATTACGTACGACAGTATATACCAGGTTTAGCTGAAAAATGTAGTCCTTTACGTGAATTGCTGAAAAAAAAATGTTGAGTGGCAATGGTTAAATGCTCATGAAGATGCATGAACTCTAATGAATTTTGACACAAGAAAAGAGGTCACTATACATGTCGATAGTGGAATTGGGTGTTGTCTTACACAAGAAGGATGTCCAGTTGCTTATGCGTCGAGAGCTTTGAATGATACAGAAAAGCAATATGCAGTTATTGAAAAAGAGTTACTCAGTGTTGTATATGCAATGAAGAGATTCCATCAATACGTGTATGGACATCGAATAAATTTAATCACTGATCACAAGCCTAATGTGTCATTAATCAATAAGGAAGTAAGCAGAGTTCAATCTGCCAGACTACAGCGATTAAAATTAAAACTTTTAAAATATGATATTAAACCGATGTATATGCCTGGTAAATTCAATTAAATAGCAGACTTACTATCGAGAAATTTTAAAGTTGAGAAAGTAGAAAGAGAAATTGATGGAAAAGAATTTGTACATTCAGTTATAAAGCATTTAAGGATGAGTGAAAAAAGAAAAGAAGAGTTTAAAGAGGAAACCTCAAAAGATAAGACGTTAAGTAAAGTTATAAGGAACCATTTTGAAGGCTGGCATAAGAAAGAAGAAGAAACTGAAATGAAGTGTTTTTATAAAATCAGACATGATTTAGATGTGCAAGAAGATATTTTGTTCTATAAAGACCACGTCGTCGTACCAATGGCACTAAGAAAAAATATGCTAGAGATATTACATGAAGGCCACTTTGGTATCAACAGAACAAGAGATAGAGCAAGAGAAATTTTCTACTGGCCAAGAATGAACGTTGAAATTCAGCAAATGATAGCAAGCTGTAAGGTTTGTGAAAAGTACAAAAACATCAATATTAAGGAGCCTTTAATTTTACATGAAATGTCTGATCTTCCATTCCAGAAAATCGCATCAGACTTACTAGAATACAATAATAAAACGTTTATCGTTGTAATAGATTATCTGACAAAATGGTTAGAGGTAATACCATTGAAAACAAAAAAATCTGAGGAAATCATAGAAACTTTTAAGAGATTGTTTTCAATATTTGGAGTACCAGATGTCGTTATATCTGACAATATGCCATATTCTTCGTGGGAGTGTAAGGAGTTTGCTAAGAATTTTGGATTTGAATTTAAAACCTCAAGCCCCAGGTATCCACGATCAAATGGTTTGGCGGAAAAAGCAGTACAAACAGAAAAAAATATACTAAAGAAGGCGAAAGACCTAAATACGGCTCTACTGGAGTATCGTAACGCACCAATTACAGGGCTGAAAAGATCTCCAGCAGAATTAGTATTTGGTAGAAGATTAAAGACAAAACTACCAGTTGTGACAAAGTTGTATACGCAAAACATAGACGTTTACAAGAAAGAATTGGAAAAGAAAAGAGGAAAGCATAAGCACTACTATGACAGAAATACAAAAGAGAGAGAGAAGATTTTAAAAAGGGAGAAAAGGTGGTCTACTACAACAATAAAGTATGGAAAGAAGCAACCGTTACTGAAAAACACGCATCTCCAAGATCGTATATAATTAAAACAGATCAGGGCTATTTAAGAAGAAATAGCAATCATATTAAACCATCAGTAAATAAAAACAAATCAGATGATATAACTAATGCAACCAATACTGCACCTACAAACCTAACTAGAAAATTACCAAAAAGAGAAATTAGAAAACCTTCAAAGTTTAACAATTACATTTTGTACTGAAAGGGGAGCTGTCATAATAGTTATAAGTTAGAAATAAGTTAAGTAAGTTGGCAACATTGTCAGTCAGCCATTAGCATACTGATTAACAAGTTGTACGTTGTTCTTCAATAAAGAATACCATATAATTATGGTCTTTCAGTGCTTAATCATATATTATCACATTTTCTGATTGCAAAAACACTCGGACACGGCAATTAGTACTTTTAATTTACCATATTTTAAAGTGGTTCGTTTATCTGTACAGTGGCGTACCGTTGCGATACAAAAATAATTTCAACTAGTAACTAGAGTGAATATGTCGTATCTCGGAAACTAGACCTGTTGGACCTAATCTGACGGTATTTTTCAATTCTGCACCACAAAATTACCTAAAAACACTTGCAAAAACCCAGGCACCAAAATTTGTGTTGGGCTGTGATAATCGGCTTTTTTTAGGAAACAATAAATCTTACAAAGAGAATAACTTGATAGTTTGAAACCACTGTGAAAAATAACGCTCAGTGACATTGTTTTCACGACAAACTTTGACATTTTTATGAAAAGCACGTTTTGCCTAATAGACTAGTTCATTTTTTTTTAGTGTCAAAGTGTTGCACATTATTGGATTTAGAAAAAAAATCTCTACCAGACATAATAATAAAAAATATACAGAACCATTTGAAAAATAAAAGTTTGACCTTGAAGGTAATTTTAAAAAAAAGGAAAGTGGTCTCACCTTATGGTACTTTTAGTCTCAATTTATTTGCCTTTTTGTTTGTTAAAATTAATCTATAAATAACGGAGTTACGGCGTGGGGCGTTTTTCGTAAGACAGCCTGTATATTCAGATTAAATGAAGATTTATGTACTTGTCATATACAAATTATCCTCATATTACTTTGTTCGAGAATAACTACATAATTTTAAGAAACCTAACTCACATTTGGGTGGGGTCCCAATTCAGATTTCAGGGTAACTTGCATTCAATGTGATTTTCTAAATTTCTTAAACTTCTATCGCAATTTCAAAGACTTGTTCTCGAAATGATGTTCTCCTGGGTCGAATTCAGCAATTTCAGAACATCGAATTATACACCTCTTTATCGATGCATAACTAAATAAGCAACCTTTCACAAACGTATGCAGAACAGAAGGGTCAAGGGTACCACAGACGTAAAACTATTTCTTCAAATATGTTCTTAACAGACGTAGCAATAATTCTTTGTAAAGATTGAGAACTCAAAATCCTATCTATCATAATGGTGTAGGTGGTTAATTTCGGTGCTCATTATGCACAAATTTGCTATTATTTTAGCCTCGCTCCATGTTTTTCTCTTTTATAATATTTTTCCTATTTCTTTACGTTCCTTGCGGTCTTCCTCTATTATTTTTTCCTACTGTTTTCAATTCCCAAACCTGTCACACCACTCTTCCTTCACTCATCCGTTGTAGGTGTCCCCACCAGCTCAGTTGTCGTTTTTCTATGTATCCTGTTACTGAGTCTATTTCTAGTTTTTTCTAATTTTTGTATTTTTTATGCGATCTTTTAATGCAACTCCTTTAACTTTCCGTAAGAATTTCATCTCTGTTGCCTCTAGTCGCTGTTTCATTCTGTTCGTCAACACCCATGTCTCGCATCCATATGTTAGAATTGGTCGGAAAATCCTTTTGTAAACATTAAGTTTTGTTTTACGTGTCACGTCTCTTTTACTAATGAATGCCTTGTTTATCGCATAATATAATTTGTTTGTTTTTTTTTTCTATTCTTTCGTTAACGTCCGCTTCTTGTCTCCCTCCTTGTTCTATTCTAGTAGTTAAATTTCTGCACTTGCTCTATTTTCATGTTATTTATTTGTATGTTTATCTCCCGTCCTGCTTCTTTAGCTACAATGTCCTGCTTCTTTAGCTACAATCATTATTTAGTTTTGTCTGTGATTATTTTCATTCCGCTTTCGTCAAGGTTCTGTACCATACATTTAGGTTCTTCTGTAAATCTTCTTCACTATCTGCCATCACCAATATATCATCTACAAAATCGCATTCTGGTTGTAAATTCTTGTATCCTACTTACACTTTTTTTAGTTTGGCATTTCCTCATGATTTCATCCATGAATACTGCGAATAATTGTGAGCTCATTACTCCCCCTTGTCTTAGAGTTTCACTTGTTGTAAACTCTCCAGATTTGTTCTTCTTGTTGATGACGTAATTCCTGGTACACTTATATAAACTCTTTATCACCTTTCTAAACTTATAATTTACGTTTCTTTTGTATAAGATCTCCCATACTCTCTTGCGTATTACTTTATCAAACACTTTTTCCAGATCTATGAAGGCAAAGAAAGTATTTTTATTGTATTGCATCCTCTTCATTACTATTTCTTTTAGTGTGAATATGTTGTCTTGAACACTTCTTCCTTTACCGAATCCACTCTGTGCTTCAAGCAATGTTGGTTCTACCGAGTGATTTTTTAAATTTTTTATCAACTCTTGCTATGAGTTCTGGATGGCATATCTTACCTTAAGTGTTAAGTCCGTCATTGCACTCCTTTTTGCTGTTTTACAGTAAAGCTACGACATGCCGGCCAAATTCCATGGCAAGAGTTGATATAAAATTTAAAAAATCATTCGTTATTATGTTGCTCAGTTTCCTTTGTTTTATTTGTTCATATATTTTGAAGGGTATGATCAGCAATGTTATGCTTCTGTAATTATTACAGCATTTCTTATCCCCTTTTACATAAATCGGAACTATTTGCCCTACTTGCTAGTCTTGTGGTGTCTTCTCTTCTCTCCATAACTTGCTATATAACTCTAGTAATAGTTTGTTTCTTTCGTTTCCAACAAAACTTAAACAATCTATTATACGACCTATATATATAAGAAAGGATGTCATAACAGCTATGAGAATTATCGTCCAATCTCAATTTTATCAGCTATCGATAAAATCATTGAACGATACATGTGCGAAAAACTTATGGGCTACCTAGATAAATTTAACATTATCAACCAACATCAATATGGCTTTCAAAAACATAAAAGTACCACTCGACTCTTAAAAGACTTTGCTAATCTAATCAACCAAAAGCTAAACAATAACTACCATGTGCTCGTGCTTTTCATAGATTTCAGTAAAGCCTTGGATTGCATAAATTATGCCATCCTCATCGAAAGCCTGGAAAGATCAGGTATTAGAGGAACGGTTTTGGAATGGTTCATAGATTACTTGTCAAATAGAAATTCTTGCATTAAAATAGCCAACACATTCAGTGATACATTTAATATTGCACGTGGAGTACCCCAGGGAAGCATTCTAGGTCCCATTTTGTACTTAATTTACGTGAATAATGTAGTGGACTGCTTTACTGATTGCTCCTGCTTCCTCTATGAAGAGAATTTGTTGAATTCCAAAAATGGGCGCAGGATAAGCAGTTAATAATCAACCATCAAAAAACCAAATTGATGTATATTGCTTCCCCTCATCTAGAAAGGAACATAAACTTCAATATTACATATCACACTGAAATCTGCCTACATAAAGATCTACTTGACTGTAAATGCAACCATTCTATTGATATCGTGAGCACATACAAATACTTGGGTATTACTATTGATAACCGATTTCTTTGGCAAGACCACATAGTTCAACTACGTGGAAGACTGAGAGCTGTTGCTTCACGGCTTTATCATCTGAAATTTTACGTTCCGCAACAAACACTTATGCTGATTTATTCCTCAATGGTCAAGTCATTGATCAGATATGGACTTACTATATGGGGTTGGGCATCCGATTACCTAATAAACGGCCTCCAGTCACTGCAAAACCACATCATCAGACAGTTGTTTCCGTACAAAGATAATGTGAGTGACCTGTACAAACGAGGTAACAACCTACAAGTTAAAAAATTACTATATTACATTATAATAACGTCGAACTACTTCTCTACAAGATACAAAGTTCCAAGTGATCATAGATACTCCACAAAAGGGCGAAGTGCGCGCTTATTGACTGTCCCGTTATCATTCAACAAGTACGGCGATCGAACTCTTGCAGTGACTATTCCACGAACATTTAATATGCTACCTTCAGAATTGCATAATCTAAAATCATTCACCGAGGTGAAAAGCAAACTAAAATCTTGGCTTCTTAGCATATAAGCATATATCAACTTACATTCTTCTCGTTCTTTTTTGTTTTTTTGTTTTTTTTTTGTTTTTTGTTTTTTTGTTTTTTGTTTAAACTACTCGTCAAGTGTTTACTTTTATTTTGTTTCATTTTTTTAATGGTTAAATCTTTGGTTACAACCATTTGTAAACAAACAGTAGGTTTTCTATTTTCTTCCAGTATTGCCAATTTATTATTTGTTAACTGTCACTCACTAATTGTTGCCACTGTAAAGTCCCTGGACTTAGTGGCGAAGCTATTACTCATCTCATACATGTTATTTTTTTTGCATTATTTTTATTTATACTAGGAAATTTTTATTTAATTTCACTCGGCAGTGTTGCACTGCCTTTACACTTCTCCTGCTTTCAACTAGCGCTATGAATGTATTCTAACTTATAATTTTTATGAATTAATGTTACTTAAATTTTAGGAACTGGATTTGTAAGTAGGATGAAGTCTTACGAAATAGTTTTTTTTGCATATTATCTTCTAGAGTTACTATAGGAAACCGCACTGCAAAATATACAAAAAAAAAACCTATGCAATTTTATATAAAAAGTATGCGTAATACCAAAATTACAATGTGATTGGCAAGAAATAAATTTATGTTGATCATTGGAAACAATTAAAATAACTGTATCGAAAATCACTGTTGAGGATGAGGATGTCAGTGAAATTATTGTTTACTTAGAACATACGATTACGATTAGGGCATTCGAAGTAATGGATTAAATCTAAAAAGTCTGAAAATTCATAACTTGCAACCTCTTTATTATTTTTAGCCTTCTTACCTTAAGGTGCAGATAGACATGCGAGAAAACTTGCGCGAGTTACTGTCCGACACTGTAGTCGCGAGTTACTTGCGACAAATTTCGCGTAAGTTACTCGACTCGCAACTGTATTTATATCAGCGACATCAGTGTCGGACAGTAACTCGCGCAAGTTTTCTCGCATGTCTATCTGCACCTTTAGAATTAAAATAAAAACATCGTAAACATGAGTAAAATTAGTCGAAAAGTTAATCGATAAAGTTTTCGCAAATTTGCATTAATTCAGAAGGTAAAAGTAAATTATTCAAACGCATAACCTTTATTTTGTCAAAATATGCGAATGATGTGGTATTCATTCTTGATCATTTAATTTAATTCAGAAAAAAATATACAAAATCAATTAATATTATTTAACTTTTTCCTATTCTAATAATATACAATGCGCTCTCCGTATAATAAAATTCTGCTCAACAAAGTAATTAGTAAGCAAATTAGTAATTAGTAAGCAAATCATATATATATCACATTAAACTAGAAAATCTATTTATTTACAAAAAATTTCGTTTACTTATTACATTTCAATATAATTACCAAAGATTCAGAAATTTTTATTTCTTAATGTCTACATTATTTATTTTTCCTAGATGTTATAATATTTCGGAAACAAATTTTGTTAAATTTACTAACCAAATAATGAATGCGTTTCCACCACTATACTATAAGTAATTAATCAAGTAGAATATGTTCGTGTCTATTTTAAATTCCTGTGTTTGCGATGGCCGGTTTTATTATCCAGACAGCAGGTAGATACGCTTGTAAAAGATGTAAGGTTCATAATTGCAAAACACAAAATTTATTACTGCCAGTGATTCCGAAAACTTTTAAGTACCGGTGTACACACCATGACATTCCTCGTATCTCCGATCCCAACATTACCGACTCAAAATTATATTGGCAAATCAGTCATTCCATATAATTTTGAACTATTAAAAACAAATTAGCTTCACATTAGCTTACAAAACGATGTGAATTGAAATTGACTGAATAATGACACAATTCAAAATGGAAAAAAGAAGAAAGATTACAGGCTCCTGTTTTACAATATTCTAATTCTAACGGAACAGAGTTTTTTGTCTCTTTAAGATAATAAAAATTTGTCGTTCTTAATTAATCCGAAGAATTAACCGTTACAAGTTAGGTCCATCCAGGGACATACTGTATAATATTTTGGAAACCATTAAAAATCTTGGCTAGGAAATATTTTATATTACTTGTTTGCACGTTGACGAAAGAAAAAAATATGTAGCTAAAGCTATACAGTCAGCTGTTATTTTAATAAATTAGGAGATTTGAGTAATAAATCGTCCTAAGAATCTAAAAAATTAAGCCTACTTTTTATCAACGACTTGGCTTCAAACACTCCGCCACCATTTCCAGACCTAATTAGCTAATGGCAGCGCTCCGTTTCTTAATTGGCCGATACTCTTCAGTTTGGCCTTAAATTTTAGGTATCGTAAATTATATAACCACGAACCGACGAACGCACGAAGTTTCTGAAAGCGGTGGGCTAACCGACGCCTCGGAATTTATGGGCTTAACCGTAAAGTCAATCCTCAATTCACCAATAACTTCAACGTAAATCTAATTTCGAAAGAGAGTACTTCGACCTTTTTTAATTCATATTACATTTGAAATTTGGCTTTTTAGAAAATGCTTTGCACTTATAAAATAAATGGAATGGAGGCTTTTTCTTTGTCGTCTCGTTTTACTTTAAACTGTGACCGGCAGTTTCTACGAAGTCTCGCCATTTTCAAAGGACAAAGTTCGAAACAGCTTGAAAATGAACAAGTTTGGTGAAACTGCGATCAACATTTCGCATATCGGCTGCAAGAGTATCACAACTCAGAATTTTTTATAAAAGTCAGCTTCCAGAAAAAAATTGAAATACGAAGTAAATCACATTAAAACACTATTATTCTCGAAAAGAAGCCTGGAGTCACTATAAATTCTAGGTTAAATTTCCAAATCTGTTTATTGATCAATCATCACACTGACAAAGTTGACTAAAGTTGACTAGTTGACAATGTTTCGGAACAAATTCCATTATCAAAACTATTTAAGTCGAATCCGCAAGCGCAGCCATTTCTAAACTAGTTTAGAAATGGCTATGCTTTCAAAATTTAAATAGTCACTAATATCATGGATAATCCTTTGGTTTTAAAACACTATTAAATATGTCATATTAATCTAACGAAGTTAACGGTATAATTAGTTAAACAATTTTGCTTCAAATTTCGAATTTTGATGAAAAAATGGAATAATTTCAGCATGTAACGGAAACTGTCGTTTTGAGTTATATAACACTCTTGCACCCGATATGCGATTTAATAATAAAGTGTTACAATATAACTAAGGAAAATGTCTGAAGAATTTATTGTGTATATGTGGAATATCACCAAGTACCTACATACATATTACCTTTTTGCCGTATTATTCTCTTTCTCGCAATACCAGTTTGTAGAAAGTAAAGCATATTAACTAATACATAATACGCATGATCAATATTTTTTCTTATCAAGTGACCTACGGAAGAAAAATTGTATGTCTTTGATTAATTCATTTCTCCATTTATAACTATCAGTATCAGTAAGTTAAATTTATTAACAGAAATCTTTGTTTATAAGAGTTTATTATTGCATTGTGAACAGTTAAATAACAATTTAGTAATCGTAGCGAATATTATTAACTATTTATAATGCAGAATTGGTGTTGTGTTTACAGGAGAACGATGGACTTTTTACGCACCTTATGAACCAATTTCTCGTTGTATACATTTGACGTCGTTATCTTTATAAACGTAACATTTATTCCAATCCATTTTATTGCACTAACTTAATTAATTCAAAAACATAGCAATTTAACTGAATCATCATAAGAAAAGTCATGTACCAAACGTAACCTTAAAACTTACTACGAGCTGAGCAGCTGAGGTTATGTATGTGTTCTTGACGCGTGCTTTCTTTTTAAGTGGGAAATGTGAACTTAGGATTTGATATCCAAATTTATAAAAAAAAAACATGTAATACATAAAAACAGCATTAGATTTTCTATAGGAATGCAATATAAATAATTCAAAGAGCATTTGAAATAGTGAACTAATCAAAGACACACGATTTTATTTCCATAGGTCATTTGATTACAAAAGGTATTGATCATTCGTTACCATGAGTTTTTTTTTTTTACTTTGAACATACAATGTAAATCTTCCTGTGTTCAATTAAAAAAAAAAAAACGAGTATTGCAAGGGTAGGTATACCAGCTACATATGATGAAACAAAACAACTTTCTGTAAAGTAATTTTAAGATTTTTGTTAATAAAAAATTACAGTAATAATAATAAAAGTGCGAAATGTCCTCCTTCATGTTTTAAACAATAATCAAACAGAGTATTTCTTAAGATTTCGGGATTTAAATCATGACATTTCATGACTGACACTGACATCACATTTGTTTTGCTCACGCTTATTTCCATATCCTGCAATGCATTGATGTTTTTTTTTTTAAACTGAACACAGGAACATTGTATGTTCACAGTTATAAAAAATTCACGGTATCTACCTATGTATATTCTAAAATACACACGGTGATTCAAAAATATCTCCCGATAGCTTCAGGGTGTATAGAACATTAAAATAAGGTAACCTTTTAATATACTTTTTTTCAAAAATGAATAATAAGAGAGTGATAAACTCTGAAAGAGGGATGGAAAATATTGTTTTTTTGGGAATATCTTCTGGATCCTTTAAGATATCATATTAATATTTTAAGCTCAAGTATAAGGTACTTAACTGCGCACTTACAACGTGTTTGTTGGATCCTCTCTCCTTTTTAAAGCGTAGTTTGAGATGCAATAGTACAATATTCTCTCGGCACAAAAAGGTTCTCTTCTTGCATTTCGATAAATCGAACCATTTTTAAGTAATTGAGGTTTAAGTGTTAGCATACATCTATTGCATTTCTTTACCGTAAAATGTCGAAAGTGATCCCCTCAGACTACACCTTAAAAGGTAGAGAGGATCTGACAAATGTTCAGTTAGGTGCTTTATATTTGAGTTTCAAATATTAGTTTAACTCAAAGGATTCGGAAAATCTTGCCAAAAAGCACCTTTCACCTCTCTTTCGGAGTATTATAGGTTCCTTATTATTGACTTTTGGAAAAAAAGATATATAAAAGAGTGACCTTCTTTCTTGATGTTCTAATCAGCCTGAAAATATCGGGAGATAATTTTGAATCACCGAGTATACCGGAGCGGCCTGACTAAGACTAGGGATACCCTTAATTGTGAGTAAATAAAGGAGAGGCTCATTGAAACTTGTGTGGAAATGAAATAGAGATATTACAATGTTGCGTGCGAAGGTAGGAATGCTGAGGCCGGAGCACGCCGCAACGTAGCCCGCGTTATCAATCGGCATCGTCGATTGATGTAGCTATTTCGTTTACTCATGCGATTTCTATTATTTCATCCTTCATTTACTCATAAGAAACGCATTCCTAGTCTTGGTTACACCAGGTGTGTATGAGTAAATGAGTATATACGGTAGGACAGGTGCAGAAACACGTTGTGAGCAGCTCGATTAAAATTCTGTTGTTTGCGGTTTTTTCTAATTAAAATTAAAGTGAACTTTAGTCACATGTTAGAATTGTAAGAAATCGAGCATTTCATAACCATTAAGCTTATTACATAATTTAAACTCGATGCAATGCGAGCGCGAAAAATTCGCCCACGTAAAGATTATGTAGGATTGTGTAAGTAAGCATAACAGCGGCTTGCTTTATCAAAAGCCTTGGTCGATGAGAGTCATGATTGACCTTTGCAAATTCGAAGAATTGCAGCGGCATTGAAAAAACCGACCGTATGAATCATAGAGAAACTGGAACACATCCGAAGTGTTACAACATGGTCGAAATGACCTTTGAAAAAAAAACATATACAGAAAACCGTGGCATAGCACGACAGTTCAGATGCCAGTAGAGTGCTACTCCACAAACCCGAGGGCGTAATCGACTTTTACAGAATGTCATAGTGTTGTGGTTGATCTCCAGAAATCCGTCCGTCTCTCTGTATCTAGTACGATGGTTTAGAGTGTGACTTTCTTCATTGATTTTACCATTTTGGCTATGTTTTTAAAAACTAAAATCTGAAAAATGGGTGAATAAAAGATGTATCTGGTTTTGCCACGAATTTTATTCATAAAATCATTTTATGAATGTATCTGGTTTTGCCACGAATTTTATTCATAAAATCATTTTATGAATAAAATTCGTGGCAAAACCAGATACATCTTTTATTCACCCATTTTTTATGTATCCACCACGAAACATCATGGAGAAACGATACAACTAAAATCTGCTTATTTAATTATGAAATACTGTTTTTCTCGGTTTAAAATCATTTTGAATTTGTTTTGCATTGTGTTGTACAATATCGTTCTGAAGTAATCTGTAATTACATTTGAATTTTGCTGTTATCAAAAATGTGTCCTTTAATAAATTTGACTAAATTATTATATGCAATCAATTTTGTGCCTTATTTAAATTATCTCAGTTGTTATTTGGTAATATATGACTCTGAGTTATTATCTACTCTTTAGAATTTCGCTTGATACCAAATTCCTTAATTTGATTTGTAATTGTTTTTACTTATTCGTAATATATACCTATATTTATATAAATTTTGTCTTTATGTTTAATTAAATTTCACTTAGAAGAAAGAACGTAATTTTTCGTCAATCCCAAAAAATATATGTAGTGGCGGACAAGTGCTGAACTCTCATTTCGTATAGCAATATCTGGCTAAAAAGCCCAAACCAGAAACCTACAAACAAAGAAATTGCTACTTGGGTCCTTTATGTTTTGATTAAAATTTCAGTAAAAGAGTGAGAAGAAGACGTGGAAATTCTTGATTATTGTGGTGTAATTAATTTTAGAAATTAAGACATAGTTTGGGCATAAAAATAGACTTCTCTCTTATTCTCGTCGAGACATATAGAGGGACATAGTGTTTGGACGAGGCCTTGTAAAAATTGATAAAGTTGAAAGTAAAGTATAATTCATCCCCTTTCTGTTATCATTATTTAACCACCCGTCCCTCACAGAATTAAGTAGAATTCACAACCTAGTAATTTAAACATAAATTAAAACGTAAAATTGTAATCATACCTCCAGTGACACCCCAACGTTCACAGTGTTTAATTAAAATTAAATTAAAGCCCTTTAATTTAATTAAATGATATTATAATTAAGCCTAAAGAGCATGTTTTTTTCCTATTCCTTATGAACCTATTTGTGCGTTACGTAAATCAACTAATTGTAATTAAATTACTAATTACAAAGTTAAGAATGCAGCTTAATATCGTTATCGATGGTAAACAAATATTTGATAATTAAAGTGAAAATTTCATGTGCACGTGGGAACTCTGGACTGTAGGTGCAAAACTCGTTCCGAACTTGATAGCAAATATGTTCAATAATTTGCACTCAAACAATGATTAAATGATTTATATCATGTTAATAACACGCAAATAAAGAATATTAATTACCGCCTGAATTGTTACAACAGTACACTTGGCGTAATAATTTCAGATTTTTCAGCTTTCTAGAGGAAAAATCGAAAAATACTGATCTATCGTTAGTGTTAGTACCTATCTTATTAAGCGATATTGAAGGAACTCAGAATTTCATTAGTAATTCCCGCGAGAGAGCTCGTGCCATTATTATAAAATTCTGTTCATATAGAAAAATAACTGAGATTTTTAATGCCAAGAAGGAACTAAAAGGAACGAAAATAGTTTTAAAAGAGTGTTTGGCAAATTTATGTTACAGAGCTCTACAAAAAAGTTATAGAATAAGTATGGAGCTTTACATTCTTTAGATGGTTCTATTTTTTGGAGTGCAGACGTTAAAGTTTACAAATATACAACAGAAGATGCAGAATTAATGTTCTATTATTCTCAAATCTTGCATCCATATTTAATTTTTTATTTCATTTTTAGTGTTAAGAATAATATTTCGTTTCTATTAGATAAGAGAAAGATCCATTCTTGCAGATGGATAGCACACGAAACTGTTACAGAATGCAATGCTTGATTCGTTGCTTAATTTATTTATTTGTTTTTACTGTCTGTTATTGAATTTTGGAATCATGCATACTTATTTCATTCTCCTTGTGCTAAGGAAATTGTCAGTTAAAATTAATTAGGTAATTGATCATTAAACATACAAAAGGTTGCACTTAATATATTTCATCTATTCTCATTTATAACAACACTATTGTTGAAACATACAGGGTGTTATCGAATTGCGTGGAATTTCACAGGGTGATAGCTTGGATCAAGACGATCAAAAATTGTTATATAATATGGTGTCCTAAATGTAACCGTTTTCGAATTATGAAGGAATAAATAAAGGCATACAGTACTTTTGCCCTTATGCGGATTTTGGTGGGGTGTTGTCAGACGTTCATTTCTCCATTTATTCGAAATTTACAGCTACAAACAAATTTATTTCCGCGAAAAATTTACTAAAAAAACAATGTAAATTATTTATTCCAATAGGAATATTTTGACGTAACTTTTTCAAATTCAATACTTTTCTTCTCGAAAATCAATACACCATATTATATAAAAAAATTTGATCCTCTTGATCCAAGCTATCACCCTGTGAAATTATTCCACTCAATTCGATAACACCCTGTTTATTTAAGTTAAGTTTTATTACCGTCATTATTACTAATTCATGTGCTTCGTTGTTATTCGAATGTGCAAGTGTGTTTCGGGCTCGAGCTGGAGAACGCAGTCACTGGGTACGGGATTTCAAGAAATGTCAGATAATCAGCCCAATTCTGTAAGAAGATTGCTATGGACATTGTTATACACTGTGAACGTTTAGAGTGGAATAATCCATGTAAATGAGTGCCAGATCATCTACGACCAAAATCCTCGGACAGGTAAACCTATTTTCTTTAGCGCGAATATTTTTTTGAAGTCATCTTTTCTTTGCACCCCCACCCCTTTCCGCAATGACGTCATCGTCATTTTTTTTTAATGGTACGCTCCCAATTTTCTAGCAGTTTTGGATAGATTTGAGAATTCTGATTTCATCAATATGCATATTTTGACATTCGCACCAACAGTACCCGAGATATTAATTACGAAAGATAAAAACAAAAAACGGAAAATTTTCTGCGATTTATGTGAGACAAATGAATAACTGTCAACTAATGCACGAACCGACAAATAATAGGCGCTAGTTACCAAAACAAGAATTACCATAAGTAACGAAAAAGAAAATCAAAAGGAAACTATTTGAGAAAGAAACTGCAACTGTACTTGATATAAACCGCGTGAACTTGACATTACTTAAAAATGACGTTCCGGATATAATCTGCTTCCGATTTTTTGGGTAAGTGGCGCCAGCGGAGAAACACTTGAATTAGTAAACTGCGCAGGCCGGATAAAGACACCCCGAGCCATGAAATCTAGTAGGTCGTGGTTGAAATAAATGATAAAAAGTTTCATCAAGTAAATTTGACAGTTCTTGATTATTGTTCTTCCTTGCAATTTCCATTTTTTATTTTTATCTTTCGTAATTAATATCTCGGGTACTGTCAGTGCGAATGTCAAAATATGCATATTGATGAAATCAGAATTCTCAAATCTATCCAAAACTGCTAGAAAATTGGGGGCGTGCCATTAAAAAAAAATGACGATGACGTCATTGCGGAAAGGGGTGGGGGTGCAAAGAAAAGATGACTTCAAAAAAATATTCGCGCTAAAGAAAATAGGTTTACCTGTCCGAGGATTTTGGTCGTAGATGATCTGGCACTCATTTACATGGATTATTCCACTCTAAACGTTCACAGTGTATAACAAGGTTGTTAAGTGGATAACTGGTAACAATAATCATAGCAAGAATCATCATGATTGCAATTCAGTAACTTTGCGCATAGCAAAATTATTAGTATTTCTGCTCAGCAATGATTGTTATTTTAATCCTGTGAAGTTAGCTCTCGCGCATGCCTATAACGTTCGATGTAGCCAGGGTTGTCAGTATGGGCGATTTGTCGCCAATTGGGCTACCTTTAACATACGTTTTGCGACATAAAATACTACTTAGCGACAGGCGACTTTTTGGGCTACAATAAAATATGATTGAGGCGATTTGGGCTACTCAAGCTGTGTTCGTTTATTCAACTCCGCTCACTCTTTTCGTGCTTATTTCTCGCTTCTACATGTATCAAATCGTGTGAATAACCGATCTCGGCTTTAAACAATGCTAAAATGAATCGAAAAATCAGAAATATGCGCACACACAGGGTAATCAAACTTACATAAGTTGTTTTTATGTGAATGTTGGCTTAATGTAGAAAACAGATTTATTTATAATTCCATCTAATTTTATTGTAATATGAATCATACGTAATTTTTTTATTATATGCCAATCGATTGATTGGTAAAACAGCTTTGCTTCTCGCAGCCGGAGGTCACTTGTATTCTTGATACTTTTATATTTTTTAATAATATCTAAGTTCTCTTATTTAAGTTTAAATATGTTATCCTTTGTTTGAAGAATTTTGTTCAAATTTCGCTAGATTTTGACCAAAAACATAAAAATTCCCTTTATGCCTTCTAATTTCTGTAGACATGGCAACACTGTTGCGACTTCAGGCTGCTTCATGTTTTTATAAAAGCCGCATTCATTTATTCACTGGAGTAAAAATAGAATAAGAGGGAAGCTCTTTTGATAAAGTGAGAGAAAAGTGCGAAAGAGTAAATAGAGTGAACGGAGTTGAATAAACGAACACAGCTAAAGTAGGCGATTTGGGCGACATCAGTTACTGTGGCTGGCGACTTGAAACGTGAAAATACTGGCAACCCTGGATGTAGCAGTCAGTGCTGTCAGATGGGATGGATTTTCATTAGCCAGCGACAAAAGGGATTTTTTTAAACAAAAGGAGGGATGTATTTTCTATTTTTTGACGTATTGCAAAACTATAGTACTAATATAATTATGTTAAATTGTAATTATGCATTTAAAAATGTTCAGTATATGCATGCAACATGCACTGAAGAAATGTAGTGAGATATGCAACGTCCATATCACTATCCATATGTATGCAATTATTATTTATCACATTAGCGCACACGTACAGATCATTTATTGAGATCATTTATACAGGTGTCTGAAAGTAACACCCACACTTGCACAATTCGATTACGGTAACAAAAACTGCTTGACTATTACTGCAATAGTAAACGAGCTGGTCCCCTACTTATTATTATGAATTGTTTTTATGGACTTCTAGATTTATGGTTTACCGGTAAATTTATCGATACCGACTATAAATTAAGTTTTTTTTTTTTTCATTTTTTTTCACCTAAATATCTTAAAGGGCATACACACGGTCAGGCAAGCCTTCGTGCTTGCTTGAGAGGCAAGTCTGCGAGCAAGTATGATAGATTCATTTAGGCCAGGAACGCACCATCAGTAAAATTTTATGATTTTTTTAAATTGAACTGACCTGCGTGGCCTTTTCTCTTTCCGTCCGTAGGTAATTCATACGTCATATCGGAGTAAAATTTTGGATAAATTCAGCCCATAAATAAAAATGAGAAAAATTTTAAAGTTCTTAAATCTTTATGGTTAAATATGTTTGCCTAATATGCAGAATAAAAGGCAAATATGCATGAGCATATGTATTTATGTCAAATAAGCTTAATAAGTTCATTTCATGGACTTAGAAATTATGTAAAAAACATTATTTTAATACGTGAAACGAATAAATATAAAATATGAAAGAAATAGATCAACAAATAAAAATATGCATTTTGCATATACATATTCCAATCTTTATTTATAATTTATTACAGAATTTTTTTTTGGTCAATAGAAATATTGTTTTCTAATTATTTTTCATTTTCATCTGATAAACTTTGATAAGGTGAATAGTGGCGGTGAAGGGAATTTTAAAACTTTAGTGATTTGAATACTGAGAAATTTCAACGTAAATATGTATCTGGTAGCATTTTAAAAAATATTGTATTTACTGAGCATCTAATCTTTCGTTCATTTGTAAAGTTTAACTGAAAATTATTACATAATTATTACACCTATTACGTTATTACTTTAAATTTTTAAGTTTACCATGATTGCTAGTGCTTTAACAACCTACAAAAGCAATTGCTATATGAAAGATTGGCATAGCAAGAATTTGCTAGGATGACAGTTCAAATTGTTACAATTCAGAGTTAGCGAATACCAGATTTAAACAATTTTGCTTCACAGCAAGAAATCTTTAAGATAGCAATCGTTTGCCTTGTTAAGCGCTAACAATGTACTTACAGAATTGGGCTGAATATGTTAGAAAATCTCTTTGATATAGTTGCGGTAACTTAAACGTGGATTCATGATGGTTCATCCTGGTTATAACTTGATTAGTAAGGATAGAGCTGTAGAAACGAGGGTGTTGGATTTTTTTGTTAGAAATCAGTTTTGTAGGCGTATTCTGGTATACAGTATGTCCGTCTAACAATGAGACATAGGGTCAGTTGTACAAAGTTGTAAAAATTTATTTCAGAAATTTTCAAATGTAATTCAGAATTGTACATTTAATTTCAGAATATGTCATTTGAAAGTCAGATTTATTAAATTCATTTCAGATCGTGTCAGTTTAATTTCAGAAAACATCAATTGTAATTCAGAAATCATTAAATGAACTTTAGACTATATGGACCAGTTGTACAAAGTAGGTTTAAGCTGACGCTCAACTGAACCAGGTTCAAAGTAAACAAATTCGCATAGGATCTTAATGACATATGGCAATTAATGCATTCATAAACAAAATTTGATGCGATTACTTTGAATCTGGTTCAGTTGAGCGTCAGTTTAAACCTCCTTTGTACAACTGGCCTATAGGGATTTAACATGGGAAAACAGAAATTGCTATATATTATCGACCTGAATACATATACAGGGTGATTGAAATTCGAGGGCCAGCATGAGGATCTCGCTTGTTATAAAAGACAGAGAATCGGATAAATAGAGGCAAAGTAGCCAAATTTCATGCTCATTAATAATCTGTTAAGAAATTTGAAATATTTCAAACGGTTTCTTCACAATCGAAGAAAAACTAAAAATTGCGATTTTCGAAAATTGGGCATAACTTCTTTATTTATGATTTTATTCAAAATCTGTGAAAACATTCCTGAAGCAACTTTTTACACTTGGTTGAATGCCGAACGTACTTTATATCTACATAGAGCGATTCGTTTTTATTTTTCCAAAGCCAACTTAATTTTTCTTATGGACGCGATTTTTGTCGTTTAGACAGATAGATAACACCTTTCCTTCTGAATTCATTGGTATGCCACACTTGCTATTTTGTTTTAATTTTCATTGAGAAATTTTGAAAAAACTGAAATTAGATTCATGCACACACATCAACTTAGCTTGGGTTCAATTGTATGCCGCGTATCCAAGGCTATGTATAACTTTGTTTAAGTAGTCTGTCATTAAATACAGAATCTCATATTCAAATGAAGAAAAACGTGATATGTTGCGCATTTTTTATTTGCCACAAAAATTCCACTATAGGTGCTCAGTGGTATTTAGAAACCTATCCGAAGATAATTCAACCAAGTACATATTAGATATTTTTCCAAGTTGGATAACAATTCATTCAAAATGAAACTTCAAAAGAATGTACAGAAATAGAATAGAGAAAAAAAATCACAGTATTTGTTCGAAGACATTTCCATTTTCCGCAATACTTAGCCGTTGTATCATTTTGTATTAAATTGTTATCCAACTTGGATAAAAATATTTAATACTTGGTTGGATTCTTTCCGGATAAGTTTCTAAATACCGTAATGGAATTTCGTTGTGACAATAAAACATACGCAACATGTCACATTTTTCTTCATTTGGATACGCCATTCAGTATTTAATGACAGACCAATTAAACGAAGGTTCGCTACGCAGCATACAGTTGAATCTAAGCTAACTTAATGTGTGCACATAATTTAATTTCAGTTTTTTCAAAATTTCTCAATGAAAATTAAACTAAAATAACAAGTGTGGCATACCAATGAATTCAGAAAACAATGTGCGAATCGCTCTAGATATAAAGTACGTTCACCATTCAATCAAGCGTAAAAAGTTGTAAAATGTTTTCACAGATTTTGGAAAAAATCATAAATAAAGAAGTTTTTCTCCGATTGCGAAAAAACCGTTCGAGATATTTCAAATTTCTTAACAGATTATTAATCAGCATGAAATTTGGCAACTTTACCTTCATTTAACCGATTCTCTATCTCTTATAATAAGCGAGATCCCCATGCTGACCCTCGAATTTCAATCATCCTGTATATGAAATTATAGGTTATAATCGGAAAGTTTATTGCATTTGAAGTGTTTTGATACTAAATTTGTGCAATTTTTGGTTGTCAATTATTTAGAAATTAAGAAAAAAGTTATTATTTTTTTCCGTACAAGTTTAGTAGATATTTAACGGAGAGTTTTTAAACGGGTCTCGGACCGTAAGGTCACAAGTTCAAATCTGGGTGAGGACACTTTATTCTTTTTTTTTATTTTTTCAGATTTGAAATCACTTAAACTCTTAAACTAATTTATTATTTTATTTATAAGTTTCATTTTAATATGAATTATGTTCCATTTATGTTTATTTTTTCGTTTGCAAAATTTTATGATGTTACATAATTAATATTAAAATGAAACTTATAAATAAAATAATAAACTTACTTTAAGAGTTTAAGTGATTTCAAATCTGAAAGAATATTTAAAAAAAAAGAAAAGAAAAAAGTGTCCTCATTCAGATTTGAACTCGTGACCTTACGGTTGTGAGAAATGAATGAACCACCTCGGCCACGTGACCCGTTTAAAAACTCTTCGTTAAATACCTACTAATCTTGTACGGAAAAAAATAATAACTTTTTTTCTTAATTTCTAAATAATTAACAACTAAAACTGCACAAATTTAATATTAAAACACAATAATCTTTCCGATTATAACCCAGAATTTCATATATATGTACTCAGGTAGATAATATAAAGCAATTTCTGTTTTCCCATGTTAAATCCCTATGTCTCATTGTCAAATGGACAAACGGTATAATTTTTATTCGACACAACTTTAGCAAATAAAAAAATTAACGAATGGACAATATAAACTAATCAATATATGGCGATGCTCAGCTCTCCTGACCGGTTAACGTCTAGGCTCTGGAGGGCGAAGTCTCTGGTAACGTAGTACTGGATGTTGAACACACGGTTGACGCAGGAACTCAGGATTTCTTGCTTCAAGTTCCTCTTCTTCCGTTGTTCAACGGCTGGCTTTGGTGACATTGATGGACGTGCGAAATATGAGTTTTCGGTGTCTTCGATAGGAGATGAATGCATATGGCAATTTAATGCACGGAAGACTGGATGAGCTGCGGACGAACCAACACAGGTTACCGCTTGCAGTAGTAATAGATTTAAATAACAAAGTTTCATTTTTAACACGTAAAGTGCCACAATAGAAAAAAGAATATGGGCCTGTCAGGCCACTTGTAAAATAGTACAAGGTGGGGCAAAAGTAACGTCATAATGTGAATTGGCTGCCATTTTGCTATAAATGAAAAAAATTGAGATCTGTTTTGACGGAAAGTTTATTTAAAGGTGTCAAATTGATGACATTAAGTTGAAAAAATGATATCGGTGAAATGGCCACCTCTTGAGTTGATTCACATTTGTGCTCGTTTTACGGCATTTTGAATTGTTGCGCGCAGAACATCTGGCTCCAAATTGGTGATTTCTTCCGCAATGTTGGCTTTCAAGATTTGCAAGTTTGTGGTTTGTTATGGTAAACGCGAGATTTCAAAAAGCCCCAAAGGAAGAAGTCGGGCGCCGTCAGATCTGGTGATCTGGCCGCCAGTTTATATCGCCAAAACGGGAGATCACACGACCCGGAAAATGGCGTTTCAAAATCTCCGCGTTGTTCAGGTGTGTATCGCTCCATTGCTTGTTGTCAACTAATTCTCTATCTGCCTACAACATAAATGTCAAAGCACAATGACATTTGAAGCCATGACACAAATTATGGCACGTTCACATTATGACATTACTTTTGCCCCACCTTGTGCATACTTGTTTTAGTTCAATAAAATAACATAATCTGGCCAAGCGAGTCCACAGTGAGGTTTTCATTGAGTCAAATACATGCTCCAGTCCGCCAGGCTATCTTTTCCTTCGTACATAAGCGTAGAATTGATTTTAAGCACCAATCTGGTCTCACTTGGCTGAGTGTTTTTGGGTTCTAGATACAACAGAGGTGCTGCTGACCAGAAAATGTAAAAAATCGGCGAGTCCACGTAGGACTTGCTTGGCACTTTACGTGTTGAGTAATAATATCTTAGCCTTATTTGATATCATGTGTTCATTTAATATTTCGGTAGCATTGGCTATGGAAATATTTTCTTTATTTTCTTTCGTAAAGGCATATTTTAGCTTAAGCTCACCGCGAACAGAATTGTCACTAGTGACATTCGTCCTACAAAAATCAATTTTTTGGCAACATTTTAGGTTTTTCGTGGATCTTAGATAAAACACAAACTTTTATAAAGAATAAAATTTTCTGAGAAATCAGTAATAAAAAAGTTTTCCATTTGTTGTACACTTTCTTGGACACGCTGTATACATAGAATACGTATATGTCGCAGATGATAACATAATAGAAGCCGCTCCACAGCATTTCTTGCCATGGATAATCAGCAAAAAGCGCAATTATCTTTTAATACCATTATTTTGAATAAGCATATTCATTTTTCGACAATTTAAATTACAATTATTAATATTATTAATAATAGTTTAGTTTAGTTAATTATTATTAATAGTCTGAAGTTCATTTAATAATTTCTGAATTACAATTGATGTTTTCTGAAATTAAACTGACACGATCTGAAATGGATTTGATAAATCTGACTTTCAAATGACATATTCTGAAATTAAATTAACAATTCTGAATTACATTTGAAAATTTCTGAAACAAAGTTGATATTTTCTGAATTACAGTTGGAAATGGTGTAGTTTAATTGCTCTTATTTCCTAGATATTAAATGAGGCTTATGGCTTGTGTTAGAATATTTCGCATATGTATGTGTATAAATTATTACTCTCACAAGATAAATGCTCTGTTATCTTTATGTTGTACATAATTATACATGTATGTACGAGGAAAACTATTTCAGAACATTCTATTTTAATAAATTACCTAACTTGCAGGCATTGTTCGCACATCACGTTGACGCAAGTTGCAACAAAATTTTACTTTCGAACCTTCTTCTTCAAACCTCGGCTATTTTCAGTGTTTTCTCAGTACATCATCGCAAAGTTATCTGAGAAATTTTCCGGCGGTAATTACGACTCATCGTAAGTTTTAGCATGCAATAAATTTCGTTCGTAATCTTTAATCTGCATTCATCGAATTATTCAGCCGAATTTGTCGCGCCTCATTCAATATTTGCCCCGACTAAATGACTCCGGTCGTTTAAATTTATTGGGAAATCGGGAATTCGCTGGATTTATTTTTCTTCCATCAACGGCACGACAATTAATTTTTTTACCTTAATCTTGAGCAGAACTACATCATGAATTATTTATATTTTGTACCTTTATACCGAAAATAGTCTATATTTAAAGACTAGAGATTTTTTAATAGATTACATTAGATTTGATTACAAAGCTATTAGTAGTGTTGAAGAAGGTTTTATAGCAAGAAAAGAATGCACTTGATGTTTTTTCTATTTATTTTCAACTACACTCAATTATTATTTAATATTGCAACTCTGATTTTCAAGTAAATTCAAACTTCGCCTATTTGATAAAAAATAAAAACTCATGTCTACAATTTTCATTTCTTCATACTCCCCCCCGTTGATGCTCGTCATCAACAAAAACTGGTATCAAATTTCGAACTGATTCTCGCTTGGTATTTTTTACGGTTTTTACCTCAACGACTCGCACTACATTGTCAGGACCAGGGAATAACCGAATAACTTTACCAATTGGCCAAAAACGTGGAGGATCAGAGTTGTGCTTAATAAGCACAATATCTCCGATTTCAGGATTTTTGGATTTGGAAAGCCACTTCGGTTTACTCATAGAAGTATCTAGATATTCATCACGCCATTTTCGCCAAAAACCTTGAACTAAATTTTTTATGCTTTCTTGTCTTAATTTTCTGTTAGTTGAAGCATTCTTAGAATCTAAAATATCTGGAAAATGTGACATTGGTTCACCGTTCAATAAATGTGAAGGAGTTATTGGTACAGATGTGTCAAAAAATGATAATGGACTCAATGGTCGAGAATTAACTATGCTTTCAATTTGACATAACGCAGTTTATATTTCTTCTATTGTAAGAATCGTTCCATTAAACACACGATTTAAATGACCTTTTACTGTTTTCACTCCTGCTTCCCAAATACCCCCAAAATGAGGCGAATATGAGGGAATAAATTGCCATTCAATAAAGGCATTCGACATAAAATCTTTAAATTCAGGATTATCCGTGATAGTTGAAATTGACTTTAAAAATTCTTTCATGACTTGACTACAGCCCCTGAAATTTCGACCATTGTTACTTATAATTTTTTCACAACGGCCACGGCGTGCAATGAATCGACGAAGTCCCATAATCAAAGAGTGTACAGATAAATCCATAATTAATTCTAAATGAAGAGCTTTAGTTGAACAGCAAACAAACAATGCTATGTAACCTTTGACATTTATTTTTCCTCGCCCTTGATAGGAACGAATAATAAAGGGTCCAGAAAAATCCAGACCAACAGTCGAAAAGGCTTTACCTGGAGTTAAACGATGAGATGGAAGATTACCCATTGAAGGAGCAAAAGTCTCTGATTTGTAACGAATACAACGTGTACAAGATCTAATAAAATGTTTTACTGATTTCTGGAGTCCTATAATCCAAAAATGTCGTCGAATTTGAGAACATACCAACTTTGTACCACCATGAAAATTATCAAGATGTATTTTTTTAATTAGAAGATAACTAAATTTACATTTAGGTAAAATAATTGGCGTTGGATTAAAAGAAGCAATTTGTATGTTTTGGAGTCGACCTCCAACTCGGAGAACACCTTTCTTATCAATGAAAGGAGAAAGTGTTCTTATGGATCCATGTTTTGAAAGAAATTGATTGGATTTAAGTTTCGCTATTTCTTTATCGAAATAATAAAATTGAACTTGGATTATTAAGAATTCGAAAGATTTCTTTGTTTCTTCAGCACTGGGGTCTATAGACGAATAAAACGATTTTTTGCATAAACAATCACGAAACCGGAGTATGTAAGCTGTAGATCTCATTAAGCGATTGAAATTAGAAAACCTCTCAATGAAATCAATCCAAAAGCTATCTTTAACAGAGGTTATGTGAAGACGAAGGGGAAGCTCTTCCTCACTAGTAACGACGGATTCATTTACAGGAGGTTCAAAACAAAGATCCCTTAAAAATTCAGGACCGTACCACCACATATCACAGACAATTATTTGGGAAGGGAATAGTCCTCGAGATGCTATATCAGCAGGATTATGTTTAGATGAAATATAATACCATTTTATACGAGGACAAAGTTCATATATTTGACTAATTCGATTGCCAACAAATGTATTCCATCTTTTTGGTAATGATTTAATCCAAGCAAGGACAGTTGTTGAGTCAGACCATAAAACAATATTGGACACATCAGAAATACTGTTTTGGAGATTATTAATCAATTTCGCCAGAAGTTGTGCTGCACAGAGTTCTAACCGTGGGATGCTAATTTGTTTAATAGGAGCTAACTTTGATTTAGACATCAATAACCGTACGTGAATTGACCCATTAGACGATATTCGTCGTACATAAACAACTGCAGCATAAGCAATTTTTGATGCATCAGCAAAACCATGTAATTCTATACGTCCAGAACCTAAATATCGTGGAATTTGTAATTTTTGAAGTAAGTGGATTTCATTTCGAATCATCTGCCATTCTTTAAGTAAATCAGATGATAAAAGAGAGTCCCAATCAAGTTGC
Organism: Dorcus hopei; assembly: GCA_033060865.1. NCBI lineage: Eukaryota > Metazoa > Arthropoda > Insecta > Coleoptera > Lucanidae > Dorcus > Dorcus hopei. Next base: position 32,193,996 of record CM065421.1, on the reverse strand, counting down.
CTTACCCACGTTTCTTGGATTAACATCTTGAATTTGAGTATAATAGGTGAAATTAATCCAAGAGGATCATAAAGGCGAGCAGTTTCAGAAAGAAGGCTTCGTTTAGTCCAAGAGGAGATATCTGAAAGTGAAAAATTATAAGAAATACTGTCATTAACTGGATGCCATGTAATTCCTGGTGTCAACAGTATGATCAATTTTATCAGAGAATATAAGTGGATTCGCTAAGTCAGATTGAGGAAATCCTTTAAAAAGAGAAGGTTCATTTGAAGCCCATTTCTTTAATTCAAAATTTCCAAGTCAAAGCAAATCAATAGTTTCAGATTGAAACTGACGAAGTGTGTTGATGTCATCATGACCTAAGAAGATGTCATCTACATACCTACGATCCGAAAGAATTTCTGCAGCGTTGGGATAATTTGATCCTTTAAGATTAACTAATTCCTGAATCGTTCGGAGAGCAAGATATGGGGAACAAGATTCTCCATATGTCACGGTTTTTAAATTATATAATTCGACTGGTTGATCTTGTGACTTTCGCCAAAGAATCATTTGATATTTGTAATCGTGTGGGTGAATTTGAATTTGACGATACATTTTCTCGATATCGGCAGTCATTACATAACGAGTTTGCCTGAATTTATTGATTACATGAGTAATATCATTCTGAAGAGGAGGACCGATGTGTAGAACATCATTTAAAGATACACCGTTATTAATTTTGGCCGAAGCATCGAGGACAACACGCAATTTTTTTCCATTAGAACCTTGTTGCCATATTCCATGATGAGGTATAATAAAATATTCAAAGTTTAGTGAATTAGGATTTATCAAAGATTTCTCCATATGACCTAAAGATTCATAATCGTTCATAAATTTCAGATATTCGACTTTCAGCTCAGGAATTTTATCGAGTTTTTTCTCGAGGAATAAAAAACGTTGGAGAGCGATTTGATAAGACTCTCCTAATGCTTGTCTATTTTCACGAAATGGAAGTTTTACACAAAATCTACCACAAGGCAATCTAGATGTAGTGGATTTAAAAAACATTTCGCATTGATTTTCATCATGAGTAAAAGGACGTGTTACCTTTGGCAATTCTTCAAGATTCCAAAATCTTTCAAGCATGTTGTCGTATTGCTGATGAACGGTATTTAACATGACTTGATTTACAGATAATTCATTAGAATATGGTTCCTGTTGGCTACAAATTACAAAACCTAAGTGAGTGTCCTGAATGTAAAGTTTATCGTGCAAATGAAAGTACCGATCTGATTTTAAAATTTCAAAAAAGAAAGATGCTCCGAGAATCATGTTAATTTCTGAAGGAACATGAAAATTCGGATCAGCGAAATTAAACCGTTCCCTCAGGAGACTCACAGAAGTACAATTCGCCTCAGTTTGAGGTAAGTCACCCATCAGTTTTTGAAGTACATGTGCTGTAACAGGAACTTGTTTATTTTTATTGAAACGAGAATAAATATTAAGATTCACTTTTCCTTTGGAATATAAAGATTTGTTATCAACTAAAGAAGAGATTGGCACACGAACTTGATCTCGTTTAAGACCTAAATTCTTTAGAAATGACTCCGAAATTAAAATTGCTTGAGATCCTGAATCTAATAGAACACGTGCTTCTACAAGATCACCGTGAACGTTGCTAATATGAACGAACGCAGTTGGTAAAATCTTTGAAGAATGAGAAAAATAGTTAGAATTGACTTTTACCACAGGATTGAATGATTGAGGAGAATTTGAGGAGTCTAAAGAAGTTGATGTTGATAAAGTTCTATTTATGGAATTATCAAATCTATCATTTCGATAGAGTAAGGTGTGATGTCTTTTATTACATTTAGAACAATTTTGTATAGATTTGCATTCTTTTAACGAATGCCCTTTACTAAGACAATTATAACATCGAGATTGATTGGCGATAATCTTTTCTCGTGTGTTCACTGGAAGTAAAGTAAATTTTGTGCATTTATGGATAGAATGATTTTCCTGACAATGCAAGCATTTATTAGTTGTTATGGAATTTGCACGAATTTTCTTTGACATTAAATTGTGACTTGCGTTTGACATTTTAACTGAATGACTATTTTGATTACTTCGTCGGTCTAGAATAGAACACCGTTCTTTCAAGAATATAAGGAACATGTCAATTGAAGGTTCATTTACTGATTTAGTATGTTTGGCCCAAGCGAGATCAGTTTCAGAATCTAATTTTTTAAGCATTAAATAAATTAACCAAGGATCTTTTGAATTAGCATACGATCCTTGATTTGCGAGCATTTCAAAAGTTTCTCTAAAAGTATTGTAGACAACCTTAAGATTTGATTGGTTTGAATTTACCTGATTACAATGTAAAAATCTTTCAATAATTAATTCTACAACCAAATATTCTTTGTTGTATTCATCCACAAGATTCTTCCACGCAATCGGGTAGTTATCGGCTGAAATTGGAATCGTGTTGACAAGTGATGCTGCATTCCCAATCAGCAAACTCCGGAGGTATTGGAATTTCTGAAGAGCAGAAAAATCCGGATTGGCATCGACAGTAGACAGGAATATGTCACGGAAACTGATCCATTGCTTCATGTCACCATTAAATTCGGGAATTTCCAATTTTGGTAAATTGGAAGTAGCTCGTGGTTGATGTTGATTCACAAACGCCCGCGAATACTTCGCGTTGATGAGCCAAAAAATGTTCAATTGATGAGTTGTCAAAGTGTTGACTTGCAGGACTTGAATGCTGATTTTGTAGTTTAGGCAGTGAAAGCAGCAAGGTAGACTTGCTGTTTGTGACCAGATCATCCATATCGATGAACTCCTTTTCTAATTCTTCATCATAGGCTTCTTCAAGTTCTGCTTCTACGATGTTGCGGTAGATTTGAAATTCTTTTTCCAATTCTTTCAATAGTAGATTACTGAAATCTTCATTTATTACATCGAGAGAGGCTTGAGCGCGATCACATAACTTTTGAAGTCTTATTTTACTTAATCTTCGAGATGGCATTTTGGAAAAAACTCACTCGCAGACGAAGATCCAATCCACTTGTTTCGGACACAGTAGGTCCCTGCTCGGGCGCCAAAAATTATGTTGAAGAAGGTTTTATAGCAAGAAAAGAATGCACTTGATGTTTTTTCTCGTCTATTTATTTTCAAACTACACTCAATTATTATTTAATATTGCAACTCTGATTTTCAAGTAAATTCAAACTTCGCCTATTTGATAAAAAATAAAAACTCATGTCTACAATTTTCATTTCTTCAAGTAGATATCCTTTCAACTTATAGATAAGCTATTGGTTCAAAGTAGAACCACTGAGTAGCTTCAAGCAATGACTCATCGTTATCTATGCATCTGTTGAAGACCAACTGTCAAACTCAAAGAGGCTACTTAAAAATAAGAAGGATTGTATGGAAAACGCTCACGGTTGTTGTGAAATCCTTTTAGATTAAACTCCGCCCCGCTTAATTGTGAAGACGAAGGTGATAATAGGAGAATACAAACTAAAATGTACCTAACTCAAAAACAGTTAAATTCAGTATAAAATCTTCTTTGTCAACTTATTCACTAAAACGTTAAAAATTTTAAATTTCGAACCAGAAGGCCAAAACAAACGAGGAGAAAGCTGCACCTAGGTCGGGTTTCTGGAACGTTTCATTAAGTTAATGGTCCGATTAAAGTAAACGTTGCTGTAGCTACACATGTTAGAACTATAGAAATATTTATTTTAATCGGACCGTTAACTTAATGAAACATTCCAGAACCCGACCCCAGTCTGTTATGCGGATTTAGGATAAGTATTAGGTTGTTCGGAAAAAGTGTCGCACTATGTCTAGAATTTTTTGATTCCGGAAAAGTTGGGTCATATCGTGGATAACAATTGCTAGCAGAAAGATGGCAAAAGGTCACTGATGCAAATGGTAATTATACAGTTTAAGGAAAATTTATACACTTATGTATACAGTGAATTTTTTTTAAGTGTGGCCGTAGGGATTTACGTGATGAAAATTTGACATCATGTTAATGTATGTTATGGGACAAACTTTAAGTATTTAGTCGTAAATTAAACGATTTACTACAAGATGAACTTTGCTAGAATATCCTAACACGTTTTCCTTAATTTTATTTTATTGTAAAAAGTTGAAGAAAATAAACACAAATTATTGAACGAATGTAATCCATGTAGGCTGATGTTATTAATAATTTGTCACTCTGATTACTGATAAATCAATTATTGCAACATTAATTTATTATTATTACCACTTGTAACAACTACTTCTTCATAACATTGAAAAATGAGTGGAACTTGTTATAACGTACATAATAGATATTTTTAATGCTTGCTTAATAATAAGGGACATTTTATTTATAAATTTGCAGTAGACAGACACTGACGGAACTTTTCTCTTAATGACATTTCAGCTACCTTGATTTTTGACTTCGGTTAATTCTATGCTTATTAATTTCAACTTCTAACCGGAAAATAATTAAATAGAACATGTTCACGTTATTCTAGCAATGTGCATTTCGTAGAAAAATGTTTGATTTATTAATAAAAATAAAAATTTGCTTCAAATTTGTGCCATAACATACATTAATATGAGGTCGAATTTTTAACATGTAAATCCATATGGTCACACTTAAAAAAAATTCTCTGTATAAAGGAATAAGTGAAGAAAAGGAAAGAAGTAAATAACGATTAAAATTTCAATTTTTACTTGGAACTCGAAAACGAACAAAGATGGTCAATTTTTGACTTTCTCTCTAAAAAAGAGAACGAGATTTGGCAACTAGTTTTTTTCTATCTCTTATAGCTACAGAGGTGTCCATAAGAGACATCGAAACTGATCCAGCCTGTACATAGAAGAATTTTCATAGTAGCATTGGCTTTGCAGATCAAACGTTAGCTAATTCTATCAATAAACTGGAGTTTGAAAGGTTTATAATTTGACTTCTAGCAAAAATAACGCCACTGCTCTCTGTTTCGACTTTCTCAAAATATTGAGAGAAGAATGCAAACCCAGCCTATAACCGATGGTCGATGGCGCATTCTCACCGATTGACGTCGATGAAACTTAAAAGTTATTTTCCAGTCTGCTTCAATAGTTACAAAATTTCAAATAAAGTCCAAGTTATTGACAGACGAGTTGACGGATATAGCAATTTTGCTATTTCACTACTTATCTGTTATAAGTTACTATGAAATAAAATTTTAAATATTATTCATTGAATAGTACAGTCTGAATTAAAAAATAATGTGTCCCAAATAAATGTAAGTGCTCGGTTTTATCCATTCTAATCACCACAACAAGTAGGCGGACCAACACGGAGAAAAATCGTATTGTTAATTTTACCACAACCGAACTTGTTGAAATATTGTTGTTTATCTTCGTACAAATATTGACTTGAGAGAACCACATGTTGTAAATGCGGGTACAACTATTTTGTAGTAAACTTTTGTTTGAATATTAGTTTTAAGAAATAGTTGGACAAACAAGTGTTTATTGTTAGAACAACAACAAATTAATATTTATTATTTTGTGTTACTATACCAATTCATTATTTTAACGCCGACATGTCATTGTGAACGCATCATACTATACTACTACATTATTTTAACACTGACATGACATTTGTGGATGCATCACCACCAATTCTTAGTTAAAAACTACAATATTGATGTTGGGTTGACGCCAAGACGTGATCAACATTAACAAAAAACTTTGTGTGTTAAATATCTTTATGACACTGATAAAAACTACAATTTCAGTTGTTCACAAAAATAAAGTTGAAGGACCAATACAGAATTTGTGTCGTATATATGACACCAAACTCTTGTTAGATGTTTCACAATTGGTGGTAACTTAACAAAATATTTTTTTTCTTGAAGCAAAGCTTGAGAAGAATATGATGGGTGCCTGTCCGCGTACTCGTTTTAGTGGTCAAAAGTGATTAGACTGCAATTTCACTTTTTTATTGGGGAAACATTACTTTTAATTCTCACTGTACTCATTCTATAGAAATAAATTTGAAACTCAATTAATAAGTCCCTTTCAGCAACATTAATTCATAAACTGCGTTGAGTTCTATAGGCAAGTTAATTTCACGAACATTCTGAGTTCAGGATTCTTTTATTTCGTTAAAACGAAAAATCTCGTCCAGATGGACGCCGTTATTATTAAATTAAATTTGTTTCATGTTTCAATATTTCATCGTTGCTATGGTGTTACTCGCCAAACAAGGAATTCTTTATCAGTCTTTTTTCGTGATTAAATTCCTCGATCGTATGTATTATGTCTAAAAATTCTGAAAATTTAGTAAATGATATGCTTCGTTATTAACTTGTACCACAAAGAATCAAATTTATATTACTTTACGTTTCATAGCTGTATAAACCATATTTTTTATATCTCTGAGATAATGTAAATATTCCTTCTGATTCAAATGTAATTGACATTCGTAACAAGTTGTGTATATTTGTATTAGAAACGTCATTGATTATACATTTAAATACTTTGTCATGTAACATATGAAAAATTTCTTCGTTTCACAAAATGGATTGTCGTTAATGTTACGAATATGTGTTCCAAAATAAATTAAATAATTAATTTTTTCAAACTTACTCAACTTAATGTAACAAACAAATAAAGTAAATAAAGCTTTCCTATAAAATTGTGGAAACTCTTTTGAACTTTGGGCCCATCGTTTCTTTTATAATCGGATCTGGGGAGTCACAAAACTTCTTTTCTATTCTACTGCCCTGTTATGTAGGTGGCTTATACATCAGGATGTAAGAAAATCTTTCTTTGTTCACACAATGCCTTAACGATAACTTTCGTTTTTGCAAGATGTGCAAATGTGCAATGTACTTTTGAATAGGGGTCTCATCTAAGGATTAAGAAGGCTGCCAACCTACAGTTTCTGAGATCTACGACAGTTTTTTTTTCTGAGCAACCGACGCATTGTGGTTTCACCGCTTATATTTTGCTTCTGAAATTTAATTCGTGACTGATGAGGAAAACGTGCGAATTTTTCTCAAAAAGCCCAATAGTAGTAAATGTTATGTGGTCAGTTTAATCAGACCTCAGTTTAAAAGTACATCCAATATCCTTGGGTCCTAATGCCACTTCATCCACATTTGAATAAATTACCCTGATTTTTCGCGTATTCTACCGCAAGGGAGAAACACATTTGCGATATATTGAGCGGATGCACAAAAATACCATTTCAAAACAACAAAAGAGGAAGCTTACGTCGTATTATTGTAGAAAACTGATTTTCTGACAAAACTAAAGCAAAACTGGCATTTTATGCATTTTGTTTCCGCAAAATATGTTCCCTTTATGGATGCAAAAATAAAACAAAAAATAAAAAGTATCTTCATCTATTTCTTTTTACTTTTTATTTGTCAATAGAAATGTTTTTCATTAATCATAAATTGATTCATTTATAATTTTAGTTTTCAACTCATTAGATGCTTAATAGATACTTTGTATGTTTCTAAATCGGTTCTTGAGATTCAGTTCATGTTTACTGCCTTGCTCTTTACGTGATTGCTGACCGTCTATATAACCTCAAAATCAAAATTTAACGTCTGCAATAAAGTCCGCCGTCGAGAAAACACGCTAGGTTTATTTTGATCCGGATAAATGTTTGATGTTTTATGGGTCAACGAGCATTTCCGTCTCGATCGAAAAGCTGATATGGCATATGACTCCCGTACTCGGAATCGCATTATTAGCGTATGTGTTGCCGACGCTGATTAATGTTATCCAAATTCAAATCAATAAGCAGAGCTTCTGCACATTTACTTTAATAAGTGCAGAAGAACAAACATACATGAACTATTTATTCAAGTTTAAATGCATGCAGATGAGAGTATCGCCTTGGGAAATTATCTGGATTTTAAAGGCAAACACTTTAGTACTTACTGCGAATGCATAATTTTAAACTTCTCTTAATTGCATCGCGTCCGACTTTATTTTCTTAATCCGGGTCTCAATCTGCTGCAGTCGATCCAGATACGATTTTTCCCATAAAATTCTTATTTCGCTTTAACGAGAGAGATTGCGTTTTAACGCTCGACTTATAAAGTGTGACATTTTTGCTGCAGTAAAGCGGAACACATAAAGTTTTGCCATTAGAACTCATTTTTGTCTTTACGATGCGTCTAGAGAATGACGCAGAATTGGCGATGCTGAAAATTACGACGCGATTTATTTTTAAAAACTTAAGTGCTGCATTTCTTCTGCAATATCATCTCTCTCCTCTCTGCATTGTCATCTCTCCCGTATGGCCATCTCCACCGGAATTATCCTATATTGTTTTATTAGGATTAAAGTTGCATTTTCTTGGTTTATTCCCGCTTTTCTGTTGTTTAATTCCTTTATACAAATTCCTTATTTAACATTTTTTCATTATGTCTTCGCTTTTTTCCCTTAAAATCCTTTTTGTTTTTCTTCTTTGTTCTTCATATTTTCTGTTTGCTTCCTCTGATTGATTTGTGATTCTCTCCATTCTCAATTGTTTTCTTTACACTCAGTTTACACAGTTCTTCTTTACACTCCTCTTCAAACCAGTTGTTTCTCTCTTCATTTACCTCTTTATTACATCTTTTGGCCGTTTCTTCCATTGCTCTTCGTATTTCCTTCCATACTTCCTCAATCTCCCTTCTTCCCTTAATCTCTTCTAATTTTTCAGTTATAATCTCTTCATATTTGTTTTGTTCCTCTTTTGTTTTTAATCTAAAGGGCCTTTGCTCTTTTTTCATCTCCCTTATTCGATTTATTTGTATTGGTACTATTTATTCCGCTTTAATTCCTACCATAAAATGATCTGTGTCTGAATCTATTTCTCTGTATGTTCTTATATTTTTAATGCATGCTTCCTCGTCTTTGTCAATAAGCACATGGTCAATTTGATTTCTTGTATGCCCATCCGGTGATTGCCATGTGCCTTGGTGTCTCTTCTTCCTCTGGAAATATGTACTTATAATTATCATGTTTTTCTTCTTTGCGAAGTCTTTTAGGAAATATCCATTTTCATTAGTATCTGCGTGCATACTAAATCTTCCAATCGTTGATCTAAATACTTCCTCCTTTCCTATTTTCGCGTTGGCATCTCCCAGTACAATTTTTAAGTCATATTTCGGTATTTCTTCATACGTTCTATCTAGTTTTGCATAAAATCCTTCCTTTATTTCCAAATCCTTTCCTTCGCTCGGTGCATGTATATTAATGACAAAAGACACTTTTAATCCGAATAAAACATACTATCTTTTCTGCAACCGAAAGAAACTGATTCAGAACAAAGGTATTTACAAAACAAATCTTAACTAAAAATGTTAAAATTAAAAAATTCTTAGGATTAAAAAAATGCTTTTAATTCTAGGAACTAAAAGGTTGCCTAAGCGCTAAGGGATCACAACTAAATTAATACATTCTACAGGCACTTTTTTGAGCTCTTTGCGATGATACATTAGGTTTTGCTTAAGACATTTCATCTCGTTCTGACCATCATCAACTTCATTTTTTCTTATGGCCGCCACATTGGATTTTAATGCCACTAAGTAGGCCTATTTTTTCTGATGCTTTTCCATACATCACACATCCCTATTTGATAAAATAAAGTAGATCTAAATGAAAAGAACAGTGCAAAGAAAAATATATTGTGCTGTGAAAAAAATTCTCAATCTTAAATCTTAAATTTACAAATTTATTATGGTAACAATATTAATTCATTAGCAATGAACGAAATTTACTTCCAACAATATTTTTTATACCTACTCTAACATTTCATTAATTAAACAAGAAACAGTAAAAAGCGCAAAATTAAACTTAAAATCAAAACAACGATTAATAGCTGGCGTGTCCACCCTTTGCTACCATGCAAGCTGCAATTCTTCTACACTGTAAAAAATGGGGGTAAAATTACAGTGATAAGTACGATAATATTACAGCGATAAGTATGGTAATATTACAGCGAAGGCTATGTGAAAAAAAGTGTTGTAAATATACAAGGTATTTCGGGGCAATATCACATTCGGTTTGTGAAAACACATTAAAATGTACAGTAAATTTCCTCCCATTACATTAGTAATACATAGTATTAACGTGTAATTTTACAGCCATAATCGCGGGTCATAAAGTTGCCCGCGATTATCGCTGTAACATTTCTTACAGCGTAGGCATGCTCTCTATTAAAGCGACAATCTCGTCTTGGCCGATTATTTATTGGCCAAACCTCTCACAAATTTCTTGTGAGCGCGTCTAATGTTTGCGGATGATTTTGAAGACCCCTAATCTTTCTCCCGATATTGTTCCAAAGATGCTGTATATCTATGGGATTAAGATCAAGAGTACGTGGTGGCCATTCAAGAACATTGATGTTGGCGGCAGCCAGTTCCTGCCGTACAACATTGGCAATGAAGCAATTTTATTTGTAACTGCTAATATTGTAGTTCAGGCTTTAAGGTTCTTAAAAATTTCATAAACAAAATCTGCTAAGCTACAGGGTGTCTAAAATATACCGTTCCACTAGAAAATATATATAAACACGAATTATATTTTTTTCGTGTAGTTGACAGAAAAGTGACACAATGTTTAATCAAAATTCGTGAAGAAAAGTGGGACTTGTCTCGTTAGCAACACTTTTCTTCACGATTTCAGTTAGCAACACTTTTTTTCATTCATTTTATTTATTATGTTGACGTTTCATAGATCGAAGATTAATTGATTGATGTTTTGTCATTATGTCAACAAATGCTTGACATACTTTGATATATTATTGTTCTTCGACACTCTCTTAATTTTAGCGTTATTTTCGTCAACTACACGAAAAAATAGCATGATCTACACGTTAGAAAAGTGAATTTCCATGTTCGTGTAAATTTGATCCACTCATGAGCTACGCTCACTCGTGAATTCATACATTCACACTCACTGGAAAACTATCACTTTTTAAACTTATAAATCAATATACTATTTTTGAAATGGAACGACCAATATTTTTATACACCATCGCATGTAGAATTAAATGCTGCGTCGAATTGTATTGGCATTCCCTATACCTAACTTTAACAGTTTTTGAGTTATGAAACACTTTTTATTTAATTCATAAAAATTTACAATTTTAATAGGTCAAATATTTTTCAATCCAGAACACATCTCAATTTTTATAAAACTTGGTGTAAACGGAACGTAACACAGTTTAATTTGTAAAACGTACTAAAGATAATCATTAGTTTAAATTAAAAACAGTAATTATTTTACATTGATGGCTTAGATTTACTTCGGAATTAAAAAACAACACTTGGAATTAAAAAACAACACTTTTTTGTTTTTTAATTCTGAAGTAAATCTAAGCCATCAATGTAAAATAATTACTGTTTTAATTTAAAGTAATTATCGCTTTTGTCTTACCAGTAACTTCACTATTTCGTCCTGATGAAGGGAATAACCACTCCAGAAAGCTTGACATTGTTGGGCAGAGTATAGCGGGAACGGGAACTATAAGTACATATATTCTGGAAGGACTTTATTTTCTATCTTGATTTACACAGAATAAATATAACGACTTTTTATTTATGTCAAGACATCAACTAACTAGATATTAATTTAGGTACGATAATTGATCTCCAACATCCCCTCTCAATTCGTGGCTAAATAATAATTATTTAAACATGTAAACCCAAGCTCTTAACGCAATAGCTATGCTTGATTTCGGGTAAAGACTTCGTAAATATATCTGCCGTCATATTTTCTGTGGGAAGATATTGTAATTTCAATGGATAATCCATAAGCGCCTGTCGAATAAAGTGAAACCTGATATCTATGTGTTTAGTTCTTGAATGAAACATTGGGTTTTGAGCTAGTTTCCCTGCTGATTGATTATCGTTATAGATTGTAATATTGGATAGCTCTTTAAATCCAAGTTCTTCAAGAAAAGTTGATAAGAAAATTGCTTCTCTGTTCTTTGTTTTCTTGAACTCCAGGATATCGCAGCACAACTGAGTGTAAATGCATATCCTGAATAGGATCTCCTGTCTAATATACAGTTCCCCCAGTCTGCATCTGCATAACCGACGACTCCTATGTTGTCACGTTTATAAATCAATTTAACATCAATTGTGCCTTGAAGATATCTCAAAACCGTTTTGCAGCAAACCAATGTTCATTGTCAAAGCAATTATTGAATTGACTAAGCATATTCACAGCATAGGTGACGTCAGGGCGAGTTCCAACTGCAATATACATTAACGCTCCTATTAATTCTCTGAAGGGGTAATTAGCCTTTTCAATTTCCGACTTTGAATTGAACATTAATTTTGTTCCTGTGGAAATTGGAGTTTTTACAGGTTTGGAATTTTCCATACCAAATTTTTGTAAAACATCCTTAATATATCCACTTTGACATAATGTGATCTGTTCTTTAGTTGGTTCAATTTCTAAGCCTAAACAATATTTTGCAAGTCCCATATCCTTGACGTCGAATTTTTCGGCTAATTCTTTTTTAATTTCTTTTACTCGGTTTTGATCATTTGAAGCGATTAAAATGTCATCTACATATATAAGTAATATTGTGATATCCTTCTTCTGTTCATCTCTGTAAATACAGGTATCTGAATTTGTTGGTTTCAGTCCAATAGACTTCAGAGTTTTATCTAACTTCGAATGCCACTGCCTTCCTGCTTGACGAAGACCATAAATAGCTTTGTGAAGTTTGCAAACTTTTTCTCCAGATTTCAGTTCTTGTAGCATTTCTTTCGCTTTCTTGATAAGTATAGTATCTTTTTCAGTTTTAATTAATTTTTGCAATGTCTCCTTTAGTAAATCAGGCTTTTCCATATAAATTAGGGTATCTATGTCACCATTTAAATATGCTGTTGTAATATCTAATTGATTAATTTTCAGATTGTACTTAGCTGACAATGCCATAAGTAAACGGAGGAATTCGATTCTAGCAACTGGTGCAAATGTTTCTACGAAATCGATTCCAGGTCTTTGCGCGAAACCATGAGCAACGACTCTAGCTTTCCTCCGATATAACGTTCCATCCGGATTATATTTATTTCGAAGTACAGTTCGACAACTAATAACTTTGTTGTCAACGGGCCTATTAACTAATTCAAAAGTGTCGTTAATAATGAGACTTCTAATTTCACTGTATATAGCGCTTTTCCATTCGTCTCTATCCGGACCTTGAATAGCTTCATGAATTTTTATATCTGATACATTCATTGTAACTGTATCAGGAAACGGGTCGTTGTCATCATCGCTAATACAGTCGTTATCAATTGAAACTTGTGAAGAACTAGTTTGATTTGATTCTGCATGCTCAGTAGCTTCTTCTTCTTCTTGATGTGGACGATCAGTTACTACGTTGTACCTTTTAGCAGGTCGACCTCTTCTCCCGGTCATAACTTTTCTTGGTCTGCCAGGACCTCTTCTCGTACCTACGTTGATCTCTGGATTATCGACGTCTTCGTCTACCTTATTTTCTTGACCAACAATGCGAAGATTTTGTTGCACGTCTTCATTAAATCGATATTCTTCATTTTCAATATTACGATTGTTTTTGTTGATTATCTCAGGATTCGTATCATTTGGGTCTATTTCCACTACTTTTGGTGTTGACGTCTCCTCTTCGCAGTACTTTCTCGTGCAATTTTCAATTTTATTATCATTTGTAAATTCTTCATTTACAAACTTTATGTCTCTAGAGATGATAATTTTTCGTTCGGTTGGTATCCAAACTCTATAAGCTTTTGAACTTTCAGAATAGCCAACGAAAATTCCTTCTATTCCATGACGTTCGAATTTTCCTTTGATAGGGAGTTTATTTAAAATAAAAACTTTACTTCCAAAACTTCTTAAATAATTAATATTCGGTCGACGACCATACCAGATTTCATATGGAGTTGCGATTGCTTCCCCCCAAAACGATGTAGGAAGTCCGGACTCTATAAGCATGCAACGTGCTGCCTCAACGAGTGTGCGATTCCTACGCTCAGCGACTCCATTTTGTTGAGGAGTGTAAGGAACTGTTAAGCGTTGTTGAATTCCCGATTTCTTAAGAATCTCGTTCATCCTGTCATTGCAAAATTCTTTTCCATTATCCGATTGGATGGATTTTATCTTGCGTCCCGTTTGTGTTTCCACGATATTTTTGTAATCTTCGAATGCTGTAACGGCGTTACTCTTGTTGCGTAAGAAATATACGTGACACCATCTGCTATAATCGTCGATGAACGTTATAAAATAACGTGCACCTCCTTGCGAAGTAGTTCTCATTGGTCCGCATATATCGGTATGAATTATTTCCAGCAGATCCTTTGAAGAATGTTCGCGTTTCGCAAAAGGTGTACTTGACATTTTTCCTGCTAAACACGTTGTACATTCGCTTAAATCCATTGGATCATTTATTTTAATTCCTAAGACGTCTGTATTCTTTGACATTTGAATTATGTCTTTAGAATTTAAGTGTCCTAGATGGCTATGCCATACTTTCATGTCCTTAGAATTTAAATCTGTGGCAAGACAGGCTTTTTGTTCTTTTTCGCGCATGTAAAACAAATCGCCAATTCGGTTTGCGACAAGTTTAATATCATTTTTATTGTTTTTTATGATGGCACAATTTTTCTTAAAAATGACTTCATTGTCACAATCGACTATTTTTGCTACAGATATAAGATTAGTTCTAAGATCTGGCACGTACAGAGCGTTTTTTAATGTAATAATGTTGGTCTTTTTGTTATTTGAAGTTGTAATTTGTACGTCGCCTTTTGCTTTTATCGGTGTTGCTGTATTGTTGGCAAGTTTCAAATCACTGTTTACTATTTCAGTATGTGTGAATGAATTTTCGTTTTTACATAAATGAGAAGTGCAACCACTGTCAATACACCATAAGGTATTTGTGTTACTGTTACTAGAATCCGGCACTTTGTAATCGACGAAAAAATTATAATGAGTTTCATCTGCCAAATTTGATTTTTGGTCGTTTGATTTCTTTTTTAAGTAACAAACTGATTCCTTGTGCCCTTTCTTACCGCAATAACCACATTTATATTTTACCTTTATATCCGATTGCTTCTGTTCTCTTTCTGCAGCGTTTTCGGCATCATTCTTCTGTTTCTTTAAGAATTTTCGTCCTGACTTTATGAACATAGCAGAACTTGCATCTTCGAGATTCTTCTGTTTTCGTGCATGAAATTCTTCGATGATTTTGATCTTTAATGTTTCAGCGTCCAGTAGATTGTCTCTGGACTCGATCGCGCATCGAAAATTTTCGTAACTACTCGGTAAACTGTAAAGAAGCATAATAGTCAAAAGGTCGCCATTTATGTCTACTTCCATAGACTGCAGTTTGTCTACGGCATCAAAAAATCCAGAAAGATGTTCTGCGATATCATCCTCTTCCTGCATCTTGTGTTGTATGAGACGTTTCAAAAGCGTAGCCTTTCGAGTAGGTCCTTTTGACGCGTAGATAGATTCGAGTTTCTCCCATATGTCCCGCGATGTCGCACATCCACGAATTTGTTTCAATTCAGACGGGTTGATTGATAAGATTAGATTTGCTTTTGCTTTCCGATCTGCAGTGATTCATGCCTTAAGTGCAGCTTGTGAGGCTACGAGAGCTTCGCCTTCACCTGTTTCTACGGGCTTCGGAATTTCGCCCGAAACGTATCCCCAAGAATCGTTCTTTATTAGCAAGGCCTCAGCTTGAATTTTCCACGTGTCGTAATTACTGCGTGACAACATTTCTAGACGTGTGGAATTTGTAGAATTTGCGTACGCCATGACAGCTGACAAAATCGTAGTTTTTGTAGTTTTCGGCCTTTAGATTTTCTTCTCACATTTATTGCATATTCTGGGCCCGTAACCGGTTGGGCAGAGTATAGCAGGAACGGGAACTATAAGTAGATATATTCTGGAAGGACTTTATTTTCTATCTTGATTTACACAGAATAAATATAACGATTTTTTATTTATGTCAAGACATCAACTAACTAGATATTAATTTAGGTACGATAATTGATCTCCAACAGACATGAATTAAAGAAGTTTTATTTAACCTTTTCTGACTGCATCCCCAACAACTTTTTTAATTTATAAAAAAAATTATATACTTCTTGTTTGATGTTTATTTTCAAATTATAAAAACTTTTGTCTTTTTTTGATTAGAAATAATAAACATTTATAAATATATGCACCAAATACTGTGAGGGTACCGCTAGATTACAAACTCCCATCAATGATTCGCGACATGACATGTTACACATTATCCGAATGGATTTTTTCTGTAAAACGAAAATACAATTTTGTTACTGCTACTGCCCCAAAATATAATTTCGTACTAGATTTGTGCATAAAAATTTGCGTAGCATACTGTTTCAACGCTATCTTGCTAATGCATTGTCTTAACGTTCTTAAAGCAAAACAAATATTACTGATTGTGAGTTTATTACTTGACCTACTCGGATGTTCAGTCCAATTTCACAAAATTATTATCTTCTTATTCAAATATTGCGATTTTCTAAATGTTTATAGCTCTTTTATTATTAAAATTAATAAAATAAAATTACCTTGATCAGAAGCCATATTTAGTACCTTATTGTTTTATAGAATCAGTTTGTTCAAAATAAAATATTTAATCACAAAATCTTTTAAGCAGACACTAAATCGCGCACTATACACTTAACGTTTAAAAGATTTTGTGATACAAATTTCATCGGACAAGAACCAACTGTAAATATAAAATATTTAAAGTTACTTTTAACCTGAATTAATAAATAAAGTCGTAAATTTTACTTCGCACCGTTTAAAATGAGTTCCAGTAATTTACTCTTACTATTTTAATTAAAAAAAAGCAGAATTAATTAAAATGAAACTTGTATCTATTTCGATTACGACTGAAATGGATTAAACATAATTTAATTCATGTTTGGTGAATGCAATAAACTAAGGGTCAACTGACACAAATTTTGGCCGAAACAATTCTAAAGGGTATGAACGACATTGGGGGTAGTCTACATAAGTCAAAGTAACGTATTCATGTTTTTGTTCCATAGTTCATTCTCTTCAAATTAAAACAAATGAGATTAAACGTTACAGTAAAAAGGTCAGTCAATAAACGGCGGTGATTTGGAATTTAATTAATTTCACGAAATTAATGAACTTGAGGCGTAGAATTGCTGGATTTAAAGCACAATTAATTAATGGAGCCTCTCCCCACTTCATTATATCACATTATCGCAAATCATAAGCTGAGCTTTCGCTTTATTAAAGAATAATTTGGAAGCTAGTATAGTTATAATTCCAACGTCTGCCGATTTCGCCTGACTTTCAGATCATTCAATTAAATGCGTTGAAGTAGCTTGGCTTTGTGTGGGGTAACGGTAAGCTCCTAACATAATGTAGAAGGACATTAACTTGTGGAGTCGAGTGGTAAATTAGAGTAATTTACGTTAAACTGTTGTAGATTTCGGAGGAGTTCGATAAGCTAATTTTATAAAAAGAATCTCTGAATAAGTCTTCACATAGAAGTATTATAATAAACTATGAAATAAAAGTAATTTGACATTACATTTTAATATAACGGCATTATTAGTGCCCCTCCTTATATTCTCCTTCTGAGAAAGGACCTTCAGTACGTTTTTGCCTGTTGGAAATGTTTGTGATAAATTTGAAATATATTTTCTCTAGGGCATGTTTTAAGTGACTGATGAGAATAATTACGTTTCGTTTAACAGTTGACAGCTTTTCCAACCTTAGAGAATTTTTTTTTATTTTAAAAAACTCTCAAGAAGTATCTTATAATACAAGTGCTTAAGAAAGCCTTTAAAGCACGCGCGACGCGCAGCGGATCGCTTTTAACGGCGCAGGTGCTTTAAAGGCTCTTATGCACGTGTATTATACGATATTTTTTATTATACCTGCGCTAAAATATGAAAATTAGAAAGATATTAAAATTTAAATTCATTTTGCAAAGTTGCCTGTGGATCGCATTTTTAATCGATAACATGGAGATTGTATATGTTGTTCTCTAGGCAACTTTAAAACACGGCGTGCTTTAATTGCCTTTTTTCGCACGCATTTTAGATTTAAAAACAGAAGTTTTGATGCATACTGTATAATAAAAACATTATTTTCTAAGTTAAGATGCCAATATACACCAAAAAATTTACTTATCAAAAATCCAATCTCACGTAATAATTAGGCAGTAGTAATTATCAAGCAATTCTAATTGTAAAATATCGCGTAATTACGTCAATTAAAATTCAATTCATTCACAAATTCCAATTAACAAATATGAACGAACTGTTACAGTGTGAAACGTAGTTAATTAATTTAACTTTATACTGCGTTACGTCAATTTAATATCGCATAGCATAATTAAAGAAAAATAAAAAAACATTGCCTGTCCAGTTTGTCTCATATGGAAACTATTTCAATTAAATTCTGGAGGATCACAGGGTACAACCTGAAATCAATACAATATTGTCAACATGAAACAGACATTGTGTCTTGTAATACAAAGTTATAAATTAGAGCACCTTATATCAAACTATTTCAGTATGAAACATACCATCTCTTGTGAAATTGAGTAAATAATTACATACTCAGTCACATATTTTTATATTTATTGAAGGTGCTTCATCCGTGACTAATATATGGATAAAAAATTCAAAAGTCAATAACGTGTTTATGCGTTGATGCGAAGTTATTAATTAATTAAAATTTAATATCTCACCGTCTTTATACATGTAGAATTGGAAATTTAAATTTAATTTAAATTTAAATTTACTGGAGGTGCTTAATCCGTCACTAATATAAGGATAAAAAATTCAAAAGTCAATAACATGTTTATGCGTTGATGCGAAGTTATTAATTAAAATTTAATATCTCAGCCTCTTTATACATGTAGAATTGGAAATTTTAAATTAGAAGAGCCATCTTGTAAAAATATCAGTAAAATAAAGTTTAAATCTTTATACCTGTATTATCCAAATTTTCAGTTAACATTCAGATATCACAGTCTTTAATATCAATAAAGAAAATTAATAAACTCAAATAAAGAATGTTTGTACTAGAAAGAAATAAATAAATAACTACAGCAATAAATGGAGAACAATTTAAACGAGAACGAATAGAAAATAAGAGATAGCATTATTTTTGTCATCGGCTGTAAAAGATTCTTCGACTGAGTAAAAACACGAAGTGTTTTAAAGGTAAAGTTCTACATTATATTTATTAACCGCATTATTAATATTAATTTTTAATTCCAGACCGAAAATAATAAGGAATTATGAAATTTACTTTATCAAAATATTGGCTTGAATAAATCTAAAATATACAGGTGTTCATGAAACTTATTCTTACAAAGGTGGTGAAGTGACGTCACGTTACAGTATTAATTTAATAGGTAAGTACATATTGCGATGTTTTTGAGAGTTAAATGAAATTTGTTTGTTAAATTTTAGAACTATAATTTAATTAACTCAAATGATAAAGTCACGCATAAAATTTAACATAAGACTCTTTTCGTTTTTAAATTGTTTATTGATATAATATCTCAGGGTAGCAAATTGTATTGCAAAACAAATTTATTTGAACTGGTTTCTGAAGTGTATTTGTCCTAATGGTGGTGATTTTAAAATGTCGATTATTTTTGTCACGCTACGTGAAGTGTATGTAGGTAAGTAAAAATCGATTTTAAAGATTGACATACAAATTATTTATTGATAATAAATTTGTTGTTTATTAACATTTTCAAATACGCATATTTAAGTTCATAAGTAAAATTGGTTCAATGTAATAGTTAGTGCATTTAGAGGTTTAGTGTAAATGCACATCAATTCATGTTTGGCATAAATTGAGTTGTCATCCACTTCGTCGTAGGTACATGGGAATTTTAATCAAAAATGCGATTATAGTCTCCTTTATCAAGAGTGCCCTATGTTTGAAATATGCTTACACCTGTTGGTAAGTATTTACAAATTATTTTGAACAAGCATTTTTAATTAACAATATTAATAAATGGAATATTTTTACATGTCCTGGTCACCACTTTCGATTACAAAATGTTGCTCTGAAGGAGCTCAAGATTAATTACAAACTGTTAATTGTTAATACTAAACTGTTCAATGCTAAGTGTAGAGTATGAATGTTCAATGCTAAGTGCAGAGTGTGAATGAATGTTCAACTGCTCAAGGCCTAGGTTGAATTGCATGAATTACTCAGAAATCTTTATATCCTTTTTAAGGTACAAAAAACTCTGTAACCTTAAATATAAGAAAAATTAAAAATCCTTAAATTGTAAATAAATCAATATTCTCGTATACAAATAATAACTATCTTGTTTTGTAGGTTGTAAAAATGAAGTTACAACCTGAAGAGGCCCAGTCGAATTGCATCTAACTTCGAAAGAGGATTTCACAAGTGTTCTGGAACACACTAAGGTAAAGTACAGTTATTTAATATTTCTCTTAAATTACAATTTCAAAAATAATAAACCTAAACTAATTATATACAGGGTGAAAATTTTAAAAATATCAAAATAACATAGCAATATGTATGTACATAATTACTATGTGAATCGGGTATGCTGAACTCACCTCCTTAGGTGGATGTTTAAGAGTCTTTAGGATCGGTAGACAAGAGGGGTTAAAGGACGAAAGTTTAGTACTGCCTCAATTTGCGTGAGCACAGTCATTAAATCCTCAAAATTGAGAATTGTTTAAAATAAAATTTTTCTAAGATGGAATTTTACACTTTTAACTTCCGCCTCCCAAATTCCGCCCATATGTGACGAATTTGCCGGAATGAAGTACAATTTAATGCCAATGGCATGAGTACTCTGACCAATCTCAGCAGGCTTATTTTGGAATAATTGGTATAAATTATGCAATTCATTATTTGCGCCTTAAATTAATACCGTTGTCGCTAAAGTATTGAAAGGTTTTCCCTTCGTAGGCACAAAACGTGTCAATACAGCTATCAGAGCTGAAGTACTCAAATCGATTACTGCTTCTAAATGAATTTCACGGGTAGAAGAACACACCAAAAATTGCAATATACGCCTTAATAGATTTACCGCGCCCTCCTTTGTCACGCATCATGAAATGGATACATGATGCTAACGCGTTCTTTCGGCAGATTTCCCATAAGAGGAAAATTAGTTTTGGGGTTGAATTTAAAGCATCGAATACAATTTCGTACTGTTAATTTTGCTAGATCTTTCCCTGATAAAGGCCAGTAAGTATGCTTGTCACTTCTGTGAAGTTGACACCCCACTTTTAAAAAACCAAACAATTTGCTTCAAGCAAAATATTTGCTCCTGCATGTAATAAGACACGGTGTTGGTATTTAAAAATTAACTTTGTAATGTAAGCCTTATATGGAAGTAAAATTGGATGTTTTTTATCAAACAGAAAATCTGAATTTTTCAATATACCCCCACCCTTAAGAGCCCTGAGTCATCCAAAAACGAGTGGAGACTTAGAAACTGACCCCTTGTAATAGGCTTACTTTTTGACAATATTGAAATTTCCAAAGAAAAATATTGTAAGTGAAATAATTTAATAATTTAAATTAATGACTCGTTGCATTAATTTATACTGAGTAATTCCGTAATTTGGTTGTCTCTAGTCTCTACTTAGAAAATAATTTCTTTTGAATCTCAATATGTAACCCATACTGTGTACTAATATAGTTAACGCAGAAACATTTTCGAACCACTCTGCATCTAAATTTTCATTTTCGGTTACTACTAAAACGATTTTCTATTTCTTCTCATCGGCCAATTTTCAGTCTTAATCCTTCGAATATTAAATTTATTTTCAGGCCATAGGTGCTTATCTAAATTTAAAAAATAAGGTCCTGACCACCAAAGTGTATCTTTTGGAGGTAAACAACCTCTAGAAAAAAATGTCGACTGGATTGAGATTCGTTTGAATGTCAATTATTAGTATTAGAGAATTCTTGTATGAGAGAAACTCGATTTGCAACAAACGTAACCCACCTATTTGGTTGAGATTGTAACCAACTGAGGACTATCGAAGAATCAGTTCACTAATAAACTTTAAAGATTTTTAGAGTTAGAATTTTGATGAATTTTTCAGTTAATTGAACAGCTAAAACTGCAGCAAGTAATTCTAATCTTGGAAGAGTTAATTTTTTAAGAGGTGCAATTCGAGATTTTACAGCTAAAAGAGTCACAAAATTTTTCTCTGATGTTATTGATCGTAAGTAAATACACGTTCCATATGCTTTTTCTGAGGAGTTTGCAAAGGAATGAATTATATAATAATATAAATGGCATCTGGTTAGACAACGCATCCAGGAACAGTTACTTTGTTAATACCGTTCATTTCATCTTGAAACTGAAGCCATTTCGTATGTATATTATGAGCCACAATTCTTGAATTATTAATTTAGGAATGACGAAATTAGGAGAAAGTAGTCCAATCGGGTCAAAAAGTTGAGAAGAGATTGACAAAATATTTCGTTTAGATATCTTTTCAGAGAATTTTACATTGTTGATTGAAAATGAAAATGTGTCTGTACAAGTATTCCAAGAAATGTGGGTCAATCCATATGAAATCAACCAATAATAAAATAATTTGTTGCTAACACATTTTATTTTATTTTTAACTATGAATTATATTTTTCTATATAAACCTGGGAGTACAAACCAATTTTTTTTCACATTTTTATCACTAACACTTTGGCTTCTATTGGCCATTTTGTATTCCAAGAAATGCCCAACATTTTCGAATTATTATTAGGAATGTCAGTACATGATCTTTTTTTGAGAATTAAGTTCATTTGAGTTACTTTTCCATTTCTGACCTGCTTGACCGAGTATCTCAATTAGATTCCGTTGAATTTCTTTTAATTCTGTAATTGAATTGGAACCAGGAAAAACATCGTCTGTGTTAAAAATCGTGAAGAATAATCTTAGATTCAACAGGATATCTTTCCTAATTTAATTTAACCAATTCAACTAAACATCTAACTGCTAAATGTGGAGCTGATGTCAAACCAATGTGACAAGTACTCGGCGAGTACTTATGCGAGTAAAAGTAGAACTGTGCACATTACTCAGCCACATCCTCGTAGTTTGCAAGTTTAAAGCCGGCTACTCATTATACGGTACTTGACAAGTGACTTAACGTGACAAATACTCGGCGAATACTTGTGCAAGTAAAAGTCAAACCGTACACATTACTAAGCCACTTCCACGTAATTTGCAAGTTTAAAGCCGGCTGCTCATTACATTTTTTATTACGGTAATCTTTACTCATCCATATAATTCTAATTTAAACGGCGACCATTTTCGCGCGCTTTAAATGACGCCACATGATATGATCAGGAGTGTGTTCAGGATGATTACTCCGAGTAGAGTTAGAGTAGAGTCGAGTTAATGTTGAGTTATTACGAATTACTCTGTGGAGTTAAAATACTACAAACACGTTTCTGAACGATAACAGTTAAACATACATACACTTAACCTAACTGTTTGGAATAAATTATATAAATTGTTAAAAGCAACTGTTATAGCATACCTACTCTATCATAAATGGTGTGCAAAATGTTATGGCACGTATTTACATATTATGATATATGTATATACAATAAGATTTAATAATTATTATTACAAGAGGGTACTGATGATGAAGAAGAAAACATCATTCTCTTATGTAATAACAATTCGCATCGAATTCATTTATATCACTTACTTTTAGTAGTGTTAGTTAACTTACATTGATTCAATTACATATGTGGCGCGTGCAGCACTTTTAATTTTCTTTCATTGCGCATGTCGACTAAAGTTACCTACCTCTCAGAGGTGTGATCGCTGTGAGTAGAGTTTACTCTATTAACGGTTTAGAGTTAATAGAGTTAACTTCGAGTTAACTTCCATGGACTTTATGAACGCACCCCAGAGAGTGCATGACACGGACACTTGTCAGTGTCCAGATTATTAATTGGTGCTAGTTTAGTGGCTTTTATAATGGAATCCACTAGAAACTTTGTTGTGTAAATATTGTGTTGTCCAATGTGCACAAATACTACTGTAACCGCCCCGAATAAACTCTTTTTTAATATACCAAAAATTGCCGATATCAGACGAATGTGATGCATGTACTGTATTTGTTTACATATCAAGTGACATCACAAAGTCACACAAAAGGTCTTTTCGTTTATTCTGCACTTTTCTATACTTTTTGCACCAACCGCTCCTGAGAGAGTGAGATGTATATAAAATAATGTAAGTAGGACTGTAAAAAGTAGAGTAAAGGTAGAACGTACAGAACAAACCTAAAGTATTACGTTTCGTATTTACGTCCTGATTATTCAAAAATTTTATTGTAAATATCCTTTATTAAAAAAAAAGATAACAAATTATATGAAATAAAATTACCACCAATAAGTTTAGAGTTCATTATCAGGGGGCGGATTTTTAGACATATTGCCTATTAAAAATACTACAGGCATTTTATTGAGATTAGTATATAAATTTGATTAATAAAATATGCCATCATTAGAGACATATTTTATTCTGCCTAAATGCCTATTTCGATATTTATTTGCCTATTTTATCTAAAGGTGCCTAACTCAAAATTTTATTGTCTAGAGTATAATTTATCCAGCTAAAAATTTTTCAGTAATTACATTATAGGTATCCGTTCTTATTGCTTTTATAATGGATTTCGCAAACTTAAAAGGTGTTCCATCACGACGTTTTACATTTACGTGGGTCGTTTGATAATTAGGGTAAAAAAGCAAGTTAAACAATTTTTTTTAGAAAAATTCAATTTTATTTTTCAACGTAGTCTCCATTGAGGGCTACACAATCCGTTAGAAAAGTAGCTTTTTTCAAAGGCTGCAAAACAGTCAATGATAGGGACGATGACAGCTTCATTAGACGGAAATTTCTTCCCACCAAGCCATTTTTTCAAGTTTGGAACGAGGAAAAATCACTCGGGGCTAAGTGCGAATGGGGTGAATGGGGAATTAATTCAAAGCCTAAATTATGCAGTTTTTCCATTGCAATGATCGACTTATGCGATGGCGCGTTGCCTTAGTGGATAAGCACTTTTTTGCGCGTCAATCTTGGACGTTTTTGTTCCAGCTGTTCTTTCAAACAATCCAATAAAGTTACATAATAGGCTCCTATTATTGTATTTCCCTTCTCCAAGTAGTCAACCAGGATGATTCCTTGTGAATCCCAGAAAACAGTGGCCATTACCTTCCCAGCTGACAAAACGGTCTTCGCTTTCTTCGGTGCACTTTCACCACTCGCTGTCCACTATTTCGACTGCTGCTTTGTCTCAGGAGTGTAATGATGTACCCTTGTTTCGCCTACGGTAACGAATCGCCGCAAGAAATCTTTCGGATTGCGATTAAACATTGCCAAACACTGCGATGAAATTTCCCTTTCGTCTATGTTTTTGGTCGCTAGTCAAAAATCGCGGCACCCATCAGGCACAAAGTTTTTTCATGTGCAATTTTTCGTGCAGGATATTATGCACCCGTTCAGATAAGATGCCTACAGTCTCAGCAATATCGCGTACTTTTATTCGACGGTCTTCCATAACGATGTTTTGGATTTTTTCAATAATATCGGTCCTAGTGACTTCAACTGGGCGTCCAGAGCGTGCTTCATCTTCGGTGTTCGTTCGACCACGTTTAAATTCATTTATCCAAAAATAAACTGTCTTCAGCGACGGTGCAGAATCCCCGTGAACTTCATTTAACTCCGCTTTAATCTGAGCAGCCGTCCACTTTTTCAAATAAAAATGTTTTATGACTGCAGGAAATTCTCCTTTTTCCACTTTTTTGTTAACAGCTGCAGTGTACACTTCAAACGTCTGCAGAACAAAAACAATGCTTGGCTCTTATTTCAAATTTGACATAATTTTGTTGGAAGGATGACACTTGCTAGCTGTGACGTCACCATGCAAGTAGTGGCGCCATCTCATAGAAAATCACATTATATAGCTTTTGCGAACACACGTTCCTTGCAAGAACTACACTTAGATATTTTAGAAAGATTTAAAAAATACATTGAGGAACATGTATTAACACAAAGTGGTGATAAGATATCTTGTATTTTTTCCTTGAATCTGTAAAGTATGAGGATTCAATGGGAGAACAAGTTAGAAAGAGCATAAGCGTTCAAGTGAGAAGACAACCGCTTTTATTACCTTTAACAGTGCACCAGAATATAAGTTTGCCAATCAAGTAGTATCAAAAATGGAGATGATTGGCTACCAACACTTACATGAATTATCCACGATCAAGGATAGTTCACAATCGAACACAAGCACATCTGATTCTCATATGGGGTCAGGGGACGTCCCAAAAATAAAAAGATCCAGAATCTGCCAGAGGGCCAGTTAACCTCAATAACTGTGGACCAACTGTGTAGAGTTACACACTAACAAAACTAAAAATACTGGAACAGTACCAAATGTTGAGTTTTAATTTATATGGATAGCTCATTTTGCAAAAAAATATCAACTTTTTAGGTTTGATTTACATAGAAGAAATATTCGAAGAAGCAGAAGAAAAACAATTCTAAGTTACGTAGACTGCTCCAAAGTTATATAAACAAATATTTAATCATAGGTTACAATAATGTGTGTTTAATTCATCATTATAAGTTGTGGAAAATATCATTGCAAATATACGAGCTGTTATTAATAGTGACATAGATGACATAACTTATATGAGAGTTTCTGAAAGAGCAAATCTTAAAATTATTTTAGATAAGCAACCATCATTTTTAAGTTATGTTGAAGCAATTACCATGATCATTGATGAATTTTTAAATTATAACTGTCATGTAATTGCAAAGTATAAATGTGAGGAAAATCTGTATTGCAAGGTTAAAATATCATTATTGTCAATTGTATATTGTATATTGTATATTATATATTATACATATATTGTATATTGCAGTACTTCAGTCAACATAAAATTTTGGAGCGCAGTACCGGATTAAAGAATTTGCCGCCCTACGCTAAAATTGTCGCCCCGAAATGAAAATACTGATTTACCTTGTCAAAATTGTCTCCACCGTGATTTTTTGGATGCAAATTCATTAAGTATAGGTCATAAAATCAATATTCACTGTTAACTCACTTTCTATCGCTAAAATTGCTAGTGAATTTAGCCTTTATCTTCTCTCATGGTAGACCGTAAATATGATTTTGTTAAATGAATGTTTGATTTTGCCGCCTCCAGAAATTTGCCGCTATACGCACGTACGTATTTTGCGTATCCGGTACTGTTGGAGCGTAAATCTGATTTATAATATGTATGTGCTTTTTTGTATTAAGTTACTTTTGGATTTTACAATGAAATTAAATCAATTAGCAGGATTATATTTGTAATTTAATATTTTAAATTATTTAAGAAATTG
This sequence comes from Dorcus hopei, assembly GCA_033060865.1. Classification (NCBI taxonomy): domain Eukaryota; kingdom Metazoa; phylum Arthropoda; class Insecta; order Coleoptera; family Lucanidae; genus Dorcus; species Dorcus hopei. Next base: position 32,166,554 of record CM065421.1, on the reverse strand, counting down.
GGACCAGTTGTGTTTAATTTAAAATGCTTACTTTAGGTAAGAGTCAATTTTAATAATTAAAGTATTTAATTCCTCTTTACCTTACAAAACTAAAATTAAGTTATGCTACCTTAGTTAATTTACTCAACAAATCCCTAATTTGTTCTAATATTCTTTTAGTAAGACAATTAAACATGTCTAACTGAAATTCACCAGAGCTAACAATTCCTTCAGACAATTCATTACATTCAAGAAAATGTATTATTTTGAACGAAATATAACAAACCATTTGTATACCTAAAAGCATTATTTATTCCTGATGGTAGACCTGTAAATAAATCGTAAATCATTCCGTGTGCTTTGCCATGTATAAGCACTCGTCTGCTTCTAGAAAGTAGAAGTTATCATAAAATATAAAAGTTCTTCCAGTATAGCTATTAAAGATACAATTAATTTTCTATTCGTTTGGAACCCCAAAAGCATCAAACGAATGATCATACCAACCAGCTTTATGGTAAAAGACGGATAATCCATAACAAAAATTTTATTATTGACAATAATCATAATACCTCCAGATGGTCTCTGGTAAATATGTGACATCTTCTTAAAAGTCTGAGGTTAGAACGAAAGATATTCGGTAATTAATTTGCCTTTAGTATATATATTTCCATTTAATTCTGCCATCCAAACCCATTTTTCGTAGAAAATATACATTTTACTGTTTGTTGTAATTAAAAGTGAAGATGATATTTTAATTTTACAAATCTCTGGTTTTATTAAATCAATTTGAGCTGTTCATGTTATAGTTGTGTTGTGATTACCTCCCTTGATGATGGAATGGAATCATTAGATTTTGCTTCAGTTTTAGATCCATATAAGGCCTGAATAGCCCAAATATCATCACTGTTTAAATTATAAGTCGATTCTGTATAATAAAGAAACATAAGAGACTCTCTTTGAGAAGAATGACCCAAGCCTAAAAAATATGACCTACATATTTCATGTAATATTAGGTTGTTCGGAAAAAAATGTCGTTTTCTTTTTAATTCAGAATGTTTATATACACAAGTATTTAAATTTTGATTAAACTATATAATGACCATTTGCATCAGCGACCTTTTGCTATCTTTCTACTAGCAGTTGTATTCCACGATACCACTCAACTTTTCTGGAATCAAAAAATTATAGATATAATACATCTTTTTCCGAACAACCTAATAATACGGCGTAGAAACTTATTTGATTATTTGGTGTTGATCCATTTCCAAAATACTATTTTTCTGAACTATCTATGTGTATATCTCTACATTTATTAGGATCTGTGGGAAAGAAGGCATGTCCTAAAACTTTTCTATTTCCACCAAAATCATGACGGCATTGACCTTTCATGCAACGATAATTATTTCTGTGTTTTGTACGACCATTGGAAAATACAATTAATATGTCCGGATTCACCATATTGTATTCAAAAATTAAATAAGATTTCTCTTGCCACACATCGAAAGCTCTCCTTGCAATGCTTGCTTATCTGTGCTTGATCTGACAGTGGAAAATACCATAAAAGTTTATTTTTTATCCATTTTGTATTTGAAATCGAAAATGATAAAGGTCTATCTGAAACACCACATCTCGGAGTATTTATTAACTGTAACTTCATTTAAAGTACCATCTCATCTACTGCTAAATCATGAAATTCTTGATAATTCTTCTTTAATATTTGGTGATTCGACATTATTTTCCCCTTCAATCAAGAGATTTCGTAAATTTTTCTCAATATAACCATATTGTTCTAAATAATTGATAACTGATTGATTAAAATATGATTGAATTTCAAGTTAAAACTTTTCAACAATAGTTTACGTAATGTAGGTACAATGCAAGTGTATGAAGCCCAATTGACATGAGGCGTAATCCATGAACATGAACCACGATTACAGATTTTCGACATATGAAAATTAAGAATTTAATTTAATTTTTTGCATTAGTGCACAGATAAAACAGTTGTGGTAAAAAGTCACACAACTAACTCCAGAAACAAAATTGTACGATATTTTGCTGTTTTTGTCGAGACTCGATACTTACGCAACAATTATTGTAAATTTTACTCAAATGTAGCATTATATCATACAATTTGCGTTAATATCTCATATAATTTGTTTCTGCACCTATTTTAGCGACAATTGTGTTACATTTTACAACAAATTTTTTCTCTGTATGGCCTTCGATGAATAACCTTTTACAAAAAATGAGATTTGAAACCCAAGATTTTTACATGTCGAAAATTTAGTGTACATTATTAATATCAAATTTGTTTCTGTTAGTTACAAAAAGTATGCTCGTCATAATACATATAAATACATGAAAACGCTAGTTTACGTTTACAAAAATGGATACCTGATGAATTAGACAGAAGAAACCTGTCTCGGCTAAAACTGGAACTAAACTCAGGAAAGCAGAGTTTCATTATAATAGTATATTGATTTATAAGTTTAGAAAAGTGATAGTTTTCCAGTGAGTGTAAATGTTTGAATTCACGAGTGAGCGTAGCTCACGAGTGGATCAAATTTACACGAACATGGAAATTCACTTTTCTAACGTGTAGATCATGCTATTTTTTCGTGTAGTTGACGAAAATAACGAAAATAATTATGAGAGTGTCGAAGAATAATAATATATCAAGGTATGTCAAGCATTTGTTGACATAGTAACAAAACATCAATCAATCAATCTTCGACCTATGAAACGTCACCATAATAAATAAAATGAATGAAAAAAAGTGTTGCTAACTGAAATCGTGAAGAAAAGTGTTGCTAACGAGACAAGTCCAGCTTTTCTTCACGATTTTTGATTAAACATTGTGTCACTTTTCTGTCAACTACACGAAAAAGTATCAAAAATATTTAGTTACTTTAAAAAACTTAAATTTGAAAAGCAATATAATGTAGGAAGTAACAATCAAATCAAAAATATTTCGTAAGAGATTTATCTGGAGCAATTTTATTAAAAATATAAATCACTCCTTGAATGTGTACGTATGTTCCATATTACACTCTGCTGAACTACATAATCTTCTTTATACTTGCAACTAAATTATGTCTCGCAATACCTTTACAAGCATCGTTTGTTGAAGCGCTGATGAGATTGCTGATGTACTTCCGTAGCACGTATGTATTTAATGCTATAAACGTAATTAATACGCTTGCATTGTTCAATTTAAGCCTTCGCCGCAAAGTCTTGTGTTATCCGACAATAGTGATTAATGAGGATTAAGTTTGGAAGCGCTCCCCGTCGAAATTTTGTTTGTCACTGTTTTAACCGAACTGTAATTATTAAGTGTTTTCCGATAATGTTATTAGCACTAAATGCGGTTGTGTAATGGAGCTAATGTATTAATTTATTACTCCGCGTATTAAACAAGCAGTGACCATGTTTAATACATTATACAATCATGAATTATTGATTGCAGTTAGCTGCTGTTGTATTTTGAAGACAAATTTATTAAACCAGAAGTAATCCTTCGTAGAACGTGAACTTGACTAGTTCAATTTTATACAACTAAATAATTAAATAATCTAATTTTCTTATCATTCCAAAAAAATTAAAAAGAACTCGGGAAATAAATTCTGAGTCGAAATAGTATTTTAATTATTTTATGATAAATAAATCTATTAAACTACGATAGTAACCATTGTTTTTATAATTGTTACTAAGGCATTAATATAGTATAGTAAATTTATCTGGCCTTTAAGAAACCGAACTTAGGCCCGGTTTTTTCATCTCTGAGTAAGTGCCAAGTTATTACTTGACGATTAGCGCAATGCATTTCCCTATCTTTAATCATCAAGTATTTTACTGGCCACTTACTCGGAGATGAAAAAACCGGGCCTTAAGAAAACAAAATTCATAAAGATTATAAGTTGAGGATTAAGAAATTTTGGTCTTAGATTCCCACAAATTCCCATAAAGAATTTATGAGAATCAAAGATTTTAAAATTTCTTAACCCTTCACTTATGTAAGTATATCAGAGAACCCCGCTCGAATATCATACCGCCAAATTATCATAAAGATTAATTATAATTTGGGACTTGAAACTACACAGAAGAATGTATACCTACAAAATGGAACGGTAGACAGGAACATAAACGTATTCCACTGGGATGAATTGGTCAAATTTATAAAATATTAATTTCAACCCGAAAGTTCCGCAACACTCGAACTTAATTTTAGCAAATTTTAGCTTTCACAAAAACCCCTATACTGCTTATATCATAACGTTCGACAAATATTCACACCACACGATTCTCTGTTAAAAACTGTATCGACAAAAATATACATAACATCATTTTCTCCAAAAACGTATAGTTTCCAAAATATCAAAATTTTTGAAATATGGCAATGTGGTGTAAAGAACGGCACATTTAATTTAATTAATTCCACTATTCAGAAACATACATGTAGCGTCGTTTCTTAGCAACCAGGAGAAGGAAGCAAGCAAGAGAATTTTGCGAAAATATACTTCAAATTTGTCACTGATTTTTATGTTACCTGAATACACATTTACAGAGTTGCAACATCCTCCCAGATAGATTATAAAATGCAAAGAATTTGCTATAGTAAAATATAAATTAGAAGTAAACCGGGGGGAAGAAAGGTGAAAATATTATTTAGTTAACTAATTTATTGCATGTTTAATGTACTTCTTCACGAAATTAGGTAGATTTATCGCACTGAAACAAAAATCAATCTTCAACTCTCAATAACTTGACAACCAGAGATTTAAGAGGAAAGTGGTTTTATAATTTTCTGTATAGTTTTCAACATGGAATCGCATGGTGTGAATATTTGTCGAACGTTATGATACAGCCTGTATATAAATACGATTAAAATCAAGAATACCTCTGATACCTGATAATCAAAGTTAGTACGAGTATATTATTTTCCTTCAAAATATTGAAAAAAGACCGGGTGATACTAACATCTCAACCGTATACTTTATTTATTATTATCAAATTTCAGTTTCAACATTAAAAAAGATTTAATATTAATATACAGTAAAGTGTTAATGTAAGGAATAAATTCATTATTTCCTTAATGCTCAATGTACAAGAGAAACGCCCAGACAGGTCAATTTTAGATTTTTATTGCAGATCTGATGTTGTAGGTACGTACGTGTATACTTTTTATTTCGATTCCCAGCGAAAACACGTACGTGTAAAAAACGTTGTAAAATAACATGTAACCAAACGTTGAATTCGTGTAGTATTGTTACGTTGAAACAACGAAAAAATGTCGCGGCAATCAATTTCTTTTAAACGTCTCTGTCCACGTGTAAGAAACGTTGTAGAATAACAATTAATCAACGTTGAATTCGTGTGTTATTAATACGTTTTAACAACGCTCGAATCAACTTCTTTTAAACGTCTTTGTCCACGGTATTTCTACGTTAAATCCCAGTGCATATATACGTATAAAAAACGTTGTGGAATAACATGTAACAAACGTTGAATTCGTGTGTTATGGTTACGTTAAAACAACGAAAAAATGTCGCGGCAATGTCCACGTGTAGCGTTGAATCAGACAATTACGACGTGTATTAAAGCTGGGTCTAAATCATTAGACTGAACAAACATACATGGCTAATGGTGGAATTCGAACCCACGCCGCCGAGTGACACGACTTTCCAAGTCGGCTAGACTAGACCGCTAAGCCATTTGGAGATCCCAGTGCCGTATCGCTTCTAAAATAAAGCCGAACCGGGGACTTTAACTTACGATAGCTACGCGCCGCCCTCACTCGTTCAATTTCCGAACTCTTTACTACCTACAGTTTCCTTCTAACATCCATATTATCATAACATCATTAAATCAATTTTTCTAATTATTACAATCCTAAGCTTATTTTCTTTGTATATACATTTCAAAAATTCTAAATTATTTATTTATAATAAACATGTAATTCTAAATCGCCTATTTCTAAAAATATTTACACTAACATAAAATATTCGACAAAACACATTTAATACAGTACTCTCAATTTACTTTATTATTTACAAAATTATTTCTTTATGAAAATTTTAAAAAAATTACATGCTGCTCATGAACACTGCAGTGGAGTGGAAAGTTTAACTGGAATAAATTCTGTAACTTAGAAAATTGCCATTTGTAGCAAAATTCTTGGAACAGGTCAATTTTTATTTTTATGGCGCATATTATAAATGGATTTCTTTAACTTTTCAATTATTTGGAAGGATGAAACAACCCCTAACTATTTTTTTTTAATGGAAGGGTATGTTGAGTAATTTTTTTTCTTAATGCTTGTTCAATTGGTAACACAGCTACGTTTTTATTTTTTTATTTTTCTTAAACAGTAAAAGGCGAAAAAATAAAAAATAAATTTTTGACTAGAACGATTTTAACGCATCAGATGTTCAAAATGCTCGCTACCTCTCACTTGACAATACCCTAATCGATTATAAATTCCATCCCTAACAGTTTGTAACATTTCCGGCGTTACTCTCCTAATTTCATGCAGAATTTGAAGTTCTGAAGTTCTGCTATGTCGTTTGGTTTAGTCACATAAACTTTACTTTTTAAATACCCCCATAAAAAAGTCTAAAGGAGTGAGATCTGGAGATCTTGTTGGCCACTCAATCGGTCATCTTCCTATCCACCTATTGGGAAAAACTTCAGTGAGGTAATTACATAAACATAAATATCTAAATACATCTATTGGCTGCACGCAACAATACGATACCATATGGAATGCTTATTTCTTCTCATGAAATAATAAAAAATGGAGTTCCTGAATTTTTGGCATTAAAAACGGTTTTAGTAAAAAAATTCTTTTTTTTGTTTTTTACCTTTTACTGCTAAAGAAAATTAAAAAAATAAAACGTAGCTGTATTCCTAATTTTTTCAACATATCCTTCCATTAAAAAAAACATAGTTAAAGGTCGTTTCACCCCTCCAAATAATTGAAAAGTTAAAAAAGTCCCTTTGTAATATGCGCCATTAAAAATAAAAATTGACCTGTTCCAAGAATTTTTTTACAAATCGTAATCTTCTAAGTTACAGAATTTATTCCAGTTAAACTTTCCACTCTGTATATAGCTGTCCCCAATGAGTATTCGTGACAATATGTATGTATAATTGATTGAGTATTGCGTTCTTTAGTATTTTTAATCACAGATTTTGGGCATCAAATTCAAACTAACTTAAAAAAATTTGACAGATTACGTCAACTTAAAAAGGGGTTGTGGTTGACTCGTATGTCCAAATTAGCATTACTTTTCATATCTGTTTCGTTTCATTTCAAAGCTGCCAAGCATGGAGAAGAACCTCATATTTCATAGATTTTTAGTAAAATTAGAATTCAAAGGTGTGAAACACGATAGACAATCACTGTAAAATTAAGTGTTTTCTAACGTCAACATCACGTTTTGTAAGGCATATTTATTCGGTATACGTTAAAATAATGTTATAAAACGTGGGTTAAAAATTTAGTTGTAAATTATGATTTATCTAACGTATTAGTTTCGTTAATTTTTTTCTCATTTATTACGTAGAATAGTAGATGTTGAATTAACGTTGAAATGATGTGGTAATCAACGTATGGTAGATACATCGCATTTACTCATAGTATAAATCACGTCGTAAAAAGACAAAATTGTTACGCATTTATTTCACGTTATAATTACGTCCATATTAAACTGATCGTTAAAAAACACGTCATACAAACGTGATATAATTATGGTTGCTAATTCAACCAAAAAACAACGTTGCATTTTTCAACGAATAACGTTATTTCCACCATTACAACGTGAAATTAACGTTGAATAAACGTACATGTTTTCGCTGGGTTGTCATTTGTGTTTGGCGCTATCGTGAATAGTATCTTGGAGAGTGTAACGCTAAAATTAAATGTAGCTATACACTGATAAAAGTGGTAGTAAATTTATACTATTTTTACATTAAAATTCAATAATATTTTACGTGTATTTTTAATACTACATAGAATTCTATGTATTATTACTTAATAGTAGTAAGATAACATGAAATTTTGATTTAAAAATAATGTAATTTTACTACCACTTTTATCAGTGTAGGTGTAATAGTCGCTACTAAAACTACCGAAATTACTCAATTAAAAGTGGCAAATACAGTGCTAAGTGAAAAGTTAGATAATATGGAGCAATACAGTCATCGGAACTGTATACGCATTTCCGGAGTTTCGGAATCACCTTCAGAAGACATCCAATTGATGGAGTATTTATAAAATTACATTACATTTTATGGGAAATGTACAGAAGTCACTTCAATGGAGTCAGTTAAAACGGTGAATCTAGGTGTAATCGATGCGGAGATGTGAGTTCAGTTGACAACAAACTATACTCTGTTTATTCAAGAGATATAGTAATAAACACTCCCACAGTAACCCGCACAACTTAAATAACGAATTGGTATTGGTGATACTTATCCAATATTGAAGGTACAACTTGAAATTGTGTGTTACTTTGTAAAACCACCTTCTACGTTATAAGATACTGCGCATAAAAGTCCTCCTAATTGATTTTATTACTATATCTGTTGAATAAGCAGACTATAGTGGCCAGAAATTTCTTATTTATTTGGATAAATTGTTTCACAAAACATTGTTTTCGCTTAATTTTATTGACAAGAATTTATATTTAGTTCACATTTAGACACATTGATTGGTTGGTCCTTTACATCGTGATTAGAAAAGTTATAATTTATATTAATTTCAGCAGCAAAATTTTAAGCTGTGCCGGAATTTATAACTTTTTTCTCAACAGTCCCTTTAATATTTGCCAGAAATTGATTTAATTTTATGAAATATTAAAATTTAACTTAAATCATAATATTTCAAGGTTTTATAATTTATTGTTTGTAGCGTGATTTGATTAATTAATTACATAATTTTTAAAAAAATTTGTTGCAAGTCATTATGTCAAAAATCGGCCGCGACCTAAATCATAATTTTTTTAGTTGCATATACGGAGTGAACATTTTCAATCCGGAACATTGGAACATAGGACGTTAGCATTGTCTACCCCTGATAATGACATAAATAATTAAAATCATATTAAATCCTCAAAAAATAAATTCAAACATTTATTTAAATTAAAAAAAATTTACTAATTTTAAGTATTTTACATCTCAAGAACAATAGACAAATCAATACTTGAAATTAAATTAATTAATTATATTTTTAAAATTTAAATTAAATTTGGGCCATTTTTTGGCAATATTTTCAAACAACGTAATTTTCGCGTTGAAACAATGACGTCATATTTGAAATTATTTGAACTTGTTTGAAACATTCTTGGGATGACACGATGACAGTTCATAAAGAAGAAGTGACTTGGACAATATCAATTTAAAATGCTACATGCTCGACAATTCATCTCAATGGCGGATAATTGTCCGATTTAATTTACAATCATACGATAAATGAAACTTGACAGGCATTTGACAATAGTTGCAATCGTTTTCGAAATATTTACATTTTAGCGTTACCCATTTTCATGACGTCATAGACGAAATTATTTCAAATATTGAATGAAAATATTGCAACGCCAAAAAAGGTCTTTATTGATTCATGTTTTTAATATTATTTTAATTAAGAATTTACAGTTGGTTCTTGTCCGATGAAATTTGTATCACAAAATCTTTTAAGCGGACACTAAATCGCGCACTATAACATAAATAAATATAAATGTGTTATAGTGCGCGATTTAGTGTCCGCTTAAAAGATTTTGTGATATTAATTAAGAATGTTATTATTAAGGTAAGTCATGTTAATGTAAGGGATTGAAAATACTCACGGGGTATATGAAATCGGCTAACTTTATCATTTAAATAAGCACTTACGTAGATAAATTTTGGCTTTGCTTAAAATTTAATTTTACAATTGAATAGTTATTATACGAGTAATGTTCTTAATGAAGTTAAGTTTTTATACTTTGTAGTTGCAAAACTTATTACTTATTGAACTGGCTTTTTCTCCAGTTTTTAATTTTAAGTATTTTACATCTCAGGAATAATAGACAAATTAATATTTGAGCCATTTTTTGGCGTTACAATATTTTGCAATATTTTCAAACAACAAATTACTTATTGAACTGTCTGTTTTCTGGCTTTTTCTCCAGTTGCTCTTTATATATGAATGCATATTCATTTTGTAATACATATTTGTTCCCTTAATTAATACGAATTGTAAGTGTTATGTTTTCAATTGCTCATATTAATGCCAGATCTTTAACCAAGAATTTTGAAATCTTTAAGGAGCACATTCTATCTTCTCACTATCATTTAATTGGAGTGTCGGAAACTTGGCTGACGCCTGCAATTACTAATGACTTCCTCGCCACTGATGGTTATTATTTTGTCTGAGCTGATAGAGATGATGGCAGACGTGGAGGAGGCGTTGGTATTTTTGTAAAAAATAATTTCGTACCGATGTTAATGAAAATTATGAAATTCTGTGGAGTCATCAAATTTAGCAACTGCAGTCAATTTGGTCACTTCGCTTATCAATGCAAAAGAAACTTGAGATATACTCGATGCTGTGGAGACCATACAAAGAGAACAATTGCAAGACGGAAGCAACAAGTGTAATTGTCTGGACGCCAAAGAAAATCTTGAACTATAAATAGACATAAACCATTCTAAAAGGGATCTGACGTGCGCAATAGAAAAACACTGCGAAATTGCCGAGATTCATATCCCTGACGTAAATCTAATTGTCGTTTGTGGATCATGATTAAGTAACGTGTTTGTTCGCGTTATTTATAGACTTCCTAATTCAAATATCAATTATTTTTAACTTCACTACAAGATCTTCTTCCAGACTTAGTTATATCTTCAACAGAAGTTATATTCGTTAGTAATTTTAATCTCAACCTGCTTGATGGCAACAGTGCGGCGAATCAAAACTTGCAGAATTTGCTTGATTCAGTCAGATTAAAGCAAATCATAGATGATACTGGAGTCAGTGCTTCAAGTTCAACATTACTAGATCTTATTATATTATAATTAGCAATACAATTCATGTGTTAAACTCAGGAGTACAAGACCTTTCTGATTTTTCAGATTATTTTTTAGGGTATTTATTGTTTAAACTGGAGGTTTTTAGGAAGATTTATGTAATCCGTACTTTCAGAAACTTTTACAATTTCCAATATAATGACTTCTTACTGATTTACAGTGTTTTATGGGATCACTTGCATACCTTAATAACATAAACGACATTATTGACTTTTCCAATGCTAATGTTATAGGTCTCTTTAATAAACATGCTCCTTAGAAGACGAGCAGATTCATTAAAACTCGAGTTCCCTAGCTAACTGATAATATTAGGTTTCTCATTTCGTTGCGTGATAAAGCATTCCAAAGAGCTAGACATCTTCTCACGCTTTTTTTGATTATTACAAACTTTTGAGAAATTTCACCTCATCTGCCATCCGTCGAGAAACAACAGCATACAGCATTAATAGCTTGCAGCGTAAAATATCTCGAGAAGAGATTTGTATACAGGGTGCTGCATTTATGAACGCAACATAGGAAATCCCAAGGATAAATACTACTTCTTCCTTGAACAAGAAGCACTTTGAGAATTTTAAATCTGGAAATACTGATATCTTTATTTTAATATTTAAGAATTTTAAATCTGGAAACGCTGATATCTATATTTGTAATTCACAACTAACCTGAAATTTACTTGATGACGCTGTTACTTATTGTTAGGTAACATCGTTATTCAAAGATAAAGAAGATCATACATTATTTTTGTCTATTTCGGGACTTTCATGGGACAGTGGTCAATGTGATGTACTTTTGACTCCACATTTCGTTTACTCTTTATATACGAGCAACATTATAAATATTCAACGATGACTTAAAGCATGCGTTATTCCTTCGTTAATAAAATATTTATATGTTGTAAGTGTATATGGAAATAAACGGACACTTGGATTCGTAGTTCATCGCAGAAAATCGTTAATTCGTCTCTATCTTCACAAGTAAAATATTTAAGTACACGATTACCGTATGACGCTCTGGAGGTCTCGATGAAATCGATGGCCAATTAGCAAAGCGTCGAGTTTTCAAATTACTGAGTAACTTTGTTGATTAAATAATTGAGTTTGTTTGTGAGGCAAATGATGTTAAAGTGGGATGACAACGGGCTTAGCTCGTTGGTATTAGGGTGTAATATAATTGAATATTAAGTTGTAAGCACAACGTCACTTTCCTCTGTTCTTGTGTTTGAATATTTGGTGCAGTGTTTGATCTGTTACTGTCTGAATCCTCTTGGCTTTGCGTAATCGGGTTGTTTTCAAATTTACCTCCATATTTTCCCTTAATTACCCTATCCGCTACCATAATTGGATAAATAATATTGCACTAATTTTTTATGCAACCAATTAGTTTTTGTTACTCATTCCAGTAAGATCTAATAGCAAACCTGCTTTAAGAACACTATGAAGAGAAAATTGCAAAAACTTTTTGTTATAAATGTTAAAACAAACGAGGAAAGAGAGAGCTAGAATAAAGGATAACAGCAGTTATTATTAATCGAGGCTGATCAGATACACCGGCGAATTGGAGAGTCGCAATTAAAATACATACAGTATGAGCATAAATGTTTGAGGACAAGTTGAATTTGCCGCCTTCCAATATTTTTCTTAAGTTGGTCAAATGCATAGGTTACAAAAAAAATAGGCAAGTAATTTGTTTATTTTAAATACAAGAAGCGGCAATAACTACTGACAGGTACATTAGGCAAACGCGCCCCATTTTGTCTTATAAATTCTTGGAACCGGCTGCAAAATTTACACAGGCGACACTGAACAAAAATTAATTTTTCAGGACGGCCACACATAAAGAGTAAAAATTACTAGATAGAGACGCGGGAAATTCAACTTGTCCTCAAACATTTATGCTCATACTGTACTTACAAACACATAAAAAAAGGAGATAGTAAAGAATGTAAAATTAGAGAGGAATATCATCATCAAGCAATCTTGTTAAAGTATTATGCAAGCATGTTGGAAAAAGTGTAAACAGAAAAATTGAAAGAACAACGGAACGGAATTCAAAGAGATTTAGAAAAGAGAAAGGCTCTTAGGACTAAGTAGTTATTCTGAGGAAAATGAGTGAAAGCTTTATTAGCGAAAGCTTTCCACCGAGTTAGAAGAGAAATAATGCGGAAAATCTTTAAAGCAGTGATGCTCGAATAAAACACGAAAATTTTCAAGAAAATGAATCTAAAACAGGGGTGCATTTTAAGTTCTCTACTCTTCAATATAAAGTTTGATGAAATTATGAAAAAGTGAAAAACGATTTAGAAGGATATTGGAAGATGGAAGCTGTAAAAATTTCAGAATTATTCTACTCCGTGAAATGACAGTAACTGTAATGAGAAAGAATTACAACATAATGTGAAAACCTACACCAACACAACATGAAAGTAAATAAAGAAACAGCGAAGTCAGTGATAAACGTGAACACTCTTTAAAAGATAGATGAGCAAATAGACACGTTTAAATGTTGGATGCGAGTCGTCAGTATCGCAATGGGGCCCCCGAGCATATTCTGTATAGCTATTTCGGCCCTAATTGGGGCCTCATCAGCAGAACAGTAGCTCAAGAACTCCACTGCAACCCCGACGACCAACAAGATATACGCACGCTTAGCGCGTGAAAGCAAACATGTGAAATACATGTTTGCGATAACACGTTTTGTCCGCTTCGACTGCCATCTCGTGCGTGTTAGCTTATGAGGCAACGGTATTGTTGCTATTTGCTTTCACGACACGAATTTATAAGTCGGAAAATAGTTGTGCTAGACACGTTTACTTATTTAGGAAACAATGTACATGAAAAAAACATATCTGCAGAGTTGAAAGTGGAAGTAAATAAGTGAGTTGCTCAACCATTACTTTATAATACTCCATAATGAACAATCAAACGCACACTGATTTTACTTTGTTAATATCACTTTTTATTTGCACAATCAGTGACTGTAATTTCGATAATTTCAGTCACATCAGTTTGAAAACATAAGTTGACGTAAGTTGTTGAAACTGAGTGTGCGAATAAAAAGTAATATTAATAAAGTAAACTCAGTGTACGTTTTATTGTTTAAAGTGAAAGTAGTTAAAGAATAGTTAAACCGACTTCTGCTTTACATGCGAAAGCTAAAGCTGGACGACGGCAAAACGGAAAGACAGAGAAATAAATAGACAATCACGGAGGTGAGGTTGTCTAAGATGTATTCAAAGACAAGAGAGAACAAAATTAAGAGTAATACATATAGGGAACAACTAAACATAATATCAGTAAAAATGAGAGTATCAATTGAGGAGGATGGGATACTTACAAAGAATAAACCATCAGAAGATAGCAAAGAAAATATATGAGATGAGAGAAACTGAAAAAAGAAGAAGGGAACATGGAAAGAGAAAGTGCGTAGCAACGGAAGAGGGATTGAGAGAAATATCAAGGATGAAAGGTGAAGAACAGAGAAGACCAACATCATGATACATCTTCACTCCATAAAACCTTACACCGGAAAACAGAAAAATGTTCAAGATTAATTATAAAAGTAAGTAAATATTTACAGGTACACAATCAAAAATTTCGATTAGTTAAACATGTTACCATTTTAGTTTATTCGTTGCCTATTCTTATCAACATGCAAGTATCTTCAAAAAATTTTTATCTTTATTATTCCATCATTCAAATTTTCACTACCGATTAATGAAAAAAATATATTGGATTATATTATTTTAGAATTTTAATGGATTAGTTCATTGCAGAATTTTAATAAGGTAATATTTCCTTTGATGCGTAACGACAAATTTAATATTTCCTAAAACTTTTTAAATACTTCGCCTTTTTGCCAAACAATCTTCATTTTATTCTCCTTTATCTTGCTTAGAAAAAATTATTCTTGAAAATAATACATATTTATTGCTTCTGCTTTACTTTTTTCTTGATTCATCCAAACTTCTACTCAGTTTATATCTTTTCAAAAGAGACTTGAAAATAATACATACAGGCTGTTTTTTAACTTCATGCAAGAAATGAAACCAGTGAAAGTTGACATTAAAAGTGATAGAATGAAGCAGTTTTTGTATAACAATTGATTAATAAATATTAGAGATAATAATTAATGTTTTCGGTGAACGATGAAACCGTTTGATAGTCCCTGGTTTATTTTTATTACGTAATTACGTAATCGGAGAAGTATGCTAGTGTGTCAGCATCGGCTGTTAAAGTGGGTCAATTACTCAGTTCTCAACCTCACTTCGTCACAGATAACAGCGTTGAAAATATAGCCGAATTTTCCAGTAGTAGACATGATTTTAATTTACGGCGAATGTGGTCAAAATGCGTTGGCTGCAAGACGTTTGTATGCACAGCCAGCGTAACCGAGATCGCCCTTTACCAAATAGAAGATCCTTTGTGTAAGTTGTGCAGTTTGTTGCTTGGCAAATTATTCGTGAGGAACAATTACCCGTTCCATTTTCAAAGAGTGCAAGCTCTGATGCCCGCAGATTACCTCCAACGCATGCGATTTTGTTGGTGGTTACTCCGGGAACAGTCGACAATAAGTTTGTTAATAACGTTCTCTTCACCGACAAATCAATATTTACAAGGGATGGTATGTTTAATTTTCACAACATGCATGTGTGGGCAGGTATGTTAAACGGTACTTTAATCGTCTCGCGCAGGGGTGGAACTTCGAACACTTAAGCCTGGTCTACAATTGCCCGGGAACGAGAACGAGAACCGCAACGAAAACGAAACGTGAACGGAACGCGAAAATTATTTTCAGGTTGCGTCCACAATTAAACGTAAAGTAGAAAACGCTTGTGCTATCGTGGGTAGAGCCAAACATTTCATAGGTTCAATTTAGTTGTGGTTTGAAGCTTTAAAGTTCTTGGAAATAAAAAATTATGAATCCACAAGTTGAACCAAACAACATTCTAATTTGCGGTTTATTTATTTTCATAATATATTTATACAGGCTGTTACAAATTCGAGGCTCACCATTGGAATCTCGGAAACGGTAAGAGATACAAAGTCGGTTAAATTGGGGCAAAGTTGCGTATTTTGGTGCTGAATAATAATCCGTTCTGAAAAATCTTCTACGTTTTGTAGTTTTTGAAATATTTCAAAAAAACCAGAAAACGTAATTTTCTTTCTTATTTTTTCCTGAAGTTATTATTGCAGGGATCAAAACAAAATTAATACATTCTACAGGCACTTTTTTAAGCTCTTTACGATGATATCATTAGAATTTTACTTAAAACGTTTCCTCTCGTTCTGAGCATCATCATCATCATTTTTTCTTATGGGCGCTACATTGGGTTTTAATACCATTGAATAGATCTATTTTCTCTGATGCTTATCCATGTATCACACATCCCTATTTAATAATTTGAAACAGCTGTAAATGCAAGAAATTGTTGAAAATAACACTGCAAAGAAAAACATGGTATGCAGTGAAAACAAAAACCAAAAGAGTTTGATATACCTTCGGAGTTTTATTTCGTTTATCACAAGAGCTGATTTTAGTAAAATTCTTAGATCTAAAAATGAATGTTTTTGAATCCAAGAATGACGTAAATTTAAAAATTGTGTGGTCTTAACAACAACAATTCAGTAATAACAGAGCGAAATATCCTTCCAACAATATCCAGAAAGACAACTATAAAACAATAGTTGATTAGACTTGTAATTAAATTATACATTATTTAAAACGAAAATATCAAATTAAATTATTTATGTCTTTAGAAAACTCGTATCTTAAAAGATATTACTGCGCGAGAAACATTCTTTCTTGTAGTCTCATAATTTTATACATTTTATAACTATTTAACTACCTCTACTAATAATTCCTCATTCTCATCATCATTAAGGCGAATCTCGATACGTCCTTCGAGCTTTTATGAAAATATCCATAAAGTGCAATGTTTCTATCTAACTTAACAACGTTGTTCTGTGTGGATGGCATCTTTCTGGGTATTATTGAGTAAATTTCTCTTGCTATTACTAAATTTATTTGTTAGCACAATACCTTTTTAAATTTACAAGAATGAGAGATTTTTAAGACATAATTTCTTGTGATACTTTCTTGCTTTAATCATAAAATGTATAATTTGATTACGAAACTAATTAAATACTGCGTCATCGTCATTGTTGGAAGTAAATTTCTCTTACTATTACTAAATTGTTGTTGTTGGCACAATACGTTTTAAAATGTACGTCTTTCTTGGATTCACATCATTCATTTTTATATCTAAAAATTTTTCAAAAATCTGCTTTTGTGGTAGACGAAATAAAACTCCGAAGGTATATCAAACCTTTTTGGTTTTTGTTTTCACTGCATACCATGTTTTTCTTTGCAGTATTATTCTTCAACAATTTCTTGCATTTCCAGCTGTTTCAAATTAATAAATAGGGATGTGTGATATATGGAAAAGCATCAGAAAAAATAGATCTATTCATTGGTATTAAAACCCTATGTAGCGCCCATAAGAAAAAATGAAGTTGATGATGATCAGGACGAGACGAAACGTTTTAAGTAAAATCTAATGATATCATCGTAAAGAGCTTAAAAAAGTGCCTGTAGAATGTATTAATTTTGTTATGATCCCTGCAACAATAACTTCAGGAAAAAATAAAAAAGAAAATTACCTTTTCTTGTTTTTTTGAAATATTTCAAAAACTACAAAACATAGAAGATTTTTCAGAACGAATTATTGTTCAGCACCAAAATACGCAACTTTGCCCCAATTTAACCGACTTCGTATCTCTTACCGTTTCCGAGATCCCAATGGTGAGCCTCGAATTTGTAACAGCCTGTATAACTCCTATTTTAGTACTAACGACCGCGTAAAAAATAATGGCAGTTGAATAATAGGCTCAATTTTTCCTTATTTTATGGTTTTAGGTGGTGGGTTCGACCAATTAATACAGAGAGAGATGAAAAGGGAGCATTTGCCAATATATTTACTTATGCAAAATGCATGATCACGAAACTTTTTTTAAGCACACAAGAATGCATCCGTCACAATTTGATAAGTTACTGAATCTGAACTTTTTAGTTTGGTTTTATTAGCAGCTGTAGATGCAGACTATAAATTTATATGGGTGGATATTGGTGCCCATGGCTCCGAGAGTGATGGGGGAATTTTTAGGAGATATATAATGGGTCAGTTACTAGATAGTGGAAATATATTACTTCCTTCAATATTAAATCTACCTGGTAGTAACATAAAGATGCCCTTCTTTTTTTATCGGGGATGAAGCCTTTCCGCTAAAGAAATATTTAATAAGGAGCAAGGAGAGTGGTGGAAAATGCCTTTGGAGTATTAGTAAGTAGATGGAGGATCTTTAGACAGCCACTCTTATGTTCAGCAAGGACATCTGATGCAATTGTCAAGGCAGCAGTTTGTTTGCATAATTTTCTACGAACAGAAGGCTGCTTGTTATATTGTCCAGCAAGTTCCATAGATTGACCATAAACATTGCTCCTTGATTGAACCGGTCATGCTAAGCTATTTGCCTTGTGTCCGTTGTTTTTCTTGCAAGTATTTTTAATGCAAATGTTTATTTTATTTGAACGGACCAATGCTGAATAATTTGGGATAATTTGTGTTTATAAATAATCTCCGTACACATGTTATGTTAATTTTAGTGAGTTTTTCCCTTTAATGCCAATAATTCTTTTTGTTTTTATTTTCAATACGTTAAATTTAGGATATTAATTGATTGTATTCCATTTCTAGAACACTGTACATTTTGCCACATGAAACTATTATAGCTCCGATGTTTCAGAAAATGTTGATTTCAAATTGTTTGTTTGGACTAGATATTCGTTTTATTTTCGCATACTGATTAATGATTCCTTTACTGAATGCGTGCTTAAAAATAAGCGTTTCGAATTTTCTTTTATTTTAAATTACGTTAAGTTTAGGATACTAATTGATTGTATTTCATTTCAATTTTGTACTTTTTGCCACATGAAACTAGCTCCGATGTTGCATAAAATGTTGATTTCAATTTGGTTGTGTGGAGCGCAATTCTTGCCGCTGCGGCTACTTGTGCACTTATGCTGTTTGTTTATTTGCACACACCTTGTTGACTAGATTCTATATTTTTTACAGTACTCTTTACTGATTTACTGATAGATATGAAGTTACTACACTTGAATGTTCGCTCTCTGACCTCGCACTTTAATGATTTTAGACAGTTTCTGCTTTCAAGCGATTGTGACATTGTAGCTATATCTGAAACCTGGCTTACTCCTGATTTTGATATTAATTTAATCCAAATTGAAAATTATAATTTCACGCATATACCTAGACCGTCGAGAGGGGGAGGGGTAGGTTTTTATGTCAAAAGTAGCATTCAATTCTCTATAATTGCTGCTGCAATTGATCCGTGCTTAGAACATTTATGGATTAAACTTATTGTTTCTACCACCCCTGTAGTCATAGGCGTAATTTATCGACCACCGAACTCCCAATATGCCATATTCCGAAATTTATTTGAAGAAATTTTATCCAGTATTTTTACGGTTGCAGCAGAGTTAATTTGTTTGGGTGATTTTAATATAGACGGTTCCATGGAAAATCCGACATATACAAATTTCTTAAACTGTATTGAAATCTATGGTTTAAAACAGTTAATAAACACACCCACCAGAATAACAGAATTTTCTACTTCTTTAATAGATTATTTAATTTTAGCAGATGATATGGCAGTTGATAATTTGGATGTCGTAGATGTTCATGAAATCTCTGACCACGCAGCTATAATTTGTACCATTCCGATACATGTACCCTCAACGCTTAGGTAAAGACGTACTTTTCGAACTTTTTCAAGTTTTAGTTACAATAACTTTTATAAAGATCTAGCTTTGCTCCCGTGGTTCTTCATAACAGAATTAGATGACATTAATCTGAAGGTTCAATTTTTTAATGAAACTATTCTGGACTTATTTGATGTTCATGCGCCTATAGTCACGCGTAATTTCACTAAACCTTACAGGCCATGGATTACGGAAAATGTCAAATTGCTAATGTCGCTGCGTGATAAAACCTTAAAAAAGTATAAATCTACTGCAAGAGATGTTGATTATCGCTACTATAAACAATTGCGTAACTACACAAATTTGATTATCGGGCAAGAAAAGAAGGCTTATCTCGATTTTAAATTACGCACAAGTAGTGCTAAAGAACTTTGGAAAGACTTGAAGAAGATGGATATATATAGTAATAAAAAACGTGAAAAAAACAGTATACCGGAAGGCATCTGCAACCCTAATGATATAAATAGTTACTTTATTACCTCAGTTAGTACTGGTAAGGTAGATCCTATACTTCTAACTGACTACAAAAGCAATCGCTGTGCACAGCATATTGGTACCTTATGTTTTAAAGAGGTAGCTGAATCGGATGTAGATGCAATTATGTCAACGATTACCTCCAAAGCAGTTGGCTCAGACGGTATCTCTATTAGCATGCTGAAATTGTGCTGCCCTTTTATACTACCTATTATCACTCACATTATAAATTTTTGTATTTATACTAGCACCTTTCCTTCGGTTTGGAAGCAATCCATAGTCATTCCTGTGCCCAAAAATAGCAATCCGACAATATATGGTGATCTAAGACCAATTAGCTTACTACCTACGATTTCTAAAATCTTAGAAAAAATTTTAGTAAAACAGCTAAAGGATCATTTGTACACTTATAATCTCTTGCCTGCTAACCAGTCCGGTTTCCGCTCTACGTACAGTTGTACTACAGCTCTGCTTAACATTACCGATGATATAATAAAAGCCGCTGATTGTAATCAGATTACTATCCTCATTTTGCTAGACTACAGCAAGGCGTTTGATACCATCGACCATGAGTTAATGTTAGCCATTTTGCACTCTATTGGATTGGAGCAGAGTGCTATATCTCTACTTCGAGAATATTTGTATGGTAGAAGTCAAAGCGTAAAAATCGGCAGCGTGATGTCAGACCCGCAGGCAGTTAGTTCCGGTGTACCTCAGGGCTCTATTCTAGGTCCTATATTATTCACTATTTATTCTAGAAACGTTACTTCTGTCTTAAGGTACTGCCGGGCTCATTTGTATGCGGATGACACGCAACTAATTTATTCTTTCCTTCCACAAGACTTTAATGACGCTATTCATAAAATTAACTCCGACTTGAAGTCTTTGTCAGATTTTTCTGAGAAGCACTGTCTTAAATTGAACCCTGCCAAATCTATGGCAATACTGTTTGCGAACAAAAATAAACGTTTGCTTTTCAAAGATCTCATCCACCTTAAAATTAAAGGAGAGAACATTCCTTTTGTTGATCAAGCAAAGAATTTAGGTGTAGTCATTGATAATAATTTACGTTTTAAAGGACATGTTACAAAAATACTCCAGCAAGCTTATTCGGGCTTAAAGATCTTGTACGACAATAAGAAAAATTTAAATCAACGCTTAAAGTTACAGCTCTGTGACTCCTTAGTACTATCCAAGTTTAACTATTGCGATACTCTATATCATTTCTGCTTAGATAGTGAGGATGTACGTAGAGTACAGAGATTGCAAAATTGCTGTCTACGTTTTATATATGGGATCAGAAAACATGATCACATTTCTCATACTCTTAAAAGGACCTCGTGGTTAAACATGTTCAATCGACGCAAACTCCATGCTGCAACCTTGTATTACTCTATAAGTATCAATAAATCACCTCCATATTTATATAACAAAATTAGTTACCGGACGGATATACATAATATAAATATTAGATTTAAGAATGTTATTACAATACCGTCTCACAAATATGCATTCTTTGCGCGTGGTTTTTCATACAATATTGCTAGCTTATTAAACAGCAGTCCGTGTCATCTTAAGCTTGGCAGTGTAGCTGTCTTCAAACGTAATTTTAAAGATTTTCTGGTCAGAGAGCAGAACTTTCAAGGAAATTAATTTACTATGTAATTTGCAGCGTGCTTCTATATTTATACTATGTGGCTGTTAAGGGCTGAAGGAAGAACAGGAATCCTTGCTTAGGATTCTTGATTTTTTGCCCTTTTGACTGATTTATTATATGTATTCTTGTTATCCCATTTTCAATATTACAAACAACTTGTAATATTCAGTCAATAAACTGTATTATTATTATTATTATTATTATTATTATTATTATTATTATTATTATTATTATTATTATTATTATTAATGAAGATTGAAGGGACAAAGTGCAGAATAACAATAATTTCACACCCGTAGGATGAGTAGGATGGAACTTGTCATCAAGAGAAATTTATATGTTACGTGACCAATTAAGAGAATATTTAACTTCGGACATTGGTAGTGTTACGTGGCAGGAGAACTACATTTAAAATACGTACATTAAGGCTGCATTAAGAAAATAATCAACTGTAAAAATCGTCCTGTTAATGGTCAAACTAAACCACATGACCAAACAACTATCGAGAAAATTGGTTGCATGGTTTTATCTAACCGTTGAATTGACGATTTTAGACCACGCATTTAATGCCGCCTTGGATTTTTTATTATTTTACATTACATTACTGTTGTATTTCAAAATTACATACACAAAGCTACATAAACATTTTTTTTATTAATATTTAATCTTAACTTTTATATTTACAGTTGGTTCTTGTCCGATGAAATTTGTATCACTAAATCTTTTAAGCGGACACTAAATCGCGCACTATACACTTTACGTTTCACAGTCGTTCGACAGCTTCGTCAGAAGTGAAAAATATTTTGTCAACTTTTATAATGTATTATAATAACTTTTAGTCGATATATTGTGCAAGTAAGCCTAAAACCTCTTGTTTAAATTTCAGTTCATTTTTGGCTGATAAATTTTTCATATCAGCCAATACTGATTTCATGAAACCAACATCTCCACAATTATCCTCAGACAGTAATAGAATTCTGTTTTTCTACAAATTCTGAAAACGCAGAACATGCTTGGGAAATTGTATCGTGAATATGTTTTCGGGTGACGCCAGTGGGGGATCGACTCCCCCACCGGCGTTGCATGACCAGAAGATGATGGTGTTGCACAATAAGAACTTGATGGTGTAGTTTTACTGGACGTCGACTGTATGATCAAGTCCCTTTCCAAATGTGTTATGGGCCTCAACATATCTTCATCATCGAATTCCTATGTGCCTTCGGTGACAGTTTGTGATCGATCTTTCAAGTCAAAATTATCATTATTGGTGTTAACGATGGTTTCCATAATTCTCTCAGTATCATTTAATAAATTTTCACTGAACTAATTAATCTAAAAGTGTAATAATTGTAACTTATTTATAAACTCAACAAAATAAACAATTACTTTCGCTTACTTACTTTCGTTTTCTAATAAATGGTATTAACCACATCATTATATCATAATATGGGAAAGTAATTGATTTTTTGGCCTCATCAGCTCCTGTTTCGGTTGGTAATTTTGCTGTTCGATGAGCTCGAACACACCTGTCACGCAGGTTATCCCACCTTTTTCGAACAATTTCGGCTAAAAAAATTGGTATGCAGGCTATTACAAATTCGATTAGGATATCAAAAATGGTAAGAGGTACGAAGTCGGTTAAACTTGGAGAAAGTATTTTGGCGCTGAAAATATTTTCACAAAACCGAAAAACGCAATTTTTTTCTTATTTTTTTCTGAAATTATTGTAAGATTTTAAATTTTATTTAAAACGTTTCGTCTAGTCCTGATCATCATCACCTTTATTTTTTCTTATGGCCGCCACCTTGGATTTTAATACCATTAAAGAGCCATTTTTTCTGATGCTTCTCCATATATCACACATCCCTATTTTATAAATGCTTGAATAAATGATTATAATTGATATAATTAATTAGGGATCTGTGATACATAGGAAATCATCAGAAAAAATGACTCTATTTAATGGTATCCAAATCCAATATGGCAGCTATAAGAAAAAATTAAGTTGATGTTGGTCAGAACGAGGAGAAACGTTTTAAGTAAAATCTGATGATAGTATGGTAAAGACGGAAAGGTTAGCGCCAGGAAAATACAATAAAAGAGTTAATAACGGCTTGGCTGGCAAGGAAAAGTATCTGTCGACGTACGTTTCGGTCTTATTAGACCTCATCAGGACAGTACAACCAAGGTGTAAGGTGTTGACACTTGGAGATCACAATAGCAAATGAAGCAACAGATCAGGAGACCGAATGCACATTTGCTGCAGCCATTGAGAAGACCCGCATTTCCTAGCTTTTTCTTGAAGTAACGCAGGTTGACTTTGTTTGCCTCCGCTGCTATACTGGTTGTTGCCCTCGAAATGCGGGTCTTCTCAGTGGCTGCAGCAAATGTGCATTCGGTCTCCTGATCTGTTGCTTCATTTGCTATTGTGATCTCCAAGTGTCAACACCTTACACCTTGGTTGTACTGTCCTGATGAGGTCTAATAAGACTGAAACGTACGTCGACAGATACTTTTCCTTGCCAGCCAAGCCGTTATTAACTCTTTTATTGTATGGTAAAGATCTCAAAAAAGTTTATATAGGCTGTAATAATTTTGTTATGATCCGTACAGTAATACCTAAATAAAAAATAATTAAAAAAAGTAATAAATAAATAAAAAAGAAATTTGTGTTTTTCGGTGTCTTGGAAGTATTTCAAAAACTACAAATCATAGAAAATTTTTTAAAACGGATTATTATTCTGCACTAAAATACGCAACTTAATTTATAATATATAACGGTATTAGGCCGATATGCTTGATATAACGAACGAGGATAAGTTCTATGGCCGAGGCACCAGCCGAGGCTATAAATTATCCGAGTTCGTTATTTGCATATCGGCCGTATGTTGTTTTATAGTTTTCGTAATACTAAATGATGAAATAAATCTTTATTTTGGCAAAAACATTCATAATAATAAACTTCGATAAGTAGGCAAAATTATGAGTGTGATTTAGTTGTAACTATAGCACAACTATAGCAACGTGTGAGATACAGAGCAAATAGTAATAACGGCCGTGCTGTTAAAATTTAACCGGCCTAGGCCGTTATGGATAGCATAACAACAAGTATATAGTTATAATGAAATAACATTCAAGTATCATTAAAACTAATTTAACCGATTTCGTATCTTTTACCGTTTTCGAGATCCCAATGAAGAACATTGAATTTGTATAGTATTTCCAGCGATAGACAAGACAGATTTTAAATTTCGCACCAATCTAGAAAAGTCAATATTACTACTACTTTTAAGTTGGCTATTTGGAAATCAACTCGCGCCTTGCATTCCTACGCCATGAAATACATGCAGATATGCAATGTATTGGCGCATTGAAATTTAAAATCTGTCTTTCTATCGCTGGAAATACTATAATATTGGTATATTTCATTATAATTACAAAATATCCACTTACCATCAGAGCGATGGTATATATTTGAGAATCTTGCTCTACATATCCAATCAACAATTCGTCGAACGTTGT
Organism: Dorcus hopei; assembly: GCA_033060865.1. NCBI lineage: Eukaryota > Metazoa > Arthropoda > Insecta > Coleoptera > Lucanidae > Dorcus > Dorcus hopei. The sequence continues at coordinate 32,141,017 of CM065421.1, read as the reverse complement.
CTCATCCATTGTACACGTTTATTATATAGAATAAACAATGAATAACAATATTAACTAGCAATTATACTAACTTCAAATTGAACTTCAAATTGACAACTTCAGACTGCCATAAATACGGAGGTTAAAATTGCCACGATCTTATTGGCTCCGTGAGCAAGACGAGAACGGCAAAGTTGAAGTTAAACCAACTTTTACGTTTCCGTTGCGGAGATTTACTAGCGTTACCGTATTTACCGATGCATTGTGGACACTTGTACGATTATGAAATGATTTAACTTTTTTAACGTTCCCGTTCCCGTTCTCGTTCTCGTTTCCGGACAATTGTAGACCAGGTTTTATTGTGGGTGAAGGTCACCGTTCACCGTCCGATGCGTCTAGCGGTTCTAAACATTTCACAAGGAGTTGCCGGATGTCGCATTCGTGAGAATATCTGTTACCAAATACGCCATTAATTTTTATGTACGAACTTGAAGAGCATCCTGTATTTATTGCTTCTGTTTTATTTTTTTCTTGATTCATCTAAACTACTCAGTTTATGTCTTTTTCAAAAGATGCTACTAAAACAAAACAGGTAAAAAATTTTAACTTTTTATATAATACTATATTTATACCTCGAAGGTTTAGTTGCACTTTTAGGTCATAAGTCATCAATATAGGTACAACGCATACATCTGATTAAAAAGATCACTCATAACCTAAAAACGCACTAATATGATACCCAAAGCGAAAACTCATAATTCAAAAGCAGGATTCGAAAAGTTAGTTTATGTAGTTTTTATAGTAAATTAAGAAATCACATAACCTCAATCTTTATTATATTCTGTAATTGGCCATGTATACATTCTGAATTAAGAAACAGGCTCGTATAGAAACATCGAGGAAACAATACAATTGTTATTATTCTTTGAAACTTCAAGAATCAAGTTAGACATCTGCTCATTTATTTAGAATCCAGCAAAGAAAAAACAATGTAAATGACGTAGAAAATGATATAATTTTTAACGTAGTTCATTCAAGATAAAGTATTTTTCATAAGAGAGGAGCTCTGCGTCATAAATAAAACGTGTCTGGAGTTGCATAATCAGACATAATGAACATAACTCCATCCTTCTTTCTTACTCACCGTTGACAAAGAAATAATACTGAAATATTTGTGGGTTGTAACTTCGGCGATTGATGACGCAGAGCTCAAGTTCCGTGAATTTGATATTAAAGACATAGTAAATGATAAAAACTACGTGTATTTTTTAACGTATTATCCATTCACTCTTTTTCCTCGTCCCAGTAGGTGAGTTAGGGTGACATTTTTGTTGATATCGCAATGAAACATAGACGTCAGATGAAACGGTTATGTTTATTCTTAATTTCATGGTTATAATTTCAGTCCACTGACGGAGACTTTGTTGCCAGCTCGACTGTAGTGCATATTTCACGGTGCCATAGTCGGTGCTCCTTCGTATAATATTTGGCAACATAGTCAGATTAGTGGCGTGGAATTCTCATTAATATTTTTAATGTCAGATTCTGGCATCTATCAAAATTCAGGCCAGCAACTTAACGAAACAAGAACACGGCCTACTGAGACGAGGAAAAAGAGTGAATGGATATTAGTATTTTGTTTAGAAATAATTATTTCAAAAAAAATGCAACTATTGTTGCTTCTGTTTTACTTTCGTGATTCATTTAAATTTCTGCTTCATTTATATCTTTTTCACATGTTTCCAAAATAGGCTACTAAGCATAGGCACAGAATAACAGAAGGGACAATAGCTTGTCTTAGTTTTAGTGCGCAAACTCGGATCAGCCATGTTCTAAAGCTGTTGTTTATGTTTTGATTTGAGGTTATGAGCGTTGGTTAAGGGTTTGTAAGATTATTGCTGTTTGTTATTAAATTGTCTCTTTCGTAAACATCGTAAAAACAAAAAAGAAAAGAACATCAGCTTCACGTTATTGTGCTGAACCAAGGTTACAGCTTTTTTTTTCCTTTCCAAAAGATAAAGATCGGTAAGTATTAACTGCTGTATATTTAAACTAATTTAATATAATAATGTATTATTGTACATACAGAGCCTTGAAATGGATTTATAGTTGTAAACGAGAAGATCTTTTAAATAGAGATTTGTCAAAACTTACAAATACAACTTATGTGTGTGGAAAACACTGAAAAACATAAATGTTTATTAATATTTGGCAAAATCGTATTCACTCACATGCTGTTCCAACAGTATTTGAAGAAACTGCATCGAAATCAGGACATTCACTTGAAATGAAATGTAAGAGGAACACATGGAATTAAATGAAGCACAACATGGATTCTGTTACTACACTCAAATACACTTGTTACTATACTCAATCTTAAAAGACAGAAACAAATGTAGCTGTTAATAATGTTAGTTATTACTTGTACTGTTCAAACGAAAGAATACATGAACGCCATCAGTTTGTTGTCAGGGTTTCGATACACGTTATTTATTTTATATTTACTTAGTGTTATGTTCAGGTAACCGCAGTGCTACAGTGCTTTAGTAAAGCGTAAACCTGAACGAGGTATATGTGACGTCATTGCCTGCAGTGCTTCTTCAAGCGGCCGCGATAATCAAGCATGGTCTGTATACGCTACATTACAGCGTAATGAATTCATAACCCCTATGACAGAAAGCCAGTACAGGTAATTTAGAGCGCTACAAGCTACAACTTTATGCTGTGCTGTAACGCTGCAAACATCTTTTCTGCCTGAATGCGACTATTTAGAAAATAAATAACGTAAATTGAAACCCTGACAACAAACTGATTATGTGCATCAGTTTGTATCTTTGATTTTTTCCATCTGAAACACATTAAAACTTTCAAGCCAAGTAATGAATCGTAAGTTTGACTTCACAAACATTCGTATAAAGGCGTTCCTCTTTCAATCTGAACGAGTGATTCTGTAGTGAAACTACCTTTCAATAATTTTTGATTTTAGCTTCTCAACGCATTGGAGAGAAAAGTTCCTCAAGTGATAAAAAAAATGTGCAAACGTCAGCAAGAGAAAAGTTCCTCAAGTGATAAAGAAAGTATGCAAACATCAGCAAGTAAGTTTTGTTTTTGTAATGTTATTGTTTATTTATATGTAGTAAATATAATTTGTTTCTTAGATCTGCGTTTTCTTTCTAAATATTTTCATTTATTTCTTATTTTTTCATACAATTAGTGTGTAGATAAATTATCACCAAAAATAACATTAACGTACTTTCGGATATTGTTTTACATATACCCTACCATTTTCCTTCTGTGAATCTCAAGTAAGAAAGGTAAACAAAAAAAAAGATTTTTTTTTATTATAATGCAAAGTTAACATTTTTTTTTACAATTTAGAAATTTTGATTAGTCAGAAAGTATTAGTTACATTATTTGTGTATTGATTGAACATTCAAAATTTACCGCTGAACAGCTTTACAAAATGGCGCGAGGTCATCGAAACTGGGTACAAGAAGATCAAAGGTGCCGACGGCTTTTGTCCTTTCTGTTATTCTGTGGCATAGGTGACATACTTGAATAAAATCCTCACCTGTATTCAATTTTACTGCGAATGAAGTCTTTTATCTGGTGTACCTTCGCCAACTCAAACTGTTTTACGTCTATTACATCAGCATTAAAATCCTTAAGTACATTTTTTACAGTGTTGATAACATTATCCTTACACTGTAGAACTGAAGGTGTCTGAGATTATTTTCACGTGTTTAACATTACAACATTTTCAGACCCAATAATTTGCTCATTTAGTTCAGATTTTACAATCGTCGTATAAACTGAGTATAACACTATTCTTGGAATAACGTGACGTAGATATGGAAGCATGTTAAAGAATAGACCTTATTTCATTATTGTAAAACTTTGCCTTACTATGTTTTGTTCAATAGCATAATTTTGTGAGTACTTGTTTTTTATTGTTTTAATTTTAGTAGATAAAACTGGCGTTTAATAATACATGAGCAAGAAACTATATTATTTTCATTTCAAATATTTGCGTAAGTAAAATTAAATGTTGAAAAAGCAGCACCACGAATCTCTTAATAAAATTCCTAGCTGTAAGTGATGCATCAATGGCGTCGAGGACTTGATTAAAAAGCACTGTCTGTCTTGGACACTAAAGAAAAATGCGTTGGGGAAGCTACACATGGAAAGTAATTTGCATCGTAAAATTACGTCACATACGTGAAGTTGAAGTTATAAAGTGAAGCATAAAAGAATATACTTATTCTGATTGCGACAATTTTCTCTTGGGTTTAGACTTGATACCTTATAACTTGAAAGGCATTTTTAAATGGGTAATCTTCATCACATAAACTTTTGGCTAAGATAATATTTATTGTTTTTCTTTTCCTTAAATTTATTTATCTACAAAGAAAAAATATGTAATTTATTTATCCTTATGTGCTTAAAACAGTGACATGCGGAAGTGTGGCGGACACGAATAAAAGGAAAGAAAAATACCAGAGAAAATTAGAAATCCTATGAAGTGATTAGCTTAATTTAGCGCGTAAACAATGTCATTTATAATGTCAACGAATAAAACAGAGCAAATAAGAATAAACGGCCTGACATTTTCTCTTACGTGGGACGATTATTTTTCTCTTGCAGGAAAATAAAGAATCCTGAAAGATTAAATTCAGCAAGGAGGACCAATTCTTGAAACTTAATTAAAAGAAAGTAATCTAATCTACCTCTATAAGTTTATTTTTCTTTCTATGTACAACTAATTCCATTCTAACAAGCTTGAAACTAATTATAATTTTTACTTCTGTTATAAATACTGTTTTATATCCTCAATCATTATGATGTTGGTGATTATTATTTTCGTAATGTGAAAAGGAAAGAAAATTTCTGGTATAGAGGAAAATCCGAACAATTGGCTGAAAATTTTTAAGATTATTTAATAAATGGCAAAGTGAAATTCTCATAGAAAATTTAGTGTTAGAAACAATAATCTGGAAATTGAAAGAAGTAATAAATGAGAACAAAACACGTAGTCGATACTATACAACAGAATAGTCAGAATTGGTTGCATTAGTCGAAGATTAAATTTATTACGATCTAACGGTTTTAACTTAAGGTAAATCAAAGTTGATCGAATATACATATAAGTGGGACAAATTGTCGTCGCTATAAAGAATCAAAAAAATCAAGTGACAGTAAGAGGTGAAAGATCAAATTAAATTGAAATTGAATAGCCAAGAAAAGAAAATCAAAGAACACTCCTATTGATAAGATGTTAATGATTTTAAATTTAATGAGTGTTGAGCAGAGAATTATTTATAAAACAAGGATTTTTATTTACAAAATGAAGCACAAAAAATTACCGTTCTACATATGCCAACGACTTATATATACCAGTGATATACATAGTTACCCGACAAGAAGTGCAAATAATTTCTTTGTTGATAAATGTACTAAAAGTAAAACAAATAAATCATTGTTTTATAAAGGGTTGCGAATATTTAATGATTTACCAAATGAAATCAAAAATTATAATTTAAATAATTTCAAAAATGCGTTAATTAATTTTGTTAAACCTAATTTTAAAATTTAAAATGTGTATTCTATAAATATATATAAACTGTAATTTACTCATTTAGTATAACTTAGAATATAAAAATATATGTATAATTGTAAATGAATAGCTTGAGCTAATAAAGAAGTATTATTATTATTATTATTATAACAATTTGTGTTTTATACATACTCCTGAGAACAGTAGTTAACATAGGAATTATTGAAACAAAATATAGAAAATTCAAGATATGAAAGAAGTATTAAAGTTGTTGCTTCCATTGTTTATTACAAATTTTACTTTTTTTACACATTTCCGTGTTTACTTACTTCAAAGCAACAAATTATTCTAGGTTATTTATTACAATTTTTTACTATAAAAAAATCTTTTCGATTATTTTCCAAATAAATAAATTAATGTTAATGAGACACACATTAACATTAATAAAAAAATATTATTGCTAAATTTGAAAGTAATTTTTTTTCTGGAGTTCTGTTTTCATTATGTAATTTTATTTCTTTTACATTTCAATATATCATTATGAAATTAAAATCAACATTAATTGGCCAATTTTCTAAGGATGTCCAAAATTAATTCCAGAAAAAATTAAAATTAAATTTACTTTTTAGTTATTTATTTCTTAAATGGTTTATTTTATAATTTCTTACACAAATCCAGAATCAACAAGTGAAAGATACGTCGACGATATTTTACTGCTCTCCTACCCTCTAAAGAAAGCCATTTTTTATTATGACATAATTTGGGGAAACTTCATAGAATGTTTGCTATAAAAGTTTATGCCTATTTCCAAATTTATTAATATTACTCAGCTGTTTGAGCGCTTTTTATATCACACCTTCCCCTGTAATATCTATAGTTTATTTTCTAGTCATTTCTACAAATTTACCTTTTTCTATTATGCACTTTTTTAATTAAAATTTACACAATTTCACAATAATTTCTAACGATTAATTTGATTCATTTCTAATTTAAACAGAAATTACGTTTACTATTTCAGGCACGTACGGCTTAACATAATGAAAACATAAAGTGAATTGTACAAACTACAAGTTCATAGTCTAAATAACTTACAACTGAAAGCTCGCTTGTCTTCGGAACGAATTCCTAAACTAAATCGCATATTTCAGGCATAACTTAAACAGAAAACACATAACTGCACGTAACTTTTGAACATTTGTTATAATTTTATAATTTTAACTTTGTACTGTTTATTTACTTACAATCTGTGCCATTACAATAAATAATTTTTGTTATTAAATATAGCGCACTTTCAGTCTTTGAAAAAAAAAACAACGAAAATGATTGTAAGTTCTGAACAAAACCAAATCAAACCTATGTTGATAGAATGTTTTTCTCATAAAATTACATCTATTTCCAATTGCCAAACTGTATAAAGAGGCTAACGAATCACCCTGAAGACGAATACGTTTACGTGTGTATTTCTACATTGATTTATTTTCTTTTTCGTTTCTCCCATCTCCCCATAACTGAAATTGTAATAATGAAAATCTTTGCAAAATAGAAGCAAGTTTTCTTTTACTGTCTGCCTTAGAAATAAAAATGCAGCTAGGAATGAGAGCGGTAAATTAACTTCCGCGTTTAATTACGTTCCTGTTGCAGATCTGATGAAAGGACGAAGCCAATTTTTAGGTTTCATTTAAATATTATACGATGTGCTTGCTACGAGAGAAATTAAAGGAATAAATATAACTAAATTAAATTAAACTAGTTCTCATTTTTACTCAAACGAGCAAATTGCTTTTTTCGAAGAATAATTTTCAATAGGTAAATATAAAATATAATGTATGTAATTAATTTTAGTTAGATTATAAAAGAAAAGTAACGATTGCTTGTTAATTAATTTCACTTTAACTTGCTGTAAATTTCCAATAGGGAGTGTTTGCAATTACGTTTTCAAGTGCCCGTCATCCTTTAACATTAACTTTATTAACCCGGTTGTAGGAATTTGCGTTTTACACTTTCAATGTTTTTGCATCATATTACGTTGACGTAAACGTGAATATGAATCAAGAAAGTAAATCCTAAAATTTAGTCTATCAGATTTCGTTGCAGTCATTTATCATTTAATTTATGTACAGTACGGACTATAAAATTCGGGCAAACATTTGACATGTCGTGCGTATTTAAACAAATTTGATGAAACAGACTTTCATGGGTGTTATATTTCTGTCAAAACAAGAAAATATTTGTATGAAACGACAGAATTACTAGTGAGATTTTGTATATGTATTAAAAGTCAAAAATATTAAAGTGAGGTTTACACTGTACAAATAAGATTTTAATGTCCGCTACTCTACCAAAACTGAGTTTTGTGACTTTCGATAACAATTTCCAACACTTTGAAATATCAAATTTCATAAAATGACCGGCCCTCATTGCACACGTGATAAAGCTGAATGTAACTAAGCAACTGGACATTAACGTATATGGTTATTACGAAAACGTAATTGAAAAAAACTCCCTATTTTATTGAGTTTTTATAAAAAGTATTAAGAAAAAAGCTTTACTTTCATCTCACTTAACAACCCTTTTAGTCTCCTCCGTCCGTTATGCATAAAGTCTCCAACAAATAAGTACAAATGCATACGCGCTTCGATGCGCGCCTGCCACCGATCGAACTATGAAGTTGCAAGCATTATTTCTTCGATATAGCGAGAATATATTGATCAACTTTGTCACATTTTATGTTGTTATTTGCTGAATTTTTGACGATACGATATAATCCAAAAAAAATCAAAGCATTTGTTTAGGTAAAACACGAAAAATACAAAGAACTCAATTTTATCCCCTTAGACCTGATTTTTCGATCTCAGTCTAACTTTAAACTTCAGTTTATTCTCATTGCTTCTATAGGAATAAACTGAAGTTTAAAGTTAAACTGAGATCGAAAAACCGGGCCTTAATAAAATTCTTTTTTGTCTTTCATTACATCTATGTAACGAGCGTCTAAATAAAAACCTGGTCAAGTGGGTTGTGATCGAGAATTTATCCATTGCATTTACATAGCAGAATTACTAAATGTAGCCTACTTGACCAGGTTTTTATTTAGACACGAGTTAGGTATCATATAGCCGTAAACGACACTGGATATTTAGCCAGTCGACCAATTGAGGTTTTATAGCGCATCAGCGCACAGTGGGTTATTTTCAGTATCTAACTGGACAAAATTAATAACTGCTAGAACAATTGACAAATTATTAACTAATGATACATATTCGGACTCGCAATGAACTACAGATTCGAAATATGTAAAAATATATAGGGTGTTCCATTTAAAATAAGAAAATTAATATCACTTCCGGCAAAATCGGGAGTCCTACGGTGCTCAATAGTATGTCGGAAAACTCATTTTTTTATTTAATTTATTCCTTCCAAATTTCATATAAATAGAATTAAAAATAAAAATTCTAGAAGGGTAAACACATGGCGTGGGACACTCGGTATAGTGTATTTATTGAAGGACAAAAACCATTAAGAACTTGCCGTATGACTTAATGCTTAACTAATTCAAATATTTAGGTCTTGTTTTTTGTATAAGTCCTTTAAAAATTGTTGATTCCTATTAGACGTGTCAATTTGGTGCACCCTATACAGGGTGCCCGTTTTTCGAGCCTAACCATGGGGATCTCAGTTATTTGAAGAGATACGAAGTCGGTTAAATTAGGGCAAAGTTGCGTATTTTTATGCTGATTAATGAGCTGAAAAGAAAATTCACATATCTTTTACGGTTTTCAAGATATTTGAAGAAAACGAAAAATCGTGATTTTCGTTTTCAACTTTTTTAACAAAAACCGTTAAAGATATGTATTTCTAAGTACGATTACAATGATGTAGCACACTTTATGATTTATAGTTGCAATTTGGATAGAATACCAAACACGTCTTTTTGCAAAGAGCGCCTTGGAAAATAAAACAATAATTTTGTTTCTTAAAAATTTTGGACATTACAATTCAACTTGTCCTAAACACCGTTCATAATGCTGTTTATTGTTGTAAACAAAATGTCATTTTTAAGTGAAGAAAAGCGGGATATGCTAGAAATTTATTATGCCTCTCATCGCAATGCTCAAATTTGTTCAGAAATGTATCTGCAACGTTTCCCAGAAAGACGGCAGCCAAGTTTGGGATATTTCCTTTCTCTTCATAGAAATTTAGGCGAATATGGTTCTTTTATTAAGCCTAGAGGAAAATATGGCAACAGACCAGCTGAAAATGAAGACGAAATTTTGCAAGTGGTAAAACATATTTTCATAATATTGATTGTATGAAACAATTTATGTTAAATTTTCTAATAGTTTCAGGAAAATCCTTCAGCTTCCACCAGAGGAGTTGCGCAGCAGCTAAACATACCACATCAAAAGATATGGAGGATACTTAAAAATCATAAATTTCGACCATATAAAATTCACATAATGCATACTCTTCACTTTGGAGATAATGATGCCTACGTTTATGTCAGACTCTAATGACAAAGATGCAGGAAAACCAAAATTTCTTAAGTAATGTGTTATGGACTGATGAATGTAAATTCACAAATTCAGGGATGTTTAATCGCCATAATCAGCACATTTGGTCTATTGAAAATCCGCGACAGCATGACGAAAGGAGACCTCAGGTACGCTTTAGACTAAATGTGTGGGTTGGTTTATTGGACGATACAATTATTGGTCCATACATCTACGAAGAAACATTAACGGCCAATGGATACTTAAATTTTATAAGAACGTTTCTCGCAGATTACATTGATAATAACATTAACCTTAATAGATTTAGAGACTTATGGTTCCAACAAGACAGCGCACCGCCTCATAATGCTAGAAGGGTAATGGAAAGTTTGGCAGAAATGTTTCCCAACAAATTAATTGCAAATAATGGTAATGTGTGCTGGCCTGCACGATCTCCAGACCTAAATCCCTTAGATTATTTTTTGTGGGGTACCGTAAAAAACAAATTTTCAAATCGAAGCCTACAGACATTAATGACCTGCGCAGAAGTATTGTTACTACTTTACAACACATGCGAAGAAGGGATGTCAGAAGGGCAATTTCTAATTTAAGAAAACGTTTAGAACTCTGCTTAGAGGTGGATGGTGAACAATTTGAGCATATGTTGTAATTCCGTGTATTTTTCTTTTTCCATTGGATTATAGTTTTTTTTTTTTTAATATTGTTTAAACCAAAACAAATTTCATGCACATAAAATTTATTCTCATTTTTATTTTCTTCTATAAGTTACGTTTGCCGCCTATGTTGCGCCTACTTTGCTCCCGGCAATTTCACGACGTTGACCCACTAGCTTGGAAGTTTTCCAAAGCACTCTTTGCAAAAAGATATCTTTGGTGTTCTATCCAAATTGCAACTATAAATCATCAAGTATGCTACATCATTGTAATCAGAAAGAAAAACATTATTTAAAAATATAAAAATTCAAGATGGCGCCCATAAGAAAAAAAAAGTTGAATGTCGTTTTCCTGCAAATTTTGTTGCAATGATAAAGACGATGACAGAATTAAATTCCTTGTAAAAAAGTGCCTTAATAATGTCGTACTTAGAAATACATATCTTTAACGGTTTTTGTTAAAAAAGTTGAAAACGAAAATCACGATTTTTCGTTTTCTTCAAATATCTTGAAAACCGTAAAAGATATGTGAATTTTCTTTTCAGCTCATTAATCAGCATAAAAATACGCAACTTTGCCCTAATTTAACCGACTTCGTATCTCTTCAAATAACTGAGATCCCCATGGTTAGGCTCGAAAAACGGGCAACCTGTATATCGCCAAGCGCAAAAATGCACAAAATTTTCTGTAGCAGGTTTAATAGAGCTATATGTACAGCTTTAAAAAACGTGTAAATAATTTGTTGCAAGTTTTCGCAAAATTATTATTTTCTTATTCAAATATTGCGATTTTATTAACGTTTATAGCTCTTTTATTACTAAAATTAATAAAATAAAATTACCTTGATGAGAAGCCATATTTAGTACCTTATTAATTTTATAAAATCAGATTTCCCAAAATAAAATATTTAAAGTTGCTACAAACTTCTCAAAAAATGCATGCGTTTCACAGCAGTAACTTTAACGTTTAGCTAAGATCTAGTGAGCCATGCACGCGATCAACTGTTTCTCGTAACATGTAACATGAACATCTAGGTATTTAAAAACAATGAAATTATTTAAAAATATGACAAGTCAAATTTTTACTTATGTCCTACTAGATACTGAAAATAACCCACTGTGCAGCGCGAGCAGTGAGTAATATACAACTGGGCAAATGAACGGACCTTTTATTTGGAGACTTTAGTTATGAGACACCTGTAATTTCATTTTTAATAATTTTTTAAATTCTAGTCAACCTATTCAGGTTTCAAACATCCTTTCTGGTTTACATATAAGTAAATATTTTAGAAATCAAATCAATGTACTCAAAAAATTTGATTTAAAAATATGTATGTAGATATACAGTATGTCCCCAGATTGAGTTTACAATACGTATAATGGACCAAAAATTTTTGAATTAAGATTTCATGTTCTGCAGTTCAGGTCTGCTTGGCGTGAAATGAATTTGTGTCAAATTTGACGCCAAAAGTCTTCAAGGTGACGGAATTAACACAAGAAGAAGTAAAATCTGTGTAGGTAAAGTGGTCTTCCTTTTGAATTTAGGAGAAAAATTTAGTAAGATAAAATGATTCTCATTTCAAATTAGGGAAATGTACCAAATTCCAACATCCACGCCAAGCAGACCTGAACTGCAGAACATGAAATCTTAATTCAAAAATTTTTGGTCCATTATACGTATTATAAACTCAATCCGGGAACATACTGTATACAATTCATTTATTGAAAACACATTGCGTGTTTTTTATCTGTAATGACATAATTTTAAGTAAGTTGATTGTGTTCGAATTCCATATTCTTCTATAGTCTAAATCTAATGAATTAAGAAATTTACAACCTGAACAGAATAAATTTACTGCCATTTCCATTTTATAATAATTTTGTATAAGTAAATAAAATCTATTACACTTAAAGAAATATACCGGGTGGACCATTTAAATTGTTAAAGTGTTAAATAGCTCAAAGAGGTACTTTTTTTAAGTAGATATTCTGGTATTTCTCGGTAGTTTTGTCATTTCACACTGTACTGCACGTTTCAAAATTATTCAATACATGACCTTTCTATCAATGTAAGATGGCAAGTGAGGTGAATGGCGGCCCCCTAAGGTTTTTTAGAAATCGCTAGTCAGAATGTTTTGTTTTTCGTTTTATTACTAAATCTATGTAATAAAAGAAGTCTGGTCTATTAATATGTAATGTATTTATTATAAAAATTACAAAAATAAAAATTCTCTGATAAAAGAAAAACAAAATAACAGTTCCACCCGGTATTACTTCTAGATGGGGGCAATGCCGGCCGGATGCCAGCATTATTCCGTTTAAAATATAAAAGTTTTTTGTCATAAAATAAAGAGGTTTCAATTCTTATTGAATAAAAAATTCAAATAAAACGCTTTATTTTTAATTTGTGCAATCTTTATGTGCCCATTGTCCACAAACAACATCGTTCAACAGGTTTTTCCAATGTTCCATTGCGCTTAATTAATTCATGTGGTTGAAACATACTTTCATGAATACCTAGGTAACGGTTGCAAATTAACTCTGTTCATAAGGCTTTTTTAATTTATTTTGCTCCCCTGAATACATTCTCCAAACACAGGTAGTTCCTCACGGAACACCCTGTATTTACGCGGCATGTCTGTAGAAAAATGCAATATTTGGAACCTGCATACGACATTGGTTTTGGGGTAATATTGACAGGCCAACATTATCTCCAAACCATTGGCCGTCATGACCCCCCATATGTAAAGTGCAGAATATGAATCGACTGTACTTGAGTAGAATAAGTTATGAAAGTTCATGTGGCCGGTATTATCCCAGGGGCCGCTATTCACCCCATTTACCCTATAACTGTACATTTCGAAATGTTGCAAAGTTTATACAAAAGTTGTTTATCTTTGCACGAGAAATAAGAATAAAATACAACGAATATGAGTTTCACTTAAAAAAAATAAAATTGGCCTTTAAAAGACCTTGACACCATCTTTCAAATAAAACTTAAATAATGCAGTTTTCTTCCCCGTTTCAGGTCGGTTAACTTTTATTTAAAAGCTTTTTCTGCGGCACGGTGGCGGCGCTTCCTTCTTGACATATTTCGCATTTACGAATTAAATGGTCCATCCGGCATACTCCAAACAGAATTACATATGAATAAGTTATGAAAGTTCAGGTGGCCGGTATTACCCCAGGGGCCGCTATTCACCCCATTTACCCTACAACTGTACATTTCAAGATTTTGCAAAGTTTATACAAAAGTTATTTATCTTTGCACGAGAAATAAGAATAAAATACAACGAATATGAGTTTCACTTAAAAAAATTAGATTGGCCTTTAAAAGACCTTGACACCATCTTTCAAATAAAACATAAATAATGCAGTTTTCTTCCCCGTTTCAGGTCGGTTAACTTTTATTTAAAAGCTTTTTCTGCGGCACGGTGGCGGAGCTTTCTTCTTGAGATATTTCGCATTTACGAACTAAATGGTCCATCCGGCACACTCCAAACAGAATTATGTTGCAATTTACTTACCGGCGTTATTAAAATAATGTTATCAGAAATTTTCGCACCAAATTTTAATTTTAAATTTACTTTCTTATTAAACTTTAGAAATTTACTAAATTAATTAATAATGTTGCGTTAAATAACAGACACGTTTTCTCGCTGTAATAATCGTATTCCATAAGTATTTACCTGTACGTTTTGGTCTCCATAATTAAGTGCACACATAGCCAAGGTGCATACAGATGTAACAATAATGTTTACTTAACAGGAGCCCCAATAAATAAGAAACAATTTTAATAACATTTAACGTGACTAAGATATATACATATGTACGAGTGTAACAAAATGTCTACGCAACAATATAAAACGTGTTATAAAATAAGCTAATTTTATTTTAAATAAAAAAATGGAATATTAAATTTTCAATCACCGAATTTTGTAAGATTTCATTAGCGTAAAGAACAGGTCACTTTATCAAAATGACTTTATAGTAAAAAGTAACGCAAATAATTTAAAATGTGGCGAAAAAAAAACTAATTAATTTTATAAAAAAATGCGAAACTTTCAATGTTCTCAAAGATCCATAGTTTCGCAGTAGCATAGAACTAACTCTGTTTTAGCAAACTGGAAAGTGTAGTAACTTCTTGTAAACTACAGCAAGAAAATTAATAATTAATTATCTACTTACCATGCGTCGACCAATGTCTGAGAAAACCAACTTCCAAAAAGCTTTACAAAGTACTTTCATGAACTTTAAACAGTCATCGTGTTTATCTGTTAATTACAAACCAGAACTTGGTACACGGAAAATAGTTCGAAAACTTCGCGGAGCGCTCGGAATAAACCCGGCCGACAACTGTTCGAACAGAGGCGCTGCTTTACTACTGAAAGTTTCAGGAAAGCTCTCACAATTCATAAGTTCAAGCTCGCAACAGGCGCGTGCGACGAGACGCGAACGTCGCGGCGGCGCGGAGAACTCCGCGAGAAAGTCCGTAAACGGCGAATAATAAATAATTTCCTCGCTTAAACGCGCGACTCATGCAAATTGCGTTGTTTTCATTGGAAAACACTTGAGAAAGGAGCTTTTTTTGAAGTTGACTTCGATAGAATCAGTTTCGAAACGTTTTGTAGTTGATACTGTTGAGATTATTTTAATGAAAACTGATAGGTAGCGGTGATATTACCGATATATGTACAATGTGTTTCATTTCTCATCTACACACCCCTGTAGTTTTTATATTTATTAACGGATCGATTTCAAATTTTCGCCAGATGAACATCCTCTTAAAACACACATTTTTCAAATTTGAAACCTTTTGTATTGCAAGCCATGACCTACTGCGATTTAATAGAAAGTCGATAAAATTAAGAAAACATAGTAGGCCTTGTTTGATCAAAGAAAGTTATTAGAAAAAGTTGTTTAGAATTACGAAATAACCACAATTACCAAATTTGGTTGAAAAATTTTAATTTTTAATTTAAAAAAAATGAATTTCAATTTAATCTACAGTTTTACAAAACGCTAAAACTAACCGACTAAAACACACAGAATGAAAAAAACAGCTTAATCTAATATTTTACCAGGCCCCCATCGTGCAGTATGCATTTTTCGATACGTTTCCTATTATTCTTTAAAACTTTGTTTAGTTCCTGGAATGTTATTTCAAGACAACCTTGACGAATTCTGTTGCGTAGGTCTTCTGCATTATTATTTAGTCGTTTTAGTGTTTTAGTCGGTTAGTTTTAGCGTTTTGTAAAACTGTAGATTAAATTGAAATTCATTTTTTTTTAATTAAAAATTAAAAATTTTCAACCAAATTTGGTAATTGGGGTTATTTCGTAATTCTAAACAACTTTTTCTAATAACTTTCTTTGATCAAACAAGGCCTAGGTACTATGTTTTCTTAATTTTTTCGACTTTCTATTAAATCGCAGTAGGTCATGGCTTGCAATACAAAAGGTTTCAAATTTGAAAAATGTGTGTTTTAAGAGGATGTTCATCTGGCGAAAATTTGAAATCGATCCGTTAATAAATATAAAAACTACAGGGGTGTGTAGATGAGAAATGAAACACATTGTATAAGAAAAGTGATAACAAAAACTGTAATAACTATACAGGGTGTCCCAAAACTCGCGCCCCAGAGAGTAAGGGGACATGCAATGGCGATGGCAAATTCGGAAACAAAAATTATCTAGGTTAAACTGTATTCGAATGAGGGCGAAAAAGCGGTAGCTAATGCCGAGAGCTCTCGCGTAGGTAAAACGTAGGAACTGTAAAAATTTAAAAATGTTTTGATCCACTGCATTGTCAATGTGACAGTATTCCTCGAAAAGTCAAATATATTTACGTACAATTGAGGTTTTAATAGGGATAACAAATTGGTCGCAAAGAGGCATTAAAAATTAAAAAGAACAAAAAGTCAAAGTAAGTGCTCAATTTAAAATAGTATATTATTTTACGAGTTTCACAAGAAGGGTTATTGTAACACGAGTGGGGTTGGGGTACGACGAGCGAAGCGCAGCAAGCTCGGAGTGCCCCAACGGAACGAGTGTTACAATGCCTCTTGTGAAACGTGTAAAATATAGTATTTTTTCTACTTTGCGTCACTTATTGAACAAAAAAATGAAAAATATTGTCAAAAATTTGATCTTCTTGGTATATGGGGAATTTTAGTTGTAATGCGTGGCAACACTGAAAACCTTTCGTTTTAATCAAAAGTCACTTTAACAAGTTATTAATTTTTCTTATCCAGCTTCATTGTGAGTATTCTGTTAAGTAACAAATAAATAATGAGTTATTTTGTAGAATCTAATAAATATTTTCAATTAAAAATTGACTAAAATTTCTCCAAAAACAGTTTCACAATGAGCTTCATTGTGAAACTGTTTTTGATGTCACAATGAATTCATTGTGAACGCAAAGTAGAAAAAAGAGTTTTAATTTAATATTATGATCAAGAAACCTAATGTTGATATAAAAAAAAATTGTAAGTTATGACCACCTTATGACATGTTAGTAATTCTAACTTTAAAATAAAGTTATTATCATTATTCAAGTGGTTATGGGCCCAGAAAACGCAGAATAGTTGTGCTTAAAACTCTGAGTAGTAGTTTTTACATAAACATGGATGTGAAAGTGATTCTAGAAAAGTTAGAAGGACCTAACTGGCCCAGGTGGAAGAGACAAGTTGAATTACTTCTCAAACATCATGATGTATATGAAGTTACTATCGAAAATTCTAGATGCCTAGAGAAACCGGAAGAAGGTGAGTCTGACAGCGAACTTAAAAAGTGGAAGAAAGCAGATTCATTAGCACAAGTTATATTAGTAACTAATATGAATGATGCAAATGTAGACATGACAGCAACATGTCATTCTGCTTATGAAATTTGGAAGCAACTTTTGTTGGTGTACGAACAAAGTTCTGGTCAACGATTAGACTTTTCGAATCTTTCTTCTCTGCAGAAAAGAAAACAGAAGAGGATATAGCAACGTATATTTCTCGATTAAAGAGACTTTTTGCCGAGATTAATGAAGAGCTAAATAAGTTGTCAAAGGTTCAATTGCCGGAGTTATTGTTACTGAGCAGAATAATGAATACACTACCGCCAGAATATTTCGAATTTAAAAACGTATGGGAGAGTATACCCGTAGGTGAAAGAAGCGTCAGTCTTTTGTTAGAAAGGTTAAAACTCATAGAAATGAGATTACCTAATCAGCCAGAAAATGCTAATGGAACAGCTCTGGAGGTTGGTGCTAAACAAAAACAGAATAATAGTAAAAGAAGACAAAAGAAAATAATAAATAATAAAATGCTTAAATAAATAATAAAATGCTTTATTTGTAACGAGGTAGGTCATTTTGCGTCGAAATGTCCCTCTAAAAGTAAGATTAAGGCCCGATTTATTCACCTCCAAGTAAATTTATCTGGTCATTTATTCCCATAGTAACAATTGTGATCACAGATATAGGGCTCTTATGTTATTCAGCGGAAATAAGGGTTGACAATGACAAATGGATTGCGGATAGTGGTGTTTCACACCACATGACTTTCTGCAAAGACTGGTTTGAGACTTATGAAGAATTTTCGGTACCTTTTGAAGTGATTGTTGATAACAAGGCTACCATTAAAGCTTTTGGTGAAGGAACTATTCGTATAAAAACTATTGTGTCTCGTCAAAAATATATAAAGACTATAGATAAAGTGTGGTATGTTCCTGATTTAGGCAAAAATTTACTCTCAGTTGGTCAAACAGTAAGAAAGGGCTTCGTCTTTAAAGCTAGTGGCGATAAATGTGTATTTCTACAATTGGGAAAACCTATATTGTTTGGTCGGCGTAAAAATGAACTATTTGAACTTGAACTTGAGGTTATTAAACCTTTATGTAAAGCAAAAGCACATTTAAGTTTTAAGGATGATAACAGTCTTCAACAGTGGCATGAGCGCTTGGCTCACCAGGATAAGCGTCATGTATGGCGTGTGTTACGTGACAGATCTATAAATGTAGAAAATCGTAACGAATTTTGTACTGGATGTCCTTTTGGTAAGCAGCACAGAAAATCTTATCACTCAAGAAAAGAAAGAGCCACAAATCCCTGGTGAAATTATTCTTGCTGACTTATGTGGTCCAATGGAAGTGCCATCAGTCGGAGGTTCAAGATATTGTCTTGTAATCAAAGACGATTACACGCGTTTTAGGCGGGTTTTCTTCTTGAAACAGAAGACTGAAGTAGCAGATTGTATTAACATTTTTCTTGCTGAAACGAAAACAGCTGGTCGGGTTGTTAAGACATTCATGAGCGACGGAGGAAAAGAGTTTGTAAATAACAACGTCAAAACTATTCTCAATAAATGGGGCATTACAATGAGAACAGTCATGCCTTATACGCCAGAGCAAAATGGAGGTATTGAACGAGGACCCAAGTGGAAAGTGCGCGAACAATGCTCCATACCAAAGACTTATCAAAACGTTTATGGGCGGAAACTATCAATACTGCCTGCCATGTAATAAATCGTACAGGTCCGTCAACGGTCATTGGTAAAGCACCTACTAAACTTTGGCTTGGAAAAGGTCCATCGCCTATTAGTCACTTCAGGGCGTTCGGAACTCTTTGTTATGTGCACATTCCTAAACAAAAACGAAGCAAATGGTCTAAGGCTGAGAAAGGAATTTTAGTCGGTTATTGTGGAGAGCGAGATGGTTTTCGAGTATTTAATGGTCGCGTGGTTCTTACGTCAACTGATGTTATTTTCGAACCAGAGAAGCCTAAAAACATAAATGCTTCAAAAAGCAGTAAGGTATCAGAAATGAGTCTGAACTTGTCTTCATCTGTCTCAGAGGGAGAAAATACTAGAGATAGTGAGAATAATTATCTTGAGACAGATGATCAAAATGAAAACGTTACTACAAAATCTGGAAGGTTGGTGAAACGTCCAATTCATTTAAAGGACTTCGTATGTATCGCAGAAGGAGTACCAAGTATTGAAGATGCATCAAAATCTGATGATTGGCGTCATGCAATGGATGAAGAAATGCAATCTCTTATTATAAACAATGTTTTTGAACTTGTTAATCTTCCTGCTGGCAAGAAGGTTATTGGAAATCGATGGGTTCTTCGAGAAAAGACAAGATCCGACGGAACAGTTGATCGTCTTAAGGCCCGACTTGTAGCAAAAGGGTATTCGCAACAAAAGGGAATTGATTTTGAAGAAACCTTCAGCCCTGTAGCCAGACTTGAAACGGTGAGAGCAGTTTTAACTGTTGCTGCAAATGAAAGATTATCGTTACGCCAGTTTGATATTAAAACAGCATTTTTGTACGGCACTCTTAATGAGGAGATATATATGAATCAACCTCAGGGATACAACGACGGCACAGATCGTGTCTGGAAATTAAAAAAGAGTCTCTATGGTCTAAAACAAAGTCCAAGATGTTGGAATGAGCGATTTCTCAATGAGTAAACTAGGATTCAATAGAAGTGAATCAGATCCGTGTTTGTACGTTTGCTATAAAAATGGTAAGAAATTGTAGTTTGTTACGTTGATGATGGTCTTATAGCAGGAACCGATATGTCTAATATTGATAATTTTTTGATTGAAATGGAAAAGAAGTTTGAAATTAAGGTCTCACCTCCTGATTGCTACTTAGGAATTGTAATAAAACAAAACGACGATGGGTCATTATCACTCAGTCAAAGAACTTACGTTGAAAAACTGTTGCTCAGATTTGGCGTGACTGATGCCAAACCCGTGAAAACTCCAGCTGAAACAAGTGGAGTGACGAATGAAGAAGAAAAGCGTTTAAATAAGATAATACCATATCGTGAAGCTGTGGGTAGTTTAATTTTCTTAATGTCCGGAACGCGGCCAGATATTGCATACGCGGTAAGTGCAGTAGCGCAAGATGTAGAAAATCCTACAGAAAATTCCTGGCGAAAAGTGAAAAGAATATTTCGTTATCTTAAAGGTACCATGAATTTTAGTCTTACATATAAACCTGATCAAAAGAAGGAGTTGATTGCCTTCAGTGATGCTGATTATGCTGCAGATAAAACACGACGTTGTCGCAGTGGTGTATTATGTTTTTATGCAGGAGCTGTGCTGACATGGTTGAGCCAAAAACAGAAAAGCGTTTCAGTTTCCACCATGGAAGCAGAGTATATTTCAGCCAGCGAAGCTGCAAAGCAATTGATTTGGCTCAGAAGACTAATAACCGAAATGACAAATGGAATAAAGAAGCCTGCCCTGTATGACGACAATATAAGTGCAATTCGTTTAACAAAAAACTCAGAGTTTCATTTTAAAAGTAAGCACATCGACATACGTTACCATTTTGTCAGAGAAAAAGTCAATGATGGTGATTTGGAAGTCATGTACATTGAAGGAGAAAACCAAGTAGCTGATTTGCTTACAAAGGGCCTTCCCCGTTCACGTTTTTGGACACTTTTAACACGTTTAGGTGTTCAGTGTTTCTAATTAAAATTAAAACTGAGGGAGTATTAAAAATGAGTTTTAATTTAATATTATGATCAAGAAACCTAATGTTGATATAAATTTTTTTTTATATCAACATTTTGTAACTTATGACATGTTAGTAATTCTACCTTTAAAATAAAGTTATTATCATTATTCAAGTCTCAAAATATCCACCAGTTATTTCTAAACACAACCGTGCTCTTCTCAAAAGGCTCGATTTAGAGTCCGTGACCATTTGAGGAGTAATCGCCGCAAAAGCATCTTGGATTCGGTTCCTGAGCTGCTCCTCGGGCTCAATAGGTACACGATATACGATATTTTCAACATGCTCCCAAAGAAAAAAATCCAAAGGATTTAAATCCGGTGATCGAGCAGGCCAATTTCGTGGACCACCTCGTCCAATCCATCGGCCAGGATACTGCTGGTCTAAGATGTACCAAACTTCGCGGCTAAAATATGGTGGTGCCCCATCGTCGTTGATCCGAAAAATCAGTGGCACGGCGCCGGCGTCTAATACATTTGGCAGTTCCGTATTTAAGAACTCTGCGTAAATTTGGCCTGTTAAACGACAGGAAATTCAAAAGGTCCAACCTAGAAGGTAATGGTCAAATTAGAATCGAAAGAAAAAAATAATTATTTGTTGACGTACTTACTACAAGAACTCCTAATACAACAGCCCACAAATTAACCGAAAACCGATTTTGAAATCCCCATCCGAAAATAGCATGCGGATTTACATTTGACCATAGATGGAAATTATGGGCATTGAAGCATCCTTGCCTGCCAAAAAGAGACTCAATTCTGGGGACGAAATTGAGATCTAGTTCTTCTTGGTCTAGCAACGACCGACAGAATTCTATTCTAGCGGGATAATTTTACGGTTGCAGATGCTGTACTCGCGTGAAGTGGAAAGGGTATTGGCGATCGTCTTTCATAATCCGTTGAACTGAACGCGAAACACCCAGTTCGCGTGCAACTTCTCTTATGCTTCTTGTATGCACGCTGACAAAAATAAAGCCCAGGTTAGTGGCGCTGGTAACTATGGTGCATCAGTATTGGACGACCCTTAAAATTCTGCACTGATATGGGGGTTTACGCCGTTGCTTTCGCAGGTAACTGATCCTAAATAATAAAATTTACTTCGAGAATGAATGAATTTATCTACATTGTTTTGCTTTGGCCTGGGCATTACTTTTGTCGGCGAGTGTACCATCTTCCTCAAACGCATTCGATCTGTCTTCTTCGTTTTAGATAGTTCGAACTCTTCTAGGAGCACCACCAATTTCGTTACGAGTCGGAACAACTTGACCGATCTCTTGCATTCTTGTGATCCCTAAGGATCACTTTATGGTCTAGGAGACGATCGGGAAAGCGCTGGGAAAAAACTCGTGCTGCCTCCCTGGCGTTGCGTCCACACTCCCCATAAATAATTATCATTTCGATATAATCAGCGGCGGAAAACATGATAGTACCTACTCGAGTCTTAAGCTTAAACCTTTCAAGTAATAGGTGCACAGGTTGACACCAGTGACACAATGAAGTGGACCAGTTTTTCACATTTTATTTGGTATTAACAATGCATTTATAAGTATCCTAGCAATTTAACGAAATCCTACGCAATACCTATTGGCCATCTTCTATTCCGCTGTTAGGATTGGCTATTGTTTTTACTCTTAACTCGCTTATCCTTTCCGTTAGACAGTTTTAGTTTTCGAATATGTGTTTCGCATTGCCAACGGCATTTGCCCTTGCTCTCTGGGCGCGAGTTCTGAGACAACATCTATTTCAGAGTGTGCTTTCGCGGATGATTTGATAATATTTGCCAGAGCAAAAAAATATTGCAAAAGAATGTTATTAACAAATGAAACGAAGAACTGAAGGACGCAAATATGACAATAAATGTAGGAAAGATGATGGTAATTTCAAGGAAACCAAAGAAAACCAGAATGCCATTCGAAAGACCAGCAAGAGCTATATGGAAACGTAGATCAGAAGGTAGAAGAACCAGAGAAAGGCCACAAAAAACTTGGGACAACACAGTGGAAACCATCAAAGAAGCAAATAAGCTAACAATGAGTCAAATTAAGATTATAATACGAGGCAGGAAAATATGGTTAAGAATGACAAAAGAACATGAACGAAAAGAGAAAGATTAAACACCTCGACACCCAAAGGGTACAAGAGGAACTGGCTATACAGTGACTGCCAAAATGTTCTCACCATATGGGAAAAATTTTTATTATTGATTTTTCTAAAAAACTTTTTGCGCCAATAGTTTGTGCATGTTCCATAAGCAAGACAGATTCGGTGAAAAATTCTTAGTGTGGCTAAAAATGGCACCTATTTAAAATACGAAAATTAAAAAAGTGTTATAATTTGAAATTGTTGACATATTACAGAAAATTTTAGTAGGATCCGATAAGTTATTGCAAAATATATCGCTTGATAAATGGGCGTTTGGTGTTTAACTCTTAGGAGTAGTTAGCTTACTCATTCATGTCCATAAAAAATATTTAAAAGAATCAAATTTGCTCTTGGGTTCTTAACTGTTGCATGCACAAGAAAATTTGACATGATTTTTCACGTTTCTGGTGCAAGGCTTTTTTTGCATAAAATTTTCTGTTCTCATGTTTGATTTCTTGATAATCCCAATTTAGCCTAAGCAGACCGAAAATTGCAAGAATTGCAGGTACTTTTTAGTTTAGATCCGTTTAATATTCGTACTTTAAATATTTCACGGTTACTATGAGAAATATCGATTTTTTAAGTACGGATATTAAACGGATCTAAACTAAAAAGAAACATGAGAACAGAAAATTTAATGTAAAAAAAACCTTGCACCAGAAATGTGAAAAATCGTCTCAAACTTTCTTGTGCATGCAACAGTTAGGAACCCAAGAGCAAATTTGATTCTTTTAAATATTTTTTATGGATATAAATGAGTAAGCTAACTACTTCTAAGAGCTAAACACCAAATGCCCATTTACCGCTTCACATCTTGAACAAATCCGAAAAAATTGAAAATCTTCTTTTTTTCGAAATATTATGCGCCGCAGAAAATTTTGTCTGAGTACCAAGCGATCGATACATTTTGCAATAACTTATCGGATCCTACTAAAATTTTCTCTAATATGTCCAACAATTTCAAATTATAACACTTTTTAATTTTCGTATTTTAAATAGGTGCCATTTTTAGCCACACTGATGGTGGATTTCACAAACGTTACTTAACTTTAATCAAGCGTTAAAAGTAAACGTTGCTATGGTTACATGTACTGAAAGTATAGGAATGATTATTCTTAATCAATGATTAAATTTAATCGACTTTTATGAAACCCAGCATAAGAATTGTTCACCGAATCTGTCCTGCTTATATTTGGTTATCTAACATGCACAAACTATTGGCGCAAAAAGTTTTTTAGAAAAATCAATAATAAAAACTTTTGGCAGTCACTGTATATGAATTTATTTATCAATGCTGTTATATCTCGTACGTACCTCTTAATTTACACAACTGACATTGTGACACACAACTGTTTTTCGCCTAGCACTAAACCAAATTCAAACTTTGTTTAAAACTGACTATTAATGAAAAATTCTGTGAAATATCAAAGCGCGCAAATGAAAGTCAAATGTGTCTCTAGGTTACGAACTATAAATCGTGTTGTTATGAGTTTAGCAGCCCAAGGGCAGATAAACATTACTTTCCGTCACATTTTTAGGGTTAATATGAGTTACTTTCACACTTACTAGGCGAAAATAGTATATTGTAGACCGAGGCGGTAAAGTGCTTGTTTTCCAGGTCGAGAGAAGATATGGACAGGCGAGGCGAGCAGCCGAGCCTGGCCACTTCTCAAGACCTCGAAAATTGCTTTACCGCCATGGTTTACACATTATTTTTTTTCCTACACAATTATAATTAATTTTGTTAATATCACACAAACGTTCTTTTTCTCGAAGTAAAAATATTAAAATTGAGTTACTATTAAAATTATTATAGATGTTTTAAAACACAGTAATACGTATAGTAGTGTGGCTAAGCGGTCAAGACGGTGGTTTAATACACCAGTCTCTTCGGAGGCATGGGTTCGAATTCCACCGCTGCCGAGTTTTTTTTTTTCTTGATAATTTTAATCCTTTTTAAAACCAAATACCAGTGGAATTAAATTTAAAAAAACTTACGTTTGTTAATTTTTTGATGTCGATGGGAAAGCATTCCAGAAATTATTGTCACGCCACCTAGTGGTAAAGCCTCGTAAATTATTTTCTCGGCTAGGCATTTATGTTCATTTTGCCGGGCTAGCCGTGGAAACGTTTGCTTTCTCCTCTCTGATGAGCCGGTAAAATTGAATTTTCTACTAGTGTAGGAAAAAAAAATATTTAACCTAATGAAACTGTAAATTTTTATGAACTAAATCAAAAATATTTCATAACTGAAAAACTGTTAAAGATAGCATTTAATTGCACATACGTTGGTGTATTAAAATATTGATCGTTCCATTTGAAAAAAAGTATTTTTGTGTGTTTGAATATCTTCTAGTAGAACGGTATATTTTAGACACCTGTAGCTTAATATATTTATTATACTTAGGAGATGTTTAAGAACCTTAAAGCCTCAACTATAATATCAGTTATTACAAATAAAATTGCTACGATAATAGCGGTGATATAATTTTTTGAAAATCCACGGATTGCAGAATCCAAATTTTTACGAAAACTAAAAATATCTTTAAAATGATGCAATTTAGAGGTAGGGAAATGTATTGCAATTTTACATATTTTTACACGTAGAATTCAAAAACGTAACAAAATATGTAGCATCTCATTTAAAATAAGCTGGAGTTGATGGTGATTTCCGCCATAACCGGAAGTGACTGGAAGTCAATTTTATTTTATTTGAAAAGATGCTTTTGAAATATATCTGCTCCGTAAATTTCAAATTTCTATCTAAACTTCTTCCTTGAAAACTTTCAATGAACAGTTTACGTGAACAACCCTGTACATAAATTGAAAGAAATGTGAAAAAAATTTTATAATACATATTTCGTTCTTTAAAGTTCTTTAACACTTCCGAATTCATTTTCACATCGGATTTCGTTTTCGTACGCACTTAAATTATTTATAGGTACTTAATAATATTGCAAACATTTTCAAATTGTAGATTTTCGCCCATACTGTACGCAGATGAGCTGGCAATTTTCATATCATAAGAGAACTATTCTATAAATGTTTTGTTTGAGTAATAGTTATTTATAGTGGAAATTATATTTGATTTATTGAAGAAACTATTTATCGATCGCGGTTTAAAATATACTATGAATAAGATATTAGCGCTTTCGATTTAATTTCGCCGGAAGATCAGTTTTCACCTGACACTGAAATTATGCACTTACTTTCAGGCCAGTAAGTCACTGTTTTAGCCAAAGATTTTATGCATTGTAAATATATACATAAAAGCATATTTTGATATTATAGGTATATTGATATTTAATTTTCGAGTATTATAGAAAATATGTATATTGCATTAAAAATAAGTAGGTAACTAATTTAAAGTTTTTCTGTAATTTATTTCGAGGTTTAGAATTTTAATTATTACTATGATAATAACTAATGCCTAATTGTAATTTTAAGTATGTATGTGATTTATTAAATATACAAACTTTTCTGTTATAATTATCTCAACTTTTCGGTATATATTTAAGAAAACAAAACGCTTCTTAACATCTGCCGCCTTTTTAAGCTTACCAACTTTAAAAAACAGTATTAGACCTGAACTTGACTTCTTAATCGGCAAAACTTCCGCCATTATCTAGTAAAATATGGCAGCATCCGCCTTACTTGAAGGTTTTCATTCACAAGACTTTTTGCGAAGCGATAGTTAGCAGTATAATCTCTTTTATTTCAGAAAGAAAGTTGTATTTGATAGCTAGAAAAGCCAAGCTTGATGAGCGCATTTTTCTGATCGAGATATCCGTTAAGTTACGGCTGAGCCAACTAAAGAAAAAAGTAAGAGAATACTGCTTCGTGGGATTAAATTTTAATTTAAAACTAGTTTGTTCGGGATCTTGACTGAGTTTTCGTTCACCTAGTTTCACAAGTCAATTTTGAATAATAAAGGAAGTAAGCTATGAAAACAAACTTTTTTTAAGTAATCTGCAAATAATTTTAAACAATAACATCAATAACAAGAAAAGACATAAATTAGGTATAGAGTTATTATTAGGTATAAAATGTTTTTCGATTACGTTAAGACAGGACCTAACATTCGAAAAATTGCAAATATCGAAATTGAGTAATTTCACAAAATACTTTAAAGTGGAGCAGTTAATTAATTTAACGAGAGGGGTGATATTCTTTTCATTAACATTCATTAGCGCTTTTTACAAGAAGCGAAAGCTCTGAAAGGTCTATTATCTTACATAATGAGAACGCTTTCATTCGTTTGTTCAATGTAATCAAATAAATTAAAAAAATATTGAATATAGAAGAAACAAATTGTACATTGAATTGAAAGGTTTACTTAATTGACGCATATACTTAAACTCGTCAGATATGCTCAAAGCTTTGCGCTAAAAATATTATTTAAAGTAATAATTGCTTTCCAAATTAATTAATTTTTGTGTGATAAAAATAGTTTGCTTAACAAATGTCTTACAAATTCAATCTCCTTCAGCTGTGCCTGAAACGAAGTAAAAAGACGTAAACTGTAAGTAATTCGACACTTTAATCCTTAACTCAGACGTCAACACAAGAAACAATATGTGCACTAGGCTGAACTCCTGATTCTAACTATTTCAACATTACAGTAATGTCGAGTGGGTTTTCCGAATAAACTTTGCTTTCATAACACCGAAAAGTTTACTAAAAGAAATGTTTATCTAAACGTTATTTCGGCGACATCACTCCTGAAAAAGGGGCTTGTCAAGTTCGAAGATCTAACAAAAGAAAACAGATGTTATTGATGTTTCTTGCAGCTTTAAGTTTTTTTGTATAAAATTTCGTTTGTAACAAGACGACTGTCACCGCGCGACTGTTTTCTGACCTATAATTGTGCTGTGAATAGCAAATTCGCTCAATACTGCTGCGACAATAAGCTACCACGCACGAGACGGCCAATGCGGACAATTAGCGTGTCATCGCAAACTTGCAAAATTTTGGCTGCAAGTCGGCTGGATTGCAATGGGGCCCCCGAGCATACTCTGTATAGTTATTTCGACCCTAATTGGGCCTCATCAGCAGAAGATTAGCTCGAGAACTCCATCGCAATCGCGACGACCAAAAAGACTAAAGGTTTTCTCAAACCAACGCGGTACTGCGGGAGCGAACGCAACGCGGGATTGAATTCTGTGGCGGGATATCTAAGCGTTTACATGAAAGCGATATCCCGCTTACAATTAGATATCCCGCCACAGAGTTCAATCCCGCGTTGCGTTCGCTCCCGCTCCCGCTCCCGCAGTACCGCGTTGGTTTGAGAAAGCATTTATGCAAAGATAACGCATAATTGCAAACATGCCGCATAGCCGCAATACCACGCGACTGTTTTCCTGAATGTTTCAAGAACATACAATCAAAACACATTCTTGTATTCTTTCATCGTATAAAACTTCACAGAAATACATCCAAAAAAGGTATAGCGATTAAAAACAACTCTTGTGACTACAATTCGTTTACATTCCAACGTACCTACGTAACTCTATGTAAAATGCAAAGCTTGCACGTCCGAACTCGAGCAAGAATAAATCAACTGCAGTTTTAAATGGAATGATAAATTATTCTACACATGTAGCTTCCTAAATAACATTTCAGAAGAGGCATTACGTCCACCACAAATATAAAGCGAATATAAACTTGCAGATTTTTTTTATTAAGTTAAGAGAAAGATTTTCGATATAAAAAAAACTCAAGAAATAAGCATAATTTATCAGAAGATACTTGGTTGTTCAAAGCTTTGCTTGATTAAAAGAAAAATTAATTAAGTAGCACTCTTGTGATCCCTCATACATTTTCTCAATAACTTCATTAATTAGCCAACTTCTTGAAATAATAGTCGTCGAAACTGAATAAAATCCATGCAAGCTGCTTCATAATGGGCATCGTTAATCATTTATAATTCCTCCACAAGTAAGTTTCCTTTCTACGTCAGGAATGAATGGGTATTTTATGTTTGAAGCTAATGAATTGATTACAATTTGTTGCTACTGTACGATATTACATCATTCAATTCAACGTTATTATCATTACAAAACAGTACATAAAAAGAAATAATAGAATTTGTGAAAATTAATCTGAGGACTATGTAAATTAATTTCTGAAGACAGTTAAGAACTTTCAAATTAATATTACTTAATAACACAACTTGAAGATGACTAATTTCGTGTAACACACAAAATTATGTGGTAGGGCTGATTGCTACCCGTAATCAGAATGCCACGCAGGTTCTTTTTTGATGAAAAATGATTTTAAAAGTGATTCCAAAAGCGACGTATATTTTTTCAATACTTTTTTTTACATTAAACAACAAATAACTTATATTATTATTTTTTTCTTTCATAGATTACTAGGTAAATATTAGTATCTCAACAACTCTAGTAGTAGTAGTAGTATTTGTTAAGTTTCTTTCGGCTCTTATCGTCTCCTTGTTTTAAATTTGTTCACACAGCAGGTTTGCGCTGTAACATTTTAGGTGTTCCATCAACTCCTTCTTTCTCATTAATCTCTAATGCATTAAGAATTGGTTATATTTGTATAAACACTTCAAACATGAACAAACATGACCGATGCAGGTTTCGTTAGAAGTTGACATTGTCTGTAGTTTCTTCTACAAGATTCTTGATTTGATGGCATTTTGTTAGTAATACGTACAAAGTGTTTCTGAGCTGACCTTTTGAGAATACGAACTATTTCCTCAGAAAATTGTGGCCTACTTTGTTAAACAATCGAGGTAGGAAAAGTATACTAGTATCAATACTGGTGATGTAATCTTATTTATCCACTATCACATTATAATTGGACTTTTATCCACACTTATGAAGCATTTAAAGTGACCTATTATCCACTAGGGGAATAAAGTCACTTTAATTTAATTTAATCCCACTAAAGTGGATAATAATAAACAACGTACCATAGTAGGTATGACAAAGCCTGTCACGTGTCATTTTATGAATACGAATATTTTTTAATTAAATTTCGCTCATTCTGATTCCATAAATGTGGTTATTGTGGATAAAACGTTACTATAAATAAAATGCTATCTAAAACACTAATACAATATATAACTATTTTTTTTATTTACAATTTATAAAAATAATTAAAAACGCCAGCGTAAATATCGACGTTTAGCTGTGCTTTTGACAGATTCTTCAAGACAAAAAATAAATAAACGAGTTGACAAGGGTGAAGAGGGCGCGACAATTGTTTTCAAAATAAAAGCGATTATTGCATGTCTAATTTCGAATAGCAAACAAATGGCCGACTTCTCGGAGTCTGCAGTGGTGGTGTTTTGCGAGCGGGAGGCCAACAATTCGAGGTCCTTTCAGTGGACCACCGTCGGTTGGTTGTTTATCTGGGTATTTCTAAGTTCTGTACAAAATCTAGTCACGCTGAAATCGCAGTTACTTGTACGTTAGCGGAAAAACCATATCGAATTACGCATAAGTTAAAGTGTCTCTTTTCCAAAGCTGGCGTCTTCAAATCCACTGTAGATGTACAGACGTCATAAAACAAATCTATCTGACGTTTAAATTGGTTTCGTAGGTTTTAGACACATTCTGTCGCGTTAAAGTTGCAGATAAATGGTCATGTGTTTAAAGATATCAGATTACATGGCGAATTGAGACCTTCGCTGGAGTCTTCCCTTTCAGTCAAGCAACAGATACTTTAAAGAAATGTCAGCTTTTACACTTGAATAATAAAATTTATGAGGGCTTCGTTTGCGCCCGATGACAGCGAATGTTTCTGCTAAGTTAATAGGGGGCTCTTGATACATTTTGGCATCGGTGAGAGGCGTGCGTGTGAACTTAATGCTACGGCTACCATTGGTCGGTGGGTTTTTAAAAATCTATCTGACAAGTCCGAGGGGATGTTGTTAATTTTTACTTGCGGGATAGGAACGCGGAAAAGAAGGAAATAGCATTGGCGCTTTGACTAGAACGGACGAGTTGAATTCTAATTTGACTTACCAGTCTTTCCTTAAGCGCTTGTAGTCTTTATTCATTTTTGTTAAATCATTTATTTCGGTACGGTTTAAGTACAGTGTGTTAAGAAAGGCAATTAAAACTAAACACGTAGGCATCGCGACGCGATTTAATCAGAGTGATAGTGCGTGGAAGTGAGACGGATTATACGGCTTAGGTAATTGACATTTATTCATATTCCTTCAGCGCACCTTTGGTGTTAACAATTGCGTAGGGATAATTTGATTTGCATTAATTACTGACTAAAGAGTTAGCCAAGTTCTTATTGACATTGCATTTAAATAACTTTGATCAAATTATTTTTCCTTACATTTCAGCGAGTATTAAAAGTCACTAGTGACCTTCATCTTAGAAAAATTGATTGATCAGTGTTTCTTTAAGTAGTAGACAAATTTTGTAATTTAATTAACCAACAGCAATTAACTATTTCTCACATCTACCTGGGCTTTCAATACAGTATACTTTTAGAAATCATTCTACAAACATCTGTGTAGACATTAAACCACCAATGGTGTAAATCGAAAGAAAGTAGATAGCGCGGATAATCGACGTGAAATCTGTTAAACGATTTATACTGTACTTTCTGAAAGTCTTAATTTTTGTTTATTTGTATTGATTTCAAACGCAAGGGTTTTTCGCTCACGATCTCCAATACCACAGAGGCGGATATCAGTTTTTCCCATTTTTTTTTTTAATAAATAATTAAATTTAATCGTTGCGTTTCATTTTTAATTTATCCGCTCCTTTTTCATTCAAGACTTTTACTGCTACACCAAAAGAACCAGGTTACCACGGCCATAATTAAGGGTATTATTCTTTATAGCGGTTTCTCCGGAGGGTCGTTCAACTGCAAACAGAAATCGAGGGCAGTAGAAAATAACCCTTAGGCGGCCGGTGTAGGCAATAGTAGGTAGCAAGCGAACCCGTAGTGCAGATAATATTAATGTTATGTTTTATTCTTGTTAAAACTAATGTTACAAAAATTTATTTTATCAAAAACAACTGCTATTATCAAAACATTCTTCTTGTCAACGAAAACAGATTCTAAGCGGTCTGTGATTGTACCGTCCTAGATTATTTTATTAATAGACATATCATTCCTCCTCTCTTAAATGTTCAAGTTCCGGGAACATATCGGACTGGTGGACGCCGATAGCGTCGTGAACGTCTTATAGTCTGTTCTGATGAGTCTGATAACGAACTAGGAGGTTCAGTTACAACTGTGGGAATGGCTTCAGTGGTTTCTTGTTGTAATGCATAACTGCTGCTGTCGGTATCAAATTTCTTCTGTTGTTTAACCACGGATGCTTCTCGTAGAATGGTAGCAAGATTGTAAGAATCCTCGTCGTTGTTCTCCGAGTTAGGGACAGTACCGTCATTTGTGCCTTTGCGCAACTGATTTTGATGTCGTCGATGTGTTCCGTTTCTGGCGGTGCTGACGAGGTACATGATCTTACCAATTTTTTGAATGATGCGACCTGTAACCCATATATGTGAATTGTTTGTATACAGTTTCACATAAATCGGATCATTGATTTTAAATTTTGTGGTCCAAATACCAGGCAAGGGTTTGTAGTCAAGTGCTTCCAGCATGATTGAAAGTTTTGTACGGTAACTACGACCATGCAGAAGCTCTGCAGGTGACTTACCAGTTTGTGGATTTGGTGTCGTGCGATAAGTATACAGTAGTTTTTCATATGCTGCTTTCTTTGTAGTATTTCCTCCCCACATATTTTTCTTCATTGCCGTTTTAAATGTCCTGACAAAACGTTCAGCTTCGCCGTTTGAAGCAGGGTGAAAAGGTGCAGTTGTGATATGTGTGATGCTATTCGTTTCGCAAAATTTCTTGAATGTTTTCGAAGTAAATTGTGTTCCATTATCCGATACGATTGTTTCCGGTAGCCCCTCTAGGAGAAAAATGTTTCGAAGAGCTTCAATTGTAGTTTGTGTCGTAATATCAGGAACAATTACAATGAATGGAAATTTTGAATAAGCGTCGATTACTATTAAATAGTAGTCACCTTTGAAAGGTCCTGCGTAATCAATATGCAGGCGTTGCCATGGATGTGTAGGAATAGGCCAACTTTCATATGTGCGAGTGGGATTTGTTGCATTATGTTGGCATGGATTACAGTCTTTGATGAGTTTTTCCACATCTTTTTCGATTTTCGGCCACCAACAATGTCGTCGAGCAAGCTGCTTCATTCGAATAATTCCCCAGTGACCATCGTGAAGAAGTTTTAGCACCTTCGTGCGTAATAATTCTGGAATGATGATGCGAGTGTGATCTGTGAACCAAACAAGTGCTCCAGCTTTGAGACTGATTGTGTCCCGCCGAAGAAAAAATGGTTTTAAATCGTCATGTTCCGATGGTAGCTTTTCTGGCCAACCATGTTCAACATAGTGTGTTACTGCACTGAGAATCTGATCCTGGTCTGTTGCATTTGCAATGCGCTCTAGATCGATTGGAAAATCAGTTTCTTCCGCAATATTTTCTAAGAACATACATGCTGTTTGTTCTTTATCAAATGAAGTGTCTGGACAAGATGGGAGTCGTGATAGTGCATCAGCGTTTGCATGCTTGTCAGTTGATCGATAACGTATCGTATACCGATAAGCCATAAGGAAAATAGCCCAGCGAGCAAGACGCTGAAGTGATGTTGCAGGTAATTTCTTGTCTGGGTGAAAAATCGATACCAACGGTTTGTGATCCGTAATAAGCTCAAAATTGCGGCCGTAAAGGTATTCATGAAATTTCTTTATACCAAAAATGATGCCCAGAGCTTCTTTTTCAATTTGACTGTAAGCTAATTCATGCTTGTTCATCGTTTTGGATGCAAATGCGATTGGATGTTCTTGTCCATATTCATCACGATGCGAGAGTACAGCACCAATACCGTATGAAGATGCATCAGTTGCTAGTATGAGCGACGAGTTTGGCTTGTAGTGTACTAGTGTGGTGGCACCAATAATGTGTTGCTTCAGCTTTTCAAATGCTTTTTCTTGAACAGGTTCCCATGAAAACTTGGTGTTCTTCTTACGAAGTATGTTGAGTGGACCAGCGATTTAAGAAAAGTTTGGGATAAACTTACTGTAGTAATTTACTTTCCCCAGAAATGATTACAGTTCGCTGAGATCCTTTGGTTTAGAAAGATTCTTTATTGCTCTAATTCCAGATTCGGATGGACGAATACCTTGTGAGCTAATTATGTTTCCAAGATACTCGACTTCGGTTTTAAAAAAATCACATTTTGATAAATTACAGCGTAGACCATTTGTTTCCAATCGGGTGAATAATTCATTCAGTGTTTCAAGATGTTCAGCTTTGGTTGCACCAGTGACGATAATATCATCAAGGTAGGTTGCGCAGCCGCGAAGTCCAGTTGTGAGCTGTTCAATGAACCGTTGAAAAATTGCGGGTGCACTCGCAATGCCAAATGGAAGTCTCTCATACTGGTAGAGTCCATGAGGTGTATTGACCACGGTGAGCTGTTTTCACTGTTCATCAAGTTCAAGCCGTAAATATGCGTCAGCCAAATCAATTTTTGAGAACTGTTGCCCATTTTGAAGTTTGTGGAATAAATCTTCAACACGCGGAATCGGAAATTGTTCAATTTCAAGTTGTGGATTAACTGTTATTTTATAATCTCCACAGATTCGAACTTTTCCATTTGTTTTTGGTACCACAACAATAGGTGCGGCCCATTCGCTAAATCGTACAGGTGTAACGATGCCAGCAGCTTCGAGTCGTTGGAGCTCTTCTTTAACTTTATCTTTAAGTGCGAATGGAATTGGTCTCGTCTTGAAGAATTTTGGCACTGCGTTTGATTTTAGACGAAATGAAGCTTTGAATGAGTTGCATTGGCCCAATTCTTCTTTGAAAAGTTGTGAATGCTGCTTGCAAAGTTCATTGATGACCGTTGCGTTAACTGAAGATTCTGGAGATACTACAGATGTAGATGATACGTGGTGTACAAGTTCCAGTGCATTAATTAATTCGGGATCATGCGTGTCTCGTTGCGAAATGCTGTAACCAAAAGCTCTGAACCAATCAAGACCAAAAATATTCACTGTATCGTGTGAATCTACTACAAAGATTCGAAGTTTCCGGAGTTTTGACCCAATCTGTGCGTTGCATATAAAATATCCTTTGATTGGAATGTTTGAGTTGCAATAACCTTTAATTTGAGTGCTTGCGGGTTTGAGCGGTGGAGAACCAATTGCTTCAAAGCCAGTAAGTCCAATTATAGATGCAGATGCTCCGGTATCCATTAGAAACTTGAGTTTGACACCATTGACTGTTGGAAACACGTTGTAAGCTGGTCCCGTATCCTCGATTGACATTCGTTCATTTATCGGCAATTCATGAATATGTTTTACCTGGTGCGATGTTCGAGATGATTTGAAATTCTTGCTTGTATTCTTCAACTCATGTGTTTTTCCGTCGAAATTTTTCGTTTTATTGGCATTAGACATGCACACGGATGCGATGTGTCCACGTTTGTTGCATTTGTTGCAAGTAGCATTACGAAATCGACATTCGGAACGCTTGTGTTGGTAATTGCAGTGCGGACATGAAGGCAATTTTGAAATATAGGGTTACTGTGTTCTGGCTCCTTTGTTGTTCGATCGAGATGAGTCTGAGGTGAGATTAGGATTTTTACGACTTTTACGACAAGAATATTCGCTTGACATCTGATTTACTTCAACTTGGGTATTGTCTCCTACAATCGTCCGATTTGCAGCGAGAGTAGCTTCAAAAATTTGTGCTTGACGTAGAACAGTTTCTAATGTAGGAGATTCCGTTTGTAATGGGCAGTTCGGACTTGAGGATGAGGAGTATGTAAAATAATCGCGAATTTGTTCGTCAATCAGTTCATTTTGACATTGTGAACAATGAAATTGACATTCACGAGCTAGACCTCGAAGTTCGGCGACCCATTCTGCATAGGACTGGTCCTTTGACATTAGCGTCTTGCGAAATTTGACTCGAGCGGTCATTGGATGCGTTTTTTCTTTAAAATGTTCGGTTAGAGCTGCAGTAAGTACAGTAAAGGTTTGTTTGCTGATGTCAGATGAGCCAAATAATTTTTGTAAAAGTATAAAAGTTTCGTCGCCGACCCATGATAAAAAATATGCTCGTCTGCTTTCTTCTGATAACACATGATGAGCTTCGAAATGCTGCATGAGTCTTGAGTAATATGTTCGCCAATCTTCTTTAGGATTAAACGTTTGAAAAGTGGGTACATTCAACGACGTTTGTATGAAAGTAGAGTCACCTCCTTCTAAATTGGAGTTTTGCCTTCCTGTGAGCATTTGGATTAATTCGCGATGCTGTTGATCACGTTGTGCCCGTTCTTCTCTCATCGATGCGAGTAGTGCTTTTACTAAATCATCCGTAGCCATTCTTATTAAAAATTAGTTTTTAGATCGAAATTCCTTACGAGACTGCGCCAAAAATGTTATGTTTTATTCTTGTTAAAACTAATGTTACAAGAATGTATTTTATCAAAACAACTGCTATTATCAAAACATTCTTCTTATCAACGAAAACAGATTCTAAGCGGTCTGTGATTGTACCGTCCTAGATTATTTTATTAATAGACATATCAATTAACAAACAGCTGTGCGACCTTTCGGAAGCCACGAGACAGTTATTTAAATTGGCCATAAATCTGAAGTGGGGTTTCTTTGTACACTTTTACTACTTGTTTACTTGTAAGTAATAGTCAATAAGCAAATCTAATTGGTGGGCGCGTCACAAGAGAGACTAAAAAAAGGAGCTGTCAAGCATCGAGATTTACTGATTTTTTTTTTCCGATTAATTATTAGTTAGTTCTAGGACAAGCAAACTGAGAGATGAAAAATATTCTTTTTTAATCAAAAAATACCTAATTTTAAACAAAGAGTATCCAACTTTTAACCATAAACACTTAAAAATCAGCAAAAATTTTAAAAAAAGGAAAAAATCTCCCAAAATTTTTCCATCTTCTAGGACAGCCAAATAGTAAAGATTCTCTCCAAATAATAAAGGAAACAAATGAAGATATCATCTCCCAATCATCTAAAAATTAATTGATTTCAAAATTAAGTATAAATCTTCATTTTTTAAATTAATATTCAAGAAGAAAACATAACTCAAGCAAAAAAATATTAGGAAAATCTTATTGGGAGATTAAAAAAATACTAGGACAGCTCAATTGGGAAAGTATAGTATTTCCAGGGATAGAAATTAATTAAATTTCGCGCCAATCTAGAAAAGTCAATATTACTAACATACACAGTCTAAATTATCAATAATTGCTGCTTTTAAGTCGGTTATTCGCAAAGCAACTCGCGCCTTGTATTCCTACGCCATGAAATACATGCAGATGCAATGTTTTGGCGCATTAAAAATTTGCAATCTGTCTTTCTATCGCTGGAAATACTATATATAAAACTGTCTAAAATCAATTTTAAATTAATTTTTCTGTGTCTGTGGAAGATATGATTTCTCCTAGGCCTCTAGGATTACTCGTAAGTCTCTGTGGTATTATCTTATAGGTTTACAAGAAATCGTATCATACTGAGAACTTCAAAATTAATTTTTCTGTGTGTCAGTGGAAGATTGTTACAGTTTATTTTCCGTCTGTGTATAAACACACCCTGTATAGTACACATTTCAACGCTGCAATCTATTTTTAGCACACCCCGATCTGTTTCTCACGGTGCGCTCCGGAATTTACGATTTGCTACGCCCGAATTTTCCCTTAATTAAGTCATTTAACATTCATCTCGATAATAGTTTCAGATTCAAAGAGTAAGATCACTACTTAAAATTAGTCCAACCCTTTCCTAAGATTGAAATAATTTTTTTTTATGAGGTCATTATGTGCCAATTTAATGTGTACTACTTTAAGGTGCGGGAGGCGACAGGTGGTCGGTTTCTTTTTTGTCATCTTTCCGGAATTACTACGCTTGTTGACATGACCCTTGGCCTTTGTCGTGATTGAGTTGCGTTGATGTCACGAAAATCGGCCATTGGTACGTTTGAATATTTCTCTCTCGTTTGTTCTTTTTTTTCCGCCGACCGAGAGAAGCGTCGCATTTCATTAATTTTCTGTTCGTCCCGTGAACCGCACGTTGTTTTCGTGGGAAGTTCCATGTTAACTTGTTCCACTTCACCTGGGGGGTGAAAGTAGATTTGTACGGCTGTGCGCCGAATTTGACTGGTTCACTCGGCGGGCGAAAAAGCCGCCTTCTCTACGGTGTGTGTCAGCCTAGCCCTACTCGACTAGGTAAGTTTTGCGTGCTGTTTCTCTCGATCTGGCCCTTATGTTCGCTCATTTTCCGCTTATAGGCTTTTGCTCTTGGTTTTCTCTTCCTGTCTCTTTGCTACATTTGTGACACCATTCGTAGCATAATCGCGACTCGCGATTACCAGTGCACGCACCAGTTGGCACAAACATCGAGAAAGCTGATCGTCCACGGAAGTGTCCCGTAGCCTGCCGCCTCCATCGTCATCGATGGACATAAGGACGCTGCGTAATCAGGTCGGACACTTATGTTTATTTAATTTTGCTTTACGGTGGTTCTGATGTAGCCGCGTTTGTGCACGTAATTTTGCGTAACCGCGCGAAATAAACTCCATTTTGGGGGAATTCACCTGTTATCTTGCGTTGCGCTTACAGAACGTAACTCATCGAACGAGATCTTCGGTGTTAGGATAAGCGAATTATCATTTTTATTTTTTTTGATAATTTATTTAACTTTGTATTGATTTCGGATCCGAATTATTAGGGATTACCGCTTAACGTTAGTTGTGTTGTTCGTTCACCTTTTGATTTGTTTGATTATTTGTGATTAATCTTTTAATAAAATTGTTTCATGCTTTGGACGTACCGTGTTTTTCTTAATTTTTACGCGATTTCCTTTCAAAAAAAAATTAAGTGGCGCCTATTTCTGGATTGGCCTTCGCGTTATGGTCTGAGAACCCATCCCGTCCCACTGAAGCTACCGGTTACACTGGACTAATTTCGCTCCGGTGTTAAACTTCTACTTATCTACTCAGGTAGGTAGCAAGATATGATTTCTCCTAGGCCTCTAGGATTACTCGTAAGTCTGTGGTATTATCTTATAGGTTTACAAGAAATCGTATCATACTGAGAACTTCAAAATTCCACCTTTTTAGAATTGACTTACAGGCCTACAGATCTTATGGTTGCTACAGATATGAGCAGAATCGACCCATAACCATAAAATAATCTAAAATACCTATATATTTTTTAAATAAATTTCTTTTTAAAATAAAAATGAGTGTATCATTACTCATTACATACCTACAACAGACTTTTACCCGATTAGAAAATAAAAATCATACACATTTTTAAATTATGCTAGTGTTGTATGTATTTAGAGTAATAAGCGTACGGTAATAAAAACACACTGACAATCACATATATGATATAGTCGTCCACGTCTTGTATCGGTTTTATGATCTTGCTATAAAAAAACAGCTTCAAAGAGACCGGCCTGCGGTCGCCTTTCTGTCGCTTTTTTTGGCAAGGCCATAAAACCGCTACCAAACTGGGACGACTATAATAAAAATAGTAAATCAGCCATTATACTCTCTCAAACCAAAACGTATAAGTACGGTTCGAATTAAGGTTCTAAATTTATCGCGTAGGGGACTTTGCCGTATGATTCAGTCGACGGAAATAGAGGGTGTTATGGCACTACTGTCATTTATTAATACTGTAGATTTCCCATCATATACTTAAGTCCGAAAAGCTCCTCTGTTTTGAAACCTCTGATGCGTTATAATTTAATTATTTGGTTGTATTAAGCAATAAAGTAACAAAAACACGTTTTATTCCCCAATAGTCGGACTCGTCGAGAGTTGCGATGAACGGAATGGGGAGGTTTACTCATATTCCAAATAGATTTTTTTTAATTATAGTAAAATATGTATAGACCAGAAGACCATGAAAAAAAATTTAAAATTCAAGGAAAAATAGCGAAGAAATAGGCAAGTTGCGAAGTTTTAACCAGGAACGATTCGCTTGTAACATCACCTCTTCGCACGGTCGAACGCCACGCATTTCCGTAAAATAATTTTCATTAAGCCGGCGTCCACATCAAACGCGCTGCGCTGCGCCGAACCGCGCGGAACCGCACAAAGTGTTCGAACGCGTTTGATTTGGACGGTAAATTGTAATTTATTACCGTTAGTTTGTATTTTTAATTTAGCACGTTTTGATTTTAATGGTTATGGACATAAACAACCTTATGCGCATGTCCAGGAATTCTGTAACTAAGTAGTTACGAGTTGGTTAAAGCTGGATACACTTTATGCATTATCTAGACATTTTCGAACGAGGGTAACATAAAGCATCGAGTTCATACGCCCTGTTTCTCGAACGCTGCGCGTAAAACTCTTAACCAATTTCTCTCATTTTCGGACACGTACTCCTGCTTGCAATGTTTATCCGTCAACCCCCACTCGTGAATGAACTCACTTTTTCTGCTCAGTCTTGTTGCTCCTCACTTAGCGTATGCCTCGTGTTTTTGGGCTCTTCCGCCTTGTTGAGAAATTCACCAAACTATTTTGTTTAAAGTGAAGTTTGAACGGAGAATTTTACTCCGACTTTTGATAAGTGCGTTATAAGCAGCAAAAAGCTTTCTTCCCAGGCCTTTCAAAGCCTGATTTCTGCACACAATCAGGTAGGATTTATATAAGCAACTTCGTGCGCAGTTCAGGTCGTAACACGTGTTTTTCTATCATTTATCTAGGCTTTTTGTTTAGGGCGTTTTACCGGAGGCTTTCAAACGAAGGTTCGCTCCGGGACTTTTACCGAAGTTTATTGGAGCTTTGACTTGGGATCACCTGTCTGTGAAAATTTCGGTGGCTTTCATTGCGTCCATCTTCGGACAGTCGAATTAGTGACCGAGAGCCTCGTTGCTTGGCTAAACTGCCGGGAGAGGGAACTGGTTCTCCGGAATCGCGGGGTGATGTACTGGACGCTACATCCCAGACGTTCGATACTCGAAGGACATTGCTGCAGCTTATGTACTTGCACCTTTGGACGACTGAAGGTCGGAGCTTTTTTTTTATTTAATTTTAATTAAATGTTTGCGTTGCTTTAGTTCGAATTATGTTGATACCGCGGCGTTTACAGTTAATCTTTTATTTATATGCCAATCGTATAGACCTGAGTTAAGAAAATATTCGACGAAACGACATGACATGACAAAAGCGCCGCAAGGCCGTTTCACGAAAGTTAAAAGGAGATAACTATATAAAAGTACTTTGACTTATCGATCGATCGGCATATAGTAAAAAGATGACCTGTAATTTAACGTTGAATTGATATTTATTTTTGTTTGTGAATGAAAAACGGATCTGTGCTTCGTATTTTAATTTTACTTAACCTGTCGTTAGTTAATCGTTTATTTAGTTGAACATTTAAACTCGTTTGGTTTACTTCATATTTCTTTTACGTGATCAATCTTCACATCAATAAAGACAAGAGTGCAATACTGGTGACTTTCAGTTTATTTTTAAATTCTGCCTTCTGCTTTAGGATTACGTATGACCCCGACCCATCCCATCGAACTAGCCGGTCAATGAGATGACCTTAATTTGCAGATCTCAAAATTTGCAAACCATCAGGTACACGGAGAGAATTACGTTGTAAAAGTAAATATAAATATAGTAATTTTTACAAAAATTTATATTACTATATGTGACAGCAAAATCATTTTATTAACTTAAAAACATATTTATATTAACTGTTATATATTTAAATTTATAAAAAGATATTCTAAAATGGCTAAAATACAGGGAGAGCAAAAATGGCTGACGTGTGCCGTTCCATACCAATAGGGTATTTGCCGCATACTATGTATTTACATTAACCACAACTACATTCAGTGGCGTACTTAAAAATTTTTACGTCATCTTTTGACTTGTGATTTGTTAAAACGACCAAATTCAATGAATAAAGTGGAATTAAATTAAAATTAATATTGTTATTAATTGAAAATGTCTATGGATTCCTTATTGCATTTAAATTAAATCAAGTTCCAAATTTATTTCATAAAATATTCTGTACATGCTTTCTTTCGTGCTTTAAATTCTATTTCTTAAAATAATACACTCAAAAAAACTATGTATTAAACACACTGTTTAAGGAATTAGGTACAACATAATAAAATCAATCAAGTAATAAAAAATACATACGTAAATCAATATAAAGTTGAAAATATTGCACATTAATTTGTAGACATAAAGAGCAGCACAATTTACCCATGCAAAAATATCTAGTAGAAACACTATTTAAGCAACACTAAAAATAAACCACATACTTGAAATGCACTTACTCAGAAACACATTTATTAATATTATTACAAAAAATGTTGAAAGTGTTCCCCATTAAACTCTAAGCACAAATTAATCCTAGTTTTCATATTGTTAAAAACATTTTGAAGAATTTGTGGTGTTATTGAATTTATTTCATTATTCAAAGCTTGCTCCAGTTCTTCTACAGTATGTATACGATTTCTAAATATTCTGTTTTTAAATAACCAAACATGAAATAGTCTAATGGTGTTAAGTCTGGCGATCTTGGTGGCCAAAGATGTCTGCTAATTATGCGATTATCAAAAATTCACGTAAATATTCCAACGTAGCACCTGCTGTATGGGCTGTTGCACTATCTTGTTGGAAGTAGCCGTACTGTAATTCATCATCATGCAATTGTTCAATAAAAGGACGTAATAGTTGCTGCTGATAATTTTGGGCATTTATATTATTGTAAAAGAAGATGGGACCAATAATTCTTCTTCGTGACATTGCAACCCACACACCAACTTTAACAGGATGCAGACCTCTTTCGTGAAGTTCATGTGGATTTTCTGTTGCCCATACACGATAATTCTGAGAATTAATGTAACCATCCAAATGGAACCATGCCTCGTCACTAAAGAACGTTAAATCAAGAATATTGTCGTCATTTAAATGTCTGTTGAACCAGTTGCAATAATTCACTCTCTTCTGAAAATCTGGAGGCAAAAGTTCTTGTACAACGCTTACTTTATATGGCTTCATATGTAAGTCTTTCTTCAAAGCAGTGCGACAAGAGCCATAAGATACACCTGAAATAATACATTAGAGTATGCATGACAACAAAACTCAAAAATTTGAAATACCTGTTTGAAGGGACAGTTTTCGTATGGGTTTTTTAGGACTGGCTAACATTCTTTGCCTGATGTCTTCTACAACTTCTTCTGTTAGTACTTTAGATCTACCAGAGGATTTTCCTTTACATACACTGCCTGTCTCACGGAACCGATCTACAATACGGTGAGCATGTTGACGGAACGTATCTTGTGTAATATCTTCATCCTGATAAGCTTCTTGAAACTGATGAAAGCAAGACATGAATGAATACTGCCAATTACCATCCTGATCCCTTTCACCAGACCGAAAATACGCTTCTAAGATAAACTTATTATGTTCTTCAGTAAACATTTTAAACTAAAAATAAAGCACATATAAGATTTTTTCTACTTTGTTTATAACAGTTTTACGTACCAGATTAGTTAGACAACTAAAACAGAGCCTTAAGAAAGACTTTGTTATTACAAAAGAAAACACAAAATGACTAAAACCAGGGAGAACTTGTATGTACGTATGTGCGCTACTGAAAGGTCAATGACACTTACGTTTGACAGCGTTTGACATGCATGGAAGTAAATATTGGTACAATATTGATAAGTGGAACACATTTTCGATA
Organism: Dorcus hopei; assembly: GCA_033060865.1. Taxonomy (NCBI): domain Eukaryota; kingdom Metazoa; phylum Arthropoda; class Insecta; order Coleoptera; family Lucanidae; genus Dorcus; species Dorcus hopei. Next base: position 32,096,879 of record CM065421.1, on the reverse strand, counting down.
TAAGGTTGGAACAACTGCAACTTCACACGTGTCAATCATTGTTGCTCTCATTGTATAAAATATAATATCGTTTAATATATTTATATTTTAACATTTATATCTACGCACAGATAAGAAGCTACGGGATTCACACGATCACCAACCTTTGCGGCTGCATCAAAAAAAATAAGTACTCGATTTAAGAAAAAACGTATATTAAATTACAAATTTTATAAAAAAAAAAAAAAATTGTGCAAATCGGTTTTGATTACAGCGGATTCCTCGAGCTTGCTCTGTACAGCTGTTTAAGGCCTCATTGGGCCTTCATCAACAGAACCGTAGCTCCAGAACTCCACCACAGAAAACATAAATATATTATGTTATGTTGTGTTGTCTATGAACTCCACTGCAAACTAAACCGATTTCTCCTAGGTTATATGCCATTGCGATGTGAAAGTAATGAACAATTTAAGTAGTGACATCTTTCGATCGCTTTTTGACCTACAAATTTTATGTTGTAAACATCATATCTGCAGGACGAACTCATAAATGTTACAAAATCATATGCTTAATGTAATATAATCGCATTGTCATTTCTTTTAAGAGAAAAATTGACTTGCTTTACTTAAACAATTTTGCTACTTTTAAAACAATTTATTTTATTATTAATGATACTTTTTTTACAACACGGTTTTTAATATACATTTTTCTCAGTGTACGTAGCAATATTAACATGTATATGAATACAATCAAGTTAAGACTATGACTTGAATGGTTTATCCACTTCAGAAATAAGCTTCATTAGTTTCCTTAACATCACCTTAGTAAACGGGTAGGTGTAAACATAAAATTTTGATTAACTAAACTTGTTCATCAGTTAAGTAGCTCTTATTACGATCTTGTCACCTCGACTAAAGCCGTTATGGATGTTGACGCTAAGTCACGCATATAAGTTGGTAGCAACTACAGGGATAATTTCTTTCTCCAGCTGAAGTTCAGCGATTCATCAGCCTTGCGTTTCTTTGAATATAAGAACTGTTGCCATCTCTTCTCTTGTTTTTCTTGGTATTCTGCTACGTGTTCCTATCTCCTATTCAAAAACTTCAAAGATACATTCAAGCTACGATTTTACTTCAACCACTCCGAACGTATTGTCCCCTAGAAATAAGTATTTTCAAGAGTAAATTTGCTTTAAGATGTGCAATGTACATTTTATTTAAATCACATATAGCAGGAATGACTAGATTTGAGACTAGAATAAGAATTAGTTAATTATATAAGTACTAGAATAAGTACCTAGCAATTCAAGCAGTGCTTCATTGGTACCAATTAACTTTCAACCTTTTTCAGAAAATCATGTTAAAAATGTAAAATTAAATTTTATACAAAAATCAGTGAAAGATTACTGTATCTTTGAAATTAAACTTTCTTTGAATGCCATGCAATAAAAAATGCTGTACATTTTGATAACCTTAGCAGTAATTTTACTTAAAAAAAACCTCTAAATTAACTTTTTGATTGCACTGGTACATTATACCTTTCTAAATATTTTCAGTGTCCGTTATAAGAATTTGTGTTACAATTTTCATTCGACAAGAACCTACTTTAATTTCTAAATATTATTAATATAAACAGGGTATACGGACAAGTGCCCGGAAAAAGTGAAGACATTCTAATAAATGTTATAAATAGGGAAACACTATGAAATCTACCCGTATATTTAATCCCCTGATATTAAAACCAAAACCAAATGTGATTATTTTGTCTAATTACTGATTTAAACTAAATTAGAACTTACATATTCATTTTTTTTCTTCCAAACGTAACACCTTCTCCTGAGTGAGTTGTCTTTGAGTTCTTCTTTCTCTTTAACAACTCTGTCTTTTTCATTAACAAGCGTGTCTTGTTTTTTCAATAGATCTGAAATTTAAAGAAAATCTTATTTTCTACTTTCATTAACCTCATCTCGCCGACTCTTAAAATGGAACGCTGTATTTACCAAGGCCATAGCCGTAAAGCTTCGATTTGTTAGAACCGTGCGCGACGCACAACTTACGCAGTTTCCTATTCTATCAACGTATTTGCAGTCCGCTGACCTGTGACATTTTGCACAGCCAATATAGGAAACTGCGTAAGTTGTGCGTCGCGCACGGTTCTAACAAACCGAAGCTTAAGTAGCACTGTCGAAGATTCATTTCTAACGAGTCTATTGCTTTTCGTTAATTTTTTAGTGCCGGTGATGGTAGGTACATCTAAAACACAAAGTATTCGTGTACCTTGGATTAATTTTAGAAACTTATCCACTTGGGTTGGATCAGAGCTTGCGGAAAACCACCGGTCTTGTTGATTAACAACTCCTGTAACAAAATTATTAAGGTTCTTGAATTGAATTTCATTAGCTTGAGAGTTGTGAAACTTCTGTGCAAACTGCAGACTTACTTTGGCACATGGAAAGACTTCTAGTGAAGGTTGTTCTTCTTCCTGCCGGTCGGACTATCTTCAGTAAATTAAAGCCTATTGTCATACATGTAACAGATTCATTTTTAATGTAAAATTCTGTAGGAATCCTGGTAGGATGTCCAAAAAAACATGATTTTGACTACCTATAGGGTTACTGAAAATTGAGTTCAAGGACATTTTACAAGGAAATAAACATTAATAAATATATAAAATAAAGTCCTTGTGAAATTGTTAATATTAAGTATAAGTTTCTTTAATCTACTTTCTTTGCACGTGTACGTATAAATAGTTAACACGTAAAGTCGTTCTAATTCAGATAGTGTGATCTCTCCAAAAAGAGAAATTAATTAGAATATTAATCAATCTTGAAATATAAAACGTATTTGAATGGCAATGTTTCTGCAGTACAAACATACTAGGACCCTGATAACCAACAAACATCGCGGAACATAAATAATGGACTTCAATTTTTGCTTGAGTTGCTTTTGTAAAGGTTTCGCATCTGGGCAGGAGCTTTAACTATTAGGAAGACGAAGTCGAGGGCAACCTCGTAAAATGCACTTGAGCGCTCACATGTATTACGGGGCATACATACTCGTACATCTTAAGTGGCACATCATTTTATCGTTCTAGATATATTGTTGGTTTTCACTCGATTTATGTTATCTTGTTAGGAAGTTTTGAATCCCAGCAGAGTCTGTGTAGTTTAAACGTTAAATAAATCGTGGCTGTTATCCGACGTTTTTAAAGTTTGCACGTAATACTACAAACTTATTGGTTTATAATAAAGTATAAAAAACTTAAATCGAATGCAAACATGATGCTTAAAAGAACAGAGATATTTATCCTAAAAATTTAATATTTTTGGCTTGTGTTAACTAGTGGGAGTCATAAAATTAAGCCATTTTTAAGAATTGATTCCACAATTCTTTATTCTTTTGTTCCTCAGCTAAGTTGATAATGTAAACTTAATTTATTAAACAATCTTCTCAAAATTATTTATGCAATGTGATTGTTCTATTGACAGGTTACACATTTTCTGAAATCAAAAGGTCATTTAATAAAAGCTTTGGATAATGCTCCACCACATGCCCAGCGGACGAATTACAGAGTTGATTAAATGGAATGAAGTGGATGTACAAGTGGAAAATATTGATGAAGACAAAGATGAAGAAGAAACTATAACTGAGGAAAATGAAGAAAATCCAAAAAAGAAGTTACTCCAAACCGTGCAATAAATACATTAACCACCTCAATTCAAAAGGCAGAAGAAAGTGGTGTTGATTATAACTACATTCAATTACTAAAAGAAATGAGAGAAAAGGCCACAATGCAACAAGTCAACAAACATAAAAAACAAACCAAAACTTCAGAGTATTTTTAGAAAGCATATCTTCTTATTACAAGGTAGTACATATTGCTGTGATATTCACTTGAGAGAAAGAAAAAATCAAAGAGAAAATTAAATTACTAAAGTAAATGGGTAATTTATTTGTATATCTAAGAACAAGGGGACAGACAACCTGGTTCTGTACCGTTAAGTAACGTGTATAGAGAATTTAGATACAGAGTGGAAAAGAGCGTAGAAGTAGGTGGAAAATACATTGAATAATTTTCTTGATATTTAAAACTGGTTTTCCTGCTTTGGAGATTTGGAGAATTGGCGATTAAAGAGTGGGTACGAAGTATGTATATTTGACGTAAATTGTTATTGTAAATTGACCTTAAAAACAACAACACGAACAGAAACAGCTGAGTGAGCAAATGAGAAATGCGTCTTCAAATTAACCAAGAAAAGTTGAAAACACTTGAACATACTTTTTGGGATTTTGCTAATGCCTCCCACGCCAGTAGGGGAAGTAATCACGTGATCGACGAAAACCAATGACAGTAATCCCCAAATATCCAATTCTCCAAATCTCCAAAGCAGGAAAACCTGAGGTTACTGTATTTGGAAGGTACCGCCATTCATTTCCGCGGCTTCGTCCCCCAAATTAAAAAGGAAGCGATGAAACGCTAAAGAAGAAAAAGGATAGATACATAACATAACAGGTTACTGTTACTAAGGAATTTATGAATGAATTTGATTAACCCCAAATTAAAAGAGATAGAAAGTTGGCGCTACTTTCTCGATACAGTAACCTTAGGAAAACCAGCTTAAAACTAAAGAAAATTCGTAGTAAGAAATGTGTAACGTAGAAGGCCAAATCTATTGCGATTTCAATTTTTTAATAAAGGAAACACTAAAAACAAAAAAAAAAACAATGAAAAATATATTAAAATCATATGTCACTCGACTCGACTATTACAGAAAATCGGTGGACGCACATGTGGCTTAGATTTAATTATATGCTGCGTAGCAAAGGAAATGTGCATCTTTGTTTAATTGGTCTGTCATTAAATACAAAATGGCGCATTAAAATTTTAAAAAAACGTGATATGTTAAGTCCTTTTTTTATTTTCACAATTAAATTCCATTACAAGTGCTCAGCTATATTTAGGAACTTATCCAGAAATAATTCAACCCCAGTATTAAATATTTTTCCATTTTCCATTTTTTATACAGTTATGTAGGTATTGGGGAAATATAAATGTCTTCAGACTAGGGTGGCCAGATGTCTCTTTTAAAGAGAACATGTCCTCTTTTTTGACACAGATCTTTCTTTTTCTTTTTTCTGTGGTCAATGTTCTCTTTTGTTCTCTTTTTTCATAAGTACGTATTGTAGTGTTGCTTTTATTTGCAGATGTGGTAAGTATTTAATTTGTCTATCTTCTCTTTTAATTTAGTCTTTATATCACATCCACTACACAATTATGTAGTCTAGTAGTCTTATATGAATTCTATTTTATAATGTCAAAGTGACATTTCAGGGTGGGAACTCTCAATGTCAGTTGTAATCCAGTTATTTATTATAATTTTAAAGAAAATTCTTTTGAAGATAAATTGGTGAGTAATTTAATTGTTTAATTTTGTAATGTATGTGCAAAATTCTAAAGTAATAAAGGTAATCCCTCGTTTGCCAAGTGTTGCTACCTGTTACGCCCAATCGCGAAACAAACGATAAGACTCCTATGATACTTTAGAACTTTATAACGTTTATATGTAGTGTGATGTTGAATTAGAATTTTTATATTATTATTATAGATAGAGCCTTATTTGCCAAGTGTTGCTACCTGTTACGCCCTATCGCGAAACAAACAATAACTCTTCTATAATAATAAAGATTCTTTGTAGATGTGTGTTGACAGTTCAAGTGATTGATGAATGACAAGATGTATTATATGTAGTGTATTTTTAAAACCAAAAGAATTTTTCTAAATCAAAATAAACTTACTTTAGCGTTATACAATGATACATCCCTGGACAATGGTTTGATTTAATTGAAATAGAGAATTGAAATTTTTTAAAGGTATATTGTCAGTTTTTTTTTTTTATAATAACAAAATTTTTTAATGTGTTCAGTTTGGTATCTATTGAAAGATTAACGTTTTGTGTATATATCGGGCACTTTTCAGAATTAACCGGTTATTCCACCGGTAGACATTTTAAAATTCCAAAATCCACTGTAAAGCTGTAATATGTTATTTTAGCTATAATAAGTATATAATAGTAATCCAGTTATATTAAGTTAATAACTTATTATAGGTAAAATAACATATTATAGCGTTACAGTGGATTTTGGAATTTTAAAATGTCTACCGGTGGAGTAACCGGTCAATTCTGAAAAGTGCCCATCCTCCCCATTACACCTCGGTTTGTTTATTCTCTTAGGTGATCAACCCCTCCATTTTATTTACAAATACTTCACTCAATTTTACACTTCTGTCACACAAAACGTCAATCTGACAGATAACTTAAATATTTCAAATTTTAAATTAAACTAAGTAAGTATTCTATTAACATTTCAATTAAATCTTAAATTTATTAACATTCTTAAACATAACCTAATTATTTGAATAATAACAAGTTTTTAATTTATAGGACGCTGCATCTTGACGTATGCTCCATCTTGAAGATGTTTCATCCCGAAGAACACCGCGCCTGGACGAATGCTGCATCCCGCAGAACGCCTCTCGCATGATGTTGATAAAGAATGCTTTCATCTTGTGAAACGTTGTTGTCTTTGTGAATGTTATGAAGAAACTTATTTTTTTATTTTTGGGAAATATTGCATGAAGAATATTGCATTTTGGAAAGTTTTTTATTAGATGTAAAATTTGTCGGAAACAGCATACGATGAATAAACTTCTGGACATAGGTAAATATCACTGCATGTCCTCAGAATATAAAATAAAATTTGTATTGAAGATGAAATTTTATTTTATAATTCTCTGTGATATTGTTTTTGAAATTCTCTGCTACATTTTCTTTTTCTTTCGATGTTTATTTGTATTCGATTCATAATTCTTCATTATTAAATTTCTGATGATAAGGAACAATCTCTTATTTTAAAATTCTGCTTCTTTATCTTCTCATTTTCCCATTTCCATTTTATATGTTTCTTCAGCAATTCTAATAATTTCTCTTCTTTTCTTGTTATATTTGGAACAAATTTCTTATAATCATTTAAAATACTTAGAAATCTTTTTAATTTCTTCATATTCTTGGGCCTTGGATAATTTTTTATTACTTCAAGTCTGTTTTTGTCAACTTCGATTCCCTTCTTTGTTAATGTGTATCCTAAGTAAGGTACTTCTTCTTGAAAATATTTACACTTTTCAAAATTAATTTTAAATCCTTCTGTACATAGTGTTTCTATAATGATTTTTATATGATTTAAATGTTCTTTTTCGTTTTTAGAAAATATCAAGATGTCATCTATATAATGAAGACAAAATTCCTCATATTTATCAAGAATACTTTGCATTGCTCGAACCAAAGCAGCACTAGAAGAACTCAATCCAAATGGTACAACTCGGAATTGATAAATTCTCCCGTTGATCATGAAGCCAGTATATTTCTGTGAATTAACGTGTAATGGAAGAAGCCAGAAAGAAGTTTTTAAATCTAATTTAGTGAAAATCGTAGAATTACCACACTTGCTTAAAATTGTATCTATAGTTTTCGGAGTCTCTCTTCTTGCTTTAGTAATTTTATTTAAATGCCTTGCATCTAAACATAATCTTATTGATCTATCTGCTTTTTTAACCACTACTACTGGATTTATGTAGTTAGTAGTAGATTTTTCTATAATACCATCTTTAATCATCTTTTCTATTTCTGCATTTACTTGTTCTTCATATTTTTGTGGAATAGGATAATTTTTACATTTGAATTCTGTGATATCGTCAACTTCTAACTTATGAGTGAATCTTTGTGCAATTGTGGGGGTGCTATTTACTATCTGAAAATTATCAGATAATATTTTAATTATTTCATTTTTATATTCTTCTTTACATGCTATATTTGCTTTATTTAAATCATTCTTTTCTATTATTTCTACCTTTTCTTTTATAATTATATTATTAATTATTTTCTCATCTTCTTCTGAATCACTTTTGGATTCCATCCAGGACAATTTTTGTCCCTTCACCTCAATCAACTTCTCTTCCATATCTATTTTCATATTTAACTTATTTAAAGCATTCATCCCCATTATACACTTATTTCTCAGTCCAGTTACTAACACGAATTCTATATCTTCTTCCACTTCTCTAAGTTTAACTTTTGCAATTAATATTTTTTCTGCTACAACTAATTTCTTTTTTGTAGCTGTCAACAAATTTATTTTCTTGATTGGTATTATAGTTTGAAGATTATGTTTTGTTACAATTTCCTTATCTAAAAGTGAAATTTCCGCTCCGGTATCAATTAAAGCACATAAATCAATGTTGTTAATTTGTATGTTGGTGTATGGTAATTCATAATTAATAAAATGTTCATTTAATGCATCTAAAATACAATTATTTAAATTTATTTGGCTTCTGTTTGATATATCCGCTTCTTCCTTCTTCAAAAATCCTGTGGCTTATTTACCTCTACCCTTGCTTCTATATTTTGATTCGAGTTATTAATCCGTGGTCGATTTCTTACTTCATTTCCTCTTTTGTATTGCATGTCTTCATTTCTATTCCATTGTGCATGTCTTTTATCATTATGAAATCTTTGATCATTTTTGTAATTTGAATTGTTATCATTTCTTTTCTCACTAAAGTTATTTCTGTCCTTTTCATTTCGATTAATTTGTACAGTATTAATATTTCTACCGGTATAATTAATTCTTTCTGATGCAATATCCATTCTTTTCATCAAGTTTATAAATTCCGTGATTGTATTTATATTATGAAGTGCTACCGCTTGTATTATATCTGGATCAAAATGTTTTACCAACTGCATAATAATATCTTCTTCTGCTAGTTTTGGTGTTAGATATTTTATGATGCTATATTTCTTAATCACATATTTTTCCCTCGTTAATCTCGTGCCAATCCTATATTTTCCAAACATCAAATCTTCACGAACCTTCCTTTGCTCATTCCCACTCCAATATTGTTTTATAAATAATTCTTCAAAATCATTGAATGTTTTGATTTCCTCGCTTACCATCGTATACCAGGTTTGTGCATCGTCTTTGAGACTATTTCTTGTTATTAAAATTTTCCTCCTTTCATCGGCTACTTCTCTAAAGCATTCTTTTAAATTTTGAAGATATGCTATAGGATTTATACGATCATCTCCATAAAAATGTGGTATTGAATCTTTATTCAATACGAAGTTTGGATACTCCGAGGTTACAATATTTTTTTCTCGCGTCTCTTCTATCTTTTGTTGGTACTCTATCTTCAATTTTTTATATTTTTCTTCTTGTTCTGTAGCGAAGTCAATCATATATTTTTTTATTTCTTCTCTTTCTTTTTCTTGTTTTTCCATATATTCTCTAATTTTATTTGTTACATCACCATAACGATTTATACAATTTTGTGTAATTTCTTTATCTGATTCTACTAATCTTTGTTCAACTTGCATAATGTTTTCTGCATTTTCATTTTGTATTATTTTACCAACATTTATCATATCTTCTTTCATTTCATCTCTCATTTTTTCTATGTCAGTAGTTATTTTATTATTGATCTCATTTCTTGTTTCTACTTTAAATTCTTCAAAAATCTTCCACATTTCATCTTTATTTTCCTGATTTTTCTTATCTACTTGCTCAATTATTTCTAATTTGTTTTGTATTAAATATTCTTGAATTTTCTTATTATTTTCTTCTATTTTGAGATTGTTTTGCTCTAATTGTCCTTGCATTTTAATATTATTTTGTTCAATCTTTTCTTGAATTTGAACGTTATTTTGTTTCATTTCCTCCATCATCTTTGTCAACATACTTTTGATATCCTTATCTGTCTCTTCTATTACTGTTTTAGATTCTTTCTGTCTTTCTCCTATTTCTATTTCTTCTGAAATTACATCCATTTCTTGTGATTGTGTCCTTGTTGTTCTTGTCTTTCTTTCTGCCATTTATGTGATGTTCTTTGTTTAATGATGATTCAAATTATGTAATGTGAGTTATTTTATTCTTCTTTATTTGTATTTAGTGTTATTGTGAAGTTTCAGTGTTATTGTGAAGTCTTTTCTTCTTTGATTGGATTTGTTATATTGTGAGTTTTTGTAGATTTGTTTCAGCGTTATATTGTAGGCTTTTTCTTATTTAACTGGATTTGTTATAATGTGAGCCCCACGTTGGGCGCCATTTTATGTAGTGTTGCTTTTATTTGCAGATGTGGTAAGTATTTAATTTGTCTATCTTCTCTTTTAATTTAGTCTTTATATCACATCCACTACACAATTATGTAGTCTAGTAGTCTTATATGAATTCTATTTTATAATGTCAAAGTGACATTTCAGGGTGGGAACTCTCAATGTCAGTTGTAATCCAGTTATTTATTATAATTTTGAAGAAAATTCTTTTGAAGATAAATTGGTGAGTAATTTAATTGTTTAATTTTGTAATGTATGTGTAAAATTCTAAAAAAATAAAGGTAATCCCTCGTTTGCCAAGTGTTGCTACCTGTTACGCCCAATCGCGAAACAAGCGATAAGACTCCTATGATACTATAGAACTTTATAACGTTTATATGTAGTGTAATGTTGAATTAGAATTTTTATATTATTATTATAGATAGAGCCTTATTTGCCAAGTGTTGCTACCTGTTACGCCCTATCGCGAAACAAACAATAACTCTTCTATAATAATAAAGATTCTTTGTAGATGTGTGTTGACAGTTCAAGTGATTGATGAATGACAAGATGTGTTATATGTAGTGTATTTTTAAAACCAAAAGAATTTTTCTAAATCAAAATAAACTTACTTTAGCGTTATACAATGATACATCCCTGGACAATGGTTTGATTTAATTGAAATAGAGAATTGAAATTTTTTAAAGGTATATTGTCAGTTTTTTTTTTATAATAACAAAATTTTTTAATGTGTTCAGTTTGGTATCTATTGAAAGATTAACGTTTTGTGTATATATCCTCCCCATTACACCTCGGTTTGTTTATTCTTTTAGGTGATCAACCCCTCCATTTTATTTACAAATACTTCACTCAATTTTACACTTCTGTCACACAAAACGTCAATCTGACAGATAACTTAAATATTTCAAATTTTAAATTAAACTAACAAGGGAAGTATCCGAACCCGAAAATTCAAAAAAATTTGAAACTTTGTGGGTTAGTAGTTCACCCTAGGGTAAGCACGGAGCCATTTTTTTTATCGGCCCAAAATCGCTTTAAGTGGGGAAAAGCACCCTTCGAAATTTCTGCGATTTTCGGTTTTCTGCGAATAACTCGGTAACCAGCAGCGATAAAAATTAAAATTATATGGCAAAATATTTGTCTTTCAATGCTCTATCACATATGTAAAAATTGCCACCCCTTATAATTTGAAAATCAAAACTTACCCCCTACCACCCCAATATGAGAAGTCAAAAAAATAATTCATTGCTCTGGGTGAGTAGTCCACTTCGGGTGGAATGCAGCAAAATTTTTTTAACACTCGGAAAAAATTTTTAGGGGGTGAAAACACGTCTCATATGTTCTATGATTTTGAGTACTTGGCTATCTTAATACTAGAGCGCTTAAATATTAATATTGCATTCAAAGTATTAATTTAGAAGTGATTTGTGAAAGTCATATTTAAACATTAACATCGATTACAGTTCAGAAATCTAGGCATATCTTTATCACATTACTATTCTAACGCACGTATAGGTACATACAGAGTTAGTTTTATTAATGTTAACCCTCCTTTATTATTTTAATTGTTAACCAATTCAAAAAATTTAAAAATTGCTCTTATATGGATTTTTATCTAGATTTCATTTTTTCTGTCAGTTTTGCGGTAGCGTTTTATATATACCGGGTGGACAAAAGATTAATTTTTTTAAACGGAACACCGTGTATATTGTTACAAATTTTTAAGCCTTGAGTCACCCTGATAACAAACGTATATAAATATCGTGTAATTGGTTTGCTAGTTTTTGTGTTATTCGTCAATTGATTGTCGTTTCTTAAATACTCCAGATTACCTAGAAGTATTATTTTAAGAGATAGAGAAAAACTTTAAATACAATAGTTGTGGGATTTTGTATGTAATATCTTTTAGAGGTCTCACAAAAAAACAAAAGCACATCGCAAAGTGCAGAAAAAATTATAAATTTTGTTTTTTTAAATACCCTATACATTGGTCAATACAATGAAATATCATTGTTTGCTAATTTCAAAAATATATAATATTTTAATAATAACAATAAACTTTATTCTCGTATTTAAAGACACAAAAACAAGAAAAAAACAATACATAATTTTGATTTAGCAAAACAATAATTTAAATCGAGAATCATAAGATTGATAGTTGGATGAGCGGCTTGTAAGATATTTGATTCTAAAATATCAATAAATTAATATTTAAAAAATCAGGGCTTGGAAAAATGTTTTTATTGTTAATTTATATCGTTCCAAATATTCAAATTTACGTTGTCATTTGCTAACTAAAATAGCGATTTAGAAGTTTTTAAACATTTTTTCCCTAAATGTTTATATGTTAATATGTATACATATTGATTTTTTAAAATCAAATGTATCACAAACAGTTGATCCAAATATCAACATATTATATGTTTTTCAAATCAGCAAACAATGATATTTCATTATATCGAACAATATATAGGTTGTTCCAGTTAAAAAAACAAAAATTTAATTTTTTCTCCACTTTCTGATGCGCTTTTGTTTTTTGTGAGAACTCTAAAAAATATTAGATACAAAATCCTACAACTATTGTATTTAAAGGTTTTCTCTATCTCTTAAAATAATACTTCTAGGTAAGCTGAAAAGTATTTAAAAAACCACAATCAGGTTTTCAATAAACTGACGAATAACACAAAAATTGGTAACCCAATTACACGATGTTTATATATGTTTATTATCAGGGTAACTTAAGGATTAAAAATTTGTAAAAATATACAGGGTGTACCGTTTAAAAAATTATTTTTTTGTCCATACGGTATATACAAAACGCTACCGCAAAAGTGATAGAAAAAGTGAAATCTACATAAAAAAACATATAAGAGCAATTTTTAAATTTTTTGAATCGGTTAACAATTAAAATAAAAAAGGGGGTTAACATTAATAAAACTAACCCTGTATGTACATACCTATACGTGCATTAGAATAATAATGTGATAAAGATATGCCTAGATTTCTGAACAGTAATCGATGTTAATATTTAAATATGACTTCCACAAATCACTTCTAAATTAATACTTTCACATGCAATATTAATATTTAAGCGCTCCAGTAATAAGATCGCCAAGTACTCAAAATCATAGAACATATGAGACGTGTTTTCACCCCCTAAAAATTTTTTCTGAGTGTTAAAAAAATTTTGCTGCACTCCACCCGAAGTGGACTACTCACCCAGAGCAATGAATTATTTTTTTGACTTCTCATATTGGGGTGGTAGGGGGTAAGTTTTGATTTTCAAATTATAAGGGGTGGCAATTTTTACATATGTGATAGAGCATTGAAAGACAAATATTTTGCCATATAATTTTAATTTTTATCTCTGCTGGTTAACGAGTTATTCGCAGAAAACCGAAAATCGCAGAAATTTCAAAGGGTGCTTTTCCCCACTTAAAGCGATTTTGGGCCGATAAAAAAAATGGCTCCGTGCTTACCCTAGGGTGAACTACTAACCCACAAAGTTTCAAATTTTTTTGAATTTTCGGCTTCGGATACTTCCCTTGTAAGTAAGTATTCTATTAACATTTCAATAAAATCTTAAATTTATTAACATTCTTAAACATAACCTAATTATTTGAATAATAACAAGTTTTTAATTTATAGGACGCTGCATCTTGACGTATGCTCCATCTTGAAGATGTTTCATCCCGAAGAACACCGCGCCTGGACGAATGCTGCATCCCGCAGAACGCCTCTCGCATGATGTTGATAAAGAATGCTTTCATCTTGTGAAACGTTGTTGTCTTTGTGAATGTTATGAAGAAACTTATTTTTTTATTTTTGGGAAATATTGCATGAAGAATATTGCATTTTGGAAAGTTTTTTATTAGATGTAAAATTTGTCGGAAACAGCATACGATGAATAAACTTCTGGACATAGGTAAATATCACTGCAGTATGTTAAACGATTTGTTAATTTTTGACTCCCACAATTTAAATTTGGCGCCGCTTCGGAAATACATTTCGCGCATGCTCTCTTTAGTCTCTTTACTTCAATTAACGTCATGTATTTTAAACGTGAGGATGTCGTGTTGTAAATGTTGTAATTCGTTATTTAAAATTGAAAGTATTAGGTTTGTTCCAACCACGCTTTGTGACCGTTTCGAAACCGTCACAAGCATGCACTCATCAAAGTTTTATACAGTTTGTCAACATCGATCATTATTTCGGTTTCTTAAACGGTGAGAAAGCGTGGTTGGAACAGAGCTATTAATTACTTAATGATCATGAACTAGCAACAGAAAAATAGCAACGCTGATGATAAGGTAACTAATTATACCTGGTGATTTTAAAAAAAAATTATCAACTCTTGCCATGGAATTTGAACGGCACGTCTTAGCTTTACTGCAAAACAGCATCAAGAGACGTTTTCCCGTTAGCTTTGAATTTGCGTTTCAAGCACAATTGGGTTTTAAACGCACGATGTTCTTGTATTAGTATATGGAAACCTGCCTTACTGGAACGTGCGCTTCGTGATTTTTTGCACTTTTGTGCTCATTTGCGTGCACAAAGTAGGTAACGGGAAAGCGGCTAAGGAGTACAATGACGTACTTTTTACTTAAGCTAAGACATGCCATCCAGATTTCATGGCAAGAGTTGATAAAAAAAATTAAAAATCTCTCGGTAGAATTAAAGTAAACACTGCAATGAATATTGAATATTTTTGTAGCTCTGGCCCTTTCCTTTAGTACCTGGCTCTACTATTAATCATTTTGGCTTTTTGCCATTTCAATGATAAACTTGAAAAGATTTAACAATGTTACAGAAACAAAACTGATAAAAAGGGAAAACAAACAAAAAGACTGCAATGCTTTGCAATTAAAATTGAAGAAATTCCCATGTTTTCAGCCAAAAAAAAAGCATCTACAACTGAAGCATTTTGCAGTGTGTGCAATGTAACGTATCGGTAGCAATATAATTACAAATATATAATACAGTACAGTGATGAGAATTTTTTTTCGTGTCCTCTTTTTTCATCTTGGGAATCTGGCCACCCTACTTCAGACATATGCTCTCCCTGATTTACTTCTATTTAATTCTATTTCTATACATTCTCTTCGGTACCTGTTGTGTCCTCGTGTTCGTCGTCATACGTCTTAACACAAAGTCCATTGAGCTTAAACTGTTTTATTTCAAACTTCACCTTCACCTTTACATTGTTAAGCAACCATACATACAGTTGAGCATGATATCTAGTATAACATCTTCCCCTTTTTACAGAAAACGTTTAAATCCTCCTAACTTATGGGTCAATTCTGCG
This sequence comes from Dorcus hopei, assembly GCA_033060865.1. Classification (NCBI taxonomy): domain Eukaryota; kingdom Metazoa; phylum Arthropoda; class Insecta; order Coleoptera; family Lucanidae; genus Dorcus; species Dorcus hopei. The sequence continues at coordinate 32,081,433 of CM065421.1, read as the reverse complement.
CATATCTGTAAGGACCGTAAGATCTGATGGAATTCTGAAGTTCTTAGTATGATACGGTTTCTTGTAAGTCTCTAAGATAATGGGGTCTATTCTGTAAGCATTTCATATGAATTGTTATGCTTGTTATAATTGATATGTGACAAGCATAACAATTGATTTCCTAAAAACCGTATTCTCTTCAATTGATTGTTACGGTATATAGAATCGTCATTGGTGAATTGCTGTGGTTGCTATGGTTACGTATCAATTCATTTCTCTTCAATTATTGTTGGGTATCAATTGAAATGAGTTGGTGCTTACAGAATACAGGTGAATGTCGCAGAGACTTATGAGTAAACTCTCCAAAGGTCAAGCCCGAATGCATAGGCGCTTCGAAGCCGCGTATGGTAGATCGAATTACGGCGCTGCAAACATTATTTCTTCGATATAGCGAGAATATTTTGATCAACTTTATCACATTTTATTTTGTTATTTGCTGTATTTTTGACCATATGAAAAAAAAACGAAAACATTCGTTTAAATAAAACTCGTTATATCTATGCATCACGCAGCCGTAAACAGCACTGGATCTGTGATCCAGTGCTGGATCTGTGATCCAGTGCTGTTTACGAGCAGCATAACGAGATTAATTTAAACGAATATTTTCGATTTCTTTTTTAATTGTACTCGTTATGCTGCTCGTAAACAGCAAATAACAAAATAAAATGTGATAAAGTTGATCAAAATATTCTCGCTATATCGAAGAAATAATGTTTGCAGCGCCGTAATTCGATCTGCCATACGCGGCTTCGAAGCGCCTATGCATTCGGGCTTGACCTTTGGAGAGTTTACTTATGAGTAATCCTAGAGACCTAGGAGAAATCATACCTTCCAGAGAACTTCAAAATTCTAAATTTTAATAATTGAGTTACAGGCTTACAGATCTTACGGTCCTTACAGATATGCGCGGGATTGACCCATTAATCTAATAAGTGAAATACTTAAAATAATGTTCTTCCGCTCGATCTTTGCAGTTACGTCAGAAAATTATCGACTCAAAATGACAAATTTATAAATTCTATCATTGTTTTAACATACGTATTAGATAAGGATAAAAGAATATGTTGATTTCGTTTCTTGAATTGGGAAAGTGTGACGTAACTGCAAAGATCGAGCGGAAGAACTGTACTTGTCTATCTACACATTAACGGAATTTACAACAATTTGCTTATTTTGCGCCTGCTCCGTTAGTTAAGGTGAAAATAAAGTAGTGAATGCCTTTTATCTTTGTCAATGTTACGATATAAAGTGAGAAAGAGTCAATTTGGATTTCACAGTTTTGGTTCATTGTTCGTTCATTGGCATTTGACGCTCTTAATCTTAATCTTAAATTATTAATTATGAATTCTAAATACGCGTGTTTTTTGTGTGACTCGAGAGCAAGTGTTAGTTATCACCGGAAAGTATAATTGCTATAAATTCTTAGTATAATCGTGCTTATAAAAAAGTATTTGCATATCAAGAAATGTATTATTAACCGCAAATGTTTGTGGTCGATAAATACTAGATTTGGAGTTGTTAAAAAATTGTGTATTTTCTAATTATTTATTTACTGTATGTAGGTTTCCAAAAAATGAATCCATCAGAAAGACATGGTTGCAAGCGTGTAATTTAACCCCTGAAGATAATGTGAAGTCTTTACTCTAATCTAATTTCTTTTTCTCACAAGAGTAATACAGATTATTTCTTAAAAGTCTTTTAGAATCTTGAATAAAATTTTACAAAAAATTAATAGATTTAGTACTTGATGGAAATCCATGTTAAGAATTAAACACAAAACACAACTTTGACTTCCACTAATTTGTTTTGTGTTTAATTGCATGCAGTTTTTATTTACGGAATATCAGTTCATATGTTGCGAAATTAAAATCTTATTTTGCAAATTTTTATTTCATCAAGTGCAATATAGCGATGGATTCTCCTCACAGTAATCAACTTGTTTAAAAGTTTGAGGCGCGCGAACAATAATGCTGAGCATGCGTAGTAAGCACATTATCGCTCTGAGAAACCGAAGATATATTTCTGTCCTTTAGATCGCGGCTACAAATTCGCTTGCAGCAAAGGATACGCTATTTCGCTATTCACCATATAGGTTTTATACAGTGTCTTTCAAAAAGTATGCTACAAATGGGAATTTCTTTTATTATCGGTTTTTATAAAAATTTATTGATGCAGAACGCTTCTGCATCCCTTAAAGTGAAATTGGAAAATGTCAGATGAAATTTATCTTGAACGGTATACAGCGTGGGCACCGAGAAATGAAGACGGCTTAAGAGTAAAGTACCCTTATTTTACAAGATACAGCAAAATGTCATAAGAATAAGTTGTTCACAATTAAAAGTTATAGCTATATATGAAATTACAGCCTTCTATTTCAAATATAAAAAAATCACAATTTGTTGTGAACCACTCTTTATACACACTACATTAGGAAATACTGGTTGGATTAAAGTGTCCGCCAAAATAATATGAATAGGAAAACATTAAATTTGTTTTTATTTCTCAATTATTTTATTTGCTTCTTAGTGATTATTTCAATGCGTTCGGAAACTTTGTGCTTTCTTGTAGCATTCATCATTCATACATTAAAAAAATATAAAAGAAGTGAATAGCGGCATAGCTGGCAAGGAAAAGTAACTGTCGACGTACGTTTCGGTCTTATTAGACCTCATCAGGACAGTATAGCCAAAGTGTAAGGTGTTGACACTTGGAGATGGAAAACAACAAATGAAGCAACAGACTAGGAGACCGAATGCACATTTGCTGCAATTGTATCTTCCTGGCGATAACTTTTCCATCTTAAAAAAATATGATACATTTAAACGAAGTTATATTTTAAATGATAAAGGTTATAATTTTTAGTATTCTTCACAGTAAATCATTGATTGATTGAAAATTATATAAAATCATATACTCCTTGAAACTGGTTCCAACCAATTAAAACGTGCATCATACATGACCCAACTCTTATCTAACTTATATACAGGAACTCTACCTGTTTCTACACAAAGCTGACATCTTTTAGTTACACCGTAAATCGCACGCAATAAAGTGTCAAGAGGTATTGCACGACAAGTGTGGAAAACGCTATTATATACAGGAACTCTAGCACATCCCTGCGTTCAGCGCCGCCTGGCGGTGATTTTTGCATTAGTGAGATGAAAACATTGTTTTTTAGGTTATTCATAGACCACCTCTTAGGTTAGGTTATTCCTAACACACGATAAAGTGACGTTTTTTTAATTTTGTAATTGTACGTTACAATGGATGTTGAAATATATTTTGGATTTCATTCTATTGTTTACAAACATATTTCAGGCAATCAAGTAGTAAAAGATCGGCAATTGGTTACTGCTGGACATGGCGACATGGGCGTTTTCCGCCATTTTTAAATTTTTCGTTTCAAACAAAGGGTTGCATGACCTCCGTACACAAGGAGGTCATATGGAAATTTGCCTAATTGGAAGTGTGCTTCGCACTTTTTTTTGCTCTTTTAGACTCGTTTGTGTGTATAAAATGGGTAATGAGCAGGGTTAGGAGGATGAGATTCCGCTTGCAACAGTCCGCCTGGGTCGCCGCTTATACTGTGCATGTTTATGTACGATCATTGCGCTGGCTCATTTCTCCGTAAGCGTCGGACGAAATTTTAATTTCATCGCGTAAGAAATTGTTAAATTTAAACAAAATTTCGTATTTTAAAATTAAAAATTAAATAAATTAAATTAAACACTAAACGTTCTTTGCTATTGCAAATTATGTATGCGATTATTTGCTACTCCAGTATCGAGTGCACTTAGACGTGACGCTCTTGCCAGCGTGAGCGGAATCCGATCCGCCTAACCGTGGTAATGAGAAAGTAACTCATAGAATTAATGTAAAAGTGCGATGCAATATAAACAAAAACCTGACAACAAACCTCAATTTAAGAAACATCACTAATATAATCAGTCTTTTAACATAATTAATACAAGGTATTCTAGTTAAATAGTACAAAACATGTTTCACATGCATCTGACATGACGGTCGGTCTGATGATCGGTTGGGGCTATTGTTTAAATTGACTTCTTCACATGAAACGCATACCATCAGTATCCTGAGCATAAATGTATTCACATTATCAAGACTGACCATCCGTAGATAATCAACCGCATTTAAAACAGGCCTACATTTGTTGACTTGCTTTCCGACTTCTGTTCATGAAATTCTTCAAACTTTCATTTCATCTAAGTCTCCTGCACATTTTTCGAATAGAGTACATTGTATAATTGATATTGAAATTTATTAATCACTTTCAAAACAGCACACAAACTTAAATTTTCAATCCATATACGTAATAGGTATTTAGCTGCATTCTTTTTCATACTATTGTCTGGGTAATTGTAAAATTTAACATTCTTCCTGTTACTCTTATGACAATTTACGATTGTAGTACATAATTTAAGTATTTGACCTTCTGGTAGGAAATTAATTACAAAATTCAAGTTCAAAAATGTATACTGGTGTCTAAAAGTATTCGGACGACCGGCGTGACCGCCTGGCACTGTGGAAGTTTACCACAAGGGTCAAATTCGAACTATTTTATTGCTTTTCATTCGGATACTTTTAGATACCAGTATACACTGGTCATTTGAAATCTGTTTGAAATGACAGGTACACATTTGACAGAACTCGTGTTTTCATATCACTAATGCACAATTGGTGGCGCCGACATCGCATGTGCATGGTCCCTAAAAACTGACTGACCTTGGATTCAATTCGATCAATCAGATTATCCCTAGATCACTCACGATTATTCCAAATAAGTAAGTAGAAATTCAATTTCAAATGTTAGGATCACTGAATTCACTAACGAAATCAATTTCCGAAAACACATTTGTAGAGCCAAGAATTTAGCTGTTTTCTTTCGCTGAAAAGTTTGAATTCGAATAATTTTTCGTTACCCGCTCTGAATCTGAATGCATTTCAACCCAAACGGATCGTAAAATTGAAAGATTGAAAGGGGAAATTGGATTACCGATCGGGATTGAAATTTCACAGACATCCATTTGCAAGAGAGCATCCATCTTTGAATCTAAACGCGTTATATGGCGTTTGGATCAAACGAAAGAAAGCAGCTTTTATTGTACCTGTGTTTATACCACGCCACTGGATCCCACCAACTGTAGAAAAATAAATTCAATAGTACCAACATAATTCGCGTACAGACATTTACAGACACACTGTATTATTAAGGTACGTTTCCATGCATCCGTCGTGCGTCGTTCCGTCGTCAATTGTTATTGGTTCATTTTAAATATTTTTCGCAACCGCCAAGAGATTTGCAGCGCTGCATTTAGTCCAACCCCGTTGAACTTTTTGCGTCGTTTAGAAAAGGAAAGGATCTGATTTAAACAGAGAAACACATATTGCAGTGATATTTACCTATGTCCAGAAGTTTATTCATCGTATGCTGTTTCCGACAAATTTTACATCTAATAAAAAACTTTCCAAAATGCAATATTCTTCATGCAATATTTCCCAAAAATGAAAAAATAAGTTTCTTCATAACATTCACAAAGACAACAACGTTTCACAAGATGAAAGCATTCTTTATCAACATCATGCGAGAGGCGTTCTGCGGGATGAAACATCTTCAAGATGGAGCATACGTCAAGATCCAGCGTCCTAAAAATTAAAAAACTTGTTATTATTCAAATAATTAGGTTATTATGTTTAAGAATGTTAATTAATTTAAGATTTTATTGAAATGTTAATGGAATACTTACTTAGTTTAATTTAAAATTTGAAATATTTAACTTATCCGTCAGATTGAACGTTTTGTGTGACAGAAGTGTAAAATTGAGTGAAGTATTTGTAAATAAAATGCAGGGGTTGATCACCTAAGAGAATAAACAAACCGAGGTGTAATGGGGAGGATATGTACAGCTGAATTCAAAAAAATCGGGAAATGTCAAAAAAGATCGACACGTTTTTTTCAATATTTTCATAGCGTGAAAACGGATTTATTAGAAATAGGTTAGAATTATTTGACGGTACGTCACTCTATAAGTAAACAGGTTAATTTTTTGAAAGGCATGTATGTATTGTCAAGTAGACAATTAATTGACAAATAGAACCAAATTTACAATTGGAAAAATTTCATTTCCCGATTTTTTTGAATTCAGCTGTACACAAAACGTTAATCTTTCAATAGATACCAAACTGTACACATAAAAAAAAATTTTGTTATTATAAAAAAAACTGACAATATATCTTTAAAAAATTTCATTTCTCTATTTCAATTAAATCAAACCATTGTCCAGGGATGTATCATTGCATAACACTAAAGTAAGTTTATTTTGATTTAGAAAAATTCTTTTGGTTTTAAAAATACACTACATATAACACATCTTGTCATTCATCAATCACTTGAACTGTCAACACACATCTACAAAGAATCTTTATTATTATAGAAGAGTTATTGTTTGTTTTGCGATAGGGCGTAACAGGTAGCAACACTTGGCAAATAAGGCTCTATCTATAATAATAATATAAAAATTCTAATTCAACCTACATATAAACGTTATAAAGTTCTAAAGTATCATAGGAGTCTTATCGCTTGTTTCGCGATTGGGCGTAACAGGTAGCAACACTTGGCAAACGAGAGATTACCTTTATTTCTTTAGAATTTTGCACATACTTTACAAAATTAAACAATTAAATTACTCACCAATTTATCTTCAAAAGAATTTTCTTCAAAATTATAATAAATAACTGGATTACAACTGACATTGAGAGTTCCCACCCTGAAATGTCACTTTGACATTATAAAATAGAATTCATATAAAACTACTAGACTACATTATTGTGTAGTGGATGTGATATAAAGTTTAAATTAAAAGAGAAGATAGACAAATTAAATACTTACCACATCTGCAAGTAAAAGCAACACTACAATATGTATCGTTCATATTTACACTGCAGGTAGTGGACAAAAACAGAAAATGGATGATTCTATCAGAAAAGACTATAACTGCATATGTATTTATACTTAAAATATAAAGAACCACGATCTAAACCCGACATAAATATTGGGTACGACCAATAAATATGCGCAGAAGTGCGCAAGGTGACGGAGAACATCTAATTAAAGAGCTGTATGCAGATCCAACGGAAGACTTTTATAATTGCGAATGTCCCGTGAACAATTTCAGAGTTTGTTAGAAATTATTGGAACAACAATAACAATACTTCGAGGTTAGATTTTCCTGTTGCATTCGACACGACGAAACAACGCATAAATAAGCACGCAAGCATGGAAACGGAAGCACGTCGTTTCTGTTGTGGGAGACTGGTCCTTTTTGATAAAACAGCCTTGATACCTTTGTAGCGGGCCGGAAATGTGTTTAGCGTCTATCCTTAGATGATCTGTGATCCTGAGGCATGGTCGTGTTTCTTACTTGTCAATCAGTTGTGCCACCATTTATTCTGATCCCTTGGACTGTTGCCAACCGTCAGGATTGAACTTTCACACAACAATTTCAAATGCAGCACTGCAACGACGCAGGACGCATGACGGATACATGGAACTTAAGAAAGACATCGGGTACACGGGTACCCGAATACTACCCGTATAATTGTTACCCGGGTATCATTTTTTTTATCCGGGTACCCGTTGTTACCAGGGTACATCGGGTACCCGAATACTACCCGTGAAATTATTACACGGGTATCATTTCTTTATCCGGGTACTTGTTATTACCCGGGTACATCGGATACCCGAATATTACCCGTGCGATTATTACCCGGGTATCATTACTTTATCCGGGTACTCGTTATTATCCGTTTAATTTGTCAGCACAGAATCTCGGAAAAACATATACCTTGCTACCTACCTGCGTAGATAGGCAGAAGTTTTACATTGGAGCGAAACTTTACTCCAATGTTGCCAGCCAGCTTCAGTGGGACGGGGGGTTCTCTAACCAAAACGCGAAGGCCAAACCAAAAACAGGCGCCACTTAATTTTTTTTTTTGTAAAAGGAAACGCGTGAAAAATTAAGAAAACACGTTACGTCCAAAACATGAACACTTTTATTAATAGAAACACACAAAACAAATAGAATAAAATCAACGCAAGTCGAACGATCTAAGTAAACAACAAGGCCATAAACATAATACGTTATTACCTAACTTTTCGGATCCGAAATCGCTACACAACTACTTTAAAATGACGCAAAACGGTAATCGTCTATTCTAGCGGTAAAGAACCCGCGGGGTACGCTTGATGCGTGTTATTCGGAGAATCCTCCGCTAATCGAAACTTAATTTCGCGAGTGTACGCGAACACGTGCACAAATGCGGCTACATTCAATCCACCGAGAGCCGAAGAGAATTACATTAGTCAATCGAAACATATGACCTGCTAAGTAGCGTCGTTACGTCCGTCTAGGGGCGTCTCCGTAGACGTCGGCTTCTCCCCGGGTGGATGCGTCGCGTTGCAGTCGCACAGGGCCACGGGATACTGGTCGAAGACAGTAGTCAAACGAAAGGTCAATGCCGTAACTTAGGGGGTCGGCAAAATCGTAACCAAAAGGTTAGCAAAGTCGTAACCAAAAGGAATGGTCAACGCCGTAACCTAAAGCCTATAAACGAAGGAAGAGAAAAATGAATGTCAGAGTCAGGTCGAGAGAAAAGAGCATCTTGCAGAACTTACCCAGTCGCAAAACTGGGCTGTCACAAGCTGCGGGGTAACTGCAGCTTTCCTATCCTCCAATGAACACCACACTAAATTTACCACGATAGGCACATGTAGTTCATGGGACAGACAAATTCGTACTGAGATAATGACGCTACCCCCGACCGGTGAAAAGAAAGAAACTACTAAAGAGAGAGATATATTCGAATATGCCAATGACAGATTTTATGTCGTCAACATAAGCCAATCAAGATAAAGGGCACAGGTTACTAGCATCGACGACAATTTTCGGTCCTAACTACATTCTTTAAGCGTGAACTCGTTCGACCGCTGATCTACGCGTCTCCAAATAGGACCATGTAAATTGGACAATTAAAAATTACGCAGATTCAAACTTGACACAAAGCAAGGATGGGGTTATTTATTATAATATGTAATTATTCGGCTGGTCTGAAATTTTTGCAAAAATATGTTAAAAAGAGAATGTTGAGTGGAATGCGTAGGCATGGAATGGCACATTCCTACGCCTAGTGGAGAAACAGAACAAAACGGGTTAAAATTAGCTCGAATCGTTGAAGTATGCATTATACAGGGTGTGCTCGCGCACGATCGAAATCAAATTGTAACAATCCCACCCTTACTAAGATGGAAATTTTGCCCACAGGTAAAATTTCTAAGGTCCAAACTATAAGTTGGCCGAAACGAAGCGGCACGAAGACGAACGACAAGGCTCGAAACTAAGCCAAACAACATAAACGAAACACGGACGAAATTGATACTACGCGAAACTTTTGGTCGAAGACCACGAAAGAAAGTTGACGTCAGGAGAACTATAATGATGCACCCCCCCGGAGATGTTGCGTCCTGACGTAGAGACGACTTAGAAGGGGAGAGAATCTACATTCTCCAGATCACAACTTCGGTAGTGACGAATGTCACATTCGACAACACAAGACACGTCCAGTAAAGTTGAATAAATAACAAAAAATAAGTCGACTCCGAGTATCAATCAGTTCAAACCCAGTTTCCGAGAGTAGAGACTAAAGAGAGAGGGAAGAGAAGTCGAGAGAGACAGAAAACAGGAAAGATAAAGGTTTCCTCACGGAACACACCATACTACAGACGTGACTTCCATGAGCGTATCCCACAGCGGTACATCAGAGAGAGAGGGCAAGCCATACCTTCACGAGATCCAGTACGCTTGGCATTCCCACACGCTTTGACGAATGCAGAAGGATATCTCAAAGCCGTCAAGGCCGAGCTGATCAATCCGAAAAGGAGACAGAGTGAGAGTAGAAGAAAGGTTGAAACAAGAAGAAAAGAAACATTCCCGGGCGAATAGGCGTGATCCAAGTCACAATCAAGAGGCCTGTCAGACTTCGCTCATACGCAGATTCACAGAGAGAGAGGGCAAGAAGAGTCTTCACGAGATCCAACTCTCTTGTAACTCCCACAAACTCAGTAAATCGCAAGGCGACATCTCACAGTCAACGAGACTGATCGTTAGGGCACCTATCGCACGCGAACATCCGAAGACGTTCGATTCCACAGATGGTGTGAGGAATGTACAGAATCTTTTAGGAGCCTTTTATTCCACGCAGAAGATACGTCGGAAGAATTCTAAGAGGCCACAATCCGCAGGCCGAAATATGAATAAGACAATCTCTACTCATCAGGGGGATCAGGTTTAAGATGTTCACTGTTCCAAGTACCAGGAAGTATGTTACCATCAAGATCCTTAAGTTCGTAAGTGTCCGCAGACGTACGTCGACTAATGAGAAAAGGCCCAACAAATTTATTGGCCAACTTGGCCGCGAAATGTTTTGACGCATCGGACAACACGAAATTTTTACGCCACACCCGCTGCTCGGGCTGGTAAACAACCTTTCGCCTACGAAGATCATATCGGCCCTTAGCCTTTTCGTAAGCCTTTTGCAACCTTTCCTGTACGTTTTTGTAGAGGACTGCGAACTTTCCGGTACGAGATTGTAAATCCTTAGGATCTTGAGGAGCAACCTCCAAAGACTCATCCTTAACAGGGTCATTGTCAGGGGTTAAACTACCTTTCAAGCATATTTCATGACCAAAATTGAGGAAGTATGGAGTCACACCAGTAACTTCGTGACGTGCAGTTCGTAAAGCACAAGCGACTTTGGGCAGGAATAAATCCCATTTGCGGTGGTCTTCCGCCACATAAGCAGTCAACATGGACTTAATTACGCGATTAACGCACTCGACAGGGTTCGCTTTTGGATGGTAATACGAAGTGTACGCAGGGCGCACATGGTATGCTGTCAGAAGTTTTTGATATTCCTTAGATTTAAATTGGACTCCATTGTCCGAAATGACCGTACGAGGCACTCCAAAGACCAAAAAGATATTTTCCTCAATGTGCTGAACGTTCTTAGGGGCGGTAGCCTTTCGAAGAGGGAAACACAAGGTGAACTTACTGAAGCAATCAGTTGCCACAAGGATGTATTGATACTCCCGAGAAGATCTAGGTAGTGGTCCAACAAGATCGATGCTAATGACCTCCCAAGGTCGCGAAATTCGAGAGTGACCTCCCATTAGCCCTGCCGGAGCTTTCTGTTCTGGTTTGGTGCGAAGACACGTTTGACACCTATGAACATATTTCGCAACATCGGCGTGCATTTTGGGCCAATAATAACTTTGGGCGATCCTATTGTAAGTCTTGTAGACACCTAAGTGACCACTAGTCGGGGAATCATGATGTACGTGAAGAATCTGTGATCGAGATTCCTTAGGGACAACAGGCTTCCAGTGAGGCTCATCCTCAGCTAGTCGATAATAGGTGTTTCGAACGAGTTTATAAATGATGTTTCCTTCAACACGAAAACTCGGAAACTTTTCCGGGGCCAAACGAATTTTCTTTAAGAAATTCAAATACCAACTATCCTTAACATTATCGAAGTCAATGGAGTCGATAATAGGGACAGTTCGAGAAAGCATATCAGGTACGACATGTTCTTTTCTTTTGCGGTGTATGACACTGAAATCGTATTGTTGCAGGCGTACAGCCCAACGACATAATCGACCAGAAGGGTTCTGCAACTTGTTCAACCAAAGCAGTGAATGATGATCCGTGATAACTTTGAAGTGAGAACCTTCCACGTAGGGCCTAAGTTTTTCAATTGCCCACAGCATCGCAAGGAGTTCTTTCTCAGTCGTCGAATAATTGCGCTCAGTTCGAGATAATGAGCGACTTAGATAGCAGATGACTTTCTCGCCGTCATCATGTTGTTGAGTAAGGACAGCTCCAACACCATAATCAGATGCGTCGGTTTGAATCGTGAATTCTCTAGTGAAGTCAGGACACGAAAGGACTGGAGCAGAAACCAAATGCTCACGGATCTTTTCCCAAGCTTCATCGCAAGTTTCGTCCCACCGATGCTTAGAATTTTTCTTAAGCAACTTGGTCAAAGGGGCGATAATTGTGGAAAACCCAGGGATGAATCTACGATACCACGAGGCGGTTCCAATTAGTCTACGTACTTCCTTAACCGTGGTGGGTTTAGGCATTCGCAAAATTGACTGAACCTTTTCGGGATCCACATGAAGACCGTGGCGATCCACAACGTAACCTAGATATTTCAATTCGCTAAGCCAGAAACTGCACTTGTCCTGATTCAAGGTCAAACCAGCCTCAGTCAGGCGTTTATGGACTTCAGATAATATTTCGAGATGTTTGTCGAAGGTTTGCGTGACAATAATGATGTCGTCCAGATAGACGAACACGTGAGGATCAAGGTCAGCACCAATTACTCGATCAATAAAACGTTGCCAAGTCGCGGGAGAATTGTGCAGGCCAAAAAGCATTCGTCGGATTTGATACAGTCCACGATTGGGTACAGTGAACGCTGTATATTGGCGGGATTCTTCGACGACTGGGATCTGCCAATAAGCTGACTTGATGTCCAAAGATGACAGGTATTTAGCATCTTTCAATTTGTCAAGGGTGTTCGAGACATAAGGTAGTGACGTTGGGACGGCCGCACTGATAACAGTGCCTTTTTAAGGGCTCGGAACAATCTCGAGACAAATGACCGATTTTCTGGCAATTCCAACACTTAAAAGTCTTATTAGGTTTGGGAGGCTCCACCTTACATTCGGATACAACCGGAGCACAGGCTTGGACGTACGCTAAGTCAGGTTCTAAGACCATATTTTTACGTGGGGGTGGAACGTATGCTTCAACAGCTGACTTACGAGCTTCCAACTGTCGACCTAACCTTAACAAGTGTGCTACCGAAGTAACCTCGACCAATCCTAATTGTCGTTGATAGAAAGGGGCAATATTATTCAGAAGAATTTTGACCTGAACGCTTTCAGCAACCGGAACGCTCAACCTATTAAATAAATTGATCATGACCGACGTGTAAATCCCCATTGATTCGTCAGGGCCTTGAGTGCGTTTCTTAATTTCTTCGAACAATTTGTCATCGTAATTATAGGGTTGAAATTCCTCGCGAAGACGTTTGACGAGGTCAGTCCAATTATCGCAAAACTTTCTATTAGCCCTAAACCAAATTAACGTCTTCTCTCGAAACAAATCGGATGCGGAAGCGAATAACGTGATTTCGGACACGTTCCTCGAAACGCAGAGTTCGTCAACACGTTCGAGAAAAGCATTTAAAGACAGGACTTTATTATTCCCATTGTAAGACAAACCCCATTTAGAAACAGGCACGGACTTAATTTCGTTACTGGCCGCAGAGTGTGTAGCAGCCTTAACTGTAAGAGGCGTGGCTTCAATTCGCGATGTATTTGCTTTTGGCGGCGAAGGAGTAGCCAAAGGTGTTGAGGTCGCACTCGGCAGTGAAATAGAGTCCGGAACTACGCAAGATATCGATAAAGGATTGTTCTGAAAATGCTCGGCAATCGCGGTTAAATCAAGTAAAGGGGATGCTGTTACCCCAGTAACTTCCGGTTCTTTCGGTGCAAAATTGAGCGCGGTTTGTTCGAAGTCGAACGCAAGTTTGTCTAGCGTCCTCAAGATGGCGGCACGTTGTCGCGTCTCGTCACTATTCGTCGGTTGGGAGCGCTGAGCGCGTCCAATGGCATGAGCCAACTTAGCGGAAATTTTATCGTGCATGCACACAGCTGTTGAGCCGGGAAGCGACTCTATTAAACAGCGAATCTCGCTAATCTTTTCCTGCAGAGCTGTCACGTCATCGTCAAAAGTCACGTCGTATTTCGGTACAGGCAGGCGTAAATCTTTTTCCAAACGCATTTGCCGTCTTAAATTAGCACGTTTTTGCGCAACTGTTCCGTCAATTTGTATACCTCTTACCAATAATTCATAATTTAATTCCTCAGAATTAAGGCGGTCCGGTAATAGTTTATATTCCATTATAATGCGCAACTTATTCTAACAAAATAAGTGTTCTGGACGTAATACTCTTAAACAACAAACAAAACAACAAAACGCAAAACAAAATCGGGCCACACGCGCTTGGGCGCCAAAACTTGCTACCTACCTGCGTAGATAGGCAGAAGTTTTACATTGGAGCGAAACTTTACTCCAATGTTGCCAGCCAGCTTCAGTGGGACGGGGGGTTCTCTAACCAAAACGCGAAGGCCAAACCAAAAACAGGCGCCACTTAATTTTTTTTTTGTAAAAGGAAACGCGTGAAAAATTAAGAAAACACGTTACGTCCAAAACATGAACACTTTTATTAATAGAAACACACAAAACAAATAGAATAAAATCAACGCAAGTCGAACGATCTAAGTAAACAACAAGGCCATAAACATAATACGTTATTACCTAACTTTTCGGATCCGAAATCGCTACACAACTACTTTAAAATGACGCAAAACGGTAATCGTCTATTCTAGCGGTAAAGAACCCGCGGGGTACGCTTGATGCGTGTTATTCGGAGAATCCTCCGCTAATCGAAACTTAACTTCGCGAGTGTACGCGAACACGTGCACAAATGCGGCTACATTCAATCCACCGAGAGCCGAAGAGAATTACATTAGTCAATCGAAACATATGACCTGCTAAGTAGCGTCGTTACGTCCGTCTAGGGGCGTCTCCGTAGACGTCGGCTTCTCCCCGGGTGGATGCGTCGCGTTGCAGTCGCACAGGGCCACGGGATGCTGGTCGAAGACAGTAGTCAAACGAAAGGTCAATGCCGTAACCTAGGGGGTCGGCAAAATCGTAACCAAAAGGTTAGCAAAGTCGTAACCAAAAGGAATGGTCAACGCCGTAACCTAAAGCCTATAAACGAAGGAAGAGAAAAACGAATGTCAGAGTCAGGTCGAGAGAAAAGAGCATCTTGCAGAACTTACCCAGTCGCAAAACTGGGCTGTCACAAGCTGCGGGGTAACTGCAGCTTTCCTATCCTCCAATGAACTTAGAAGTCCGGCATAAAGCCGTATCAATCACTTTCACCTCCTCGATGAAGCGAACACCACACTAAATTTACCACGATAGGCACATGTAGTTCATGGGACAGACAGATTCGTACTGAGATAATGACGCTACCCCCGACCGGTGAAAAGAAAGAAACTACTAAAGAGAGAGATATATTCGAATATGCCAATGACAGATTTTAAGTCGTCAACATAAGCCAATCAAGATAAAGGGCACAGGTTACTAGCATCGACGACAATTTCCGGTCCTAACTACATTCTTTAAGCGTGAACTCGTTCGACCGCTGATCTACGCGTCTCCAAATAGGACCATGTAAATTGGACAATTAAAAATTACGCAGACTCAAACTTGACACAAAGCAAGGATGGGGTTATTTATTATAATATGTAATTATTCGGCTGGTCTGAAATTTTTGCAAAAATATGTTAAAAAGAGAATGTTGAGTGGAATGCGTAGGCATAGAATGGCACATTCCTACGCCTAGTGGAGAAACAGAACAAAACGGGTTAAAATTAGCTCGAATCGTTCAAATATGCATTATACAGGGTGTGCTCGCGCACGATCGAAAACAAATTGTAACAACCTATCTGTCATTACATGATGAAAACTTGATTATTTTTAACATTGGGACACTCATGTAAAATTCGTGAATCCATTTACGTTGAAATATCCAAACTTATACCCGAACATACCCGGGTACCCGAATTTATAAGGGTACCCGTATCAGATCCGGACCTCAGTTTTGCACGGGTACTCGAATTTATACGAGCTCATATGATTACCCGAGCACGATATGGGTACCCAGGTAGTATCCGAGTAGCTTATTCGGGTACCCGGGTAGCTCAAACATACGGGTATGTCTTCCCTAATGGAAACGCACCTTTACAGACTGACCTACTTTTAGAATTTTTAAATCGAACGCGTTTTAAAAGCAGCATTTGAAAAATAAATTTTTGCCAATATGGCGGACCTCCATAGTCCTCTTAAAATGTAGTGATTCCTACCGGTGCGGTGGTTGACCCCTCATGAACACATCAGTCACATCACTATATTGTTTATCTTCATACGGTTGGCAATGCTGCTTAATGCATTTAAATGACACCTCGCTGTCATAAGCATGTTTATTTTCATCAAACAAATCATTTTTATAAAATTTATCTGTATGATAATTCATGCACGCAATCATTTTATAAAGGCAACTATACTGAATGTAAAACGTAAATGTCACCTTGAAAATTAAAATTCGAATTACGCTACATTTTAATATTTACAGTAGGTAATAATTTGGTTTATTTGTTAGTTTTATTGCTAAAACGTTCAGTATTTCCACTTTGAATCTTTGAACGTGTGAACTTTTACCATATAACTTTGGCACATTTAAGTAAGTAATTTTAATTTAAGTTCTCCAAAATTAACAAATTTCTGGTTGCTCCTTGAAAATGTTTTATTTGTTGTTGAGTATTGTGCTGTTAACCATTGTAAAGTCTGAAGAATGTGCAGACAAAATAGAATTTCACTTGGGCACTAAAACGCCATACAGGATCGTTGCAAATAAAAACTACGAGAAGGAAGACATTAACAGAGGTAACTATAGTACGTACTATTTTTCAGTTTACTAATCTGGGAAAATGTTATTTAGAGTGTTTAAAAAAGATTTGGATCATCGCAAGGCATGGCACTCGAAATCCAAATGCCAAGCAAATTGGCAAAATGCAGGTCTACTTGCCTCTACTTAGAGACATCATATTGGAGAAAAATGACAATAAAAATAGTACGTATTACTGAAATTTATTTCAACAATTAATCAATTTGCTGAATAATTGGGAAAAATTAAATGGTACCAATGTCGGTACTTTCAACCACCCTTTCAACATTAGCTCTGTTCCAACATCAGTTTCTGACGTTTCGAAACCATCATAATCAGTTGCCCAACGTTATGATGATCGATTTTGACAACATTGTCAAGTGTAAAACTTTGAAGAGTGCATGCTTTTGACGGTTTCGAAACCGTTACAAATAATTGTTGGAACAGACCTATAGATTAACTTTAATCTTTGGTTTATTCCTATAGAAACAATTGTTTTTACAATTGTAGGCATAGGAATAAACTAGAGGTTGAAGTTAATTTAGTGATGAAAGTACCGGCTCTAAAAATGGCATAGAAAATTGACACTCAGATAATTATTTTATTTCAATAATTTTTAGCATACATATTGATGAGGTAGTAGTAAGTAGAGTAATTCAAAACAATCTGATAACCAGAAGATGAATTAAATTTAATAATTCATTGATCCGCCATGGTGTGTTGCACATTGATTAGTGCGTTTAGGCATGCTTGTGATGAGGTGATCAACGTCCTCTTAGAGTATCTGTTAGCGCAGGTTCGATAAAGGAAGTTCATGAAAACCGAACTTGTGTTAGGGTTATTGTAAAACCATTAAAAAATTTAATATTTATTATTTTATCGTAAATATCGTGTTCTAGGATTGCGTGTCGACTGCCATGCAGTACTGAGGAAGCACAGTGTGTTGATAGAAATCTTCTTCGTTGGTTTCTGTTGGGGTGATTTCACCTAAAACCAGAAAAAAATTGAAAATTTTCGAATAACAATGATAATTTCACAAAAGCCTCCGTGATTAGTGCATCTGATTAAACGGCTCAAGTTCGAACTTAGCAACTGGCTCACGAATAACACAGATCTTTCAAGGTGGATGAATCAGAAACAAGTTTGTTTTGGAGGTCTAGCATCGAGTTGGCTATTCCACCTAAGTAAGTCAACTGATACTCCACGTCTTAACATGACTAAAAAAAGAGATACTTTTGGGTGTATTAAGTCATCGACTTGACTTTGCTTTACCACATCATCATTTCGTAGTTCCCATATTTCAAACAGTTATCTCTCATTTGTAATTAACATGAAATTAATTAAATTAAAAATTATTGGTTAAATGAAAAGAGAAAAGTATTAATAATGTCGAATTTCAAATCAAATCAATTTAAGTTATCAAAGAAATTAATATGTCTAATGTCAACCAGCAATTAAATTTTTAAGAAAATTTTCAATATTAAAAAGTAGGTACTAATAATTACCTTTCGTGTGACTTTCCTCTTTCAAATAGTCTAGAATCCAAGCCGTTGGAATAATTTCCCTAGTTCTGTCTTCGAACAAAGCAATAGAATAATCATTCTCCATTTTATCTTCTTTTAGAGCCATTCTCTTCATGTGTGTGTGAATACCTAGTTTCGCACTGTAGGTTGAGGGTTTTATCAAAATTGATATCAGTCTCGTTTTGTTCGAATCAAACGTAGGTACTAGGTATAGTTCATTCTTTTACTATATGCCGATCGATCGATCGATGACAAGAAACTTTTATGCACCTATCTCCTTCTTTTGTGAAACAGCTTTGCACCTTTTGTCATGTCATGTCATTTCGTCGTATATTTTCTTAACTCAGATTTATAGGGTCGGCATATAGTAAAAAATCATCTGTATATGAAAAGTTATTGAGAGAAAATCCTAAATAGTGAGTGTTCAGTTTTCTGTGTCACTTAGTATATTATAGTTTTTGTAAGAGTAAATGAAATGAAATTCCATTTTTACCTGGTGTTGCAATCTTGCTAGTCATGTTAGGTCATCATCATTTAATTAGCTTGAAAAAAATGAATAGAACTTCAAAGTAATTCTTTTTAATATTCAGAGAAAGTATTAATGACTTGTAGTCCTTTATTGGACCAAAATATTCAAAGAATTTTATTAAAGTTGGCTAAATGTACTTTTATTTTATGAAAAAATATAGATTAAATTAATTTTTATAATAAATTGTAGGTAAGTTATTAAAATCAGATTTAGAACTGTTTCGTAACTGGAAGCTACAAATTGAAGAAACAGACCAGAAGAAACTGACAGTCGAAGGTGAACATGAAATGTTGGAACTAGCAGAACGAATGCAAGCAAGATTCCCTGAACTGTTACCTTCTGTGTACAGCAATACCTCTTATAAAGTACACAAAAATAATTTAAGCAACTAACATCAATACCTTTTGCTATTTGTAGTTTAAATTCACAAAAACTCAACGAACTAAATTCAGTGCCAAATCATTCGCTGTTGGTCTCTTTGGAAAGAAAACTGCTAAAGACGTGTATTTTCCAGAACCAGAGAAGCAAGATCTAATTTTGAGGGTAACACAATTTTAAATTTGTAAATTCATGTTGTCTCAATGAAATATTTAGTTTTATAAGTTATGTCCAAAGTGGAGGAGCAGCGTCAAGGAAAATCCAGATTCTCTTGAAGAAAGAAAGAAATTTGAAGAAAGTGAACTTATGAAGGCAACTATAAAAAAAGTTGGGAACAAACTTGGATTAGGTGATGTTTTATCTTTTGGTAAGAAATACGGTAATATGAGTATCAGTGTCACCTTATATAATGAATTTTAGACAATGTGTACTTAATGTACGCAACTTGTGCATTTGAAACTGCATGGAGTAACAAGAAGGAGTCACCCTGGTGTATTCCATTTGATCTTGAAACAATAAAGGTAATTTAGATTACATTTTTTCCAAGATACATGAATTTTAAAAAATTATTAAAAATCTGTCCATCTTGAGAAAGTTTCTTGTACTTCTTGATATACTGATGTAGATTTCCTAAGAACACTTTTCGTAATTTCTCCATATTTGTATATTTGCTGCTTTTTTTTAACTGTCCTAAAATTCTTAACAGTGGATTACATCTTAATTGTAATATGTACAGTCGTGTTCAAAAAAGTGTTGTACAGAATTTTTACTGTGTAACCTTGTATGTGCATTCAAGTAAGTTCAAAAAATTGTTATACAAGTTTTGTTGCATGTACGGTTTCTGGCAATAATAATATTATCGAATACAAAAATAGAAAAGCCAATTGCCGCTCAAAAGCAAAGATATTTAAAACGTAGCTGTACAACACCTTCTTGAACACAACTGTACATAGGTACAACTTGACATAATTTCTTTAATTTTATAATAATATTAGTCCATCACAGATTTAGGCCCGATTTTACAATCGTCGGATAAGCATTATTCTTAGAATAACGTGACGGTGTAACGTAGATATGGAGGAACGTTCAGCCAACAGTTATTCCGTCCTTTTTCCACGATTGTAAAACTGGGCCTTAGTGAATTTTATCATTTCCATTTCAGGTAATGGAGTATGCAGAAGATTTGAAATATTATTGGTTAGATGGATATGGCTATAATTTAACATATCGCCTAGCATGTCCTGCATTTAGAAATATGATAGACTTCTTCAATCAGTAAGCTGTCTCTTATAACAATTCAAATTTTATTTGCTTTATATTTTACAGTGAAGCACCATATCCGAAAGCTGTGATTTACTTTACTCACTCAGGTACTTTATTAAAATTATTGGGGCATTTAGGATTATACAAAGATCCACAACCTTTAACGCATTTAGATTTTCACGGTACTGAAAATCGAAAATGGCGGGTCAGCAAAATCGACTCTTTTGGAAGTAATATTGCTTTTATTTTGAAACAGTAAGAATGATTATTTCGTAACTTGCAATTCTTGATCAACTTGCTTGCAGATGTGGAAACGAAAGTGAAGTCTTAGTTTTACACAATGAAAACATAGTGAAACTGCCAAGTTGTCCAAATAGTGATTTCTGTAAACTTCAGAAAGTAAAGAAGTACTACAGTGAAAGCATAGATAGATGTGCTTTTAACGAAATGTGCGAAAATGACCTAGAACGAGATAAATAAAATCCATTTATTTATTATACATAGATATTTATATTACTTTGTAATTTTTTAAAAAAATAAAAGATTTCCGGAAAAATTTATTTGATAAGAAACATATTAACCAACAAACTTAACTTATAATTTATAGCAGTACATTAAGTAAACAGTTAAATAAATAATCACATCTCTTTCAATATTATTTACATTAGTTGTTCTCACGCAAATACAACTGCATAACAAAAAATAAAGTGACACAATATACAGGTTTAATATTATTCACAAGATCAGATAGTTTTGAAAAATTAAACTAAAAACAATAGTACTCATTGAGATGCCTGACTTTTAGCCCTGCGATGATCATAATTGACCAACCTCTGTCCAACTAAATACTTATCGTTCTTAATGTGCTCATAAAGTTTTTTGAACTGTCTTATTTGCAAAGTTATAACGACAGCAGCGACACCAACGAGAAGCAGAAACGGATATATTCTTCGAGCGATAAAATTTCTTGTTTGGATGTTACTAATGAATAAGGGAACCATAGAATATGCAGTTACATATGGGACTGCTAATGCAAGGCCGAAGCTTATTATAACAGGTGCTGCAAGTTCCTTGAAAATAAACATTAAGTGCATATCGCGTATTCCATCTCTATAAGCTCGCTCAATAGCTGCTCTTAAAAACCAATCGGGTCCCATCATGGTAACAGCACAAGCTATTTTCGTGTACAAAACCCCAAGTGCCCAATCTTGCCATATAAAAAGCACAGGAGTTTGATGTATTGGAACTCTAAGAGGTACAATTATGACTAATTCCAAAAGTAGACCAAATAATAAGGGAATTACTCCTAGCAAGATTGTGCTAGCAAGAATTGTTTTGGCACCAAGAATACACCATTGCTTTAAACGTGCCAACATTGCAGCACGTCCCTGCGGTAGCCAACTTAATAACAAAGCAATTGCTCTTGCAGCAAGCCAACATAAATAAGTCCCACAAGCAGCGGTGTATAATTCATGAACTTTAATGCCCGTTTGGGCTGCCGTAGTAATCTGTGGACTGGGAGGCGGAGCTCCTACAAGCCAAAGAGCCATGACTCGACGTCCTAACCATACAGGCAAAGTAAGAGCAATCAAACTCGAAACAACTAAAGAAACACAAACAGCTAATAAAAGGGTGATTAGACGCAGAATGAAAAATGATGGTCTTTCGTACGGTTGGAAACCTGTAGGGCCTTCTCGCATTAGCAAAGCCTGATGTGCAGCTCCAAGTCCTCCATTTGGCTCTGGAGCAGGTTGTGCTTGTTGACCTTCATTAGTTTGATTGCCATCTCCATCTCCAAGCAAATATGAATGCATATCCAATAACCAAGCGATTATCCGACACCAAGATCGAACTAAACCTTTCAACCACGTTCTAGTGTGGCTTTGTTCAAGTAAAGCAGGCAAAATCACTTGCAAAAGCAGCAATTCCAAAGATAGTTCATTAACTTGAGCTTCGCTATTTAAAGTAACTGTATATGGAAGAAAACTCGGTAGTATAAAGCGTAAGATCCGAATGGGCAGCCACAACATCAATAACACAGCACTTCCGAATATAATTGCTGATAATAACAAGCGTCTGATGTGTCTCAAGATAGGCAGATGAATCATTTCTTGAATGGGGCTGAAATCCGGGTCGTTTAAATTCCTTAGAAACCACAGGACTCCAGGACGTAAAATCTCACGCAATAACAATACGAAAGACGCAAAATAATAGACATAAACCATTCCAACTAACCAATGTATAAATATTGAAGTGCCGGGGGCTAAGCGAAAACTATTTTCACGGTCTTTGAGGGTAGCATCAAACATAGCAAGAGAGCAAATATCTAACCACCATCCACAAACTAAAGGTAAAATTCCTATTTCGACCACGGAAAGCATTGATACCTTCACAACAACATAACACAATCCTAGTACACGTCGGGCTTTAGATAATCCAAACAGAGCTGCAACACGATGTAAAACGATTAGCAAAAAACCGACTAAACAATATCCCAAGAGTGTAGTGAGTAAACCTTCAAAGTGACAAGTAGCTGCATGCTCTCGCATATTGATGATAGATAAGAATATGAGCCCCATGTGATACGGGCAGAACGCGAATATAAAAATAAAGAGTGTATTAAGTGATACTACCCAAAATACATGCTCTAGAAACGCTAGTGACCCGTCAAGGCCTAGAAGTCTTTCCCAAGTAACTTCTTCTGCTGCACGGTCCCACTCCATTGGTATCCAATTATTTTCATCATTGGCATTATTTTCACCATCCTCTTGAGGTTCTGGAACGTTTTCTGGTTGGGGCTCAGCAACGGCGTTCTGATTTTCTGCATTTTCATCTTGTTCAGGAATGTTATTACCTGCAGGTTCTTGCACAGGTGCGATGTTATCACGTTCAAGCCAGTCCGGACCTCCACCATGTAAAACTTGCTCTCGTAACCAAACCAACCCGATAAACGTAAATAACGTACAGGTAACCACGAAGCAACCGTGAAATATATCAGATGCAAGATTTTCCGTTGATAGAATATCCGTTATGATTGTGTCTATGCTGCCGGAAAACACAATGCGATAAATTCGGCAAGCTGTTAAAGGAACCACACCGAGCCAAGCAATCGCAACTAAAGTGTAATGAAGCCAATATTTTACAGCAGTTGCTATTGATGACAATAGTCCTCCCGCCAGATCCCTTAAAGGTAAACGTCTTGGCATGTCTGGAGAATAAATAGGGGTGAAAGAGAAACGATGTCCACATAGTTCGCAATATTCTTTGCGTGAGTATCGCATCCACTGTACCAAACATTCTTGATGGATAAACTTGATGGTTCCTGTGCAGATGCAGGGGTGGAAAAGAGGTCGATCTGGAACTTCTTCAGAACGGCAAACTCTGCAGATGTTCTCTGTGCATTCAGTGTCAGTCATTTTCAATTTTATTATCTGAAAATAAACAGAACTTGTACAAAATAAAATTAGAACAGATACTTAAATAACTTATAAACTAGTTGAGTATTATTCAAAACCGTACAACTTTACAAAATTTAAAAAAATCAGTGTAATCCTGCCACTCGAAAGTTCTGCTTTCTATGATTAAAAAAAAAGCACTTAAATCCAATAATCGAAAAGAGAAAACTTATATCAATACTTAAAATAAACATTTTACACTGATACAAGTAGTAAGTATGTAGATGAATCGCAGATATAATTTTTTTTTAATCACTAGAATTATTCACTAAACTGGACTGGCTTTTGGTTATTGTTCAACTGCTAAAACCCTTCCTTCCCAATGAATAGTTTCAGATTAAGCAACGAGGCGAATATTAAGAATTGAAAGATATTTAAACCAAAAGGCTCAATACTACACCCCTTATACCCCCAGTGACCTAATGAAGATCGAAGAAGCAACAATTACAACCCTTATTTATGACGTGGCCATAATGACTATAGGGCATGAAGTCAAAAAAAAATATGAAAATAAATTAAATTAAATTAAATCATGAATGGTACAATTAAAAAAAAAGTCTAATGCCTGATTGCACCGCATTTTTAATCATTGATTAAATTTAAGTCGTATTTAGAATGTGATATTTACGTAGATCCAGCATAATGTCAATCACCATCTAATTGACACTTAAACTTCAACTTAAGTGTCAGTTAGAATGCGCCCGACATTATGCTGGATCTACGTTAAATATCACTTTCTAAACACGACTTAAATTTAATCAATGATTAAAAATGCGGTGCAATTGGCCATAAATGCTTTATAATCACACTCTAATTTGGTGGAAAGAATGCCATAAAAATAAATGCATGGATGTAAGACTTAGGCTGTGTAGCATAAAAGATTTAAGCCAGGATTAAACTTAACCCTTAGTTAGAATGTAACACATAATAACTAACTTAGGCTTAAATTTAATGTTGGCTTAAATCTTTTATGCATCGCAGCTTAAGTTACAAGAAATTGTGTTAGTAAGAAACTAAGAGAAACTCCATCTTGTTTGTTCTGTAACCAGTTCTGCTTAAGCCAGTGACTTAACAAAGAGAACCAATGGGATCCAATTTGGCCTAAGCAGACCAAAAATTGCAAGAATTGCAGGCACTTTTTAGTTTAGATCCGTTTAATATCCGCACTTATAAAAAAAATCGACTTGTAAATATTTGATGCAGTGCTGTAAAATTACCGTAATTTATATTTTTGGTAAATTACAGGAGTAATTTACCGTTTTTCAGTACCATTTTAAATTCTCCAGTATTTATTGTTGTAATAATTTACCATGGTAATTTACCATTTTCCACGTTTCTATGTAATATGTAGGAAAATAAACTGTGTGTATGTAAAAGTTAAACTCTTATTGAAAATTTATAAAACTTCAATTAAAAACAACAAATTACGATTTCAAAAAAAGAAAAGTAAACTTAATATAAAATAATCTGTAACTTGCAAATAAGAAAATTTGGTTAAAGAAAGCATTGAGTACACAAAATACAATTTAAAAATAAGCATAACATAAAATTAATGTATGGGTGAAACCTTTTCCTCACTTATTTTTCTTCGGGTGGAAAACTAAAGTTCACTTATTAACTCGTTTAAGGTAAAGGCATTTGATTCCTGAGGAGTGCAAGGTTCATTTTTTGCAACAAAGTTTTGGGTCCACTTAGATTTCAATTAACAAATAGTAGCTTTGCAGCTTAATCATTTGTCAATATGTTTGTTCCTTTATTATAAATTGTATATTTTGTTTATTTAATCTTAGATTTTGTAAACAAAAAACAAATATAAAAGCGCCGTATGTGATTTGGTAATTAATGGTAATTTAAGATGGTAAATTACAGATAAATTACGGTAATTTATATCGTAATTTAGAGCGTAAATTACGACAAACATCACTGATTTGATGACTACTAAATGCCCATTTCCGCTTCACATTTTGAACAAAATTGAGAAAATGAAAAATCTTATTTTTTTTTAAATGTTACGCCTCAGAAAATTTTGTCTGAGTACCAAGCAACACATTTTGCAATAACTTATCAGATTCTGCTTAAGTTTTGTCTGATATGTCCAACAATTTCAAATTATAACATTTTTTTAATTTTCGTGCTTTAATTAGGTACCATTTTTAGCCACACTAGGAATTGCTCACCAGATCTGCCCTACTTATATTTGGTTATTGATAGTGCTGGCAACCGAAATCGATTTTTTGGATAATCGGTTAACCGGTTTTGGATATTCGCGGTTTTGGAGAAAACCGAAAACCGGTTATCCGGATAACTCGGTTATTCGAGTATCCAGTTATACGGAAAACCGGTTATTCGAATATCCAGTTATTCGGATAACCGCATATTTGGATATTATCAGTTTCTTGGATAATCGGAAATTCGAATAACAGGTTATTTGGATATTCAGATATCCGAATAACTGGAAATTCGAATAATTGGATATCAGAATGGGTTTTGTTTGTTAAAGATCTTCAGTACTTATTAGAAAAAAGTACATACACATAGTTACATGTTTATTTACTTAATTGCTTTTATTATAACATATTTGTGGATATCCGATTAGTCGTTTTTGGATATTCGAATAATCGGTTTTTCAAATATCCGAATAGTCAGTTTTTGGATATCCGAATAGTCGGTTTCTTGGATAATCGAATAATCGGTTTTAACCATTATTTGGATAGCCGATTATATCCGAAACCGGTTTTTAAAGAAACCGATTATTCGGTTTAAATTTTTTCCGGTTTTTGCCAGCACTAGTTATTGAAGAGGCACAAACTATTTAGTTTTTTAAAAAAATCAATAATAAAAAAAATTCCCATATGGTGCGAACTTTAAATGGAGATGGTGATAAAGGAAATTAAGATATTTGTCATAAATTATAAAAATATCAGGTCATACATTAATAATAAAACTGTCCCAATTAGCCCAGTTCAATCGGGTTAAATTGATTCAACCTGCACAGTGAACAAAAAGCTGAGTACTTTGTGTGAGTTGTGCATCATGAATATTCTAACAATGTGCAAATATCTCGGCAAGGGTAGATCAATTCAAATTTGAGATTTAAGACAAATAATAACCTGTGAGCAAATAAAAATCAGATTAGAGCAGGCGGTGCAAAGAAAATGTATGTCTGTGATTACATAAAAAGTCAACAACTTTGACAGTCCATGAATGTATTAGATTAATTAATTCAGTTAATCACAGACATACATTTTCTTTGCACCGCCTACTCTAATCTGATTTTTATTTGCTCACTTTTTATTATCAGTTAGGAAATGTAAATTAAAACTATTTGGTGCCTAACTAGGCACTATCTTTATAAATATCAAGAGGGAAGAAAATACATGTGTATTCATTCCCAATTCAATTTTATTTTGTATTTCGGTTTGGAAATGAGCTTTCAAAGTGTCAATAATCAATTTTTCGCTTAAAGCAATAATTTTTAAGAGAGAGAGAGAGAGAGAAAATGAAAATATGAATAAATTATTAACTATTAGGAATAAACTAATGAACTATGTATTTTTATTACTGCCAAACGTAACCAGACTCAACCTAAGCACTATGGCCCTTATTCTCATCTCATGATTAAGGTCATGTTTAACTAAGATTGTGATTAAAATAAACAAGAAACTATATAGCTTTAATGTGTAAGAGAATGATGGAGATTTCCCATGGGAAATAAACATATAATTAAATTAATCATAGAATGAGAATACGAGCCAATAAGTTTGAGTGTCACTCTACCAAGGACAAGAAGTGAATTTGAGGCTGCTTTCTTATGATATCATTGGCTAATGTAAATGATATCATAAGAAAGCATACGTCAAACTTTCGTGTTACGAATTCATGCTGGCACGAAATTGAATGTAAATGTAGCCTAAAAGTGTACTCAGAACAGGAATCAATAGGTTTGTTCCATCAGCAATTTCTGACTAGTTCAAAACCATGCACTCATCAAAGCTGCTTAATAGTGATGTTAAAATCAGTCATTACTTCGTTGGACAACTGCTTTTGGTGGCTCTGAACTGCTGATCGAACAAACCTAATACGTATCAAGTGATGACATTTGACAAGATGCTTACGATCTGAATCATATCAGTCGGATTGTGTTTTGGATTCATACCGACTCCTTCGAACTGGGTTTTCTGCGTTTCCCAGTTTGTAAGGTGAATGCCAAAGGAGAAATTGACATCTAAGTCGGTCGCAGCCGCCACCTCTCCCCGACAAGGTCTAAGCTTGGAGTAAAAGTGAATGAACAAAAAAAAAGTCTAATTCATGTAAGATATTTCCCTTGAAATATTATTTTTAACCAAATGTGGCTCATGAAATATCAAAGAAACAGTTAACAGAATGGGGGCATTAAACAAACAAATCGATTGATTACAATCAGATTGAATCGATTTAAACTGATTCATGAAAACACTGAACGGTGGCGTGACCGGTATAACCCTATTTTCTAGAATATTTGGTATTTGGTATTTCACTTTTCAACAATAGCAATATCACAATATTGACAGTACAGTTAAGTTATTTCTCAAATAAATCACTGAAATAAACAATACATTGTTATAAACAACTCGCACACTTGACACAAACCGCAAAGCCATATTTAATCGCAGTCGCAATTTCACGATCGATGTTGAATCGATTCAGATTCGTTGACCGCTAAACTGTATGCAATCATAAATCGATCGTGAATCGATTGTGTACGTTGAATGCCCCTAATATGTAACGATATGAATCGAAATTGGTATTGCCACGATTCATACATTGAATACAAATTAAGACTAGGAGACTCACAAAGTTTTATTTTCTTGTAAATGAACTGACCAAATTTGAAAAGGATATGTAAAAAAAATAGAGGTAATTAACAGAGCATTCATAATTATTCAGTTATTAGAGCCATAAAGCTAAGCAGATTATTGTAAGTCAGAAGTAGTGTAATAAATCTGAATCAACAAATCTTGCAGTAATTTATTAATTTGTTTCTTTATGTTATCAAACCTACTGGTTTATTGTATATTGCAGTTGTTTTGAACTAAACGGTATATTATTATTATCTGAGATTTTGGCTGCGTTTAGTTCATGGGCGATGTTGTCGATTTCGTTTAGTCCATAGTTATTTTACGTTGTCTGACTAATCAGCTGAGTGGTCACGGTGGTCGTGATTTGAGATGCGACCATTAGGCAACCACGGTGGGTATGAGTTCCGTTTAGAAAACAGTCCGCCCGAGCTCGTTAAACTTTGACGGTTCGTCTATCAACTAAACGCAGCCTTTGTAAATAAATTAATTTTCTGAGACTCATACA
Organism: Dorcus hopei; assembly: GCA_033060865.1. Classification (NCBI taxonomy): domain Eukaryota; kingdom Metazoa; phylum Arthropoda; class Insecta; order Coleoptera; family Lucanidae; genus Dorcus; species Dorcus hopei. The sequence continues at coordinate 32,052,244 of CM065421.1, read as the reverse complement.
ATTATGAGTACGTTTACATGAACATCTAAAGTAGGTTTTATTACAACCGACGTAAATGATCGTGTAAATAAGGCATAATACCCATTTTAGTACGATAGTTTAGTTAAATGGGTGTTATGCCTCATTTATACGACCATTTACACCAGTTTCAGTAACGTTGGTTGTAATAGAACCTACTTTAGACGTTCGTGTAAACGTACTCTATATTTAAATTTAAAGAAAATACAAGTGACGGTAAGCCCATAACGTGGGATCTTCACATAACTGAAAACTTTCAGAAAGTCAATAAAAGCATCTTTGCTGTTTGCTGATGAATATCTGATCTTAAAATGTTTGTTTGAGATTAACAAAATCCAAACTGAAATAATTACGAATAAATCTTATGGTCAATAGGAAATGTCAGAATTTGTTTGTGCTTACACGCTTTGAAACGAAAACCTGTGTACCTATGCTTACATATTCTGAAACCAAAGTGTTGATTCCACTTCTCTTATCACGTAAAAGACCAGGATTAAATTTAACAAAATGAAGTAGTATACTTACCAACAAAGAATCAAAAGGTAAATATTAAGCGTACATCATCGACACAAACTTCTTACATTTTGTCAAGCAGCACAGAAATCCGCCATTTTAGTGTATTTTCGGAAGTCTTGCACCTCTTAAACGTACGTTGCAATGCAAAACAGACTTTTGTGATCAAAATTTATTGACAATTCTATCCTTAACGAAAATATGTGACATACCTACGTATCTACAAAATTCCTAAATGGGACAAAGTGTTACCAACAGAAATTCTTACAGTAAAATTCAAAGTGAAATAAATGTATGGTTGCGTTCAAGCAAGAAATTAATTGCTGTAACATGGCACTAAATTACTGCGCTTAACGTGAATTTTTGCCAGTTAACTCTGCAAGTGGGGTATTAACCACAACCATCCTCCATTTACAACCTATTTGAACGCGATCAAATTCACTTATAGCGTCTTCGATTGATCGCACTAGTGCGCACTCAGAGTATCTTCATCTCATGTTATTGCATGAGGTTAAAAGAAGATGCAAATACAGTGAGCGCAACCGGTGCAGGTGAATCGAAAACGCTATTAAAAATCACTGACAGGGATCAGAGAGTTCAAGGTAGGAAACGGCCATAAGAAATACATTGGGAAATACGACCATTAAATAGTTATTTATGAACCGAGTGCGGGAACAAATTTTTCCCGCGTGAGCGCAGTTTTCATATGCGCGAACGCGGGATAATGATTCCCGCAAGAGTTTCGTATTATATTTTTTGAAACGAATCTAAAATTTAATTGGAAATACTTTCATATAATTTCATGTCATGACACTCATGACCACAGTATAAGTAATTACCCAGTAGCGTCAGTATTCAATAGATGATGCTGTCAAATTTATTGGAATTTTTTGACGATTTCTCCCTTTCCTGGGTCTGTTAATGAATGAAAGTTGTTGTAAAATGGTATTTTATAAACTAGATTTTATTATTATCAACACTGATTTATTTAAGAATGCTCTAAAGGGCCAGTGTTTTTGACGTTGTTCCCTGGTCTACTCCCGGTTGACTATTTCGTGCGTAAAACAGTAACTAGAGGGCGATGAGTACAAAAAATAATTAAAAATTCTACATGCAATTCAAGAAAGTTGTTAAAATGCGCATTAAGATTGCTGTTTGTGAAAAGCACCAAAGCTACACAATCACATCAAAATGACTTGATCTAGTCAATTACAACGTGTTCTATATTACCGATAGGCAGCGTCAGTGTTAACATCTGAGACTACATACAGATGGCGCGACAATACGATAGTCGCTCCGTTTCCTATCTTGAACTCTCTGATCACTGATTGCATTCCATTTACAGTTATTCAATTGGAGATCAGTGATGACGTGATGAGGAAGTGATTAAGTTTCCCCTCCCGTACCCCGTACTGATCAAGCTGGTTTTCTAATCTAAATCAGTTATCAGTTACATGTGATTTCATACGTATTTTGAGATTATGTTAATTTTAGTTCCAAAACATCATTCCTTAATAAAAAAACTACTGCATGCGGATTCTGTAAGCTCGATTCGAATCGAGTCCGCCATTTTTAGATGAAAATGCGATTCTGTAAAGGGTCAAACAGAATACAACGCAGATACGCGCCGTTGCAACGACGCCAACTGTCACTTCAAAAGACATGCACAGATAGAACGGCGTGGAACGCAGGGTTGCCAGTATTTTCACATTTCAAGTCGCCAGCCACAGTAACTGATGTCGCCAAAATCGCCTACTTTAGCTGCGATCGTTTATTCAAATCCGTTCACTCTATTTACTCTTCCGCACTTTTCTCTCACTTTAACTTGTATCAAAAGAGCTTCCCTCTCATTCTATTTTTACTACAACCCTATACGGAGTGATTAAACGAACGCAGCTTTTAATAAAAACATGAAGTCAAAACAGTGTTGCCATGTCTACGGAATTCAGAGGTCACAAAGGGAAAAAGGGATTCTTTTGGCCAAAATCTAACGAAATTTGAACAAAATTCTTCAAACAAAGGATAAAATTTTACTAAAAAAAAAGAGAAATAAGATATTAAAAAAATATAAAAATACCAAGAATGCAACGTAACCTCTGGCTGCGAGAAGTAAAGCTGTTTTATAATGAAAATCACGGAACTTGAGTGCTGCGTAATCAATCGCCGAAGCAAGAATCGACAATTATTTCAGTATTATTTCTTTGTTAACGGTGAATGAGAAAAAAGGACGGAGTTATGATTCATAAGTCTGTTGATGCAACACCAGGCAATGACACAACGGTCTTCTCTTGTGAATAATACTATATCAATCAATCGATTGGCATATAATAAAAAAATGACGTATACATCATATTTCAATAAAATTGGACGGAATTAAAAATAAATCTGTTTTCTACATTAAGCCAACATTCAAATAAAAACAACTTATGTAAGTTTGATTACCCTGAACATATTTCTGATTTCTCGATTTATTTTAGCACTGTTTAATAAAGCCGAGATCGGTTATTCACACGGTGCAGATGGAATAAAATTAGAGTAACTGCGAAGTTATTTTGACACAATATATAGAAGCGAGAAAAAAGTACGAAAAGAGTAAATAGAGTGAATAAACGAACTCAGCTTGAGTAGCCCAAATCACCTAAATTATGTTTCATTGTAGCCCAAAAAGTCGCCTGTCGCCAAGTTGTATTTTATGTCGCAAAACGTATGTTCAAGGTAGCCCAATTGGCGACAAATCGCCCATACTGCACTGAGAAAAATGGTACCAAGGAGTACGTTTATATTAAGAAGAATTCCGAACATTTTATTCGGATTCGCGTTAAAAAGCGACCCAGCGTACTACTGCAAAATTAACACTATGTGGTTTGTTGTTTAGAGTATCATTTCCTGTCATGATAAAATTACCGGAGTAATTAACAAAAAGTCAGACATGATATTTTATTACTAATTTATTCAGCATAATATTTCATTATGGTTTATTATATTTTAACACTACGTATTATGTAGAATGATAATTTTACATTCTTAAACTTAAACAGTTTCATTGTGCTAAGAATCATGATTAATTTAGAGTAAGATGGATCTTATAACATGACAGCATTATACTTTTACATTATACTTTTATTTTATCGATGTGGAGTGATGTTTTATCAAAATCGCAAAATTCCATTTTTCTCAGTGTGACAACCCTGGTGGAACGTCGTCAATCTAACCGAAAAACAAATACAAAATGGATAAATTTCAAGTATTTATATTATTATACAGGGTTTCCCAAATAGAGTGGCCTATTAAAAGTTGCCCTAAGGGAAAGCGATCTTTCAGATTAAAATATTCTCACTTTTATATCACTTCCGGTTGTACCGGAAGCCGCCTTTAACTTTCTTATTTTAAATAGAATGCTATACTTTTTATTACAAATTCTGATTCTACACATTATTCTAAATAAAAAATGTTAAGGTTTCCCTATACCTAAATGTAATCGATTTTGAGATATCTTCAAATTTATTTCAAAATTGTTTTGGTGACCTTTCATTTAAGGCAATGTATTTACGCCAGTTTCAAATTTAAAGATTGAAGTTACATGTCGTTTAAAAGTATAATGTTCAGACTTTCAAATCATATCCTAATTATCCCTGAAAAATTCATAGGGTGGTCACAATATGGTGTCGTAGGTCATTATGTTTAACTGCCCAAAACTCAATTTTCGTAAATGGAACACCCTGTATATTTTTACATCATGAGATACAGAATCAAATTCTACATCGATTGATATTAGCATTCCCTATGGGCCCCTAGCAAGCTACCTGGTGGCGCCGCCTGGTGGAGATTGCGACATAAATTGTAGGACGCGACTTGAAACCGTTATATCCATTTATATCATTTCGAAGAAGATTTGAATGTGCTTGCTAGTATTTTCCCGAATTGTTTTAAAGTATGGAAGGTAAAGACCGTCCTCGTAACGTGCTCGTAACTCCAGTGATAGTACTGACAGTCAGCTGACAGAAGTGTTGCCAACCCTGATACGACCGTTTTCCCTACCTTTTCCTACATAAACTTACAACTAGTGGCGCTCGTGACGCCGTTTGCTACCCGCCTATACCTATTTCTTTTAGTTTCTTTGTTATCAAACTATCAAACATAAAAATTTACTAATGTAGGGATTTCTTTGCTGCCAACCCCGGACAATTGAGATTGACCACTGTATTTATTATTGATAATATATAAGCTCCTCCAAAAACAGTATTATATCTGAAAGGGTATGTTGTATTAACAATACTGAATAAAATATTAAATAATGGTACGTAACAGGTAACAAAATGGTAGTAGGTATGATTCAAAGGTATGATTACATTTGTGAATCAGAGACAGCGGATTTACGGTTTAGCGACTCGTTTGGTGTTATTTATCAGCGCACTAAGCGAAGCAAATTGCTGCTCTTTAGCTGCTGCGTTCACTAAACATGCCCATTTAGGCTGCGTCCGACTCGTTGTTAAACAAGACCGACCACGGTCGAATTGGTCCGATTCATGCTCAGACCAGTGTTCCCAACAGTTGTTCTTACAAAATCCCTAGATGCATAAGGCAAATATCACCAGATTATGTTGAAAATCACCAAATCAGCTTCGCTGATTTTTTTAGTAGTGGCAGTATGTTACTTCTTATAAGGGTTAGGTTGATCTCATATAAACTATTTCATATACATCAACAGCCAAGAGGTTCGCATCAAATGAAAGAAAATTTATATTTTGAAAAGGATTTTGCGCCAATAAGTTATGCATGTTCGATAACTATGAGGTAGACCAGTGATGGCGAACCCATGACCCGTTAGAATATTTAGAGTGACCCTTGTAGATATTTATAAATTTCGGTTTTGTAGAAATTACATTCATTCATAAAAAAAATTGGTAATCCTGTATTTTAGGTACCAATTAATGCGACGGCCAAGGTTACTAAAGAGAGAAGGTTGCCTGGTAAGTCGTGGAGTGACGCGTCATCCAGTAGGCCATCTATTTGTGTACATGCATTAAATGGGCCTACTGAGTGACGTTGCGATGACGTTGAAAGTTACCAGGCAACCTTGTCTCTTTATATCA